>CM065784.1:1086038-1783538 GCA_033296515.1 Macrochelys suwanniensis
GGACCCTGCATTGGCTTCAGCACCTTCCCCCCGGACCGGCTCCGGGACCGAAAGTCCCGACTTTCGTTTCTCATGAAAGCAAAGCTTTTCGGGAGGCGGGAAATTACGGGGGTTCCGCTCCCCGCAAACCTCACCTACTGTGAACCCCCATTCTAGCCTCGCTCCCCGGCCCGGTCAACCGGCTGCAGCCCCCTAGACTCGAAGCGAACCGTTCCCCGCCAGCGGAGGAGGGACGGGGCAGGAACCCGCCGCCCGGAGCTGCCTTCACTTTTCCTCCCGCGGCTTGGCGGCTCCCTTGGCCGGCGGCGGGGAGCTCTGGAGCGGGGAGGCGCCTTCCCTCGCCCGGGGCAGGGTGAGAACCGCCCGGGAACCCTCCTGCCCCCGCGCCTTAATCATTAACCCAGCGGCGGAGCGGAAGGGGAGCGGGTCGGACCGGTTTCTCCACCGACCTCTGGCCCCGGACAGGCCGGGACGCTCCCGGGGAGATGCCGCGAGCTGGGTGGGCCGAGAGGGAAGGCGGCCGAGCTTCCAGACAATGACAGGGGGGTGGGGTCAGGAAATGTCTGTGCTGTAAACCCACCGAGCAGTGGCCGGGGGAGCCTGGGATTCCAGCCCAGGAGCTGCGGACAGGCCAGCGATGCCAAGACCCCAGGGATTGTGTCCAACCTCCTGTCTAGGGCAGGCCAGAGAACTGCCCCCCTCCCCAGAGCAGAGCTTTCACCGGTCGGGATTGGAAAGTTGTCAGTGATGGGGACCCTGGGGACCCCCCCCGCCCCCCCCCCCCTTGGTAACTTGTTCCAAGTGTTGGAGGCTCTGCAGCACCAGCCACAAACCAACCAATCCCAAGCAGTAGAGTCAAGGTAGGGCAGGCTGGGAAGGAGCTTTCTGGGGGGAGCTGGTTCCTCTCAGCCCTGTGCTGCCCTGGAGCCTCGGGAGGGCTCAGCCCCGCACCTGGGGGCAGAGAGCAAACAGGATGTTCAAGGCCAGTGTTAGAGACTTTCTGGGCTGCAAACAGGCTGGATCCGGGGGAATTCGCCCCCGTGCAAAGGGCAAGACAAGCCCTGGTCCCAGCTCAGACGAAGGCGCTGGAGGGCGGGTGTGTGTAGGACAAGTTGCCCTGGTCCCCACATCGAATGAAGCCTGTTCAACCCCCTGACAGGGTCAAATCTGTGAAATCAGTTGCGTTTAATTTGCTCACTTGTGGATTGAAGGGAAATTGATACAAGCCAGGTTTAAATCAGTTTAAGTGCAGCTGGAGGGGGTGGGGTTGTAGTGAGCTTGGTTGGATGCACCCCCCTGACTCCCCCACACTCCGTGACAATGCACCCCTGCGGGTTTTCGCACACAGACCAGCCCGGGCAGGGGCGTGATGGCCGATTCTCTGCCCACCGGAGCCGCGCAGGGGGCAGGGCAGGGAGGAGGGGTTCGCGCCAGGAGATCTGCTCACGCAGCCCCGTGCGCCGGCCTTGCAGGGGAGGGCGTGACGTGCGCGGCGAAGGGAGCTGGTGACTACTGGCAGAGGCTGACAAGGCCGTTGAATGGACAGGCCGCCAAGGTGACTTTGTTGGCAGATTTGGGGTGACTTGGAGGGGACTGGCGGCGGGGGCCTCAGAGACCAGGCTGCCAATGCTGATCATTAGCCCTGTGTCCATGGCACCCATCCCTGGTCGCTGGAGAGTCTGTTAGAGGGGCTGGATCCTCAGGCAAAACGCTCCCTGACTTGTGCGGAGGGTTTGCCTGGGGACGGGCTGAGGGGCTGCAAGGGGACTTTTGCCCTCGGCGTCAATTAGAGCAGGAGCAAGGGGCGCTGGGCTGGCCACGTGCAGAGCACAGACAGAGTCACTTCACCCCATGGCTGGTGGGTCACCCTTGAGGCCTGACCCAGGGAATGAGTCAGAGCATAGCCGTTCCTCTTGTACGTGACCGGGCAGCACGTTTCTGGGATTGATTCACGAGGGGCAACTCTTTGGAAATAGCCCCGGGCCAGTGACCCTGGCTCTGCAGATCACTAGCGGCTTGGGAATAGTTCCCACTGGTAATTTGTTACACGGGTCCTGCGGTGCGGCTTTGGTCCCGGTCTGCATGGCTCGCAGAGCTAACCCGGCCAGTGCAGACTGAGGATGGGCCAGGTCAACGTACAGTTTGAATTTTGATTCCGAGGGACGTTCAAACTCACTTTTCACCATTTACAAGTTTCTGTGCTAGTGACTCTCCATTTTGTGGATATTTGCAGGGAACAAATTGAAATTTAAACAAATATTCACTGGTCGTTTCTTCCCCAGTTTGCTCTGCTCTAGTTGTGACAATAACAGAATTGTAATTTGCCTTTGTGTATTTGCAATGACTCCTCCCCACAATGGGTCATTAGCAGGCTTTGAAGTCAGCTCCTTCCGTACCAGAAAACAGCCCTCTACCACTGAAGCTAACAGTGAACATCGGAACAGCCACACTGGGTCAGACCAAAGGTTCATCTAGCCCAGTGTCCTGTCTTCCAACAGCGGCCAATGCCAGGTGCCCCAGAGAGAATGAACAGAACAGAGAATCATCAAGTGATCCATCCACTGTCGTCCATTCTCAGCTTCTGGCAAACAGAGGCTAGGGACACCATCCCTGCCCATCATGGCTAATAGCCATTGATGGACCTATCCTCCAGGAACTTTTTGAACCCTGTTCTAGTCTTGGCCTTCACAACATCCTCTGGCAAGGAGTTCCACAGGTTGATTGTGCGTTGTGTGAAAAAATACTTCCTTTTGTTTGTTTTAAACCTGCTGTCTAATAATTTCATTAGGTGACCCCCTAGTTCTTGTGTTATAAGGAGTAAATAACATTTCCTTATTTACTTTTTCCACCCCAGTCATGATTTTATAGACCTCTATCATATTCCCCCCGCACCCCGAGTCGTCTCTTTTCCAAGCTGAAAAGTCCCAGTCTTATTAATCTCTCCTCATACGGAAGCTGTTCCATACCCCTAATCATGTTTGTTGCCCTTTTCTGAACCTTTTCCAATTCCAATATATCACTCCTGTGTAACTCTATTAACAGGCCTCAGTAGTCGGCTGTTGTCCTCGAGTGGAGTGGGACTGGGAACATACTTTACAAGCGTATTAGCCAACACACCAGTACTATAGCTCTAAGGTGTTGGGACCTTATTCTGTCCTGAGTTTTCACTCTAGTTGATAGGAATATATATTTACATATCTGTATCCCAGATCTGTCCTTGCCCTTGTATCTCCCGTTGAAGTCAATGGAAATCCTGCTAGTGCAAAGACTGCGAGGATTAGGTCCCGAGTCATTAAAATGAAGCCTGATCCTTTGATGAATTGGCTATTAAAAGCATGGATTTATTATGTAAGTTTTGTGATTTAATAACTTCAAAGCCCATTTAAAAAAATAGAGCCAGGCAATCTGGTTAATTAAAAGCCCAGCCGGATGAGTAATGGTGTAGAAATGGAGAGTTAAAAGGAAAAGCCCCATTATCTCCCATCTCCTGAAATTAAACACCTAGTGATCAGGTCCAAGACAGCCAGGGGTGCTGTTCTCTGGGGATAGGCACCTTCCTATGGACCGGTTTCTCTCTCCTCCCCATGCAGAGGTGGGGTGGGGGTGCGGGAGACAGATACAGTTACAACTTGTACTTGGTGTTGCATTTATAAAGCATCAGGTGCTAACTGGCTGCATTTTCATACTTCCTGGGGATAAATACAAAGATATTCACTCCCGGTGGACCTTGCCCCTTTGCTGAAGGCTGGCCTGAGGGTGAGACACCCCAGAGCCCCAGGGGCCACAGCGGGGCTACGGAGTGTCTCGGCCTTGGGGTGAAAGGGGTGAATTTCACTCTTCTAATCACATTTACTGGGCAGAATCTGAACACCTGCAAGACGGGGCATAGGCACCGCTCAGTGCCTGGCTGCTTTCGGTCTGTTATTAATATCGCACCTGGTGCCTGGAAGAACCGGACTCCCGAATGCTAGACCAGCAGTTCTCAGACTTCATTGCATTGTGACCTCCTTCTGACAGCAAACATTACTACACCATCCGCAGGGGGAGGGCCCGAAGACCGAGTCCGACCAAACCCCGCTGCCCTGGCCGGGGGCATGTAACTTTAGCCCTAGGTGGTGGGGTTTGGGCTTTAGACTTGCTGGGGCCCAGGGCCAACACCAGCTTTGGTGACCCCATTAAAATGGGGTCCTGACCCCCAGTTTGAGAACTGGGCTATGCTGACCCCAGACACTGGGCATCTGGTTGTCCCCAGAGTCACGCAGACCAGGAGGCAAATCCCAGATCAGATGAATGCCAACAGCCCCGCAAAGACGCGACTTTACTCCCACAAGGAGCTGAACTGAAGTCAGTGGGGCTGGCCCAGTGCTGCGTTATTCCTACGCTGGCCTGAGCCTGGGGAACTAGACAAGGCCCGAGCTCCAAGCATCGCAAGAAGCCCCCGGCCAGAAGGGACTGGGCCCAGCGGAACTGCACACGGGAGAAAAGTATTTGTGAACCGAAGTGACTGCAGGATCGGGCCCATAATTGTGGCAGGTGCCGCTGGTGGCGGCCACCCGACCGAGACAGCGACAGGGAAACGCAGAGACATCACCAAAGCTGCTGAAGCAGGAATAACGGGGAACTCCAGCTCCCAACCGCCACGTGTCCTGGCGGGACGCGGCCAGAAGAGGCAATCTCTTGCCACCGTGAATGGTGTCTTCTTGGGACAGCTGAGTCGGGAGTAACGAGCGGAGAGACCGGTCTGGACTGGGGCCTAAGCAATGCCCCGGGGCCAGATCCTGAAGCTCGTCATTGTACTGGGGCAAAGTGCACCGGAGTCGACGGGAGTTTGGTCCGAATACAGGCAGGGTTAGAGCTAGAGTCTGGTCCAGGAACCGGCTGCTGCATGTCCAGCTGAGTCACTCCGCGGTGGCCACCACAGTGTAATTAAGTTCACATCACAAATTAACCCTCTGACCCTGATGTTCAGGAAAGAGCATTAAAAACGTCGGCGGAAGCTTGTTAGAAAGAATGAACCCGGGAGCCTCCCATTAAAATCCCGACACTCACCTGCGCAGCAGGACGTCTTGGAGCCCCGGAAGCCACGCGCACCCCGCAATGCAAACAGACAGCAGGGAGGAGAAACGACCACTGGGGCTAACCCGCAAAGCGAAGAGATCGCGGGAGCCACGTCCCTAGGCCCACGGAAATGAGCCTGAGCGGGGACCAGGAAAATGAGCGCTGGCGATTAGGGGAATGATGGAATTTGAGGAGCAAATCGCCAGAGACAGAAAAACAAATAAATTCTGTGGGGAGAGCAGAAGCCGGAAGCCGGTGAGTGTCCGTGAGTCCAGCAGGGGGCAAAGGGAGCAGTCAGAGAGGATTAGCCTATTGGCGAGATGCTAAATGATCCCAGTCTCCACTGCAGAAGAGTTGGGGGAAATCCCTACTCTTTCCGGGCAAGAGAGGTGAGGGGAGTCAGAGACTGAAGGGTTAAAAGAGGAAGGCCTGGAACATCATGATATTTCTCCCTGCAACAAGTCACCAGGACCAGATGGTCCATCCCAGAGCTTTAACTTCAGTGCGGTTATTCTGGCTGACGCCTGGGTAAATCAGGAGACAAATCAGGCTCACTATTTAGACACAATGCATAATTAACCCGTGGAACTCATTGCCACATGACATAGAGACCAAGAGCGTAGCAGGATTTTAAAAGCCTGCAGACAATGATATGAATAAGCTACAGGTACCTCAGGTGCAATAAGCATGTGAGGGCTATAAAATCTCCTGCTGCAGGGCTCCAGCCAATCTCTAGTGCCCGGGGTTAGGAATACATTTCCCCTATTGGTAGGTTATTCTCGCTGGAGGGTTCCTTGCACCTTCCTCTGATGCAGCTAGCACAGGACACCGTCAGAGACAGGGTACCGGGCTAGATGGACTCCTGGGCTGACCCAGTCTGGCGACCCCTGTTCTCCACTGTTCAGTGGTTCCTCGCTGACAGTCTGGTGCAGGAGGGCCGTACGCCGGTGTGATTTGGGGAGCGGGTGCAGGGGTAGCTCAGGCAGACACTCCCCCAAATACAGCCCAGTCACTGCACCCCATGCCTCTCTCCCCAGAGCCACGGTTACTGCTGCCTTTGGGCTGCAGGGGCAGCTTCGGCCAGCAAACCGAAAGGAGGTTTGGGGCGATGCAGCCTGGGCCCCGCGGACCTGCCACAGCCACAAAATCCCCACAGCTCCTGAAAATCTTTTGGAAGAGCAAGTTCCCCCGTCACGCCCTGTCTGAGCTCTCCAGGGCAGGGCCTGTCCTCCTGGTGACGCCTCTGCCCGGCTCCCAGCACGAGAGGGCCCCATCCGTGAATGGCATTCCTGGCTGCCGCCGTCATTAATAACAGGGATAAATAACAAGTGCACCAGATGGATTTGGGAGTCAGGTGTTTTTAATCCTGGTGTAGAGCGCGCGCGCACACACACACACACACACACACATGCACACACAGATGCACACATGTGCGTGCACACAGACATATGTGCACACAGACACATACACACACATGCACACACGTGCACACAGGCACACGTGCACACAGGCACACGTGCACACAGGCACACATGCGCACACACGTGAGTGCACACAGGCACACGTGCACACAGACACACACAGATGCACGCACACACATGCACACACATACGTGCACACACAGTCACACACCCCACACGTGCACACATGTGACATTGAGCTCCCCTCTTCTGAATAATTTGTGTGAGCAAAATTCACTTCATCAGGAAAATGTTGCTACCGAGGAAAGGGCTTTATCTGCCCCATCTCCCCGCCCCCTGGAAGTATCTGAGCCCCTCACAAGCTTTGATAGATGTAGCCCCACAACAACCCTGTGGGGCAGGTGTCACGGAGTGTGGGGGAGTCCGGCCCTGCACCCCTCTTCCCCGGATTCACTGGGAGTCTCAGCCAGCCAGTAGAACAGAAGGTTTATTAGAGATGTCAGGAACACAGTCCAAACAGAGCTTGTCAGTACAACCAGGACCCCTCAGCCGGGCCCTTCCGGGGGGCAGGGAGCTTAGACCCCAGCTCGGGGCTCCCTGCATTTCACCCCACAGCTCCAAACGGAGGCAGGGAGGCCAGACCCTGTCTGCCTCTCTCCCCTCCTCTCCAGCCAGTTCCAAACTGAAACTCTCCAGCCCCTCCTCCCCATTTGTCTCCTTCCCGGGGCCAGGAGGTCACCTGATCCCTTTGTTCCAACACCTTCATCTCTCACCTTTGCAGGGGAGGGGCCGGGCCGTCTGTTGCCAGGAGACAGGGCCATTCTCTGTGTCCAGGCCTCTGCCCACCCCTGCCTTCTAGGGCTTTGTAACAATCATGCACTGTTGTCCCACCACCTAGATACTCAAGCACTGCATAGGGGAAACCGAGGCACCCACACAGTACTCAGGGAAACCTTAACAGTCCTAGTTCGTCACATCTCTCCCGCCTTCGAGACCGAACTGAGCGGGGTCACTTTAGCCAGTGACCTGGGGAAGTTCGAACCTGGTCACACCAGGCCGTTCCAGTTCGACGTGCTCCCTTAGGTCGGGTGGGCTTGATGGCACCCGCAGGCCGCATGTGGGAAGGTTTATGCGGCCTGTGCCCTTTTTCCATCCCAAAACCCCTGGGGTTCAAGCTGAGATCAGGTCTTTTCCCAGCGCTCCAGTCTGGAGGGCTGTAATTCGGGCTGTCTTGGTTAAGAGCCTCCCTCTTGATCTGGTCCCGTCTCTGACCACATGTCTGTGTCACCAGCCGCTCGGCATCGGCCCCTTTTCCTGGATGCAGCCACGTCGGGGCGAGGTGGTGACTATAGACCGTAAAGCGCCACCCAAATAGATCCGGCTGCTGCTTCTTAAGGGCCTGCACCATGGCCAGGCATTCCCTCTCTATGGCCTGACCGTTCTGCCTCCAGGGCAGCAGCTCCTTGCTCAGATACCCGATGGGGTGTCTCCCCCGCTTCACATAGGCCTGCATCAGCACCACGCCCAGCCCTGTGTCTGAGGCTTCGGTGAACACTGTGCAGGGCTTGGCCCGGCCTGGGTTTACTCGATTTATCGGCCCCTGGATTAGAGCCTCCTTCAGCGCACAGAGAGCCCTCTGGCCCTGCTCGGTCCAGACTGCCTCGTCTGGCTTCCCCTTCTTACCTAGCTCTGTGATGGGGGCAGCTAGGGAGCTAAAGGGGGGTACAAACCTCTGGTAGTACCCCGCCATCCCGCTAAAGGCCTGGACCTGTTCCTTGGTCTGGGGAACAGGCCAATCTCTGATCGCCTCCACCTTGGCCAGCCCTGGGCTGTTGAATGACTGGTTCACCTCTAAAGCCAGCCTGTCCTTGGCCTCTCTCTCCAGGTTCTGGGCTCTTTTCCCAGTTACTCTGAATGGGGGACACCTGATGGGAGCCCATCCTCCCATCTCAGGGGAGAGATCCATCAGGGGGTCTTCCCCCTTCTCCTCCCAATCGTCCCTTACCGGTTCTAGGGGTCCCCTTACTCTCCTCCCATACCACAGCTTGAAAGGGAAGCCCCCTGGTGATTCCTGGGGCACTTCCCTGTGCCATCGGTGGGGCAGGTACTTGTCCCAGTCCTGTGGATGCTGATTTATACAAGTCCTCAGCATCAGCCTCACGGTCCCTTGAACTCTCTCCACCAGCCCGTTGGACTGAGGGTGATATGCAGAGGCCCAGGTGGGCCAGACCCCACCTTTCTCCCACACGCCCCGGAGCCGGGCTGAGATGGCCTCGGATCCCTCGTCTGTAAAGACCTCGCTGGGGACCCCCATTCTGCTGAAGATGGTCAGCAGCGTGTCTGCCCCAGTGGAGGACAGAGCCACCACCTCTGGGTAGCGGGTGGCGAAATCCATCACCCCCAGGATGCATTTCTTCCCTGACCAGGTTGCCCTGCTGAGGGGCCCCACCCTATTCATAGCCACCTTCTGGAAAGGTTCCTCTCTGATGGGCAGGGACCTCCAGGGATCTTCTCCCTTACCCCGGGCCAGGTACAATAGCCGGTGATGATACTTCTGGGGCCCCACCGGCTGCCTCCTGATTCCCCACAGTTCTACTTCCCCTTGGGAAGCCCATTCCCGGCACAGGAATCCCTTCTCCCACAGGGATCTGTCTCTGCAGCCTTCCCCAAGGGGGTTTGCGGCGCTGTGGCCAGCAAGTTCCCTCAGCTTCTCCAAGGCGGGATCCCTCTGCAGCTCACTGGCCAGGCCTGGGGTCACTGCCCCACTGAGCCCTGTCCCTGGTGGCTCCCTCCCTGCCGTGGAATCACTTCCCGGCCGCACCTCTGGACCAGGCAAGCCTGGTTGGCAGCCGTCCTGCCCTGCCTGTGTGTCCCCCCACTCAGCTGGGGTCTCCGCTCCCCCCGTGCTCAGCGCTGCCCTGGCTGTCCCTGTGGGGCCAGGCAGCGAGCTCGCTGCTTTGCTCTCTGCATCAGAGATTGCCTGAGCCACCTCTCCATTGTGCAGGGGGGTGGGGAGCATCTCTCTGTCCCACCCCGCCCTAGGGGTCTGGTTACAGGCAGGCAGGTAACCGGGGCCTGGTAGCTCCTCCCCCCTGCCAGCCAGGTCATTTGCCAATTAGTTCCCTGAGTTCAAATTCAAATCCTTGGCCGTTACAGGGCCAGGGCCTGGATCCTGTCCCAAAGATACACAGTCACCCCCCAACAGCACCTCACCGCTGATATCCTGGAGAACCCCAACCACCAGCCAGCCCGACCCCTCCTGGGTCTGCACAGGGATCTGGGCCACAGGAAGGGCGAATAGGTCCATCCCTGGGACCCTCACCCAGGTCACACAGCCCCTCAGCATCTGGTGGGGGTGCACCACCCGGGGCCTGACCACAGTTCTCTCTGTCCTGGGATCTCGCCACCCCAAGAATGTCTCTCCATTGACCATCACCTTCCGCTCCCACTGGGGGTCCATAGGGCTTGAGTCCAGGGCCAGGAGTGGAAATCCATCCACCATCCCACCCATCTGGCTGGCGGAGTTTATGGCCTTGGGACCCAGCAAGGGGGTTAGATCCCGGGGCTTTTCCGCAGGGTCTCCCTGGTTCCAATCACCAGCCTGCTCAAAGGCAGTGAGGTGGGCCTCCACATCCCCACCCTCCTTAACCAGGGGCAGCAATTTAGGATCGAGGTTCCCTGCGGAGCTGGCACCCCGGGATCTATCCCCACTTACCCCTGGCCAGTCCCCTATGCCTCTCCGTTCCACCACCGCCAGTTCATGCTGCTGCTGCTTCTCCTGTAGCCCTTTCTCGGGCTCTCGCTGTCTCTCACAGTCCTCTTGCTCTCTCGGACTGAGCTCCAGTCCCATTCGTCTCCGATCCCCTGCTGGGGAACCCGATCGTGAAGACCCCCGTCTGGTTGGGGACCAGACTCTTGGGGATGCCAGGCTACCGCTCCAGCTGCTCCCAGATCCTGCTGTAGCCCCATCGGGGTCAGGAATCTGCTCCTTAGAATGGTCATCCTCCTCCAGCTGCACAATTAGCTGGGCTTTAGTGAGCTTCCCAATGCGTATCCCTCTCTTTTTGCACAGGGGTACAATGCTTCTTTTAAGGAGAAAGCGATATGCCATCACTTCACTGCTCCCAAGTTGCTGTGGATTCACAGGCCTGTGTGCTCTTAGCTCCCCACAGTTTCCAGGAAGAACCCCAAGTGTGCCAGCCCTTCTCCAGGTCATCGCCTCTTTGCCAGGGTCGAGCCGCAGCTCCTCCGCCCCTGGGTCCACTCACGGCACCCCCAGGGGAACCCTGTCACTGCAAAAATCCTTCTCTCTCCCAGGGCCAAGCCGCAGGCTCCTCCGCCCCTGGGACTGCTCACTGCAGCCCCCAGGGGGACCCCATCATTGCACAGTCCTTCTCGCTGGTCACACACTCCCAGGGGTTAAGCGTAGCTCCTCCGCTCCCCGAAACCGCTCCTTTGTGAGCCTTCAGCACACCTGGACCTCGTTAGCCCCCCTTCGTTCTACTGCTCCCCAGTTACTTACTGCAGGAAGCGCCTTCCACGGGGTGCAGAACATCCCACCCCTGCCACCAGTTGTCACGGAGTGTGGGGGAGTCCGGCCCTGCACCCCTCTTCCCCGGATTTACTGGGAGTCTCAGCCAGCCAGTAGAACAGAAGGTTTATTAGAGATGCCAGGAACACAGTCCAAACAGAGCTTGTCAGTACAACCAGGACCCCTCAGCCGGGCCCTTCTGGGGGGCAGGGAGCTTAGACCCCAGCTCGGGGCTCCCTGCATTTCACCCCACAGCTCCAAACAGAGGCAGGGAGGCCAGACCCTGTCTGCCTCTCTCCCCTCCTCTCCAGCCAGTTCCAAACTGAAACTCTCCAGCACCTCCTCCCCATTTGTCTCCTTCCCGGGCCAGGAGGTCACCTGATCCCTTTGTTCCAACACCTTCATCTCTCACCTTTGCAGGGGAGGGGACGGGGCCATCTGTTGCCAGGAGACAGGGCCATTCTCTGTGTCCAGGCCTCTGCCCACCCCTGCCTTCTAGGGCTTTGTAACAATCATGCACCGTTGTCCCACCACCTAGATACTCAAGCACTGCATAGGGGAAACCGAGGCGCACACAGTACTCAGGGAAACCTTAACAACAGTCCTAGTTCGTCACAGCAGGGCAGGGCTATTCCCCCATTGTACAGATGGAGAACTGAGGCGCTCAGACATTAAGGGACATGGCCACGGTCACCCAGGCCTTTGTGGCAGAGCAGAGTCGCAGGCTGGGGCCCTCCCCACTGGATCATCCTTCCTCTCGGTAGTGCTCACCCTGGTACCCCCGGGTTGTCACTTCCTGGGTGAAACCCACCCGACGCTTTGCTCTAGCCTCTGCAGAGATTGACCTTCGCGCACTAATGAACATACCATCCCCCACCCAGGGGCGGCGAGTCAGTGTGTTTATCCCCATTTCACAGGTGGGGGAAACTGAGGCCCAGACTCTCCCAGGCTCACCCGGAAATCATTTGATCTGAGTGCGCAAACAAGCGATCCCATTCCCCACTCCCCTCCTGCCTCTCCATGGCCCCCCAGGACCGAGGGCTCAGCACAAGGCTGAAGGGAGGGATTCTTTTGGGGTTCCCTGAAGTTTTGGCAGAACATCCTGGATTGGGGGGGCGACAGCTGCCTCTCAAAGCCAGCCTAGCCTGCGTCCAGCCAGGCAGCATGGAGCAGGAAGGCTCTGGCCTCCTGAGCCATCCATGCCTGGGCCCTGGGCTCGGTGTCTGGCGCGGGGACAGCTCAGGGAATCCTGGGGAAGGGGGCCTCTCTTCTGCTTCCAGAGCCAGCAGCAATCACGCTGCCTTGCTGCTTCCAGCCGTTGGGCCCGATCCTTCCCAGGGCCTGGACGCAGAAGCCTTTTCCCACGCAGGCGAGTGCGTTTGCTCTGTCGCACATCGAGCCAGGAGGGATCCAGTCCAGGCGGGCGTGAGCCAGGGCTGAGTCTGGTGTGTTCAGATTCCCGGGGGAGGCTCTGGTTTCTGTGCCCGCTGCCAGCAGTAAGGAAGTGCCCTGCCGGCCGTTGAGGCCCGATGCGGAGAGCTGCCACGCTGGAGATTTATGGGCATCGAGGGATGTGATCGATGTCCCCGGGCGGGCGAGCGTGTGGAAGCTCTTTGCAAGAGTGAATCATTCTCGGCTTTCTCACTGGGGCCACCTGTGCCTGGCGGGAGTCAATGAGATCTCGGGGAGGAGAGAGGCGGCGCATCCGGGTCCGCCCGCTGAGCTCCTGCAAAGGGAGCCACTGGGAAGGCACAGGGCCGTCACGCTCCTCCGGGAGTGGGGTGGGGGGTGGGTGTCGTCCTAGGGTCAGAGCCCCCCTCCCCCAGCTGAAAGCCCGGTGGGCTAGGCAGTGGGGCGACGTGGTAAACAGACAGGGGATTCCCAGGGCAAGGATGGTGCACTGGGCTCGGACTCAGGAGATCTAGGTTCAAATCAGCCACCCGCTCCCGTGTGACCCCGGGAAAGTCACTCGGCCTCGCTGGGCTCCAGGTCCCCAGCTGTACAGTGGGGACAATGCCCCGTCCTCCCTGCGTCTGTCGTGTCCATGGAAACAGGATGCTCTGTCTCCTACTACGTGCCTGGACCCTGGTCTTGGGCAGCGCCCAAGTTCTGCCTGCCCAGGCCAACGCAGCACCAGCGGCGCCCAGGGCTGCCCCGGGTTTGGATTCAAGCCAGATCCTGGCAGTTAACGCTCACCGGCCTGTCCCTTTTATACCCTGGGCGGCCGCTTGGAAGTGGGCGTGATGCTCACCCACCTGTGGTACTTCGGCCCCGTTGTGGTTTAAAGGATTTTTCAAAGATAGTTTTTCATTATCTTTGAAAAATCATGGCAATCGGGGGAGGTCCTGGATGACTGGAAAAAAGCTAATGTAGTGCCCATCTTTAAAAAGGGGAAGAAGGAAGATCTGGGGAACTACAGGCCAGTCAGTCTCACCTCAGTCCCTGGAAAAATCATGGAACAGGTCCTCAAGGAATCAATTCTGAACCACTTAAAGGAGGGGAAAGTGATCAGGAACAGTCAGCATGGATTCACCAAGGGCAAGTCATGCCTGACTAACCTAATTGCCTTCTATGATGAGATAACTGGCTCTGTGGATGAGGGGAAAGCAGTGGGTGTGCTATTCCTTGACTTTAGCAAAGCTTTTGATATAGTCTCCCACAGTGTTCTTGCCAGCAAGTTAAAGAAGTATGGGCTGGATGAATGGACGGTAAGGTGGATAGAAAACTGGCTGGATGGTTGGGCTCAATGGGTAGTGATCAATGGCTCCATGTCTAGTTGGCAGCCGGTATCAAGTGGAGTGCCCCAAGGGTTGGTGCTGGGGCCAGTTTTGTTCAATATCTTCATCAACGATCTGGAGGATGGTGTGGACTGCACCCTTAGCAAGTTTGCAGATGACACTAAACTGGGAGGAGTGGTTGATACGCTGGAGGGTAGGGATAGGATACAGAGGGACCTAGACAAATTAGAGGATTGGGCCAAAAGAAATCTGATGAGGTTCAACAAGGACAAGTGCAGAGTCCTGCACTTAGGACGGAAGAATCCCATGCACTGCTACAGACTAGGGACCGAATGGCTGGGCAGCAGTTCTGCAGAAAAGGACCTAGGGGTTACGGTGGACGAAAAGCTGAATATGAGTCAACAGTGTGCCCTTGTTGCCAAGAAGGCTAACGGCATTTTGGGCTGTATAAGTAGGGGCATTTCCAGCAGATCGAGGGACGTGATCATTCCCCTCTATTCGGCACTGGTGAGGCCTCATTTGGAGTACTGTGTCCAGTTTTGGGCCCCACGCTACAAGAAGGATGTGGATAAATTGGAAAGAGTCCAACGGAGGGCAACAAAAATGATTAGGGGGCTCGAGCACATGACTTATGAGGAGAGGCTGAGGGAACTGGGATTGTTTAGCCTGCAGAAGAGAAGAATGAGGGGGGATTTGATAGCTGCTTTCAACTACCTGAAAGGGGGTTCCAAAGAGGATGGATCTAGACTGTTCTCAGTGGTAGAAGATGACAGAACAAGGAGTAATGGTCTCAAGTTGCAGAGGGGGAGGTTTAGGTTGGATATTAGGAAAAACTTTTTCACTAGTAGGGTGGTGAAGCACTGGAATGGGTTACCTAGGGAGGTGGTGGAATCTCCTTCCTTAGAGGTTTTTAAGGTCAGGCTTGACAAAGCCCTGGCTGGGATGATTTAGTTGGGGTTGGTCCTGCTTTGAGCAGGGGGTTGGACTAGATGACCTCCTGAGGTCCCTTCCAACCCTGAGATTCTATGATTCTATGAAAGGTAGCTGGGGACAGTGGTTCCTTTTCAGCTCTGCAGGTCAGAGATGTTGCAGTGCCCTGGGGCAGCTTCCAGCTCGCATAGGCAGCCCAATGCACTGTCATTTCAGCCAGCTAGCTCCCAGCATTCAGCGGGTACCACGGTGTGATGCTGAGCAGGAGGAGGGAGGGCCAGGAGAGGTCGGGGCGGTGGGGATGCCAGGCGAGGTTGGGGCGCTGGGGAAAATTGGTCTTGTCAAACAAACCCGATTTCATTCTTTGCAATTACAAGTTTGGTTGATTAAGGTGACTGCGTAGATGTAACAGACAGAGCCGTCTGTAAGGTGTTTGACTCAGTACCGTGACAAATTAGCACGATCCCAAATCAGCAAAGAAGTGGGTGACTGACAGATCTCTAAAGTAGTTGTGAATGGGGAACCCTCCCTGAACGGGGATGTTTCTCGTGAGGTTCTGCAGGGATCAGTTCTAGGCCTGATGCTATTCGAGATTGACACCGGTGATCAGGAAGAGAATATGCAATCGCTGCAGATGACACACAGACAGCAGAGTGGTAAATGGTGCTGAGGACAGGGGCCGTCAGACAGAGCGATTCGGATTGCCCGGTACGCTGGGCCCATTCAAACAAAATGCATTTTAATACAGCCAAATGCAAGGTCATACATCGAGGATCACGGACTGCAGGGCAGACCTACAGAACGGGGCACCGGATCCGGGACAAAAGTGATTCTGAAAAGGGTCTTGGGGTCCTAGTGGACAAAGCTGACTACGAGCGGTGACAAGAAGGGCTCATGTGTATAAACGGGAATAGACGTAGAAGGAGGGAGGTGATTTTACCTCTGTACACAGCACTGGTGAGACCGACAGGAATATGGCATCCGGCTCTGGGTCCCCGTTTTACAGGGACAGAAGAGAGCCACAGGAATGACCCAAGGGCTGGAGAAAACGCCCGAGAGTCAAACGCTCGATCCGTCTCGCTTCTCAAACAGCTGGCGAGTGAACTGCCATGTGCCCGCGCCTGCCTGGGGAGAAAGCAGCTTGCGCTAGCAGGGCTCTTTCATCTATTGTGGATCACGGGCTGGAAGCTGAAGCCAGATACGTTCCCATAGGAACTGTTAGCTGTGCGGGCGATTAGCCACTGGGACAAACTCCCAAGGGCAGCAGTGACTTCTCCAGCTCTTGATGTCTCCAGATCCAGCCCGGAGGCCTTCCGGGGAGCTGCCTCAGTTCTTTGGTTCGGTGCAGGGCGGGCGGGGCGTGATCTACAGGTCAGACTAGAACTACATGGCCCCTTCTGGCCTTAAACCTCTGTGAGGGATGGGTCTGGGAGACGGCTCAGAGGAGTGAAGGGGGGGAGGGGACGGGTGAGCTGGGCACCCAGCTGAGAAGCCTGCTCGGCAGGATGGTGTCTGGCGTGGCGATGGCCCAGTGGGACACGCAGGGTAGAGCCAGACTGGGCAGCGCGGGAGCTGCAGGGAGTCCGGGAGGGGTGCAGCTAAATTGCAGGGATGTGGCCAAATGGGAGGAGGTAGCGAGGGAGAAGTGGGGGGTTCGGGGAACCGCCCAGAATGGTCCAGTGGCTAAGACCACCCGAGGGGAAGCGAGAGGAAGGAAACCAGGTGGCGGGGAAGCCTGGGTCCCCGGAGGCATAGCCAAGGCAGCAGGCCCAAGATGACAGGGTGTAGAAGGTGGCCTTTAAGCGCCGTCTGTGGTGCTGGCGGCATCATGCTAAGGGCCAAAAACCCCAGCGGCAATGCAGATGGGCCAGGCCGATACAGCCAGTTCAAGGGGTCAAGAGGGTCAGTGTCAGCTCTGTTGTCTGCCCCAGCTCCTCAGGGGAAAAGCCCACCAGGCCAGCCTGGGCCCCAGCCTGATACCTTCTATTAGCTACAGCCAACAAGCAAAACGTGTTGGAGACTGAGTGGAAACACAGCCGGTAAATATCAAATCCCAGATGAACCTAGGTACCAGCAGTCTGAACCCTACCAAAGAAGCCAGCAATTCTTTGTGAACGTTACCTAATTGAGGGAGGCGGCTGGGTTGTTTAGCGCTCGGCCCCCGAAGCCCCAGTCTGACGGCCAGGCAGTATCTTGCTATTCCAGCTGAATGGCGGATGCGGCGAGCGTCAAATCACTTCCAGCCTGCAGCAGATGCGGAAAGCGGCTCGGACGACAGTCAAGGCAGCCGGCCCAAATGGTAGGTGGGTAGGTAAAGAGCGAATCTCCCCACAGCAAGACGAGGCTTCACGCGTTCTTGCAGAGCCCAAGGTGAGACCGCTCATTCCAGGTAATTAGCCACTGGAACAACTTAGGAAGGGTTCCAGCAGATTCTCCGTCATAGGAATTTTCACACCAAGACTGGATGTTTTTCTCAGAGCTGCAGTAGCTCAAACAGGAATGAACGCAGGGAAATCCCATGGCCTGGGGCAGGCAGGAGCATCACATTAATGATCACAATGGTCCCTTCTGGCTCTGGAATCTATGAACTGGTCGATATTTCTGCGGGGGGACGGAGACGGGGGAGCGTATTGTGACCCTGGTAGTTTTGTTCTCCCTTAGGAAGCTGGTACGGGGTCAAATAGATCAGCTGGTGGGTTTATCGGCTTGGCTGATTAGTACCAACGGACTTCTTGCTGGCTGGCCGCGGGTTACTGGCTTGTAGACATCAAGTCTAGATGTCGCATGTTGTCGGGCAGCTCCCCCTCGGTGGCCAGCCCAGGCCTCTCCCAGGCACGCATGGCCGGAGATGAGTCGTCAGCAGCAGGTGGACGCCAGGGTTCTTCTTTCCCTTGTGAAGATGGTGGCCTGGCTGGTTCCTCCCCTTGGGGGCTTTTCCTGAGCCAAGCTCCTCCTCGGGAGTTTCCTGGCGAATCAGAATGGGGCGTTCTCCTTCTGAGGTCACTGTCATTCCCCAGTGGGGTTGGATTAGGTAAGAACCGCCCCGTCTGGGAATTTCTGTTTCAGAAGCAGGGCCGGCTCTAGCTTTATTGCTGCCTCAAGCGGCAAAAAAAAAAGCCGCAGCCGGAGCTGCCGCCGAAGCAAAACAAAAACGGCCCTTGAAATGTGCCGCCCCAGGAATGGCCGGAATGCCGCCCCTTCAGATGTGCCGCCCTAAGCACCTGCTTCCTTTGCTGGTGCCTGGAGCTGGCCCTGCTCAGAAGGACCCCCCAGGTCCTTGTGTGCGGGCCAGTGAGGTCAGGGGTCAGCCCACAGCCATGAACCACCGGCCAAGTCTCGACTCGGAAACCATGGCAGGCTGCACGGGCAGCCCAGAGCTGGAGCTGATGTTAACTCGGTCAGAGCAAAAAGCCTTTTGCAATTCCCACGGGCGGCTCAGTTTCTAGCTACAGGCCCCTCCCTGCCCCGCACGGTGCGGCAAGGCAGAGAGCGGGCAGGGCTCCCCTCAGACACAGCTGGACCCCAGCCAGGCCCTACAGCCGTCATGTCCCCGAAACACACGCCCAGCGTTTGCTTTGGAGCCCTGCATGTATTATTCCTGCACTGGGCTCCCACGGGGGCCTGCAGACCTCCCTGTACATGTGTTTCTGTGTCGTGTGGACACAGGAAGCCATGGAGGGGTCTGAAATAATCTGATTTGAGGTGGTCTCTGTTCCACTCTGATCCCGTCCAGAGAAGGGATCTCTCCCATCCCTTCTCTGGACGGGAGAGATCCAGATCCTCTGGCTCTCTCCCGTCTTCCATGACTTTTAGAAGATAATTGCTAATGGCTCAGATATGTCCTCAGTCAGCACCTGGAGTATTCTAGGCTGTATTTCGTTATATGTCCTTTAGGGCTAACCAGTGCTAAACATCGGGGATCTACTTATGCCTAGTAAACCTTGCACCTGAGAGTCCAAAAAGCACAGGGATACAGTTCCTTCTTGTCAGGGATTTTTATTCCCGTTCTCCCCTGTGCTCAGAGCTGCGAGCTCAGCTGATGGGAGGAATCTTCATGGGGGGAAGGGGGGCAAAACAAGCAATGTCTTTTGTCCCCTTTTTCGTCTCACAATAGCCGTAGGGAGTTGGACCTTCCCTGTTGGCCAGAACATAACACCTTCAGCTGGAGACCGGCACTGCGCACTAGTTCATGTCTCTCTCCTGCCTGGTGATTTACACGGTCACAGAGGCTCCCAATACAAATGCTCAAATATCATGTCAAATATCACGGCACCCAGCTGTTATCACTGAGATTAATGCTGGAAGCCGCTCAGAAGCATTCAATTAAGTCTAAACACTAAACACGTTCTTATAATTCTAGTACCGGTTTTAAGGGCGCTAACACAGGGTAGCCAGACTAGTCCTAGCTATGTATCTCAGTGCTCAGTTCAGACATGGGGACCTTGGTCTGCCAGCGTCACGAAGGTCTGAGTTCGAGTCCTGCTTTTGCTGCGTTTCCTATCGGCCATGGTGTATGACACAGTCTGATCTCTCTAGGTTCTTCCACGGCACCTGGCATCTAGGAGTGAACCCAGTGCAACTTTATAACGTTCAGTTAATGCAACGGCCATAAATTCCCGCATGACACATCATTAACTCGGTGGCTTAGCCCCAGTTAATTGACTCCTGTTTGTAAAGAGCGGTGACAATGGAAAGTGCTGTTTGAAGGCTGCACATGGTTATTAGCTCAGGGAGGTTCCTTCCTGGTACCTTTGACTTCAGTTCCCATGCCGACAATTTCCTTGGTTTGCTGCTTTGTCCGTATACTTCTCATGGGCTTGTGAATTTTGAGCGAGCGCTTCAGGGTCGCCTGCATCATGAGGGTGGGCAGAGGAGGGGCGTCCCTGTGCAGAGCCTATGAAATTCCTCCCTTTTCGGACCCATCTACCCATGAGATCCAGGTCACATCCCCCGTTCCAGTTGCTTTAACACCTCCCAACCTCCCCCTCCCCTTCCTGGCTACTATCTGCTTCCTCAATACACTTCTTGAGATGATTGCCCTGCAGATGTCAGTCCCTGAATATACTGGCAGCGTTAACCCTTCGAACCCTGGCACTTTGCAGCCGACGGGCCCAAGGAGATCTCAGCGTTTGGGGGTGAGGGTGGCACTGCGGGTGGCAAACGGTTAACAGACCCGCTGCTTATTTCAGGTGTTTTCTCGCCTGGAGATAGCAACGGTTGATCCTCTCGTAGAACCAAAAGGGGCAAATTCCATGTGTTGTCGGCTTGTTTTCATCCAAGCCTCTGCCCCCAGTTTCACTACCAGCCACGGGAAGATGTGGGGCGGGCGGGTAGCAGCTGTGCTTTGCAGACTCCTAGCAGGTTTTTGAGAGCTACAGAGATCCACTTCCTTATGCGTATTAAGAGGGTTTCTTTTGGAAAGCAGGGCAAGGTGTATTCCTTGTAATATTACTGGGAGCCACCAGACGGTGCTGTTATAGATACTCTTACAAGTTTCATTGAACTGGCTGTAAGGACAAATGTTTGTTGTTAGCTGTGGTGCAGTTCTAAGTGGTTCCCTGCCTGAGTCTCGCGGCTGGGTGTGGAAAGAGCTCCTAGCTACGCTCCCGCGGACAAGCCACTAGTAACACTCGGTGTCAAAGCTTTGCACCCTGGTTCAGTGCAATGCCGTGCTCCATAAAGAGCAATGGTATCGCAGTGTGATTTCGATTTTACAGGGGCGTTCTGGCTATAGTAGGGTTTAAAACGTAAAATCACCCCCTTCCGCCGACACCTTCCGTCAGCTTGTGTCGCGAACGCTGGCTGAGGCCGATGGGTGATCTGTAGGCTGTCCTAGCGGGGAGTGTAGTGACGGACGTCTGCACGGGATACAGTGACTGATCTGTAAAGCACCCTGCGTCCCAAAAGGCCCAAAGTGCTTTACAAACCATATGGATCAACTCCTCTCCCACTGGAGGGCAGCCTGTTAGCGGTGCTCAGTGCCACTGCAGAGGAGTGTGGGAGAGGATCTAAGCAGCATGCCTTGCTCAGGGGGGCTCTAGGGAAGTGGAACAGGATTACCAGGGCTGGAGTGGGGCCAGGACTCTGGGGTTAACACCCCAGCTCTCACAAAGAGCATCTCTGGATTGTTAGTGACCTGTTATTGAACCTCAGCATTACAGCTCTGAGGCAGAGGGAAGAGCATCACTGACCCCACTTTCTACAGCCCCCCAGGACTCCCATCCTGGCTCAGCCCCCCGGCTTAGCTTATGGGACCAGAGAAGGTCAATGTTCAAGGTGCCACGGGCGCCGGCTAGATGTGAGATGCATCTGCTAAAACTGAGCTAAAGTTTGCAACGGGCTCTGAGCCACCTGGCGGGGAAGTGCAGGAGCGAGCAATGAATAGTTTTCATTCTTCCTGGTGATTAAGGATGGTGCGAACTCTCCTGGCCGAGTCGCTGGCTCTGGGGCCATGGGGCAGATTTCCTGGGTGTCAGACATTCAGTGTTGAGTAGCACACTGCGATCTCACGGAGTTAAATCCACTTGATGCTCCGGCACTGTGGATTTGCTCCCTTTCCTGATGGGCATTACAGCGTGTCTGGGTGGTAAGCTAAAAGCTGATCCGGAGGCCCTACCCTCCCGCCCCCCTTGGGCCTCATTCGCTGCCACCCTGCCCCTTGTGCCGTCATTGCACTGGTGCAACGGACCGCGGGCCTGCATCGGCAGCGTCGCACGTCTGCCTTGCACGGGTGGGAATCAGCCCCACGCGGCTGCCAGCCCTGCAGGCTAATGCTCACTAGCTCTCTCTGCGGGGGCAGGGGTGGGGGGGATCTGCCTCAGCTTTGCATTCCCAGCCCCCCGCCTCGCTCTTCCCGCAGCCGCCTCCACGCAGAGACTTGGTGGGAACGCGCAGGATTGCGACGCGCTGTGACCCGCCTGGGGACCGGGCTGCGGCCTGAGCCCCGAGCCGCCTCTCCCGTCCCGTCACCCCTCCATCTCCTGCTCAGCACTTTGCACTCCGCCACTGCTGTTCTCCTAAAGAAGGGCCGTAAAAGCGGAGCCCTGAAGAGACAATAAAGCGGGCCAAGCGGAGATGAAGGGGGAATCAAACAGTGCGTGCCCTGTCACTGCCGCGCTGGGTTCTCAAAGACTCTTTTGTTCCTCTCTCTCCTGATTCAGCACGGCCCTGCGATAAAGGGTGATTAGCGAGATAGCAGGCCCTGGGCCCCGCTCCCCGGGCTGCTGCCCTTATCGCAGACTTTGGCAGCTGGGGGTAATCAAATACACTTCACGCTAATCAAGGAGTTTTCATTTCGCTAACGGAATCGATTTTAATCGCCAAACGAGCCCTGATAGCGGTGCTGCCAGTTTAATATCAGCTGGGCAATAAAACCATTATTGGACGACCGGGCGATGACAGCGACACGTAGCGCTCCCCACCCCCGCTCTGCCCTGGGGCCGGCCTGCGCCGGGGTCCTCTGGGGAGCCCTGCTGGCTCTTGGGGCTGGGATGTGGCCAGGCCGGGGCTCCCTGGGGAGCAGCATTGGCTACCAGGGCGAGGTCTCATTTCCCTGGGACGGCGCCAGGCGTTCACACACGCGCTGCTCAGTTTCTGCTCCTCTTTAGTGTGGCTCCGAAGGGAGAGGGTCCCCTACTGAACCACCACGTCCTACGGCACATGGGCTGGCCAGCGGGGCCTGGCCCCCGGGGCTGGCCCTGTTCGGGCTGTGAGAGCTCCACCCAAGGGGGTTTGGGTGCAGACAGTCTCGGCAGCAGAATCCCAGCCAGGGGCCCCACCACGGTCTGGCCTCGTGGGACTTCCCCTCTCCGTGCCCCTCGGTGTGTTTGCGATGAAGCGACCCTCAGTGCCCACGTGCCACGAATTCTCCTCCCCACGGGCAGCGGGCACAATAGGCCAGGGGAGGCCAAGTGTGGCCCCGCCCATGCTCTGCCCCATGGCCCCGCCCACGTGGTTCCTTTTCCTATCCCTGCTCCACCTCTTCCCCCGCGGCCCCACCCCGCCCGCTGCTTGCGCCTCTTCACCCCCTGAGAGGCAGGGAGGTGCGGGTGAGGGGGCCCCTCAGGGGAGGGGGCTGAGCGGGAGCAGGGCCTGGGGTGGAGCGTGGGCGGGGCGGTGGAGGTTGAGCAGGGGTGGGCCTCAGGGGAGGGCAGGGGGGCGTGGCCACGTCCCAGACACCGGTGGCTCCTCCCACTTCCAGGGAGCTTCCCGCTCTCAGGCCCGGCCTCCCCAAATACCCACGCTCCTCCCTGCCTCGAGTGACGTCCCGCAGCCCAGGCCCTCCCAGCCCCCTGCACTGTCCCTCCGCCCCGGACACATCTTCCATCTTCGGCAAGCGCCTGCTCTCACCCCCCACCCCACAGGGCGTCAGGCTTCCCTGGCCCATCTCCCCCGCGCCCCCACCCATCAGCGTGGCAGGGGCATCCCGTCTGCCCCCTCCTCCCGTCTCGCCTAACCCTGGGACCCCTCAGCGAAATGCCCCCTTGTCTTCACGGGACATAGCTCCCAAATTCCTGCTGCCCGGCCCCACCTCCTCCCGCCGGCTTCCCCCCCCCTCCCCCCCGTCTGCTCCCCCGCTGCCCTGTCTAGCCCTGGCCCTTAGCTAGTGGCTCTGGGCGCTCAGCACCGGGCAGGGCCGATGCCTGGCCCCAGCCCCCCTCCCCCGCCTGCTGACCTGTGCCCGCTCGTTGCGTTTCAGCCGCTCCGCAATCCGGCCTGATGGGCAAATGCCGCCGGCCCCGCACGGCCTTCACCAGCCAGCAGCTGCTGGAGCTCGAGAACCAGTTCAAGCTCAACAAGTATCTGTCCAGGCCCAAGCGCTTCGAGGTGGCCACGTCGCTGATGCTGACCGAGACGCAGGTACGGGCCCTGCAGGGTGGGGGGATGGGAAAAGGGGGTGGGTGGCCCACTGGCCTCCCTCTGCACCCATGGGCGAGGGGCAGGGCCGATGGGTCCTGGGCTCCCGTCCTGCAATGGTGACCCCAGAAGATTTGCCTCTTTTACTAGCACAGCGACTCCATCCAGAAACCGGTCAGCCAGCAGCAAGGCCCATCCCCGCACCGTCTTCCGTGTGTGTGTGTGTGTGCGTGTGCGCTAACACAATGCTATAGCCCTAAGACTCGACCCCCGGGGGCCCCTCCTAACCCCAATCTCCAGGGCGGCCACGCTCCCCATGTTCTAGCGCTGGGGCTGCTGGACTCCACCCAGTGACCCTGATTCTCCGTGACGCCGCTGTTCTAAATGTCTCCCCAGCGCCTGGTGGACCTAGGAGGCAAAGGACAGCTGTAGCACAGAGCACTCTGGCCATGCCCTTGATCCACCCCTCATACTGGGGGCTGGGAGCTGGGCAGTTATAATTATAAACCCTTTATACCAGCTCCTCCCCAGCTGAGGGAGGTTTTCTAGGGGCGGGGGGGAGGGGGAAGAGTCTCAGGGCACTCTTTGTGTCTACTGTGAGGCCGCTTTACACTCCCAAAGAGGTGTCACTCAGGATCCGACCCAGCAGCCTCATCCCGGGCACCTGATGGGGAGGGCGCCCACACAGCCCTGTGGAAATGGGTATTTCAGATCCTTCCTTGCCATCAATCATGTGACTCCCCCCCCGCTCCGGTCTCTTGGCACTGGACTGGAGAGGGCCCGGGTCAGGGGGAAGGGGATTTGGCCTCAGAACAGTCATGCGTTGGTTCTCCTCCTTCAGCCGGAGAGCTGGGGGCTCTGGGCTCAGCTCCTCCGCTAGGCAGGGCCGGGCCAGGTCAGTGCTTGGCTGGGAGCCCTCTGAGGAAATGTAAGGGTGTTGCAATGAACTGGTACAGGCTGCTGTTGGGGTGGACCCAGAGTGGGGTGCTGTACTGCAGGGATTGGACGGGTGATCTGGGGGGGGAGTGATCTCCAGGGCGGGTGACCCGAGGGGGGGTGATCTCCAGAGCGGGTGACCTGGGTGGGGGTGATCTCCAGGACAGGTGACCCAGGAGGTGTGTGATCTCCAGGGCGGGTGACCTGGGAGGTGTGTGATCTCCAGGGGCAGGTGACCCGGGAGGGAGTGATCTCCAGGGGCAGGTGACCCGGGAGGGGGTGATCTCCAGGACGGGTGACCCGGGAGGTGTGTGATCTCCAGGGCGGGTGACCCGGGAGGTGTGTGATCTCCAGGGGCAGGTGACCCGGGAGGGGGTGATCTCCAGGACGGGTGACCCGGGAGGTGTGTGATCTCCAGGGCGGGTGACCCGGGAGGTGTGTGATCTCCAGGGGCAGGTGACCCTGGAGGGGGTGATCTCCAGGGGCAGGTGACCCGGGAGGTGTGTGATCTCCAGGTCGGGTGACCCGGGAGGTGTGTGATCTCCAGGGGCAGGTGACCCGGGAGGGGGTGATCTCCAGGGGCAGGTGACCCGGGAGGGGGTGATCTCCAGGACAGGTGACCCGGGAGGGGGTGATCTCCAGGGCGGGTGACCCGGGAGGGGGTGATCTCCAGGACGGGTGACCCGGGAGGTGTGTGATCTCCAGGGGCAGGTGACCCGGGAGGGGGTGATCTCCAGGGGCAGGTGACCCGGGAGGGGGTGATCTCCAGGACAGGTGACCCGGGAGGGGGTGATCTCCAGGGCGGGTGACCCGGGAGGGGGTGATCTCCAGGACGGGTGACCCGGGAGGTGTGTGATCTCCAGGGGCAGGTGACCCGGGAGGGGGTGATCTCCAGGGGCAGGTGACCCGGGAGGGGGTGATCTCCAGGACAGGTGACCCGGGAGGGGGTGATCTCCAGGACGGGTGACCCGGGGTGTGTGTGATCTCCAGGACGGGTGACCCGGGGTGGGAGTGATCTATTCATTTGTTCGACTCCCTGGGGTAGGGATGCTCTCACCAGGTGTCAGTCAGCGCATGGCCCAGCAGGGCCCGGCTCTGCGCTCATGGCAGTATAACGAGTCTCAGTGATAAATAACGAAGCGTGTGCCGTGCCCCGCCCTGGGGCTGGTGGCGTGTCAGCGCTGGGAGAGGCTGCCCCCGGGTGCGCAGCTGGGGAAGCCCTATCGTCACCCTCCTGTCGGTCTTCTGCAGGTGAAGATCTGGTTCCAGAACCGCAGGATGAAGTGGAAACGCAGCCGGAAAGCCAAAGAGCAGGTGGCCCCAGCCGAGGCCGAGAAGCCAAGAGGGGTCAGCAGAGCTGCGGAGAAGCTGCTGCCCAGCGAGCCGCAGGGGCAGGAGGAGGGCCCTGAATTCAACAGGCGTGGTGCCAGCGTGGGGTTCCTGCACCGCCACCCCACAGACCTCGGCTGCAGCCCGGGCTCCTCATGCTCCGGGGAGGAAGAGGAGCCGTTCAGCTCCACGGACAGGAAGATCGGCTCAGCCTTGTGAAAGGCAGCCCCGGGCGATCACCCCACGAAACAGAGCAGGGAGAGCAGCCCAGAGCCGGAGCGAGGGGGCCAGGGCTAGCCCGACGGAGCCGGCTCTGGGGCCACCGCCGCTGCTAGCAGATGGAGCCCCCGACCCAGGCAGCGGCACCGGGGAGACTCCGCGGCACCTGTCCGTCTCCTTTAATTTATGTGTGTTTGGATTCTATTTAACTCGTAATTATTCTGTCGGTGTGTATTGGGGGATGGGGGCGGGGGGGGCCGGACTGAGACCCCCCCGCTCTTCCCCCATAAAGATGTTTGCTACAGTGTGTCAGCAAGCTGGTGCTTTTCCTTACAAGGGGGCCAAGACCAATAAATACGGGGTATGCCCCCCCCCCCCCACAAGCGGCTCTGCTGAAAGCTGGGGGGACGGGTCTCCCAGACGAGGGTGCACGGGCAGGCCTGGAGGGGGCAGCGCTGGACAGCTCTAGATCAAAGCCTCTGCCGGCTGCTGAGCAAGGAGGCCCTTGCGGGTGGACGTTAACATGCCCCCCAGGAGGGAGCCCCGGCCCCATGTCACCACACCCACCCCCGCCCTGTGTGGGACGCCCCCTGCCCTTTTCCTGACCCACGTTCTCCGCGAGACCCCCAGTGAGAGGGAGCCCAGGGCTCCTTGTCTTGCATTTTGACTCCTCTCAATGCATTTCTGACCCCTAGAGAGCGGCGGCCGGCCGTGGTCTCCCTAACGCTTTCTGGTGCAGATCCACGGCCAGTGTCCCGGTGGCTGCTGGAGCTGCTGCGGGGTCGGTTCCTTGTTGCCTGCACACGGAGAAGGGGGTTTGATCAATGAGCTGCAGTATTTGGTACTTACTGACGCATGCAAAAAAGTATCTGCTGACCCTGACTTTCCTTCGCGTTGGCTGTGAGCCCAGGAACCCTGTGTGCAGAGGGTAATGCACCCCTTTGTGTGCCGGCACCGCGGTGGGTATCATCTGCCCCAGGGTCCGAGCCACGGAAGGGCAACTACACCACTCTCGTTTCGCCAATTCTAAGTGCTCTGCAGCAAAGGTATCACCCGTGCTGCCAGCCCCTACCCAGCCGTCCACTAACCAATCACCCATCCTGCCAGCCCCTACCCAGCCATGCAACTAACCAATTGCCCGTCCTGCCAGCCACAACCCAACCATCCAACTAACCAACCACCCATCCTGCCAGCCCCTACCCAGCCATGCAACTAACCAATTGCCCGTCCTGCCAGCCACAACCCAACCATCCAACTAACCAACCACCCGTCCTGCCAGCCCCTACCCAGCCATGCAACTAACCAATTACCCATCCTGCCAGCCCCTACCCAGCCATGCAACTAACCAATTACCCATCCTGCCAGCCACTACCCAGCCATGCAGCTAACCAATTACCCATCCTGCCAGCCCCTACCCAGCCATGCAACTAACCAATTACCCGTCCTGCCAGCCCCTACCCAACCATCCAACTAACCAACCACCCATCCTGCCAGCCCCTACCCAGCCATGCAACTAACCAATCACCCATTCTGCCAGCCCCTATCCAGCCATCCAACTAACCAATCACCTGTCCTGCCAGCCCCTATCCAGCCATCCAACTAACCAGTCACCCATCCTGACAGCCCCTACCCAGCCATGCAACTAACCAATTACCCATCCTGCCAGCCACTACCCAGCCATCCAACTAACCAACCACCCATCCTGACAGCCCCTACCCAGCCTTCCAACTAACCAACCACCTGTCCTGCCAGCCCCTACCCAGCCATCCAACTAACCAACTATTCAGCCAGCCAAACCCCATTGTGACGGATCCCTGGGGTGCTGCCAAAGCTGTGGGACTGCTGAGCCCTCTGTCCCACCAACCTGGGCTGGCCCTCGCACTGTGATGCTAATGTCACGTTGCAAACCTCTGACAGGCCCCGCACTTACTCAGCCATCCCCAGGGCGGGACACACCCAGCTGAGTTACAGCCACTCATGGACCATCGATAGGGAGGCTCCAGCCAATGCCCCAGCTCCACAGCCTGGCACCCCAGTACTGTACCATCCAGAAGCCTGGCCAGGGTAAGGCCATTTGCTAGTTCGCCGACCGCCGACAAAAGGGTTCTGGACGTGCAACAGCCCTTGTTACCCTGAGCTGAGACTCCCCCGGCACTTCCACCCAACACACGGCTTTAGGTCAAATGTCAAACAGGGCTATTAACTCCAGACAGAGAGACGGAAAGGGGTTAAGTGGTAGGTCAGAGATAGTTACCTCAGAAATAAAACCAGAAACGCGTGTTCTAAATCCTAAATGTTTAGTCTAATGACGAGTTGAATCAAACAAGTCACCCTGACAGATGGCACAAGCAGGTCACAGTTCTCAATACACGGGCTGGGACTCCTTCCAGCCTGGGGCCAAACTTCCCCAGTTCAAAGTCTTTGTCCTCCAGATGTCCTTCCAGGTGTTGTGTTGGGTGGGGAGGGAGATGCCCAGTGTTGATGTCACTTCCCCTCTTTTATACTTTTGTCCAGCTTGCTGGGAACATCTTTGCTGTGATGCGGGGCTCAGGCAGTCCCTGTTGGTCAGGCAGTCTCCATTGTGTCTGGGATAGTGGATTCTTTTCTGGATGGGTGTTGATGAGCCGTTAATGCTGTCTGGCTATTGATGGCTACTCCTTTGTTGTACCTGAAAGGCTGGTTGTGGGTGTTCCCAATCTCACAACATATTTCAGTAACACACACAATACCTCATAACTTCACATACAATGATAGTACACACAATCCAACAGGTTATTATTGTTCAATAGGTAAAGACTTTTAAAATGACAAAGTATACTGTGAACAAAACATATCACAATCATATCACCATGGTGAATATGGGGTTTCCAGGGTGCTATTTTGAGGTACAGAGCTTCACACCCACCCATCATCTAACTAATCAATCACCCATCCAGAAAACTCCTACACAGATATCCAACTAACCAACCACCCGTCCAGCTAAATCTACGCAGCCATCCAACTAATCAACTATTCATCTAGCCAAACCCTACCCAGCTATCCAACCAATCAATCACCCATCCAGACACCTACCTAGGTATCCAACTAACCAACCTCCCAGCCAACCAGCTCCCACCCAGCCATCCAACTAACCAACCATTTATCTAGCCAACCTCTATCTAGCCATCCAGCTAACCAACCACCCATTCAGCCAGCTCCTACCCAGCCATCCAACTAACCAACCACCCATCCAGCCAACCAACCCTTACCCTACCCATCCATACAACGAACCAATTACCTGTTCAGCCATCCCCTACTCAGCCATCCAACTAACCAAGCCCCAGCCAGCCAACCCCTACCCAGTCATCCAACTAACTAGCCACCTATCCAGTCAGCCCTTCCCATCCATCAATTTAAACAACCCACCCAGCCAACCTCTACTTATCCGTCAAACTAACCAACTACCTGTCCAGCCAGCCAATCAAACCACCACCCACCTATCCAATCACTCACTCAACCAAACAGCCACCTATTCATCACTCTACCCACAAATCAACCATTGAGTGAGGCATCTGTGCACCTAGCCAGCAAAGCAAACAATCCTTCAGATACAACGTTCCTTCACTCCCAACAGACAGCCACCCTCCTGTCCAAAGAAACAGCCACTCACCCACCTATCCAAACTCTCAACTACCCCCTAACAACCACTCATCTGCACCTCTAACCAGCTAACTAACAAACCACTCACCCACCCACCCAAATAACCACTTGCCTATGCACAACCAATCAGCCGGCTGATCACCCAGCTGCTTGTCTAACCAGCTCACCACGTAAACACGTACCAACCCGTCCTACCGCCACCACCAAACCACTCTTGGAGCCAATCAGCCAATTCCCCAGCTAAGTCCCCACTTAGCCCATCCTCCCAACTAGCCAACACCAACTGCCCATCCAAACAGCCACTCAGCATGCCATCCAGCCAGCCATGTACCCACCCATCCAACCACACACCTCTCTGGCCAACCAGGCGGCCAGGTACTATGGAGGTGGGAGCCATATAAGCATGCAGAGAAACAGAACCATCCGCTCACCTGTCCAACCACCCATCTATCCAATCAACCAGGCAATCATCTATCCAGCAAACCAGCCACCTGTCCCGTTAGCCTTACCAGGTGGATGAGCACCCTCTGTGTCAGAGACCCCACAACAGACTTTAAATAGGGACTCGTCACATGGACAAAGCTGGTCCCGCTGAGCCCTATGGCCGGAGCACGCAGTGAGGACAGGTGGCAGTTTGGGGGCTCAGAAAGCTCCCTCCTGCCAAGAGATGGCTCTGAATGGCCCTTCCCCCCAAGTGTGACAGTGAAAATCAGCCTGCCCTACACCATGTGCAGCATAGGTGGCTGGAGACCAGGGTCCAAAGCCCCAGGCCCTGGAGGAATTCCCTGCCCAGCCAGTCTCCCTTCCGGGGGGCAGCAAAGCCAGGTGAGTCAAAGCCCCCTGGCGGGGCTCAGCACCCCCCCCCCCGCCCCGAGCCCCTCTCACAGCCTTTCTGGTTGTAAATCTGCCACTATCCAAACCGAACCACTGTGCCATGATTAGGATGCATCCAAAGCCCCACGGCGTGACAGCCCCAGGGAGCCCCTCCTGCTCCCAGCCCCTGGGGAGCCCCACACACTCTGAGAGCTCAGCCTCAGGGCATGGGGCTGCGGAGAGGACCCCCGCACACTCCCTGGAGCTCTGTGTGGGTCTAGAGCTGGGCATTCAGAGTGAGGAATCACTTTTGAAGTGCCGGTCTGCCTGCCCGTCCCTACCAGCCCCCCGGAGGCAGGCGCGTCAGTCTCCCCACCCCTGTTTCAGCCAGGGGCAGCAGGGGGCAGTGGCTTCCCCAGGTGTGAGTGGCAGCATTGGGGCCAGTCCTCAGGGACCCCTGACTCCCTGGACCACACTGTCCTCCCTGGGGGAGGCGATTTCTCCCCCAACCCCTCTTTGCTGTCTGTCTCTTCCCCACTTTCAGAGCCACCCCCAGGAGAGCCCAGCCAGCCTGCCCACAGAGCAGCTGTGAGCAGCCCCTGGCCATGCTGTCTCGTACAGGCAGCCTCACGGGCGGGCCCCCTCTCCCTGCCTCTAGCCCCAGAGACTGCGGTGGCCATGCTCCTTGTTGCAGTCCCAGAGAGCTGCTGGGGACGGGGGCTGCGTGGGGCGGGGAGAGAGGATGAGTGTGGAGGCAGAATGTGAACGCGTGAGTTCAGGGGCGAAGGGGAGAATGGTGGGGGGGGGGGAGAGCCGAGGGGGAAGGAAGGAAAGGGAGGAAGAGGAATGCAAGGAGCGCTGGAAAGGGCAGAGGCAGGAGATGCGGGATGCAGGCTGGGCGCCGTAGGTCATGGGGTCAGGGCACAATGCGGGAGCTGCTTATACATCTTGTCCCAGCCCCAGCTCTCCTGCCTCGCTCTCTTTCTACCCATCAGTCCTGCAGCCGCCAGCCCAACCTTCCAGCCCAGGCTCCGGGCTGAGAGCAGCCACTCACCGCCCTGACACTCCCCTGCGGGTACTGCAGCCTCCAGCTGTCTCGCTTGCACCCGGTACCCTGCAGGAGGCTCAAAGACTGGCAAAGGTTTGCATTGAGACCCGTGGGTGCCCAAGCACCCGTCCCTGCTGGAGGCTTATCCCAGGGAGGGGAACGCGGGACAGGAGCATGGGGGTGGTGGAGCAGTGCATCTGCCCGGAGCAGGAGATGAGGTTTGAATGAGCCTCAGCCTGATCCTTGTGACCTCCAGGTCCCCGTGCAAACCCCAGCCTGTCCCAATAACAGCAGCACCCAAGGGGGACAGTGGAGGAGGTTAAAAAACCATCTAAGCCTTGCAAGGTTTGTCAGGCCCCCTCGCCCTGGGGAGTCCCCCAGGACCGGATCACTGGTGTCTCTGGCATCACCAGGGCAAAGGGCAGCCAGGAGAGTTTTGCACCTGGGCTGGTGGATTTGCAGAGTGATTTTGCAAGGCTGGTTAAACCCAGTGAGCTGAGAGCAAGACCCGGCTGCGAGCTGTCAATAGCCCAGTGCCCGCCTGCGGTGGGGATGACTAGCTAGCCAGCAGTCTGTGTGGGGCAAGCGTGACACACGGTGGCTGCCTGGAAGTACTGCAGATCTGCACGCCCCATTTGTAGCCTGCCTGAGCCGCTCAGGTTATCAGTGGGCCTGGCACGGGGGCACCTGGGATGCTGCGCAGCTGGAGAGAGATGACACGATAAAGCCAAACCAAGGCCCTGGTGTTCCCAGCAGCAGCTGGGGTCTTAGGGATCAGGGTTCCACTGGGGGGGTGCTGCTCCGGTACCCCACCGGCAGGACAGTGCAGCTCAACCATCACCAGAGAGCCTGGCAGGACAGGGGTTTGCTGCGGGGCCTTTCGCGGGTGCCCCTAATAACAGACACCTCAGGGACGAGGGCTCTGTGAAGGCCTGAGTGGAACTGAGGACAGCTGAGGAGTCTGGGGAACAGGCCAGCCCTGCCCTACACCCAGCGTGGGGCAGTGTCCATCTCAAATACCATAGGCCCTGCCGGGGCTGCAGGACAACATGAAGCGCTCCCGCAGCGCAGGCTTGTACAGGAGACCGAGGTGGGGGCACCACAGGCAGGAGCTATGCGGACATATTGGTCAGCACTCAGCCCAGGACCTCCTGCTCCAGAAACCCGGGGCCCAGCCAGGAGGTGACAGGATCACATGGCGTGCAGCAAGGTTAACATTCGCTCCAGGAGAGGGGGGACAGCCCGGCCCGTACATGGCCTGGGGCAAAGAATGAGGGGCCTGGACCCCACCACGAGGGGTGGCGAGAGATGAATGGAGTGAGAGAGGGATGGGGGTGGGACAGAGGATTGTAGTGAGGCGGGGGAGGTGCCGGGTGCGAGGGAAGGAGAGAACGAACAAGGGAAATGGAGATGGGCGAGGGAAGGGTGGGCTAGAAGATGAACGCTGGCAGGATAGCCAGGAAAGGAGCAGGGGTAGCACGGTCACATGCCCCGCTGCGATGGGGGCTCCCTGATCCCCTCTGCATGGTGCATCTGGCACTGGCAGCATGGAGCCTGGGCAGAGGAAGAGGGGGTGGCAGCAGAGAGGTCTGCCCGTGAGTTCTTGTGGACATTTTGCCTCCCATAATAAGGCTGTAAGAGGTGGATGCCTCCCCCTTGGGCTGTCCCTCCTCACAGACCCCAGTTCATCTCCATCCCTCCCTGTAAACCCCTGGAGCTGCAGCCTTACAGGAGCTCCCAGTGACTTGGGGGTGTTCAGGGTCCCCTGCAGAGAGAGACGCTGAGCCTGCCTCCGAAACACTGAGCCTGGGCGAGATGCATCACACCATTCCCAGCCCCGCCAGCCCGGCGCTGTGGCCTGGGTGGGTCTGTGGCCTTATACGCATCCCTCCTGACGTAAGACACAACCTCCTTTATCTCTAAACCAGCGCTGCGCCTTGGCACCATGCTCTAGGGCTGAATGAGGCCAAGCGAGAAGGGGCGAGAGCAGGAGATGGGGCTGGCCGGCCGGAGAGGAGAGCAAGGACGTGGGAACGAGACGGAGAAGAAAGAGGGAGCGCGCTCCAGGACGAGATGGGGGGTGGGGAGGCACGTAGGGATGTCACAGGTTTAAAATGTTCACCTTGATGGGCCGTGACAGGTTTAATTTCCAAAGTACAACCATTAAAGTGATGAATGGGAGGCGTTAATCTTGCGCCGAGTGTGTTTGGGGCCTTTGCTGCTGTGAAAAGGGTTTATTTTGCTGCTGTTATTTATGAGGCTGTTTCTGCAGGATCCGGGCACACATCCAGTTCTGGGGGGACGAGGGGAGGGGAGGCTCTGGATGTCTTGGGGGAGATGGGGGCTGATTTACAGCCACTTATCTGCATGACTCATGATGTAAACATAGACAAATGCCATTAAAGACACATTTCTCCCCTCCCGACCCCCTCTGCCCGCATCGCCATGCAGGTCTCCAACCCAAGCGGCTCTCTGCCAGGCCAAGGGCACCCTGGCTGGGCAGTACCTACTCAAAGGCCTCTGCTAACCCCACCAGGGACAGGAGATCCACCCAGCCCTACCACTGCACTGTGCCCCACTTTGGAAAGCGTCTCGGGTTGGGCCTGGAGATGTTCTGTGATGCATTGAAGGCCGGTTACCTGAGCTTGCAGGACATGGTATTGGCCTGTGGGGTGGGAATCGCCATTGTCCACCTGCAATGGGGCATGATATGTGTGGCCCCTTGCCCTGGGAACTCTGCCCTGTCCGGTTCAGTCTGCCTTTGGGGAGTCACTTTCAATCCCTGCCCCAAAGAGCTCAGAACCTCACCATCAGCTAAGAGACAACAGGGGGAGAGGCGGACAGACAGCGGCTTTCAAGGAAACAATGAGCCGGTATTGGTCAGCATTATTGGCAGCAGTGGGAGTGCACCAGCGACCTCACCGCTGTTAATTATCGATACCATTGGTCGTGCGGAGCCAGGAAACGAGGCTGGATGGACCGTTAGTCTGATCTGGTTCGGCAGGAGATAGGGCTGCTGCTCCAGAGAGACCAACTGATGTGAAACAACCAGGAGAGACAGGAGTCAGGGTCAACCACCTGGATGGGCCATCCACCTCATCTGATATGGGCATCAACTTCAAGGGGCCGTTGGGCTGCTCTAGTCCATGCAGGAGACAGTGGATGGGACCAGACGCTCTCTTGGCTTCTTAATGATGAGAGGGTCAGAAGGGGAAAGTGGCCGGCTGGCAGCTACCACTCCTGTGGGAATCCCTCCATTCTCCCAGGGCCCATCCCAGGCCAGAGGCTCCGCGCATCACTGGGCCCGATTCCCACACCACATGGCCCACCAGCACTCCCCAGAGCCAGCTTCATAGCCAGCCCCACACAGGGCCATGGGGCTGAAAGCCCCACCTGGGTGACCCAGTGCTCTCATGCCTGGAACCAGCTACCCCCCAGTTCCTAACCCCCTCTGCCCCTCCCCCACCCTGCCTAGCCCCTCCCCCACTACTTCACCCTCCACAGCCCCTCCAAACCCCTCAACCCCCAACATCCCTTCCCCGCCCTACCCCCACCCCTCCTAACTCCCTCAGCCCCTCCAACACGCTCTCCCTCAACCCCTAACATCCCTCCCCCACCCCCACGGCTCCTAACTCCTTCTGCCCCTCCCCCCCCTCCCTAGCCCCTCCCCCACTACTTCACCCCCCCAGTCCCTCCAACCCCCCACCCCCCCAACATCCCTTCCCCTCCCCCACCCCTCCTAACTCCCTCAGCCCCTCCCCCTGCCCCGCCCCCCACAGCGCTCCGTGGCCCGGGCTGACCCAGCGCCCAAGGGCGCTGCGGGTGGGGGCGTGTCTCGGCGCTGCCCCCTGGCGGCGGCTCCTGCCGCGGCGCGATTCGCCTGCAGCTCGCCGGGCCCCTCCCGGCCGCCGTCGTGCTCGGGGCGATGCCGCCGCCGCCGCCGCGTCCAGTTTCCATAGAGACGGCAAGATGGCGGAGTGCGGAGCCCCGCGGCGCTGAATCCCCGCCCCTCCCCCCTCCTCAGGTACCCCCACCCCGGAACCCCGCCCCCGGGGGAGCCCCAGGAACCCCCGCCCCGGAACCCCGCCCCCCGGGGAGCCCCAGGAACCCCCCGGGGAGCCCCAGGAACCCCCCGCCCCCCCGAGTTACCCCCGCCCCGGAACCCCACTGAACCCCGCCCCCCGGGGAGCCCCAGGAACCCCCCGCCCCCCCGAGTTACCCCCGCCCTGGGACCCCACTGAACCCCGCCCCCCGGGGAGCCCCAGGTACCCCCCGCCCCCCCGAGTTACCCCCGCCCTGGGACCCCACTGAACCCCGCCCCCCGGGGAGCCCCAGGAACCCCCCGCCCCCCCGAGTTACCCCCGCCCCGGAACCCCACTGAACCCCACCCCCCGGGGAGCCCCAGGAACCCCCCGCCTCCCCCTGAGTTACCCCCGCCCCGGAACCCCACTGAACCCCGCCCCCCGGGGAGCCCCAGGAACCCCCCCCGAGTTACCCCCGCCCTGGGACCCCACTGAACCCCGCCCCCCGGGGAGCCCCAGGAACCCCCCGCCCCCCCGAGTTACCCCCGCCCTGGGACCCCACTGAACCCCGCCCCCCGGGGAGCCCCAGGTACCCCCCGCCCCCCCGAGTTACCCCCGCCCTGGGACCCCACTGAACCCCGCCCCCCGGGGAGCCCCAGGAACCCCCCGCCCCCCCGAGTTACCCCCGCCCCGGAACCCCACTGAACCCCACCCCCCGGGGAGCCCCAGGAACCCCCCGCCTCCCCCTGAGTTACCCCCGCCCCGGAACCCCACTGAACCCCGCCCCCCGGGGAGCCCCAGGAACCCCCCCCGAGTTACCCCCGCCCTGGGACCCCACTGAACCCCGCCCCCCGGGGAGCCCCAGGAACCCCCCGCCCCCCCGAGTTACCCCCGCCCTGGGACCCCACTGAACCCCGCCCCCCGGGGAGCCCCAGGAACCCCCCGCCCCCCCGAGTTACCCCCGCCCTGGGACCCCACTGAACCCCACCCCCCGGGGAGCCCCAGGAACCCCCCGCCCCCCCGAGTTACCCCCGTCCTGGGACCCCACTGAACCCCGCCCCCCGGGGAGCCCCAGGAACCCCCCGCCCCCCCGAGTTACCCCCGCCCCGGAACCCCACTGAACCCCGCCCCCCGGGGAGCCCCAGGAACCCCCCGCCCCCCCGAGTTACCCCCGCCCCGGAACCCCACTGAACCCCACCCCCCGGGGAGCCCCAGGAACCCCCCGCCCCCCCGAGTTACCCCCGCCCTGGGACCCCACTGAACCCCACCCCCCGGGGAGCCCCAGGAACCCCCCGCCCCCCCGAGTTACCCCCGTCCTGGGACCCCACTGAACCCCGCCCCCCGGGGAGCCCCAGGAACCCCCCGCCCCCCCGAGTTACCCCCGCCCCGGAACCCCACTGAACCCCGCCCCCCGGGGAGCCCCAGGAACCCCCCCGCCCCCCCGAGTTACCCCCGCCCCGGAACCCCACTGAACCCCGCCCCCCGGGGAGCCCCAGGAACCCCCCGCCTCCCCCCGAGTTACCCCCGCCCTGGGACCCCACTGAACCCCGCCCCCCGGGGAGCCCCAGGAACCCCCCGCCCCCCCGAGTTACCCCCGCCCCGGAACCCCACTGAACCCCGCCCCCCGGGGAGCCCCAGGAACCCCCCGCCTCCCCCCGAGTTACCCCCGCCCTGGGACCCCACTGAACCCCGCCCCCCGGGGAGCCCCAGGAACCCCCCGCCCCCCCGAGTTACCCCCGCCCCGCAACCCCACTGAACCCCGCCCCCCGGGGAGCCCCAGGAACCCCCCGCCCCCCCGAGTTACCCCCGCCCCGGAACCCCACTGAACCCCGCCCCCCGGGGAGCCCCAGGAACCCCCCCCGAGTTACCCCCGCCCTGGGACCCCACTGAACCCCACCCCCCGGGGAGCCCCAGGAACCCCCCGCCCCCCCAAGTTACCCCCGCCCTGGGACCCCACTGAACCCCGCCCCCCGGGGAGCCCCAGGAACCCCCCGCCCCCCCGAGTTACCCCCGCCCCGGAACCCCACTGAACCCCGCCCCCCGGGGAGCCCCAGGAACCCCCCGCCCCCCCGAGTTACCCCCGCCCTGGGACCCCACTGAACCCCACCCCCCGGGGAGCCCCAGGAACCCCCCGCCCCCCCGAGTTACCCCCGCCCTGGGACCCCACTGAACCCCGCCCCCCGGGGAGCCCCAGGAACCCCCCGCCTCCACCCGAGTTACCCCCGTCCTGGGACCCCACTGAACCCCACCCCCCGGGGAGCCCCAGGTACCCCCCGCCCCCCCGAGTTACCCCCGCCCTGGGACCCCACTGAACCCCGCCCCCCGGGGAGCCCCAGGAACCCCCCGCCCCCCCGAGTTACCCCCATCCTGGGACCCCACTGAACCCCGCCCCCCGGGGAGCCTCAGGTACCCCTCACCATCTGGACAGGGACCCCCCCACGCTGGGAATTCACACCCCAGGATGCCCTGTTTTGGCCTAGAGCTCTGTGCCTCCTGCAGGCTGTCTGGGCTCTGACCAGGACCCACGAGGGGAGCCCGCTCCCTTGCCCAGTTTGGCGGGTGTCGAGGGTGGGAGCCTGGGGGGCCCCAGGCCAGACTGGAGTGAACATGAGGGAACAGCCTGGCCCCGGGCAGTGGCTTGAATGGGGCTTGGTGGGTTGGAGCTGGACAACCCCGTTCAGCCCATCTCCCGGGCCAGGGTTCCCTGCGGGACGTTCCCTCAGGACACAGGAGCAACCTGCCCCCGTTTGTTCCAGGTGCCCGATGCTCACTCAGATGCCCAGGGGGCTGCCAAGCGCCGACTCCGGCCAGAGACTCGGGTGCAGCAGCATCAGGCAGGTGAGTGGCTAAAGCAAGGGGCCTTCAGGGACGTTCTCATTACTACTTCCCTGTTTCATGGCACCCTGTAACTTCTGTGGGTTTGCGGGGGAGGCCACCGCGTTATCGTGAAGCAGGGTGACGGAAGCCGTCCAGCGACCCTTGGGGCTGCGCTGTAGGATGGATGGACCCCCACCCCCCTTGTGAAAGTTGGAGATCCCAGCACAGGCAAGTGACCAGAATGAGTGACTTCTCCCTCGTCCTTCAGGAAGAGCCAATGTCCCCACTAAGGCCCCGCGAACGCTCTGCGAGGAAGGCCAAGGAGAAGAAAGGCACTTTCTGGGCATCGAAGTGACAGAGGCTCTCCACTGGCATGGCTGGGAGCTGGGAAAGGAGTTTGCCAAACATTTATCCTTGAAAAACGTTCACGTGAAAACTCAGAAGCTGAGTTACAGGTAGGTGGGGGGAAGGGAGACCCTCCTCACCCCCTCATTAGTGGGAACAATCCATCCCCATCCCTCTTATCACGCTGATACCCTCACGGACCCTTCCATGGGGCCCTTCTACACCTTCTCCCCTCTCCCATTTGCTGTGGGGTGGAGAATGTCTACTCCGAATCACAGGGCAGGGCTGTGCTCTTTGATTCAGGGCATCGCCCTTCTGAAACGTGCCGGCTTGGGTACAGAAAGCTTTGTTCCTGGCAATAGTTTTTCAAGTGACATTTTTTCTTTAAAATAATACTTCTGCCCTTGAGCTGTTTCTAGCCCTAATGAGAATCAGCTTCTCGTGGGGATAGAAATTCAGGCAGGATGTGTATTAGGTTCTCGCTGGGGTGGCCTGGAACCAGTGCACCAGGTAAGCCCACTACTCCCGCATCCCTTGTGACCACCTCAGCTCTGACTATCATGTTTTTGCCCTTTGCAGCTTTATAAGTCATGCTGGGTTGCCTGGGTGTGGGGCAGTGTAAAAATATTATCCAGGGAAGGAAATGGGTTTAGTGCTTAGAGATGGGAATTGTCAGAACACCAGGGTTTTGTTTCTGCTTCTGCTGCTGATTTGCTAGGTCTTGATCTTGGATGCAAAGTTTTGAGAGTGGCCTTTAATTTTGGGTTCCTTACGTATTTGGATGCTCATCTTAAGACACCCAGGGCCTGATTTTTTTTCAGGGATGCTGAGCAACTGCAGCTCCTGCTGCCTTTGGTTGGAGTTTGGGTGCCCAGGATTTCTGAGGATGAGGTCCACAGTTTTTCAATCTGGACACCTGAAATTAGAGGCTGGTTTTGGAGACATTGTCCTTAGCATTTCTGTGCTCTGTTGAATGGGGTAATACTGCTTCCCTACCTGCCGGGGGGAGGTGAGGGTGAGGAAAGTGATACGGAAGAGTAAAAGTTATCATGGTTGGGGTAATTGACCAGGTGCTGACATCATCTCCTCTGATGTCTCTCTTGTTTTGATTTGATTTTCTAGACCTCCTGCCACAAGATTTTTCATCACTGTTTTCCCACAGCCGATTGTCTTGAGCCCTGGAATGTCCTTAACTCTTCCCATCATTTTCCGCCCCTTGGAAAAGGTAAAACAGTATCTCCCACAGCCCTTTCTGCTGCTTATATCACCTCTGCGTTCAGGCGAGACTCTGGGAAGGGAGGGAATGGGCCGTGGGGGTCAGCAGATCCCTTTCTCAGACGTCCTTTGGGGATTTTTAGTTTTGTTTTTTTTTAATTTCTTGAGCAAATACATCACTGGGGGAAGGTGGTGAAGTGGCAGCCCTGGAGACCAACAACTTCTGTCCATCCACAGAATGGGCACAGCATGAGCAGCAGCAGGGTAACTTTACACCCCATGCTAGTATGCCTCAGTCCTGCCCTGAAGGGACCTCCTGTGGAGGGAGCATGGCTTCTCGGCAGAGTTTGCTAACACGTGGTTTCCACAGGGTACGTTCTCTGTATCTTACCCATTGCCTCTCCCTTCTCAAGTCAGTGATGCTTGAGTTGACAGTCCCTTATTGTCCAAATGGGGTCTGGAACTGGGGGGTTTTAGTGAAGAGCCCTCGATTCTGGAACTCACTTTCCCCCCTTGGCCTGACAAAGCCTGAGTCCACTGACTTTCTGGGTACAGTGCATGGGCTATGATTGACTGCAGGACAGGTCGAGTGGCAAGAAACTCCCTCCCCTTTTTTTTCAGTCGATTGGGGAATTCATTTAGTGTCATTTTTGGTAGTGTGTTAATCTTGATTATTATTGTGTGCTTTTATGTGTATTGTCCATGCGCTGGGACTAGAGAGATGGTGACGGGGCGGTGTGCATGTTAAATAAAAAAGATGTGTGAGCAAACGAAGTCAGGGATTGAAAGCGCTGGTTCCCACAGCATCTGTGACTTGGCCAATGTGCACAGCTGCTTTATATAACTCTGTGTACTGTGAACTTGTATGCTGTGGGGGCTCAGAAATACGGTAGGAAGCCTTTCACCTGGGGGCATTGGTTCCACTCCGGCCTGAGTTTGGTGGACTGGCTGGCTCAGGCATTTGGGAAGAGGATATGGAACATTTCGCCTCGAGGTCTGTGTCTGAGTCTGGACTGTGGCAGCGGTGACATGAAAGGTGTTACCTTCCGCTTCCGATTCGATGGCCTCTGTGAATGAGTTGATGGTCTCGTTCCGTTTTCAGGCAGGTCGGGGTCCACATCACACCGTGCCACATGTGCAATTGTCCGCCTGCTGGCAGAGACACCAGGGATTGACTGGGCCATAGAGAGTGGGGTGCCATCTGGCCTACACACGTATTCGTTCCAAGGCACGAGTGTGGCCCACTGGGGTTGTGGTGTGTGGAGGATGTGTACCTTGCAGTTCCCTGTACTGTAACTGTTCACTGGATAAACAGGGGCCATCAGTCTGCCACGCTCCATCTGGCACCTTCTACCCGCATAAAATGTAGTTAGGCCCCAGTCCAGCAAAGCACTTAGTCACATGCGTAACTGTGTGTGCTTGTGGAGCCCCACTGAAGGCAAGGGGAGGTCGCGCAGCCTGAAATTAAGTTCATGCAAAAGTGTTTTGCTGGATCAGGGTCTTAAAGGGGTTGAAAAAAGAAAACTGCCGGGAAACAAAGAAAGGTGAAATGAATGTATCTGGTAATTCAAACGCCGTGCTCTCTGGGGCTGCATGATTCACTTCCATGAGACAGTGATTGCCAGTCCCTAGCACCTCTCACGTCCTACCCTCCATCGACCGACACTTCCTAAGGTGCTGGAATGACAGAATCCCCTGTGCCCAGGGCGGGGGGAATGGCCAGGGAAAGAGCCCCAGCCTGTGGGAGGCTGGCTCCTGTCGAACTGCCCAGCTCTCTCTCTCCTTATTTTTTGTGCAGAAGGAGTATGAAGACAGCATCTGCTTTGAAAAGCCTGAGGGTGAGTTCTCTGTTGCCCTGCGGGCTACGCTTCCACGCCACAAGCTGCTCTTCCCAGACGCCATCCAGCTGCCTCTCTGCGCCGTCCACGATTTTACAGAAGCCTCGTTTCCCCTGTGCAACGTTGGGTGAGTGAGCCTGCAAGGCTGCTGCAGGTCGAGCAGAACCATGTTCCAGACCTGCCGGGGCTGAGCCATCCTCTTTGTGCCCTCGGGCCAATTTGGCTTCTTTGGCTCATTGTTTAGATCTTGCCACGATTCCCGTTGTAGGCTGACATCATTCCTCTGGAAAGCCACCTCTGCAGCGCAAGACTTTCCAGGGTTAGGTTCTAAAGGGGCGGGATCGTTGCTGTGCACCAGTTCCACCTGATCAAGAGGGCTGGCCGGCTTCAGAGGACGGACGTGGGAAACAGCCTTTCAGATCTAGGTCGCTATGTTAGGGCTTGTCTACACTTGAAATGTTACAGCAGGACAGCTGCAGCGCTTCAGTGTAGACAGTACCCACACCGATGGGAGGGGTGCTCCTGTCGGTGTAGGGAATCCACCTCCCTGAGAGGCGGTAGCTCGGTCAACGGACGATTTCTGCTGTCGACCTAGCGCTGTCTACACAGGGACTTAGCTTAACTATGTCGCTCAAGGGTGTGGATTTTTCACACCCTTGACTGACATAACTAAGCTGACCTAACTTTCTAGTGTAGCCCAGGCCTTTGTTGACTGAAAGTAAGTCTCATCTCTGTAGCCTGTTACCTGGCCTGGGGAATGCATTGGGAGGCTCTCCCAGAGACTGTTATATCATCTAGTCTGACTTGCAAAACAGCCTGCTCTGTGGGTCAGTCTCTAGGGCTGACAATTCAGCCTTAATTTCATCTAAAGAAAGAAGAGTGAAAGCCTGCTGCTGCCGGCGGTTAGTGTCCTCTGTGAGGGCTGGGGTTCTGATGCTGGAACGAGCCAGGCTTCCCCTGGAGTGAAATGGCCTTTCTTGTTTGGAAACCGTCCCGTGTTCTGAACCTGGGATGGTGAGTGTGTGGGGCCGTTGGCAGTAAATTGTGGCTGGAGGGCACAGATGGTGACCAGATAGCAAGTGTGAAAAATTGGGACAGAGGGTGGGGGGTAATAGGCGCCCATATTAAAAAAAGCCCCAAATATCGGGACTGTCCCTATAAAATCGGGACATCTGGTCACCCTAGATGGCACAAAGGGATCTAGGTGCAGATGGATCTGCCACAAACCATTTTAAGTGTCCACGTGCACTGTGGAGGGCTTTTGCCTTCTGCTGAAACCACAGGGGTTGGCTGCTGCAGGAGGCGGGGCACCAGCCCTGCCCCAAAGGGCCAACTGGGGAGCACAGCCTCAGTGTGAATGTGCTGGGAGAGAAGCAGCGAGAGATGGGTTGGGGGTTTGATGTCTTCTTACCACACATCTCCATTTCCCTAGCGATCTAATTACGTTATTTAACTGGGAGACACCAAGCCCTTTCCACCTAACTCCTGTCAGTGGCACGCTGGAGCCAGGCTCTGAGTGCGTGGTGAAGGTGACCTTCCAGCCCCAGAAGGCACTGGTGTACGACGCGATGGCGGTGTGTTGGTTTGGAGACAATGAGGAATGGAAGAGGACCATCGCGCTAAGAGCCATCGGTGAGGCTTTCTGGAGTGTAAAGGCAAAAGAAGCCAGCACAGTCCATAAGCGTGGAATCATATTCTGGACAAATGCATCAAGAGGCCAATGACTAATGGCCCTTCTGTTGTCCCATGTGAACCAGGGGTGGCCAAAGTGAAGCCCGCAGGTTGAAATTGGCCCATGAAATTCTGCAGTATGACGTGTGGTCATCCTCACCTTTAATACAGAAGGAGTGTGGAGACTACAGGTCCCAGCATGCAATGCTGCGGCGTGGTCCAAACTGGCAATTCTCCTGCTCTTCAGTAACTTGATGGGGGAAGACAAGGTGATTTAATTTGCACGGTAGTAAAAACACTAGAAGCGGCAGGAGCCTTGCCTATACTAGGGCTCTCGTGAGTGCTACCCGTGGGAGTTTTTTTCTAAGGCCAAAGTGTGGCTCCATGCGGGCGATTATTTTGAACAATCACAGTTACTAAGATATAGAACTGGTCTTTGCCAAGGCCCTGCTGGCGTAAAGAGAACAGCTAGGGGCCTGATGTGTGTTATCAGGAGAGTGACAAACAAAAGGACTTGCCTCTTGATCGTGTGTTCTGATTTTTAATAGCCAAATATCCTTGCCTGCTGGTGAGTGTGCTGGGGGAACTGTGTGAAGATGTCGAGTCTGGGGACTTCCGGGACGTGCTGTGCTTTGGTTCTGTGGCTGTCGGTGCCACTGTGGAGAGACACGTGGAGATCTGCAACCCATCCATGGTCAGTTGGCAAGAAGGGTGGAGATTGCCCCTCGATGAGGGTTTGTAATAGAAGTCTGTGTTTCTCCCAGACCTCAGCAGCTAATGTGCTCTATTCTCCCTACTACCGCTGTACAAATAACATGGGTGTGTGTAGGGGAGAGCGCGGTGGGGGTTGCGTGTCAGGAAGCTGTGAGTGTGGGCACGGAGTAAGGCTGGCGAATTCGAGAGAGACCAATTGATTTATACCCAGTGAAGAAAAGCCATGCGTTGCTCTCGTTTCATTGGGCATCAGCCACTTCTCAGAGCAAAACTGGACTTTGCAAATAGCGAATGAATAATACGCTTGAGGAAAGGGTGGGTGGGTGCGGATAGCAGTGAGCTCGAGCCGGGCATAGTGCAGACAGGCACTGTGCAGGCTTCCCCCACCCCCAGGGCGCCTCACTCCTGACCTCTAGCCCCCTGCTATTCTGGTCCTGGCCACCCTGCACCCAGATCTGCCAGTGCCGATCGGTCAAATGACAGAGGTGGCAACACACAATATAAATAATACCATGGTGTCCTAATTAGCCAAACAAACTGCCCTTCAATGCTCTTTAGTGATGGGGCTAAAATCTGCTCTGATACACCCAGGAGCCCTGCTGACTTTGAGGGGGTTGCATAGTTCTAACTGAGAGGAAAAGCCAGCCTGCCCTGCGGTAGCGTAGCCGGGGGGGAGCAGGGGGAGCGGCCGCTCCCCCACTGAGCAGAAGCGGCGCCTTTTTTGTACTCCGACGCCTTTGGCTCTTGTGCTGCAGCCGGAGCGGAGCATTTTTTTTTGCTCCCGGCGCCTTTTTTTAGCTCCGCTCCCCCTGTGCTCTAAACCTGGCTACACCACTGCTGCCCTGTGTTTCAGAGTGATCCCTGTCCATCCTGGTGCCAGGGAAGTGTCTTTCTTGGGTTGTAGAAGCGACACAGAGTCCTGGGGCACCTTATAGACTAACAGACATATTGGAGCATAAGCTTTTCGCAGGCATGCATCTGAAGAAGTGGGTATTCACCCACGAAAGCTTATGCTCCGATACGTCTGTTAGTCTATAAGGTGCCACAGGACCCTTTGTCGCTTCTACAAATCCAGACTAACACGGCTACCCCTCTGATACGTTCTTGGGTTGGTGGTTTCTCATTCCCAAGTGCCTCTCCTGCAGCTTGTTTGATGTGCCCCTGGGGCTCGGCTGAGCCTCGCCGGCGAGGAGGACACGCTCTATCTTGGCAGTTTTCCATCAAAACAAACCGCCTGTTTCACACCGCTAGGCCAGCCGGTTCTCAACCACTTTACAGGTTGGATGTGGAAGGGGCTCATCGATTTAGAAGATAAGCGCACAGAGGAGAATCAACCACAGGTTGTAAAGCCTGAGAAACAGACTAAGGAAGCCTTCTCCTTTAGATTATTCTTATGTCTGTTGTGGAAGCACCCAGAAGCCCCAAACAGGGCCCAGGGCCCAGTTAGTTAGTCAGTCCTTGCCCTTGTCTAAGATTCTTACACAGTAAAACATGTGGCTGAACAGACAGATGGGTGGGTATCAGTCTGAGCAGGAATAATAGTCACTAGCCGGACCCTTCTGCAGCTTTATGTTCCCATTGGCTAATGCTTTCTGGGACACAAATGACAACCATCCCTAAAGAAGCAGAGCTCTGTGTCAGCCTGAAAGCTCGTCTCTCTCACCCCCAGAAGTTTGTCCAATAAAAGATATTACCTCGCTGACCTTGTCTCTCTACCATCCCTGAAAGCAGCCCGGCAGATGGCAGCATTTCCTGGGAAATCAGGAAAGGCACCAGCTTTGCACTATGTGGCCAGATGACCCCAAAGGAGGGTGAGCTCCCTTCTCTGGATGGGCATTTTGCTGTCAGGCCTCATTGGCTGCTTCGTGTTTTCGCTGGCTTTGCTGCTGAGCAGACTGAGGGACAGATAGTCAGTGACCGTGCAGGTGGGTGCTGTGCTGGCGTCCCCAGACAGTTCTGCAATGCACCTCAGTTCTGATCTGCAGCCGCCTGTGGCAAACCCGTTCTTGGTGTCTCCTGAACAGGAGCAGCTAACCTTGCTGCTTTGGGGATGCAGGCAGATGCCCACTAGAAACCCGGGGGAGGTTCTCCCCAACTCACGTCACGTGTGACTCGCTGTAAATAGGACCCAGCTCTCCAAGTACATTGGCCTACGCAGGACTCAGCTGACATAAGAACACAGATCTTAAACTGATAGTCTTCAAAACGCAGAGCGACCTCGTCTGGACCGGAACTGTACGAACCTGCTCGTCTTCCCCTCACAGGTCAGCGTCCCGTTTAGGATTGAGAGAGCAAAGGAGCCCCTGCTCCGGGATTATGTCTTCTCGTGTGATGTCACGCCGGCCATTGTTCCAGCCAATGGGAAGCTGCTTATCTCTGTGCGCTTTAGCCCCCAGACAGTAGGGGTGCAGAGTGTGGACTATTTCACCATCGAGCCGGTAGGGAACCTCACCCAAACGGTCCTGAAGGTGATTGGATCATGCAAAGGTATCAAAGGACAGTCCCCTGTGTCTTCAGGCCCCCTCCTCACTGTGGGGTAGGGGAGTGGGTGACGGAGTGCCCCGGTACATGGGCTGGGACTGGCCGCCTGCAGGGTTCCATGCTCTTCTTGGCCCCAGTGGGGTGTAAATTCTACCACTCGCTTGTGCTTGGGCATGAGGCTATTGGAAGAGCACGTCCCGCTGTTTGCTGAGACAGATTGATTCGGGGAACCTGTCAGATGATTCGCTTCTGACTTGGGACGATCCCCTTTGGCGGGAATAGAGTGTGCTGCAGGGACAGAAATTGGTATGAAAGACTCAGGCATTGGTTGTTGTTCCAGGTCCCTTAGTATCCCTGCAACATTCCTTCCTGAGCTTTGGCTGGCTCAGCCTGGGAGAGTGCTTGACGCAGCCTTTGGAAATCAGCAACGTTTCGGATGTCCCTGCCTATTACCAGTTTGACATCGATGGCAAAGAGAGCGTCTTCTCCTTTGACCGCCCATGTGGGGTCCTGAGCGGGATGGCCACTCTCATCCTGAGGGTGACCTTTCGGCCGACTCACCCCATCATCTGTTACCGCAGAGTGGTTTGCCTCATCCATCACCAGGTAGGAGGGGCAACGGGTGACGCTGTTACTGAGGTGTCAGAGCACAAAGGAAACCTTTTCTGTTTGGGAACTTGCATCAGAGAGGGGCTGGGTAAACTGCTGGTGCAGAGCCCTGCTCGTCGCTTGGTTGTGTCTCCGAGAAGGAAGGGATCTGCAAGTGGCAGGAGAGTGCTGCACGTCACTCTGCAGAGGAGAGGCGTGTAGGGCCAAGGGCCAGTGTTGCCTGTTCGGTCTGGCTGTGTGAGGCACCAGGCAATTGCGCTCATTTCAGAGCAAGACGTTTGTCACCAAGACCAGGTTAAAAAATGAAACACAAATTGCCTCCCCCACCGTGGTTGTTGTTGAATGTCGGGCTGTGAAGACCGACTGTGATGGGACGGGGTGTGCCACACAAGCGTCCGCCACGTGGCTGTGTCAGCACGCCTCAATCCTGACTTGCAGTACCCTCCTATTCCAGCGTGGGGCTCTCTTTCACAGCTCTGCCAGTGTACCATCAGCCTGGCCTACAGGGACCCCCACTTCAACCCTGACCTGTCTGCCGCGCTCCCTTCTCTTCTAGTCCTGGGCTCCCCTATGTAGCCTGTAAACCCATCACTGCGTCTCCTGCTAATCCAGCCTGGGCCTTTTCTGAGCAGACTCTTCACTGGGGTGTGTTCTGCCAGGTGGGGTGGTAGTGGTAGACTGTTGATGTTCACCGGTACTAGAGGGAGATCTGCAAACTCCTCTCACTTGTGAGTCAGGTTAGGTGTCTGGAAGTGAAAGGCAGGTGCACTGTCCCTGCATCGTGTCTCATTTATATCCCTCCCTAATTCTAGCAAAGATATTGGGCCAAATCCAGAGGCAATGTCAGCGGCGATGTGTGTTTACACAGTGCTAAGTCTGTAACTTACACTCTGGGTGGGTGGGGTGATGCGCGTAACAGGAAAAGCAGCCAACCGGTGGGCAGTCAAAGTAGCCTGTTTCCTGCAAGTGTTTCTGGCACTTCCCCAGAATCCATTGTTCCTGGATTTGTTTGGTACCTGCCATTCTGATACAACTAAACCAGCCATCCTGCGGCCAAGACACCTCTCGTGGTACAGGACCAGCATGGCACGAGGACTGACCTTCTACCCACCGGACATCCTGAGCTCGATGCTGAGGGAGGGGAAGCTGCTGATGGATGAAAACAGAGCCCTGATGCTGCCTCCACAGGTAGGGGCTGCCCTGTGCAGATGCCACGCTGCCCTTGCTCTGCCCGCCAGGGTACCGGTGGCCCACTGCAGATGCCCTCATGCTAATTATGCAGTTACAAATGTACACAGCATATACCGGCATTCATCTGCCCGAGTTCTCATCCCGACTCAGTTACTAGCCCAGTGTGTGCTTTGAACTAACCGCTGGACCGTCTCTTGCCTCAGTCAACCTCAGATTGAAATTGGGCTAAAAAGCACGAGCCTCTTTGGATCCCAAATGCTGAGCTTTCCTGGGAAACACGCTATAAAGGGGAAGTCCTCTGTGCTTAGCTACAGCTTGCTGGTCACATTGGCAGCCAGGATTGTGAGATCACCTGGGCTCCCATGTCTTGAGAGTCATTTCCCTCTAGGGAGTGTGCTTTACTGTAGTGTTTACCCCTGGGCTAGACAGAGATCTGTTTCCTTCTCCTAGGTCCCTGAAGACAAGCCCCCCGAGGAGTACCCATACATCGACCCCATGACCGAATACTTCCACGATGGCATAACCAGCGATCTCACCATCTTTCCCCCTCACGTCAGCATCAGCGTTAGGGAGTTTGATTTTGGTTGCTGTGTGCGGCTCCAGGAGGTGGAACCACTTCCTCTCTGCCTGACCAATCATACCAAAGGGAAGATCACTGTTACGTGGACACGCAGGCCGGAGAGTCCCTTCCGGGTGACCCCTGAAACCTGCGACATCCCACCTCTGAAATCCACAGCCTTTCGCCTCGTTTTCCAGCCCTCTCAGCTCAACACTCTGTATGCAGCAGAGCTGGAAGGCTTTGCCTTCTACAAGGTCAGTAGGAATGACCAGAATCCACCCCAAATGCAGCAGCATTAATGTCAAGGGCTTGACTGAAATCTAGACCTATGGCTTTCGCCTCATTGGGCCTAAGATCTGTCCACCCCCGGGCTCCAACCCCAAGGTAGGGCATGAGTTAAGGGGAAATCATATTGCCACAACACTGCCCGGGTGGGTTAGTCTGAGTTGGCTTTGTTTAAATGGCGCTTTGTCATGTCAGACTTTCTCTGGTCTTAATGAGTGGCCTAGAGGAGGACAAATGCTCCCCAGCCAGCTGCCTGTTCCATTGCTGCTCCTTCCCTCTCTGTGGGCAGGCTTGGAAAGACCCGCAATATTCGACAACAAAATGGTTGAGAATCATTTCACTGACACCCTCCTCTTGCCATGTCCGGAGTTCAGTGTGAGCAGCAGGATGGCTGGGGAGCGAAGAGTTGGTTCAATGGTTGGGGCACTCGTCTGGGACTCCAAAGATCAAGGTTGAGTGCCCAGCTCTTCCACAGGCTTCCTGTGTCACCTTGGGCATGTCACTTAGTTTCTCTGGGCTTCGGTTGCTGTAATATGGGGATAAGAGCACGTCACAGGCGTGTGGCAAGGGTAAATGCATTAAAGATTGGAAGCTCAGATACCTGCAGTAGTGGGGGCCAGATAAGTACATAAGATAGACAGCGAAGGTCTCCAGGCATTGGGATGTCACTCTCTGGAGGTCATTCCTGACCGGCCCTGTTTCCCTGACGCATGTCAGCTCCTCTGTAGCCCCTGAGGGTGACAATCATATGAATGGCTGCTCGTGCTGGCCCATGTGCTAGCTCATTTGAAGACAGTTCTGTGACACGTTCCCTCCCCACGGATGCACAATTCTGTCTCTCCTTTGCCTGCAGGTGCTGAGACACTATAGTAACATCGAGGAGGACAGCACCACGTGTCCATCCTGGTGCCTGACCATCCGGCTGAGGGGCCACACTTTTGAAGCAGATCGGCAGCACTTCATCCCGCATTATGTCCTGGACTCCCCCAAGGTGAGTGTGGTCGGCGTGTGTCACGTGGAAAGTATGTGGTGAATCTTTGATGTGGAGAGTCCCGGAGTACGGAACCCTCTCTCCTGCTGTCCTAGTCAGAGACGTGCTTTGGGTGGCTTCCTACTATATGGAGACTCCCAGCTTAGGACAGGTGGGGGATGTGACGAACTAGGACTGTTGTTAAGGTTTCCCTGAGTACTGTGTGGGTGCCTCGGTTTCCCCTATGCAGTGCTTGAGTATCTAGGTGGTGGGACAACGGTGCATGATTGTTACAAAGCCCTAGAAGGCAGGGGTGGGCAGAGGCCTGAACACAGAGAATGGCCCTGTCTCCTGGCAACTGATGGCCCCGTCCCCTCCCCTGCAAAGGTGAGAGATGAAGGTGTTGGAACAAAGGGATCAGGTGACCTCCTGGCCCGGGAAGGAGACAAAGGGGGAGGAGGGGCTGGAGAGTTTCAGTTTGGAAGTGGCTGGAGAGGAGGGGAGAGAGGCAGACAGGGTCTGGCCTCCCTGCCTCCGTTTGGAGCTGTGGGGTGAAATGCAGGGAGCCCCGAGCTGGGGTCTAAGCTCCCTGCCCCCCGGAACGGCCCGGCGGAGGGGTCCTGGTTGTACTGACAAGCTCTGTTTGGACTGTGTTCCTGTCATCTCTAATAAACCTTCTGTTCTACTGGCTGGCTGAGACTCCCAGTGAATCCGGGGAAGAGGGGTGCAGGGCCGGACTCCCCCACACTCCGTGACAGGGGATCCCTCTGGATCCCCGATCTCTTGTGTCTCAGCTTGCAGTGAATATCTTGGTCCTTCCTGTCAAAGCTGATCTCGTCACTGGTAAGGACTGCTTAGATAGCCTCTCTCCCCATGTGCCGTAGCCAGTCTCCAGCCACTGGGCGGCGGGGTCAGCGGCAGAGCGGCGCACCAAGACTTTATTGGAAGAGAGGTTGTGACGGGTTGAGATCACAGAGACCTGCTTGGTGCTGCCACCTGGTGTGCCAAGGCTACTTCTGCCCCTGCTTCCAGGCCTTTTCCAGTTTGGGACTCCCGAATCCTGTCTGTTTTGAACCAGATTCCACTGATCTGCTGCAAACACAGACCCAGGTCCGAACCAAGTCCACTCACAACTGTAAGGCTCCTGAAAGCGCTCTTGCCTTTGACACCCAGGTGCCCAACTCCCAAGGAGGTTCAAACCCTTAATAAATCCGTTTTACCCTGTATAAAGCTTATACAGGGCAAACTCATAAATAGTTCGCCTTCTATTTCAAAGATAGAAAGATATGCACTTACAAAGGCTATGTACAAAACCAGCAAATATAAAACCAATCTTTATAACTCCAACTACAACAATGATACATGCATACAAACAGGAGGAATAAATTCAGTAGGTCATAACTTTCCCAAAGATATGTTACATGGCACATGTAGCATAAAACATATTCCAGTTACACATATACATTCATAAGCATCTCCCCATAAAGCTTTATGGGGTACACCATCACAGAGGTGTCCTGCAAGGCAAAGTGAGACGTAAGTCGTGCTCTTGCTGCTGCTTCTCCCGCACAGGGGGTTGTCCTTCCCGTGAGGCTAAGGAAGATCTGACTTGCTCCATCTCCAGGAGCCTACAGCCTTCTAGGAAGAGTCTTCTTGAGAAGTCAGGCGAGACTCCCCAGTTAGCACCCAGCAGAGGGGCCGCCTTGGTAACTTGCCAAGAACCCAATAGCCACACATGATTTGCATAAAGTGGAGCAGATTGCAGCCGGCTCTGTCTTTAACCCAGAAGTGGGGCCTGCAGAGGCTGCTGGTCCCAGTGCGCAGCTTGGCCGTTTGGATTGGTAAGAAGCATTGCATGCTGGGCTTGGAGTCTCAGCAGGCCACTTCAGACAAATAAAGGAGTGGGCAGGTGCAGTCCTCACAGTTCCATGGGTTGCTGTCGGTTTGTTGGCTGCGCTTTGTCCACCTTAGTGTGAATTCACTTTCTTCTCTTGCTTCCTTGGAAGTAGTGGCAGGATTCCCCAAGGGCTCAGGCTGGTGCTTGTCAGATTCCAGAAAGGGGAATTCAACTAGACAAAGATTTCCTGTGTAAACTGGCCTTCTGAAATGAACCCAGCCCTCCCGGCTCGCTTTCTGTCCCTCAGGTGTTCCCTGCGGTGGGTCCGAACACCAACACCTACCGCAGCGTGCTGCTCTGGAACGTTGGCACCTCCCCTATCACCTTCTGCATGAACCAGGACATCTGTCCCTCTGTTTTGGTCAAACCCTGCTCAGGCTACGTAGCCCCAGGAGCCCACCAGATCTTCCTTCTCTCAACGCAGCCGGCGGACATGGCCACCCACCAGCACATCCTGTCCTTGCAGCTGAACTCCTACCCTAAGTACACCCAGGTAGGGCGAGAGTAGAAGGGCTGTTTTGTATTCTGTTCTCTCCCTTTGGGATAACCTTCACTCATGGGTCTGGCTGTTTCTTCTTACATGAGAACGTAAGAACGGCCCTACTAGGTCAGACCAAAGGTCCATCTAGCCCAGTGTCCTGTCTTCTGACAGTGGCCAATGCCAAGTGCCCCAGAGAGAATAAACAGAACAGGTTATCATCAAGTGACCCATCCCCTGTCGCCCATTCCCAGCTTCTGGCAAACAAAGGCTAGGGACACCATCCCTGCCCATCCTGGCTAATAGCCATTGATGGACCTGTCCTCCATGAATTTATCTAGTTCTTTTTTGAACCCTATTATAGTCTTGGCCTTCACAACATCCTCTGGCAAGGAGTTCCACAGGTTGACTATGTGTTGTGTGAAGAAATACTTCCTTTTATTTATTTTAAACCTGCTGCCTATTAATTGTATTTGGTGGCCCCTAGTTCTTGTGTTATGAGAAGTAGTAAATAACACTTCCTTATCTACTTACTCTACACCAGTCATGATTTTATAGACCTCAATCATATCCCCCCTTAGTCATCTCTTTTCCAAGCTGAAAAGTCTCAGTTTTATTAATCTCTCCGCATACGGAAACCGTTCCATACCCCTAATCATTTTTGTTGCCGTTTTCTGAACCGTTTCCAATTCCAATATATCTTTTTGAGATGGGGCGACCACATCTGCACGCAGTATTCAAGATGTGGGCGTACCATGGATTTATATAGAGGCAACATGCTATTTTCTGTCCTATTATCTATCCCTTTTTTAATTACTCCCAGCATTCTGTTTGCTTTTTTGACTGCCGCTGCACATTGAGTGGATGTTTTCAGAGAACTAGCCACAGTGACTCCAAGATCTCTCTCTTGAGTGGTAACAGCTAATTTAGACCCCATCATTTTATATGTATAGTTGGGATTATGCTTTCCAATGTGCCTTACTTTGCATTTATCAACATTGAATTTCATCTGCCATTTGTGGTAGTTTGGTTTCTTCTGTTTTGGAAATGGGAATTTAAAGTCTTCTAAAATGTCTGTTGGGTGGCATCAATGTGCCCATTTCTTATTGGCACAGCAGGTGCCTTCCAGGGCCTGGTGTCCCTTGTTCTTCTGCCTGCCTTGTGCCAAGCTCTCTTCAGGACTCTCCGTGACAGCAAAGCAGGCAGGCCAGGAGTCCTTCCCCCTCTGAGCTCAGCCTGCTACGATCCCAGATGCCTTTTGGAAGGAGCTGCACATTTGCCTGGTTCTTTCAGAGCTCAGCTAAGGTTTCCTGCTACTGTCTGTTTCCTTTCCCTGAGTCCCATAGGAGATCCCGCTCCGGAGCAGTGGCGAGTCCCTTCTGTTGCTCTTAGAAGGAGATGGGAATCTGTACTTCAAGCCTACCTGTGTGGGGACCTCAACCACACGCACTTACACCATCAAGAACTGCACAAGGCTGCCGATGCATTTCCAGTGGAAGATCCAGGAGTCTGACAGCAAGGTCCTGTCCGTCAAGCCCGCCACAGGGGTCATCGAGCCCAACGAAGCCTTGGTGAGTTCTGCCAAGGTAATGTTCTTCCACCACCCACCATAGAGCTGTAGAGAGCTGAGAGCAAAAACACATGGCAGCAGTTCACAGCGCCATAGGCCAAGGGCGGATGGGGCCAGTACACATCTTGGGTAGGGTAGCTAGCCAGCTTTCTCCAGCTTGATCTTGAAGTAGATTTGCTCCACCACATGCTTGTTTCCTTCCAGACGTTGGGAGCAAACATTGTAAACCACTGTGCAGGTTTCCCTCTGCACCTCCTGTGGAGGGCAGCAAGAACTGGTGCATCTGAGAAGGCCTGGCTGTGAGTGTCTGGGCATGTGTTCCCCGTAAGAATCCCCAACACAGGGGTCAGGTAATGGGCAGAGACGCAATCGGGAGTCAGGACAGAGCTGACTGGAAGGATAGTAGCTGGAGTGTGACTGAGACACCGGTGAGGGAGGAAGGTGCTGTGTATCTTATACACCCAGGATTGTCAGCTGCTCCATAATGCGTTTGGAACTGACTCCCTGGCCCGGGCAGCGGAGAGGTTGGGAACGCCAGTGAATGCCCTCTCCCTCCTGTGATTCCAGGCTCAGGCATGGACCTTTACTCCTGGGGAGGAGACCAAGTATCTCCTGCGAAGCTGGGTGTCAGTGTGGAGAGCCCAAGGGAGTTCAGCCCCTGAGTCTCCTGAGAGCGCCCGCTACACTCTGCGGGTTATTGGCGAGGGGGCACTGGGCACCATTAGGGTAAGTACCAGAGTGTGGGAGAGGGGGAAGAGAAGGAGTGTCTCCCCAGGGGATTAATTGGCTAAGCAGAATCTCCAGCCTCCTAGTAAAGTACTAGAGGAGGTGGGACAACTGGGGCTTGGAGCCCAATGGCAGCTTCTTTCCAGAGGGAGGGAGGTGGTAGTAGAGGAAAGAATGTTACTCCCACTCTGCTGTACTTCTGGGTTGGCCTTGCATTCAGCAAGAATCCGTCACCCGGCCATCCTTTTATCAGGTGCCTAAGCAGTTCCCCTGCCCTTTGTGTTGGGCAAGCCTCCATAGTAAAACTACAAGTCCCAGGAGGCAATGCTTTATCATCTCTATGGTACATATTTGGGTCCCGGAGTCAAACTTGGCACATCCGTGCGCTACACTGTGTATATTGGCCTATCCCAATAGCAGCCTTGTCCTGCCCCCTGAGCAGTCAGGTGATGTAACAATAGCAGCCTGATTCTTGTGTGCCGGCTTTGGGCTCTAGGCTCAAGAGGAGCAGCTGGATCTAGGGAACATTCTGGTTGGTGGCCTGCAGTCCTGTGACCTTGTATTGTTGAATAATGGGACCTGTTCTCTGAGCTACATCCTCCACGTGGAGCAGATGATCACAGGACCATGTGACCCTGAGGAAGTCCTCAGCGATCCACTAGGTATTGAAAGAATGTTTGGGGAGGCGGAGTGGGGGGCATTGGGCCGTGTTTTTATTGCAGACAAAGGCATTCTAAAATGGATGAATTGCTCTTGCCAGCTCGAGAAACACCTGTTCTTTCTGTGACAGCTGGTATGTTTGAGAAGGTATAGGTGTGTCTGTGTATCTGTCTGTCTCTCATTTTATACTGGGGACCTAGTACAAACCTCTGCCACTATTGTTAAAGGTGTAACAAATTTCTACTAAAACAAAAGCTTCCTGTTCTCATCATTCTCCAGTTCCACCAGTATTGCTCACATCAGCTGAAAATTTCCATGCTGGGGTCCTGCTCAGAGTTTCAGCTCAAAGGGTAAATTTTTGAGCAAAATCAATTCAGAAGTTTTTGGATTTGGGAAAAAAACCTTTCTTTTAAAAATAATCTCAGTGCACACATTTTTAAACAGGGCTAGAAGCAAACGCATCTCCAGATTGACACTTGGAGCTTGTCCTGGAGAGTCCTCCATGAGGACTAGTGTGTGTGCGTGTTTGGTTTGGATTGAGCAGTTAGGGCTGTCTGCAAACGACTCACTGGGTGTGTGCAGAACGAAGATGTACATTCTGAACACGGTAGATACATGATGTAGCGTTATATACACAGAGAGAGACCAAGAGGTCAGTGCCCTCCTGGTACTCACTCCCTTTCCTTTCTCCCACAGCTTTAGAGCTGGATCATTACAAGGGGGTGATTCCTGCAAGGTCAAAGGCCATTGTCCAAGTAACCGTCAGCCCAGCCCGTCAACTGCATTACTCCTGGTCATTCAGTTACACCGTTTCCACACCCAAAGGTGAGAGCCCTGGCTTGCCGGGAAGGACCAAAAGGGCCGTTCCATCCCACCCAGCCAGGGGATCCTTTCCATGCCAGACATAAACCGTGTCTGAATCTGCCAAGATGTCAGCTCCCAGCTGCATCCCTCCCTCCATTCCCAGTGGATTACTCCTGCCTGTAGGAGTCTCTGCTGCACAGCTCGGCTGGACTCACAGGGGATGTTTGGCCTACTCCCTTGCCCCTATGCTGTCTGCAGAGACACAGCTGACCCCTGGGGTGCTGAGGCAGATGGTTCCCAGTCCACCCATGCCCCGCATTGTCCTCCACATGCTGATGCCCCACCCATGCAGCTTCCCTTTATATGTCCTATAACAGACATGTTCGTGTGTTGGTTGCTTCTGACGCTTGTGTCAGGGCGTCCCAGGCAGGAGTCTGGCTCTCCGGTGGGGATCCAGACCCTACTTCCAGCTTCCCTCGACACTGCACTGACTAGTTCTCGTCTCTCCTCCCACAAGCTCTGGATCCTGCAAACACCCTAGGGGAGCAGCAGGCCCTCTGCTGTGTAGTAGCAACGGGCGTCTACCCCTCTGTCTGCGTCACGGACGTGTGTGCAGCAGGAAGTGCCCGCGGCATCAGCAAGCTGCACCTCTGGAGGCTCTTCGCACTGGAAACTCTGAACCAGTACCTGGAGCGCGACCCCACCTCCGCAGAGCTCACCTACAGGGTTCCCACAAGGCACAGGTGACTAGAGACCCGGCCCAGAGGAGCCTGTAACCTGCAGTACAATCCAGGCAGGGAAAGCATGGCCGGAGGGTTTGATTTGCAGTTCGGTGTCACCTAGAAATCTTCGTTGACTCCTTCCCAGCCCCAAAGCTGGCAGCTCCTCACCTCTCTCTGGCCCGCTGCCTGTGCTCCCTGTCTTGTCCTTTCCCCTCTGCGGGGAGGCTGGAAGCCTTTCTCCCTCTCCTCTCGGGTCCATCTCCATGGACTCAGCATTGCCCTGCTGCATGTGTGTGAGCCTGCTGGATGGTAGCAGGGGAATGAGTCCCACCCTGTTCTCCTGTGTGCCGCCATCCAGAGGTGATGCACTGAGCCTGGGTGGGCACTGCTCTCCCTCAGGCCCCCATCTCCTCTCCAGGGCCCAGCGTCTGGCTGAGCTGTGTGGACCCATCTTGCTTTGCAGGAGAGCAGTAGCTCCTGGGTCAGTTGGGGGAGTTCCTTGCTATGACCTGTGTTGTGCCCGCTCTAGGCACTAAGTGCTCTGTGCCTACCCAGCGCGCTCAGCTCCCGCTGGGTGTTGAGATTCCCCGTGGGGCAGTTTATGGGTGTGGGGAGAAGAGCCACCACAGAGGCCGCTCTCAGGAGGAGGGGAAAGTGTTTAAGCATCTGGGTGCCTCCTCTCTGGGCAGCTGATGTTCCTGGAGCGTGGAGCCCTCGTGAGGAGTGACGGTCGCTAGCTTCTGCTGGTACCCAAGGGAGGAGCCTCCCGGCAGTTGTGTTGCATCCAGCTCCTGCAGCACCTCCGGCGAGCTTTCCCTCCTCTTGGCTTGATTCCATCTCCTCTTTCTCTGCCCTGCACAGCGTCTGCCCAGTGCCCCCCGTGCACACCCCTGTCCTGCTGGATTTCAACTTTGGGGCTGCTCCGATAGAAGCCGAGCCGTCCGTGGTGATCCTCATGCTGGAGAACAATGGGGTGGTGCCGGTGGAATGGTACGTAGATCTCGTTAAACCCCGGCCCCTCCTCTGGAATCAGAGCTGCTGCCCCTGGATGGGGAGCTGCTCCCGGGGCACTGAGTGCACTTGGCATCCCAGGGGCTCTGTGTTGTGAGGGGTTGAGCTAGAGGAGATTTGACAGGGGACTTCAGCAGGAGGGTGCTGAATACCCGACTGGGCTGAACTCCGTCCCATCACCCACCCAGGGCCCTGGAAAAGCAGGGGTCGCTGCCCATCACAAACTGCATGGGACTGTCCCAGCTTTCATGGTTCCATCTTGTGTCCTGCAGGTCAGGCCTGAGACTCATAGCTCTATCTGTGTGGGGAACCCAGGCCTGGGTTCCCAGAGGGTTCCCAGATGGTACTTGTTCTGTACCATCAGAACAAGTGTGGGAGTGATGCCCATTCTCATCCTTTGCTCTGGCTGACTGGCTTTGCTGGGTCCACAGGGCCTTTCTGTTCCCCTCTGACCAGAAGATTGATGTGGAGCACTGGGCAGAAAACACGGAGTTCAACCCCAGTGAGCTGCACCAGATGAGAGTTCAGGACAACCAGCTCTTCAGTGTCTCCCCAAAGTCAGGAAGACTCTTCCCAGGACAGGAGCAAACAGTGCAGCTCTCCCACAGGTGACAGTTCATGCTCCTCTCTCCTGGGCCTTCCCTTCCGCAGGGGTCAGTGCCCACCTGCCAGGATCCTCCTACACCTCAATGCTGGAACCACTCCCATCACACAGTGCATCCCCAGGAGGGCCCCAGAGAAGTCCCTCTGACTTTATCCCCTTTTTTCTGACCCCAATGTGGTCTTTATAGGAATCATGTTACTATCTTTTAAAACTGGATTGGCCAAGGCATTCAGGAATGTGCTGTCTGGACCAGCCCTGTGCTAGCCGGCCAGAGTGGGGAATGGCTAGATGGCTGGATAGCTCCTTTCCAGAGCCGGTTTGTGTGGTTTTATCTATTAGTAGTTTTTAAAAAATCAGGCCGGGCCCAGAGACCGTCTGTGTCAGCGACAGTGGCTCCGTATAGAAAAATTAAGCAGCTTTGCATTTACTTGGGGTCTAATCCTGATTGTCTCTAACTCTTCTGGACTTCAGGAACTCCAGGGCTCGGGCCTGTAAATTGGTGTGTGTCTGTATCAAATACAGTTGTGCCCCTCCCTGCGTCAATGGCCCTTATGCTCCAGTGACTCTCTTTAGCAGGGAAATGAACTGTGTCTCATTCACTGTGTGATCCTTGATTCTGTCATTCCAGGCACAGGGTTAGATTTTGAATGTTTTCCTCTCTCTCCCTCGCTGACCCTGGTGGTTTTTCTTGCCCTGTTAGACATGATTTCATCGGCACTGATCGGCTCCCGGTCCTGCTGAAGGTCTCCCATGGCCGTGAGATTCTGGTAAGATAGCAGGCGTTGCTTGCCGCACAGCTAGCAGGCCAGTGAGTTCCAGGAGCTGAATTCACATGGAGGCACTTTACGTAGGAGCCGCGAAGTGTTCACTAAATGGTGGCCTTCCCGTGGAGTCGGCACCGAACCAGTGTAGCTTAGCATGGGGCGAGGGGGCGTTGTGATGAAGGTGCCTTCTTGCGGGTGAGGCATGAAGCCCAGATTCAGACAGCTTGTGGTCCCATGGCACCTTTCAGAGATTAGGGACCATTAAATCATCTAGTCTGACCACCTGCATGGCACAGGCCATTAAAATCCACCCAGTTACACCAGGGTTGAGCCCAGGAACTCGTTCGATTACAACAGCCTCCAGAAAGGCTCCAGTCTAGATCTGATGCCATCCAGAGAAGGAGAATCCAGCCCTTTCCGTGGGAGTTGGTTCAATGGTTAATCACCCTCTGTTACAAAAAATGTGCTTTATTTGTAATTGGACTTTGTCTGGCTTCAGCTTCCAGCCATTGGCTCTTGTTCTGCCTTTCTCTGATTACAGGCCCTTTACTACCTAGTATTTTCTCCCCACATGGATACTACACACTCTGCTTTAGTCACCCCTCGATCTTCCCTTTGAGAAACTAAACAGACCGGGCTCGTTACGTCTCACTCTAGGATGTTTCTCCAGCCCTTGAATCATTTTCGTGGCTCTTTTCTGTACCATCTCCAGTTTTTCAACATCCTCTTTAAAGCTGGACGCAGAACTGGGGGCACTATTCCAGTGTCTGTCTCACCAGTGCTGTGTACAGATGTAAAACCTCCTCGCTACTTCTGCGCCCTATTCCCCTGTTTATACACCCAAGGGCTGCATTAACCCTCTTTGCGGAGCTCATGTTCAGCGGCTTTCCCACTATGAGCCCTCAACCCTTTTCAGCGTCCCTGCTTTCCAGTCCCCCGTTCTGTAGGTGTGGCCTGCAGTCCTTGTTCCCAGATGTGTGACCTTGCATTTGGCTGTAATGAAATGCAGTCTGTTTGAATGAGCTCAGCTCATCAAGCAATCCAGCTCACTCTGTGGACAGCCCTCATCATTACTACCATTCCACCAGCGTTTGTGTCATCTGCAAATTTTCTCAGCAGCGATTTTATATTTACATAGAATCATAGACTATCAGAGTTGGAAGGGACCTTAGGAGGTCATCTAGTCCAACCCCCTGCTCAAAGCAGGACCAATTCCCAATTTTTGCCCCTGATCCCTAAATGGCCCCCTCAAGGATTGAACTCACAACCCTGGGTTTAGCAGGCCAATGCTCAAACCACGGAGCTATCCCTCCCCCCCCTCCAGATCATGGGCAAAAATGTTGAATAGCATCAGGCCTAGAACCGCTCCCTGCTGTACCCCATAGAAACACCCCTATTTGATGAGGATTCTCCCCGCCCCCCCCATATGACTATTTTTGGAGGTCTGTGAGTTAGCCAATGCATTTAAAATGTGCTGTGTTGAACAAGACCAATTTTCCATAAACCCCGTTGACTGGCATTAATTATGTTCCTCTCCTTTATCAATAGAACCCCGTAGAGTGGGCTGTAAATGTCAGTGCCGTGGCATGGGTGCCAATGCCCTGCAACCTGAACCCCACGGGCGTTTTCCTTGGAGGGGTCTGTGATTCCACCCTGAGCAGTGTTAGATGGTACAGCTGATGCAGAGCAGTCCCATCCTCCGCTGGCTCCACACGCATTTCAGGAGCCCGCTCAAAACAGCCTTCCTGGTTTTTCCGTCCTCCACACACTTACCCACCCTGCGGTGTCTCATGGACTTTGTTTCTCTACTTGCTTCCAGAATCCCTTTCCTAGGCTCACACTGGCCGGTTTTCTGCCGCTCCACACGTGGTGCAAGAGTCTTCACCTCTGCAGTTCACGCCCTCTCTCCGGTATATTTACCCTCCCTTCATCGCTCCTCCTCATCAGCACTGTCTGACTTCAAACCCCTCTGAGATGGGCCTTCTCCTAAAGCACCAGCTGCGTTCGATCCCTGCGCTGAGCTCCAGCATGGGATCGGCAGGATGGGATCTCCCACAGCTTCCGCGGTGTAGAGGCAGCTATTCCCCCAGTGCCAGCAGGTGGTACATGCTGTCCTGTCTGTGCAAAGGTGGGGACAGCAGCCCACCTGCCTTCAGCTGTCAGTTCCTTTCTCCACTCATTCTCCCTGCCTTGCCGATCACTAAAGCAGCTCAGAGCTGCTCCTGTTTTGCATTTTTCCCTGAGGGTTTCCTCGGGATTGGAACTAATTTCTCTCTCTCTGTTAGAGCCGAAGTCACCGTGTGCTCTGCTGGGCACAGCTCAGACCCCTCTGAGCCTTCCTGTCTGTCTCTGAAGTTTCCTCTGCGAGCTTTGTGTTCACATTGCGTTCTGTTTTCCGTTCCTTTCTTTCAGGGCTATTGTCGGCTGGAAATCCAGCCTGTTGAACAAGTTGTTCAAACAGTGGCTTAACTGTACCTTTCCCTGAAGCCCTTGGATGGGCTCCCTGTGCAATGCTGGCTTGGCACACTCCAGAGAGGGGCCGGCAGCTTTCTGCCAGCCAGCCAGCAAGGGATTAGGCCTAGAGCTCCAGAGGACGGTAGGGCACATGGCCCTGACTTGCCTGGTAGAGACTGTGGTGGCTTAAGACCAGTGGCCACCACCCTGCCCCAGAGTGAAGTGCAGAGGAGAGTGAGACTGGAACGATGCTGAAGGAGTCTTGGAGAGAGCTCTGTGCTGTAGGAGCTGCCGCAGCCAATACACAGAGAGCTGTGCTGGCCCCCCGTGATCGAGGAGACCTGGACCAATGGAGGGGCAGATGCAGCATCAGTGCACTGAAGGGAACGCCTCTCCCCAGTGCACTCACAAGAGTAGTATGGGCTACGGAGCACCCGTGTGTTAAGGGTGCTGATACACTGCATCAGAAAGGAGCTGCCCATGCCCCACACTTTCCCTCTCCTGCACTGATACATTGCGCTGAGAGAGAGAGAAGGGAAAAAGGAGAGGTATTGAGGAGACCCCTCCATATGCCACCCCACTGCCCATGGCATGTGGAGGATGCTAGACAGGAGCGAAAGCATGATATAGAATCATAGAACCATAGAATTTCAGGACTGGAAGGGACCTCGAGAAGTCATCTAGTCCAGTCCCCTGCACTCATGGCAGGACTAAGTATTATCTAGACCATTCCTGACAGGTGTGTGCCTAACCTGCTCTTAACAATCTCCAATGATGGAGATTCCACAACCGTCCTAGGCAATTTATTCCAGTGCTTAATCACCCTGACAGGAAGTTTTTCCTAATGTCCAACCTAAACCCCCTTGCTGCAATTTAAGCCCATTGCTGCTTGTCCTATGCACCACCATGTTGCTCGATGAACTCATGACAAAATTACCGTATTTAGTGACAGACATCAGGGGGGGTTATGGCATTCAGTCATTCAACGTTTCTTGAAAAATTACCACGGACCTCAACATTTTTACCACGGACACTTGTGTCCATGTAAGGACACGTTGCTGACCCCTGCTCAGAGGCTAAGGAGAACAATTTTTCTCCCTCCTCCTTGTAACAACCTTTTATGTACTTGAAGCTGTTATCATGTCCCCCCCTCAGTCCTCTCTTCTCCAGACCAAACAAACCCATTTTTTTCAATCTTCCCTCATAGGTCATGTGTTCTAGACCGTTAATCATTTTTGTTGTTGTTCTCTGGACTTTCTCCAATTTGTCCACATCTTTCCTGAATGTGGCGCCCAGAACTGGACACAACACTCCAGTTGAAGCCTAATCAGCGTGGAGTAGAGTGGAACCATTACTTCTTGTGTCTTGCTTACAACACTCCTGCTAATATGGCTCCTTCCCCTCAAGAGGAGCAGGGATGGTGCAGAAGATTGCTCTGCCTGCACTCATGGGTAAGAAGGGGAACAGAGACGTGCCTGGGAATTCATTGAGGCTTGGAGCCATTTGGAGAATCCATCGTAGCCTCAAGGGAAGCAGCTGCTTTAGTCTTTGTCCCAAGAGCTGAAGCTGGGCTATCTCAGATGGCATCAGGAAGCAGCTCTGGGGTGGGGCCCGTCACCGTCTGTGTGCTTCCACACTGGAGAGCAGACTGCCTGCGGGCCGGGGTCTGTATGATGATGTTAGGGGCAGTGGGCTGACCCAAGGTGTGACGAACTAGGACTGTTGTTAAGGTTTCCCTGAGTACTGTGTGGGTGCCTCGGTTTCCCCTATGCAGTGCTTGAGTATCTAGGTGGTGGGACAACGGTGCATGATTGTTACAAAGCCCTAGAAGGCAGGGGTGGGCAGAGGCCTGGACACAGAGAATGGCCCTGTCTCCTGGCAACAGATGGCCCCGTCCCCTCCCCTGCAAAGGTGAGAGATGAAGGTGTTGGAACAAAGGGATCAGGTGACCTCCTGGCCCGGGAAGGAGACAAAGGGGGAGGAGGGGCTGGAGAGTTTCAGTTTGGAAGTGGCTGGAGAGGAGGGGAGAGAGGCAGACAGGGTCTGGCCTCCCTGCCTCCGTTTGGAGCTGTGGGGTGAAATGCAGGGAGCCCCGAGCTGGGGTCTAAGCTCCCTGCCCCCCGGAAGGGCCCAACTGAGGGGTCCTGGATGTACTGACAAGCTCTGGTTGGACGGTGTTCCTGGCATCTCTAATAAACCTTCTGTTCTACTGGCTGGCTGAGACTCCCAGTGAATCCGGGGAAGAGGGGTGCAGGGCTGGACTCCCCCACACCCCGTGACAACTGGTGGCAGTGGTGGGATGTTCCGCACCCCGTGGAAGGCGCTTCCTGCAGTAAGTAACTGGGGAGCAGTAGAACGAAGGGGGGCTAACGAGGACCAGGCGTGCTGAAGGCTCACAGAGGAGCGGTTTCGGGGAGCGGAGGAGCTACGCTTAACCCCTGGGAGTGTGTGACCAGCGAGAAGGACTGTGCAATGATGGGGTCCCCCGGGGGCTGCAGTGAGCAGTCCCAGGGGCGGAGGAGCCTGCGGCTTGGCCCTAGGAGAGAGAAGGATTTTTGCAGTGACAGGGTTCCCCTGGGGGTGCCGTGAGTGGACCCAGGGGCGGAGGAGCTGCAGCTCGACCCTGGCAAAGAGGCGGTGACCTGGAGAAGGGCTGGCACACTTGGGGTTCTTCCTGGAAACCGTGGGGAGCTAAGAGCACACAGGCCTGCGAATCCACAGCAACTTGGGAGCAGTGAAGTGATGGCATATCGCTTTCTCCTTAAAAGAAGCATTGTAACCCTGTGCAAAAAGAGAGGGATACGCATTGGGAAGCTCACTAAAGCCCAGCTAATTGTGCAGCTGGAGGAGGATGACCATTCTAAGGAGCAGAGTCCTGACCCCGATGGGGCTACAGCAGGATCTGGGAGCAGCTGGAGCGGTAGCCTGGCATCCCCAAGAGTCTGGTCCCCAACCAGACGGGGGTCTTCACGATCGGGTTCCCCAGCAGGGGATCGGAGACGAATGGGACTGGAGCTGAGTCCGAGAGAGCAAGAGGACTGCGAGAGACAGCGAGAACCCGAGAAAGGGCTACAGGAGAAGCAGCAGCATAAACTGGCGGTGGTGGAACGGAGAGGCATAGGGGACTGGCCAGGGGTAAGTGGGGATAGATCCCGGGGTGCCAGCTCCGCAGGGAACCTCGATCCTGAATTGCTGCCCCTGGTTAAGGAGGGTGGGGATGTAGAGCCCCACCTCACTGCCTTTGAGCAGGCTGGTAATTGGAACCAGGGAGACCCTGCGTAAAAGCCCCGGGATCTAACCCCCTTGCTGGGTCCCAAGGCCATAAACTCCGCCAGCCAGATGGGTGGGATGGTGGACGGATTTCCACTCCTGGCCCTGGACTCAAGCCCTATGGACCCCCAGTGGGAGCGGAAGGTGATGGTCAATGGAAAGACATTCTTGGGGTGGCAAAATCCCGGGACAAAGAGAACTGTGGTCAGGCCCCGGGTGGTGCACCCCCACCAGATGCTGAGGGGCTGTGTAACCTGGGTGAGGGTCCCAGGGACGGACCCATTCGCCCTGCCTATGGCCCAGATCCCTGTGCAGACCCAGGAGGGGTTGGGCTGGCTGGTTGTTGGGGTGCTCCAGGATATCGGCTGTGAGGTGCTGGTGGGGGGTGACTGTGTATCTTTGGGACAGGATCCAGGCCCTGGCCCTGTAACGGCCGAGGATTTGAATTTGAACTCAGGGAACCAATTGGCTAAGAGGGAAATGGTCAGTGAAAATGCAAATGACCTGGCTGGCAGGGGGGAGGAGCTGCCAGGCCCCGGTTACCTGCCTGCCTGTAACCAGACCCCTAGGGCGGGGTGGGACAGAGAGATGCTCCCCACCCCCCTGCACAATGGAGAGGTGGCTCAGGCAAAGTCTGATGCAGAGAGCAAAGCAGCGAGCTCGCTGCCTGGCCCCACAGGGACAGCCAGGGCAGCGCTGAGCACGGGGGAAGCGGAGACCCCAGCTGAGTGGGGGGACACACAGGCAGGGCAGGACGGCTGCCAACCAGGCTGGCCTGGTCCAGAGGTGCGGCTGGGAAGTGATTCCACGGCAGGGAGGGAACCACCAGGGACAGGGCTCAGTGGGGCGGTGACCCCAGGCCTAGCCAGTGAGCTGCAGAGGGATCCCGCCTTGGAGAAGCTAAGGGAACTTGCTGGCCACAGCGCTGCAAACCCCCTTGGGGAAGACTGCAGAGACAGATCCCTGTGGGAGAAGGAATCCCTGTGCCGGGAATGGGCTCCCCAAGGGGAAGTAGAACTGTGGGGAATCATGAGGCAGCCGGTGGGGCCCCAGAAGTATCATCACCGGCTATGGTACCTGGCCCAGGGTAAGGGAGAAGATCCCTGGAGGTCCCTGCCCATCAGAGAGGAACCTTTCCAGAAGGTGGCTATGAATAGGGTGGGCCCCCTCAACAGGGCAACCTGGTCAGGGAAGAAATGCATCCTGGTGGTGATGGATTTCGCCACCCGCTACCCAGAGGTGGTGGCTCTGTCCTCCACCGGGGCAGACGCGCTGCTGACCATCTTCAGCAGAATGGGGGTCCCCAGCGAGGTCTTTACAGACCAGGGATCCGAGGCCATCTCAGCCCGGCTCCGGGGCGTGTGGGAGAAAGGTGGGGTCTGGCCCACCTGGGCCTCTGCATATCACCTTCAGTCCAAGGGGCTGGTGGAGAGAGTTCAAGGGACCGTGAGGCTGATGCTGAGGACTTGTATAAATCAGCATCCACAGGACTGGGACAAGTACCTGCCCCACCGATGGCACAGGGAAGTGCCCCAGGAATCACCAGGGGGCTTCCCTTTCAAGCTGTGGTATGGGAGGAGTGTAAGGGGACCCCTAGAACTGGTAAGGGACGATTGGGAGGAGAAGGGGGAAGACCCCCTGATGGATCTCTCCCCTGAGATGGGAGCCCATCTTCCCATCAGGTGTCCCCCATTCAGAGTAACTGGGAAAAGAGCCCAGAACCTGGAGAGAGAGGCCAAGGACAGGCTGGCTTTAGAGGTGAACCAGTCATTCAACAGCCCAGGGCTGGCCAAGGTGGAGGCGATCAGAGATTGGCCTGTTCCCCAGACCAAGGAACAGGTCCAGGCCTTTAGCGGGATGGTGGGGTACTACCAGAGGTTTGTACCCCCCTTTAGCTCCCTAGCTGCCCCCATCACAGAGCTAGGTAAGAAGGGGAAGCCAGACGAGGCAGTCTGGACCGAGCAGGGCCAGAGGGCTCTCTGTGCACTGAAGGAGGCTCTAATCCAGGGCCCAATAGATCGAGTAAACCCAGACCGGGCCAAGCCCTGTACAGTGTTCACCGAAGCCTCAGACACAGGACTGGGCGTGGTGCTGATGCAGGCCTATGCGAAGCGGGGGAGACACCCCATCGGGTATCTGAGCAAGGAGCTGCTGCCCTGGAGGCAGAACGGTCAGGCCATAGAGAGGGAATGCCTGGCCATGGGGCAGGCCCTTAAGAAGCAGCAGCCGGATCTATTTGGGTGGCGCTTTACGGTCTATAGTCACCACCTCGCCCTGACGTGGCTGCATCCAGGAAAAGGGGCCGATGCCGAGCGGCTGGTGACACAGACACGTGGTCAGAGAGGGGGCCAGATCAAGAGGGAGGCTCTTAACCAAGAGAGCCCGAATTACAGCCCTCCAGACTGGAGCGCTGGGAAAAGACCTGATCTCAGCTCGAACCCCAGGGGTTTTGGGATGGAAAAAGGGCACGGGCCGCATAAACCTTCCCACATGCGGCCTGCGGGTGCCATCAAGCCCACCCGACCTAAGGGAGCACGTGGAACTGGAACGGCCTGGTGTGACCAGGTTCGAACTTCCCCAGGTCACTGGCTAAAGTGACCCCGCTCAGTTCGGTCTCGAAGGGGGGAGAGATGTGACGAACTAGGACTGTTGTTAAGGTTTCCCTGAGTACTGTGTGGGTGCCTCGGTTTCCCCTATGCAGTGCTTGAGTATCTAGGTGGTGGGACAACGGTGCATGATTGTTACAAAGCCCTAGAAGGCAGGGGTGGGCAGAGGCCTGGACACAGAGAATGGCCCTGTCTCCTGGCAACAGATGGCCCCGTCCCCTCCCCTGCAAAGGTGAGAGATGAAGGTGTTGGAACAAAGGGATCAGGTGACCTCCTGGCCCGGGAAGGAGACAAAGGGGGAGGAGGGGCTGGAGAGTTTCAGTTTGGAAGTGGCTGGAGAGGAGGGGAGAGAGGCAGACAGGGTCTGGCCTCCCTGCCTCCGTTTGGAGCTGTGGGGTGAAATGCAGGGAGCCCCGAGCTGGGGTCTAAGCTCCCTGCCCCCCGGAAGGGCCCAACTGAGGGGTCCTGGATGTACTGACAAGCTCTGGTTGGACGGTGTTCCTGGCATCTCTAATAAACCTTCTGTTCTACTGGCTGGCTGAGACTCCCAGTGAATCCGGGGAAGAGGGGTGCAGGGCTGGACTCCCCCACACTCCGTGACACAAGGCATGGATTTTCTTTGTCCATCTTTGAGCCCTAAGCACAGCTCGGTGCAGGTCACTAGTGAGCCAGCCCAGAAAGGATCAAGACGATGGATCTGTTCCCACCTCTCTCTTCGTCCCCTGGCACTGCCCCTCTTCATAAGTGACCTTTTTCATCTGGAGCGTGGTGTCCTATGGGGCCTTTGCTCCCTCCCTTCCCACTGGGGTGCAGGCTGATGGTCTAAAGTGACTTGTTCTGGCTTTGAGGTGACTCTAGGTTTGTGGGGGTTTTGAGGGAAACCACATTGATTTCCTGCAGGAGCAAATCCGCTGCTCTGGGAGCCTGCATGCCCCCCTCTTCCAGAGAGGGGGTAGCTTTTGACCTGGGAAACCCTTTGCCTGGCCACTCTCCATTATCCATAGCACTGCAGCTCTGACTTCACTGTCCGAGCACAGAGGTGGATCAGGAGAGTGGGCTGGGGGCAGGATTTGCCACCATCAGCGCCTTTAAAAGAAAGCCCACTTCAGGCTGCAGAGGTTGAGAGACGCTGAACCATAGAGCCTGGTTCCCAGAGCTCCGATCAGAGAGGGGCTTGATCACTGCCACTGAAGGGCCGGGGGTAGCCCCGTAAATGCTTCAAGCTTTCAAAAGCTTATTAACTGGTCATTACATATGATTACCTAGAACTGGCATTCTCTGAGCAAACTCTGCTCCCTGTGTGGGTGTCTGCTGTCTCTGGGCTCTGCATGCTTAGACAGACAGTATTTGTCAGGGGCAGACTTCCAGTGCCTACAGAGTCCTTCAGGAGAGTATTGATCTCAGCAAGCCTGAGCCTTTTGGTCTCTTTCCATCCTGCTACTTTGATTGTCAGTTGTATGGAGACAACCGCCTGTAGGTAACATCCCCTGTGTCCAGGGGAACAGGTGCGAGAAAATCTCACCTTGGGGATCAGAGTCCTGTGAAAGCAGAGCCCGCCGGATAAAGTCAGCAGGCCTGGCTCCCTGAGTCAAGCTCAGGAAATGGAATCTCCCACTCTCATCCGAGTGCAGGGTGTGGGGACTGTCTCATGCCCCAGCTCTCTTGCTTGTCTTTCTCGATGGTGAACTGTCTTCCCTTGTGTTTGTGCAGAGCCTGTCACAATGGAGCCCTGATCCTTGGGGCGCTAGGTATTTGTATGGTGCTTTGAGATGATAAATACTGATTTCATGCCTTGGGAGTCCGTTACTGCCTGTTCTCTTCCTGATCAGGGTGAGGGGGGGTACTTTAGAGGCACCACCAGCATCTTGTCTGCTCGGCTTTTGTTTAAACTGCAGAACTACCTCCACATCTCCTCTGGGTTTCTGACAACCCAGGAATTCTGTGGATCATCACAGCTCCTGTCTCCCCCTTGCTTTAATAGCTCTCCCACCTGGGCTCTGAAAACAGTTTCACATTTGGCTCAGCCATTTCGCTGTGGAGTTCTGAGGCCTCCAAGCTTCTTGTGAACCCTGCCTACGTCCTGTCCAGCAGCTGTATCTGGGGCTTCCTCGTCCGTCTCCACCCTCAACGCTGCAGCCACGCTCTAGATCAAACAGCTTTGGGTTTCTCCGGTGCACTCCAACAGGGAATTATAGCCTGCAGTTCCCTGCCCCGTGTGGCTGGAGGTCTGCCCTCTCAGGGGCTCCTAGAGGACACCCAGTCTCTGAGGTTCCTTCCTGCTGGTTGCAGAGGGGACACTGTTGATAACTCCACTGGTTTGCCACTTCACATTTATGCTTGTCAGTTCCTGTGGCAGTTTTTAGGCTCCCACGCTTTAGAGAGCTCCCTGGAATTGGTCACTGTCCAAGCATGAGGGCCTGTGACTGAGAACGGGAGGAAGGGCAATCACTTACAGCCCTTCCCTGATAAGGCGGGTACCATCTCCGGGTACAGGGGATAAAGTGCCAAAGCTCTGTCCCACAGCTGTCGGGCTGGGAGTGTGCACCCATGGGGTGGGGGTGGGGATTGGTGCAATTCAAACCTTCTGAGAGGAAGAAGGTGCAGGTCAGTAATATTTACCTCCCTTGCTTATGCCTCTTAGCTCCTGTCTGCCTCTCCTGTTGTTACTGATTTAGTTCTGTAACTGTGGTAGCGTGATGCTCTCTTCCTGGCGAGAATTACTGGTTCTTTTCCCTTGCCTGCCCTGTAGCTGAATTTCATTGGCGTGACGGTGGAACGGGAGCAGCGGTACGTTCACTTTACCTCCACTAAGCATCTGTTCACCCCCATCGCCATCGGCAGCTCCAGCCCGCCCAAACAGGTGAGCGGCCACGACTCACGCCTACCAGCAGGCAGAGCAAAAGAGCTAGAATGCCGGCCTGTGCTGGGGAGGGAAGGAAGCAGTCTGTGGAATAGCCTCACAAGGGAAGTAGTGAGGCCCCCATCACATGGGTGGTTTGAGACTGGAACTAGCCAAAGCCCTGGAGATGGGCTGTAGGGCCTGTTCTGCATTGGGGAGGCGGGCGGGAGGTCACCATGTCTGAACTCTGGTTCCCATCTCCAAAGACCTGACTGGACTGATTGTCCCACAAGATGCTAGCTTATGTTGTTGATCCCTGCAGCCTGCTGCCACTGGACCTGAGTAAAACGAGTGCATTTGGGGGGCAGTGTGTGGGAGGTGCTGTAGCAGAAAGAGTAATGTAGGTGTGGTGAGAGATGTTGGCTTTGTGTGGTCACCTACCAGACCCTCTGTTATAAATTCTGGTGTTATGGGGTCTCATCCTCATCCCTTAGGGGGGAGGGATAGCTCAGTGGTTTGAGCATTGGCCTGCTAAACCCAGGGTTGTGAGCGCAATCCTTGAGGGGGCCATTTGGGGATCTGGGGCAAAAATTGGGGATTGGTCCTGCTTTGAGCAGGGGGTTGGACTAGATGACCTCCTAAGGTCTCTTCCAACCCTGATATTCTATGATTCTATAATTCTATGAATCTCTGTTCTGTTAAATGCCCTGACTTATGAACTTCATTAATCCTCCTCTGAGGCCTGAGGGCTGGTGCTAACTAGTTTAACTTCAGCGTGGTCCAGTGAGCGCTGCACCCCTCGTCTGTTATCTGCAGATCTATGAGCTGTACAACGGGGGCTCCATGGCTGTGGCTTATGAGATTCAGCTGGACTCTGTAATGAAAATCCAGGAGGAGAATTTCCAGCACCTTGTGTTTGTCTGTCTGAATCCCAGGGGGGAGATCCTTCCCGGCACGACAAGTCACATCGAGTGGGTCTTCTCGCCACTGGAAGCCAGAACATACTCTGTAAGATGCTCCTCAGTATAAGCGAGTGATAGTGTGAAGTGCTTTCCTGGGGTGGCTGAGGAGGCCAAGATCCTGCAGCCCTCTCTGTTCGCATCAGAAATTGGCTTGGTAGGATTTGATTTACATCATTTGTCCTCAGGAAACATTGATTTCACCTGGCACACTGAAATTGACAACAAAAATAAAATCTGTTGGTTACAGTGGGCAAGCACAGCCTCTGCTGGACTTAGCGCCTGCAGAGGCCCGGTGTCACTCCTGGGTCTGGTACCGTTCAGCTGCCCTCTGCAGCCCCTGCCCACTCACTCACGGCCGGGAGTGTGGGGCCGTCCCCTGGCAGGAGCCATTCAGCAATGGGTGATGTGCCCCACAGCCGGGGTCTTGTCCTCCTCCTCGCGCTCCTGGCCAGGGGTCTCTGCTCTGCCTCGCCAGAACCTTGGCTTTCCCAGCACTTTGTGCTTCCAGGGATCTAGTGTCACTGGCCCCGTGGCCAGACAGGGAGCCCCCCGCAGCCCCACCGTGAAACTGTGGGGCGAGGAATCAGGCTGAGAACTTTGGGTCTGAGTGGTGTAAAGAGGCCTTGGTGCAAAGGAGAATCAGGCCCTTGAAGTTGCCACACATCCATAACCGGCTATAGGATCAGACTGGGAAGTCTTTTGAAAGTACTTGCTCCAAAGAGGTGTCTGTTGCACGGTACTGTTATGTAACCCACATACCCAGCAGACAGCTAGTGCCCCCTCTCTTAGTGGGTCTCGGGGGGACTTGGCTAGTCAGTGTCTCTAAGAATCCCACTGCACAGGTCACTTACTCCAAGTGAGGAGGCTGCAGTCCAGCTCCATTGGCACAGACATTGCTTTGTAGGGGGGTCCCTCAAAACGCAGCCCTGAATTTATCCCTGTTTCCCTTTCTGTGGCAGGTGGATGTTCCCATCCACATCTTGGAGGGAGATTCGGCTCTGATCACCTTCCAGGGAATAGGCTACGATCCACATATTCTGGGAGAGACTGCCCAGTTCGACCAAGTCTTGTCTCCTTCCGTGACTCCAGGTTCTTCAAAACTAACAGTGCCCGGGCAGGTAAGCACCAGGTGTGATATTACCATAGCCGCAGCATGATAAAGGCAATCGTTCCAGAAGTGCATGAAGAGGTTTGAAATTGGCGGGTAGCCTCTTTTCTAGAGGCTCTGATTGCATGGGGAGCTCCTTGCTTGATATTGGAAAAGCCAGATTCCTGCCCACGGTAGCTGTTGCCCTGAAAGACTCTTTACTCACACTTCCGTCTCCACTGGCACCAGAATCAAGATGGTTGCTGGGGTGTCGTCATGTGACCATCACATTATTAGCTGACTAACGGTCTCCTTTAGTGAGTACAGCAGCTTTTCCTTGGTCATTGATTCATTTCATCCCTGGGCCAGGCTGGCACACCCATGTGCTAACAGCAGTACACTAGGCATCACTTGCTCCGGACACAGACAGCAGCGTGGCTACTTAAACAGGGCAACTAACAACTTGTTCACAGTGAAAAGTGTAGTGGGACTTGGTTGCTGGCTGCCTGGCCCAGCTGAGAGCCGGCCTGCCAGAGCCCAGATCCAGCGGTGTAACACAAGTTGAGAGGATTCGGTGTGCTCACTTATGGTGGAGACGCTCTAAGCTGGCGGGAGAGAACTCGCCTGTTGGCTTAATAACGCTGCTTCTGCAAGAGGTGGCAGCTCTGTCAGTGGGAGAAGCTCTTTTGCTGGGAGAGCGCTGTCTACACCGGCACTTAGGGTGCGTCGCTCAGGGGGTGGATTATTCACACCCCTGCGTGATGTAAGTTAGACCGACATAACCTGTTAGTCATGCCTGACTAACCTAATTGCCTTCTATGATGAGATAACTGGCTCTGTGGATGAGGGGAAAGCAGTGGATGTGCTATTTCTTGACTTTAGCAAAGCTTTTGATACAGTCTCCCACAGTGTTCTTGCCAGCAAGTTAAGGAAGTATGGGCTGGATGAATGGACAGTAAGGTGGATAGAAAACTGGCTGGATGGTCGGGCTCAACGGGTAGTGATCAATGGCTCCATGTCTAGTTGGCAGCCGGTATCAAGTGGAGTGCCCCAAGGGTCGGTGCTGGGGCCGGTTTTGTTCAATATCTTCATCAACGATCTGGAGGATGGTGTGGACTGCACCCTTAGCAAGTTTGCAGATGACACTAAACTGGGAGGAGTGGTTGATACGCTGGAGGGTAGGGACAGGATACAGAGGGACCTAGACAAATTAGAGGATTGGGCCAAAAGAAATCTGATGAGGTTCAACAAGGACAAGTGCAGAGTCCTGCACTTAGGACAGAAGAATCCCATGCACTGCTACAGACTAGGGACCGAATGGCTGGGCAGCAGTTCTGCAGAAAAGGACCTAGGGGTTACGGTGGACGAAAAGCTGAATATGAGTCAACAGTGTGCCCTTGTTGCCAAGAAGGCTAACGGCATTTTGGGCTGTATAAGTAGGGGCATTTCCAGCAGATCGAGGGACGTGATTATTCCCCTCTATTCGGCACTGGTGAGGCCTCATTTGGAGTACTGTGTCCAGTTTTGGGCCCCACACTACAAGAAGGATGTGGATAAATTGGAAAGAGTCCAACGGAGGGCAACAAAAATGATTAGGGGGCTGGAGCACATGACTTATGAGGAGAGGCTGAGGGAACTGGGATTGTTTAGCCTGCAGAAGAGAAGAGTGAGGGGGGATTTGATAGCTGCTTTCAACTACCTAAAAGGGGGTTCCAAAGAGGATGGATCTAGACTGTTCTCAGTGGTAGAAGATGACAGAACAAGGAGTAATGGTCTCAAGTTGCAGAGGGGGAGGTTTAGGTTGGATATTAGGAAAAACTTTTTCACTAGTAGGGTGGTGAAGCACTGGAATGGGTTACCTAGGGAGGTGGTGGAATCTCCTTCCTTAGAGGTTTTTAAGGTCAGGCTTGACAAAGCCCTGGCTAGGATGATCTAGTTGGGGTTGGTCCTGCTTTGAGCAGGGGGTTGGACTAGATGACCTCCTGAGGTCCCTTCCAACCCTGAGATTCTATGATTCTATGAACCTGTAGTGTAGACAAGGTCTTAGTAAGAGCGGAGCAGACTTCCCGTAAGGAAGATCGCTCTCTTGTGGAAAGCAAACGGGACAGTTTACAGTGTGCTCTAGAATGCCATGCATATCAGTGTCGCTAGGGGGTTCTGAAATTTGTAACCTGAAGCTCGTTAAACTTCTCTAACTCTTCAGTGTAATTAGTGTTTGCAGCACCTTGCGCCAGGCTGAGTTACAGAGTCCTTACCTGGAACTGGCAGGCAGGTCAGTGGGGATTTTGTCCACGTCAGGACCTCAGGGTTTGGCCCGCTGTCCCTGAGTGGGGACCTTCAGAACTTGCCAAAAGAGCAGCTGCTCTGATGGGACTGGCTTAGCTGGGGCTCTTGTGCTCCAGGGATTTCTCTTGCCTAAGCCAGCGGCAGCATGACATCCTCAGTGGCATTACACTGCGCAGCCTGGAACCTCTGTTGCTGGAAGGGGTTGCCACCTTGCCAAAAAGAGACCTGGACAGAGCGGTGCCCCAGTTTGCTAACCCCGCCTTGGAGGACAGGAATGGCCCTAGAACCAGGCAGTAATTGTCTTGTTGGAACAGTATGTCCAGCATTATATAAATGACTAGTGTACCTGGGGCTAGTCAAACGTGACCCATCTATTGCTGGCCATCAGACAGATACAGGGTGGAGCTGTGCCTCTGCTCATCTCTCTGGGACGTGCACCCATCTTCTCTGGCTGAAGTTCCTGCCGGGTTTCTCTTTTCCAGACAGCCTTCTTATCCCAGCACAGGATTTGCCTTGGAAACATCCCAGTCTACAGCAAGTCCAGCCGGCTCGTCTTTCTCAACAATGCCTCCGAGAGCGAGGCGGTCATCTTTGCCTGGCACATCGGCACGTCTAACGCCAGTGAGGTAAGTTCTGCTTTCAGCTGTGCAGCACTGGGCCGAGAAAGGGCCCTGCTGTCTGATTGCATCAGAACAACGGGAGAGCTGGCAGTCTGATGGAGGTGGCATGTGCATTAGCACATGGGGAAGAAGGGTACTTAGAAACCTGAAGGTGATGACTGGGGATTTTGGCAAAGCACCAGAGCTCAGAAGAAGATAGGGAATGGGAGGTCTGGAGACTGGACTTGAGTGGAGTTCTATCCGCATAGAATCAGCAGTAGTGCATCATGCCTCCTGTTTGGAATCCTGGGTCCCCATCACCCTACCACACCAACGAAACCTGTGGTAGCTCCAGGATCCCTCCCAGGTCTAGTGATTCATGTGGCGGGCAGCCCGGGAGAATTCCCGAGGCCCTGTGTTACCCATCCAGTGAGGAGAGACACAGGTCACTGTAATGAGTCCTCACTGTGTCTTAGATGCTACAGATGGAACCGGAGATGGGGGTCGTGCAGCCCGGGGAGAGTACCCACTGCATCTTCACGCTTCAAGCATCTGGGAACGCATGCTTCTACAACGTGGATCTGGTGTGTGAGGTGAGACTGGGAGGTACCCGCCTCTTTCATTGGCTCAGTGTTGCCGTCATGTCTCCCTCTAGGGCTGCCCCCAGCAACTAACAGCCTGCGTCTGACAGCAGAGTTCTCCTTTAGCTCACGTGCCGGAGGCCACTGGGGTTTAGCACTAGCGTTCGGGGTTTGATCCCCACTCGTGATGGAGGTGTGGCTGTGAGGAATGCTTGTGTAATGAGTAATGCACTGAGCTGGGGCAGTCACTGAATTGGGGCACTTGCTTCTTGTGCTGCTGGGAGCAGAGTGTGTGAGGCACCCATGCCGCTAATACTCTCTTGGGCTCACTTGATATGAGATCGGCCCCCCTCTCGGCAGGACTCCGGGCATATCCTCCGAGGTACTGGAAGGCACGGCAAGGGGAAAGGCTCTGTCCAGCACCACGGGTTTGAATGCTGACTCGCAGGACTGTTGATGGTCACGTATTATGAGCCAGAGAGAGAGTGAACCATACACTGTCCGTGGTCTTACACTGTTGCAGGAAGAATGTGGAATGGACACTCTCTACACCTTCCTGCTGGCCTGGCTTGTTCTAACCTGGGGTTCGTTTCCTAGGTTGTCATGCAGCAGCCGCTGGCTAAGTACGAGAAGGCGCTCCAGGAGTGGGAGGCTGAGAAGGAACGGCAAACTGTGGAGTTCACCATCACCGAGCAGGACCTGGGGGCCGAGAGCAGTCTGAAGCTGAGTGCCAGAGTAAGGAACAGTTCCTGGGAATTCTCAGCTCCACAAGGGGGCAAGATGCTTCTTTGTGTGTAATTTGTTTTTCCAGCTTCTCAGCTGCTGAGGATCATCTGGGTTTCAGTGAGGAACCTTCTCTAAAAATAAACCCCACTGGGCCAATGACAGTGGTTTTCCCAAGCTCACATGATCAGTTGCTCCATGGCTACAGAACCCAAGATGATCTTGGCTCCTAGTGCTTTGCTTTACCCACAAGAATACCTCGGTCCCTTCTGCTGCATGTGTAACACTGGAGAAGGGCTGGCATATGTGGTAAGGTTTGTAAGGAAATCTTTGTAAGGAAATCAAAATGATCCTCATCCAGCAAACTGAATTTACTAAAGATCATCTGACTTTTGGAAGGGCAGATCTGATCAGAGCCTGGTGAAAAGCAGAACCGGAGGCTCTGGAAACTGACCAGCTGGAGAGAGAGATTGCTCTGTTGCGGTTGGGCGGGGGTAAAACAGAACCTGGTTCTCGTTTCCCTTCCTCTGTTTAGAGCTCATCAGACTCCTCTGCAGAAGAAAAACTCACTAAGTCGCCCGCTGTGACCAGACAGTGCAAGGTAAGACGCTCCATACCCGGAAGTGGAATGAGCCCAGCAGTGAGATAGTGGGGAATGTGGGGCTCAGGAGGCTGGCTGGACAGGGAGCCCAGAGCCAGCAGAACCCTTGGCTTGAAAGGCTAGACTGCCACGCTGGGAGGAGGTGTTCGTACATAGAAGAATTAGGCTGTTTGGCTGTGACTGTCGGCTGCTAGCTTTACAGAAGAGGTGAGTTAAATCAGAACCAAACATACATTGCTGGCTGGAGATCAGATGCTGCTGGGTGAAAGGTTTGGCACCGTGGACAGAGGGTTCTGCCTGCCACGCGGTTCATCGGCAGCGTGTCGGGGTGTCTTGAATGTGGGCCGCTCCATGGGGGGCTGTACTAAGGGCTGTGACCTTAGAGAGCGTCTCAGGACCCAGGGAGTTCCAAGACTCCAGGACTACAGGGGCTGTAGGACAGACTGGGACTGAAGATAGCTCTGTGCATCTAGCATGGTGAGTCTCTCGAACTGCCAGAGGCAGCCTGAGGAGTCTCGTGGGGCTGGGGGCATTCACCAGACATCAGCCTGGAATGGAAGGGAGGCTGGCTGGGGAAGGGAGGTGACTGAGAAGGGGTGAGCGGTTTAGGTGGAAGCTGCAGGCTTTTAGCTCTAGCCCCTGATTGGAACCTGCTGGCGATGGCCCACCTCCCCTGTGTGAAATGTGTAGGGAGGTCGCGGCCTACTTGGGCGTCCCTGACAGAAATGTCACTAATTCCCCTTTGTCAGCGGAGAAGCCAGGGCGTGACCATAGAGACTGAATTGCCCTTTCACCTGCGGATCTGTCTTCACTGCAGAGTTAACACGAACTCTCCCCCAGGTGTTGCCCCAACCCCCTCCCATCCGTACCCAAAACCCTCTCCCCTGAGACTGATGGTGCTGTGAACTGAGGTTAGCTGGCATGGCTGGGGGTGCAGGCTGTCACTTGGGCTGGTAGCAATCCACTCTGGAGTGAAGGTGCAGGCTAAATCACTCGAGTGCCGACAGTCTTCCAGTGCAGTCCTACAATTCCAGCTGGGCAGACAAGTTGTCCCTCGGTTCCCTGGGAAAGACTCAGTGGGACTCAGCTTAACGCAGCACAGAGAACTCTGGGGTCTGCCTCCAGAAGTCCAGGCGAGACCCATGGAAGGACACAAGGAATGGAAGGGAGGCTGGCTCCCAGGCTACCACTGCCACGAAAGGAGCTCTCTGCAGGTCAGGCTGCGGCGCTGGGTCTCGGGCAGTGTAAAGAGGAAGCTGGCTCTGCTGCTAACCTGTTGCAAGGCTGGGTAGAGGGGCCAGTCTCCATTTCATCCCTTCTGGCCTCCGTGTTTTGACGCTTCCTCCTCCTCTGGTCATTGTGTGGACGGTAATGTGAGATCTGGTATCCACCCCCAGTTCTGGTCACTTCCTGCCCCAGTGCTGAGTGCTGAAGGAGAAGTTAGTGCCAGCGGTAGGTTCAGTAAAGGGCTAATTTTTCTTCTTCCCCAACAGACTCTGCCCCCCATTAAAAACTTCTCTGCGCCCAATCCACCCGTCAGCCGCAGTCAGAGGAGACACCTGATGGACAAAGAAGCCAGTAGACTGTGGGCCAAACCAGAGCCTCCCAAGTCCCATCTGCTACACCTCGGCGTGACAGCCAGGTCCCATTCCATGGACGACTTCCTGAGTAACTTCTGCTCCGAGCTCCCCAAATACTTCCTTTGCCGGTAAGAAAAGACAGGCCCCTCGTTTGGAATGACATCTCCACCTGACCCCGAGCTCCTCCGGCTGCGACACGCGCCCGCGTGCGCCGACTCAGCCCTCGGACTACACACGGCAGCTGTTTCACAGTGCGCAGCAATTGCGTTGGGACAGGGAGTGGCAACGGATGTTTCTCCGGGAGCCGCAGGGGGGATTTAGGGAGGCTGAATCCAGCAACCTGAGTCGAGATCTGGCTGGGATAACAGGTTTGACACCTGGCTCTTGGGAAGTGAACCCGGGGATCCGTAATGCCACTGTGTCCCTTTGCCTCAGGGGTTCTCAAACTGGGGGTCGGGACCCCTCAGGGGATCGTGAGGTTATTACATGGGGGGTCGCGAGCTGTCAGCCTCCACCTCAAACCTGGCTTCCCCTCCAGCATTTATAATAGTGTTAAATATTTAAAAATATGTGTTTATAATTTATCTGGGGGGTTGCACTCGAGGCTTGCTGTGTAAAAGGGTCACCAGGAGAAAAGTTTGAGAACCACCACGTGGCACCTTGTCTTCCCCTCCGCTGCCTCCAGCCCTAGCTCAGAAACCAGCGGCTGGTTCCCTGCCTCGCCCAGGAAGAACGATTGTCTGATCTGTGCATGCAGGGCTCTGACGCTGGTGGGGGTCAGGGCAGCGCTCTGCTCCTTGGCCGCAGCATTCAGTCCCTCAGCGCCTAGTGCCCCAGGGTGGAGCTGAGCAAGGGCTGAGCTCAGGGCTCTCTCCCATCCATGTACATGCACTCTAACCCCCGAGCGCACTGACTCTGGCCTGGGGCGTTGGTAACCTCCTGGCAGACACTTGGGGCCTGAGTCCCCTCTCACTGATCCTGATGTGAATCGGGAGCAGTTCCTCTGGGGGGGCGAATCTGGCCCTTTTGGGGGGGGTGATTGAGGGCTTCAATCCCAGCTGTCTGCACCAAAACTTACTCGGTGCAAGGCTGGGTGAGCCAGGTACCCTGCTCCAGCCACGAGTGATGTGCTTGATGCTACCAACTCTAATACCTGCTCTCACATCCTGGCTTCCCGCAGGCCCCCTGCCACGTTGTCTCTGAGGCCCCCTCTGCTGTTTCTCATTCAGCAGGCATCTCAAGGAGACGGTGGGAGACAAGGCTGCAGACAGGAGGAAGGACGAGGGAGGCGTCGGGACAGACCCCGTTCTTCTGGCACTGGCTGGCTCTTCCGAACAGGAGATGCAGGTGGTGACTGACCTGCTGGCTGCTGTGATCAGGTACCGGCTCCCCTTTCCTTTCGGAGTCAGTGTCCCCCCGCTGAAATGGGGGCTGGAGGGGTGTGGGGACTGCTGCAGATGGGCCCGATTCTCTGCTCCGTTCTGCTGGCCTTCCCCTGGCGGGAGCATGGTGTCAGACCAGTGGCGTGGAATGGGGAATCGGGCCTGCGAAAGACAGAAGCCCTACCCCGGGGGTTGTGCCTCGCCGGCCATGCTAAGCCAGGAGCGCGATGGCTGAACAGAGGGTGTGCGCTCCTGCCAGCTGCTGGGGAGGAGCTGTGTCACGGAGTGTGGGGGAGTCAGCGCCTGCACCTCTCTTCCTGGGATTCACTGGGAGTCTCAGCCAGCCAGTAGAACAGAAGGTTTATTAGAGTTGCCAGGAACACAGTGCAAACAGAGCTTGTCAGTACAACCAGGACCCCTCAGTCGGGCCCTTCCGGGGGGCAGGGAGCTTAGACCCCAGCCCGGGGGCTCCCTGCATTTCACCCCACAGCTCCAAACGGGGCAGGGAGGCCAGACCCTGTCTCCCTCTCTCCCCTCTTCTTTAGCTGGCTCCAAACTGAAACTCTCCAGCCCCTCCTCTCTCCTTTGTCTCCTTCCCCGGCCAGGAGGTCACCTGATCCCTTTGTTCCAACACCTTCAGCTCTCACCTTTGCAGGAGAGGGGCCGGGGCCATCCGTTGCCAGGAGACAGAGTGTCGGCCATTCTCTGTGTCCAGGCCCCTGCCCACACCTTCTAGGGTTCTGTAACAATCATGCACCCTTGTCCCACCACCTAGATACTCAAGCACTGCATAGGGGAAACTGAGGCACCCACACAGTACTCAGGGAAAACATTAACAACAGTCCTATTTCGTCACATCTCATAAAAACAGTCCTATTTCGTCACAAGCTGTAATAAATATCCGGGCCGCTCCTCCTCTTGTGTGGCTCCCAGCTGCTGGCTGGATTCCGGAACTGTCGTTTGTCCCGGAGTCAGAGGCAGCACCAATCCCCCTGCCCTGCGCCCATCTGCGGAGTGCGAGATCCCACCGGAGGGCGCTACATCAAGACTAACTGGCTGTACTGGCTCTGGGCATAGGCACTCGGGGATCGATGCCATCTTCCCCGGGGCTAGCAGGGGGCCAAGTTGGCCATGGACTCAAGTGAGAGCAGCTGGCTTACAGTGATCCCTAGGGGTCATTACGCTGGCAAGGATGTCGGCCTCGTGGGCATACGTCTCCTCAGGCCAGAGGTGACCATGGCCTGTTGTTTCTGATCCCTTTGTTCTTTCCCTCCCGTCGCAGAGGCCTGTTGGAGGACACCCAGTTCCACCAGGCAGTGAGCAGGAGCATGGTTGAGCCCGTGCCTTATTTCCACCAGTTCTGGGCTGCAGGATCAGCAAAGCACCAGGGCAGGAAGCGGAGCCCGGCTGGTTCCTCCAGAGCGTCTCCTTCCTCAGCCCCTTGTGCTAAGGACAAGCCGGGAGAGGAGGAGGAGAGGCAGGAAGAATGTGAGATGAGCCTGGTCACCTCTCCCCGGGCGGCTGGGGAGGAGCCTCCGGATAGCTTGTGTGACATCCTTCACCAGGAACAGCTACGGGAGGAGAAGGAGACAATCACCAGGTGAGGAGGGGCCCGGCCGGTGTGATCCAGGGAGCCCGGCCATGGGGAGCACACTGCGTGGTGTTGGTGTCACCTTCGACACGAATCTGCCTCCCCCTCTCTCCCGTTGTACATCCAGTGGGCTAGCCATGCACTCCGTGTAGCCACGCAGCCTGCTAGCCACCCTCTGTCACGGAGTGTCGGGGAGTCAGGCCTTGCACCCCTCTGCCTGGGATTCACTGGGAGTCTCAGCCAGCCAGTAGAACAGAAGGTTTATTAGAGATGCCAGGAACACAGTCCAAACAGAGCTTGTCAGTACAAACAGGACCCCTCAGCCGGGCCCTTCCGGGGGGCAGGGAGCTTAGACCCCAGCCCGGGGGCTCCCTGCATTTCACCCCACAGCTCCAAACTGGGGGGGCAGGGAGGCCAGACCCTGTCTGCACCTCCCCCCTCTTCCTTAGCCGGCTGCAAACTGAAACTGTCCAGCCCCTCCTCTCCCTTTGTCTCCTTCCCGGGCCAGGAGGTCACCTGATCCCTTTGTTCCAACACCTTCAGCTCGCACCTTTGCAGAGAAGGGGCCCAGACCATCAGTTGCCAGGAGACAGAGTGTCGGCCATTCTCTGTCATCACACTGGCCCTCTAGGGCTCTGCGATTACACCCTTTATCCCACCACCTAGACTTAGCACATGCCTCGGGGAAACTGAGGCATAGAAACATTAAGAACAGTCCCATTCCGTCACACCCTCCTCTCGCGTATGGAGGTGCGGCCTGTGCAGACGAGTCCCAGCATGCAGTGCTCCTGACCCGGGCGCACCATGGCAGATGAGAGCAGCTGTGGACAGAGCGATTCGGTGCAGATGAGGCAGGGTTTGCAGACGAGGCGCTTTGGAGGCTCCTGCCCGTCAGCCCCCAGTCTGTGCCGAGAAGGCGGCTGGGCTACTCCAGGGGCGGGCGTGGGGTCAGTTCTCCACTCTCCGTGGGCTGGCCGGGGCACCTCGGCACCCGCCTGGAGCCCAGCTGCCCTCACTGCGGCATTAAACATCCCCAGCCTGCACCTCTGGGCTCTCTAGGCTGCCTGCGTTCGGGAACCTGCTGGAGCTGGTGCTGGAGAACACGCTCCAGAACATAATGGTGGAGGCCAGCCGCGGCGAGGTGGTTCTGACGGCCCGTCCCAGGGTGATCGCCCTGCCCCCCTCCTCCGCCCAAAGGTAAGGGGAGGGGAGGGAATGCCTCGCTGTGTCCTGAGAGCTCCGGCTGCAGCACTCCTCCACTCCTGGCAACAGGGCTTGGCTCTGTTGTCCCGTCGCCGGGTGTGAAATGGGCGGGTTCCTCACAGAGAGTGCGACCACCACCCCGCTGCAGGATCCAGAGGGGGAGAATCCAGGCCAAGGGTGTGAGCTGCAGAGGGGAGTCTCCCTTTGTGTCTAATTCCCTTCCAGCGGGGGGAGGGGGACGGGCGGGTGCACACCCGTCGTTTGGAGCCCTACAGTGTGCTCGTTACCCCCTGTTTAATAGGGGTGGCTGAGCAAACGTCCAAGCCTTCCTCACGCTGGGTCACATTTTCAAATGTGGCCTGTGCATTTACCCCCAGGGGGTGGGGGAGGAACGAGGGTCCAGCCCCAGCCTCCTCATGGGCACGCGCTCCACGTCCGTGCGGGATTCCTGGCGCGATGTGCAGGCCGTCGGGCCGTATCTCTGTGCCTGCGCATGTGCTAGAGCAGGTCGCGCTGGGTGAGGCCGGGGGCCGGCTGTGTGTGAGGGCGAAATCCCGCCCTTGGGAAGCGTCTGTCTGTGCGACTCGATGTCCACAAGTCCTGAGCTGGGCTGGGTCAGCGGGCGAGCGATCCTCAATAGGAATCTACATCCCAGAGCATAATGGAGCAGCAGCCAAGCGCCGACGCGCACGCCTGGCAGCCCCGTAACAGGACTTTGCTGCAGCTGTGAACCCGCACACCTCTCCTGAGCTCCGGCCCACCAAGAGAAACCAGTGGGGTGGGGGCACTTCCTTAGCCGCTGCGTGTGCCCTGGGCCAGAGAGGCCAAGGGAGGCAGGGCCAAGGGGTTTCATCCAACGGGGCCGGGCACTGAGACGCCGTTTGCATGAGGGAGGAGGCAGCTGTGGGTGCTGAGGAAGGGAAGCATGGGCAGGGCCAGGCCAGGGGCACAGTTTTGGGGAGGGGGTGGGAGAGGCTCGGTGGTTGGCCTGCCCGTCTCCCAGCATGACGGGGCAGCTCCTGCTGGATCCCCCGGGCTGTTTGGCGGCGGAGGAGGCCCTGAGGAAAGGCCACAGGCCAGATGCTGCCAGCTCCAAAGGGAATCTCTTCTCTTCCAGAGGCATCAGCCCAGCCACACCTGGCCACCCCGCATCGCTGTCGCTCACGCCAGGGCCTGGGCCCAGCCTCCCCACCGAAGGGAAGGAAGCGGAGGGTCACCCTCAGATTGTCCTGTCCACCTAGACGGCCGGCGCGGCTCAGAGTTGCTGCCCACGCTAGCCGAGTGCAGCGCTCAGTTTGCTCTCTGAGGAATGGCAGCGGCCACGGCCCCTACTGGAATCCCCCGCGGCAGCTGGCTCCCGGGGACCAGGCCTTCTCCACGGCTGGCCAGGTCAGAGCGGAGCCAGCCCCGAGACTGGGGGAGTTCAGCAGCCTGGCAGTGAGTGTGCCGGGCGTCCTGCCATGCAGCGAGCCGGGCATTTGGAGTGAGACTGTCAGTGACGTGTCCCCCGCATGCCCCAGGTCGTCCCTGGGGGCGGGACGTGGGTTTTGAACCCGCCTACTTTGAAATGGAGCCAGCTGCTGACGACTCCCTCCCTGCGCGGGTCTGGGTCACTCACTCTCTGCGGGGGCGGCAGGAACCCGGGCCCTTCTGCTGCCCCGATGCCCGATGTCAGCTCCTCTCAGGAACGGCCCGCCTGCCGGGCAGACTCCCTCGGGTGCTACCCCCAAATAAAACGGGCTGGATGGCCCTGGCCTTCTCTGGGAGAGTGTGATGTGGCTAATGCGTCCGGACTGAGCTCCTGCCGCCCGGAGTCCTGTTATGGCACATGGGCCCCCGCAGAGCCGTTCACGCTGCTCCCCCGCGGGTGGGACCCCTGGGGACTGTGCATGGCCTGTCTGTGTCTCCCCCTCAGCACCCTGTGGCCTGTCAGGCAGAACAGGGGCAACAGAACAGCCTGTCAGAGGAGAGAGGCTTTGCCCTAAACAGGCAGGGTTAGCAGTTGCCAATAGGTGGCACCAGCACCATTAGTAAAAGTACCAAATGGTTCAGCCAGACTCCCGGCCAAGGCCTCCCCTGCTCCCAGGCTTTGTGGGCTCTGGGGAATGGCTGGGCGGGGGGAGTCACTCCGGCAGAGGGGGCCCCACCCCTCCTGCCAACCCCTGCTTGGGGTAACACAAGGGTGCAAACACAGCTCTGGCCTCCCACCTCTACCCTTTTTCCCAGCCATCTTTTGGGCCCGTGCCTGGCCGTGAGCCAGGCCAGCCGTACTGTGCCTAGCACACAGGGCCTAGCGGGCTGGCACCCCGGTCCTGGTGCAGCAGCCTGGGCAGTGCAGTGTGCCTGGTGCATGTTCCTCTGCATTTGGGTCCTGGGGTACTGACCCGATACCCCTGGTGCCTGGGGAGTGAGGGAGGGGTGTAGTGCAGTGCTGGCAGGGGGCACCTCCCGCTAGCTGTGCCAGGGACATGACCCAGCAGGACCCAGCACTCAGCTCCGAGCAGCAGGCGCGTTTGTCAGTGTCCCCAAGCTGCAGGGCTGGGCTGTTCCCGTTGTCAGAGAGACAGCGAGGGCCCATCTGGCTGCTCCAGAGCTCAGCCAGGTGCCTGGGGGCTCCAGATGGAGCCTGGATCCTTCTCCTGAGCAGTGGGCTCCCCTCCTCTGAGCTGGGCGCCAGTTCTCCCCCAGCAGGGCCTTCTGCTCGCCACCGCCCAGCCCATTGTGATCCACAGCTCACTGCACCAGGGCGCAGGCTGCTTTCTCCACCTGGGCGGAGCCAGTGCTCTGGGGTGACCCTGCCCCAGGCCAGTGGAATGCCTGGCACAGCTTGGGTCGGGATCCTGGCACGTCAGACAAGCTCAGCCTGTCTCGCGGGGGAAGAACTGGTGCTGGTAATTCAATAGGGGGCACTCTGCGGTTCTCATCTGGGGCGCTGCACTGCAGGGAGCAGGGTGGGTGAATCGTTCAGGGGTGCTGTCCCCCTCCCCCTGAGTCAGTGCTGACCTCGGGGTCCCAGCTCGGGGCATGGGGCATGTTGCCGCTGGAGGGCACACTCTTTTAATAAGGTGTGAAATGGACGTGTGGACTCCTGGATCGCACCAAGGATGGGGGTGAGCCCAGTGCCCAGGCTGACTCCGGTCACAGGGAACTCCCTCCTGCCATGTCGGCTGGCTGCAGGCTTTTTCCTGTCCTAAGCTGTCCTGTTCCCCCAGGGGTTTCAGTGGCTCACTAAAGTCTCCTGCAGGGCTGCCCAGCTGCAGTGCTGGGCCAAAGGAATCCTGGGGGCTGTCCAGCAAAGGTATCGAACCGCTCCTCAGTGGGAACTGATCCCAGGCCCAGCGGGCTGAAAGCACGGCCCACTACCGCTTGAGCTAAAGGGGCAACTTCATTAGCTGGCAGCTGCAGTAGGCAGTTACCCTCTTAATTACTTGGAGGCCGTTCTCTGGCCTGTTACACAGGGGATCAGACGGGATGATCACAATGGTTCCTTCTGGCTGGGGAATCTACCGCTTCTAAGCCAACTGACCCCTAGAAGGGGACAGGCCCAGACACTCCGTACGCAGCATGGATCCCGTTCATTAGTTCGCTTTGCGCTCCCGGGGAGGCCAGCTCCCTGGCGGCGAGAGCTCTTCCTCACCCCTCCAGCTCTGGGAGGATGGGGCTGAATCTTCCTGGGTGTCAGTCGTGGGTGGGATCCCTGTTTCCTGGGGCTGTTTCTAAGCTTGGTGACAGCTCGTGGACAGTAGAATGGCCGAAAAGCAAGACTTTTCCTTTGTCAGAGAACCTCAGAGACTGGTGCCGAGAGCCGCAGAAGTACTTAGACACTATGCTGGAGAGCTAAAGCCAAGAAGGCTACCCCTGGACAGACAGACAGACCCATGCCATGCGGTTCACAGGGACCCTTTTGGCTAATTTCTTCCCAGGCGCATCCCGATTCTATCTGTCCCTTGGAAGACAGCTCTGTAGAGGTGGCACGGCAGGAGAGTCTTTGCTCTGCCCCATACTGTGCTCTTAAAATATAGTGATCAGGGCAAATTCAAGAGGGAGAAACGGCACAAAGATGCACAAACTCCTGTCCCACCAGCAGCACGATCCCAGACTTCCAGGGGACCCCCCCCCACCCCACCCCGTGGGCTCAGCAAGCATCTCAGACAATCACCTCAAAGGGGTGTTTGTCCACAGAGTCCTCTACCCTTGTCCACAACACTCAGCCCTAAATCAGTAAAACCAGCCAGGAATCTGCTCCCCTCTTCCGTCTCTGTCCTCGGCTCTACATCAGCTGGGCCAAGATGCACCAAGGATGAGATCCCACCCGATCGAGATGGGGAACAGAACCGGGGGTGACTGGGAAAGCTCAGAGAGGCGGGATGATCTTGTGGTTTGAGCATGGGAGCAAGCGCCCCTGCCCTCTAGTCTGGTGCCCTCTGTTGTCTGGGCTGAGTCAGTCTGGGTCTCTGCTCCCCTCCCTCATGGGGCGGCAGGATGACGGAGTTAATGTTTGGAAAGAGCTAAGCATTATGATATTGAAAAGCCAACAGCCCGTGTGTGTAGCCTGGATGCAGTGCGATGCCCGGGGAACAGCTTTCCTGTTGTTTACAGCTCACATCCTGCCCTGGGCGCCGCGGGGTTTGTTGGCGACAGATCCGACCCTTCCGCAGAAAGGGGAGATGGATGTTTATTGTCCATTCCCTGCCACCAGGCAGTGATGAACCGAGACTCCCCCAGCTCTAGCACCCTGGTGGCCTTTTCTCACACGTTGGTCTGTGGCTGTTAGGTGCAGCTAATCTTATTCCCTCTCTCTGGGCCGTATTTAATCTCGGGGGTTGCTGGCTTCAGCGGAGTTACACCAGGGATGGCTCTGGGTCTCCAGGGAGCATCTCTGGAGGGACTGAGAGACGATGCCAAGTTGGAAATACAGCGTGTGCCACCTGCCAGCACGGATTCTGCCTCGGACGTTCTGGAGAAACGTGACTGAACCTTTTCCTTCGGTGCCAGTTTTCATCTCCCCCCCTCACCTGCAAACCCGGGTCGCCATAGTTATCACATCCCGGCCTTGGAGTGACAGGAGAACGTGCATACAATTAAAAAACTTCTACCAAAGGTCTAAAGAGCTTGGAGAGTCTCTCCAGCCAGCTGCTAAACCCCCTTCCCCTCAGCAGCTTCCCAGGACACGGGGGCCAGGACTCCTGGGTTCTACAACCAGCTCTTCTACTCGCTTGCCGTGTCATCTTGGGCAAGTGACTCCATCTTGTTTATCCCATTTGTACTCTGGGCAACTCTGAAACGTGCTCGTCCGGGGAGGAGAGACTGAATTCACCAAGGCTTGGGAAGAGCTGCCATGAGATGGAAGGTGCTGTAGACATGCCAAGGGCCCATTTCAAGATGCCAGAGTGCCATCGTTTTGGGACCTAGCATCACGAGAAGCCCCAGGGACAGAGGGAAGCCCCGGGGCTGGAGGGATACCTGCTTGCCCAGCTCTGCTGGGAGAAAGCTGGGGGTCGTAGCCTCGCTGTTTGCTGTGAAATCACACATTAAACCGGCCCGCGGGCCAGGCCTGGATGCTGACCGCCCAGCACCCGGGGCACTGTCCTTTCCAGCCCCTAGGAGATGCTGCAGACTCGGGCCCTGCTTTGGCCTGGGGCATGTTTGGAGGGAAAGAAGGAAGATTTTTGTGGTCTGCTCTCTGAGGGTTGGGGTGTTGGTAGGGTGATAGCAAGTGTGAAAAACCGGGACAGGGGGTGGGGTGGGGGGGTATTAGGAGCCTATATAAGAAAAAGCCCCAAATAGCGGGACTGTCCCTATAAAATGGGGACATCTGGTCACCCTGGGTGTTGGATGTTCCCCAGGAGGGCAGTAGATAGATCTCCTAGGGGTCAGGACCAACGTCTCCTCTGACTAGGAGCAGGGAGCTCTCAGCTAATGAGATGCTCTCCGCCCGGTGACAGATCTCAGGCGAGATCCGTCGCCATGGATTTCATACAATATGCACACCCTGCCTTTTCTTCTCTTCCCACTGCTCTGCTGTCTGGGCCCCGCTTCTGGGGAGAGCCCGAGGGGGGAGAACAGAAGGGATCCTCACTCCTTAAAACATTTACCACCAGGCGAGTCCCTCCATTGTCTGGGAGATAATGAGATGAGAACAAACCAGCACCTGGGCTGGGATCACCGGCGGGTACCGTGTGTCTGCACCGCACGGCACTGCAGCCCCGCCATGACCTGCTGCTGACGCGCTCCACCGCCCTTCTGCCAGCACGGAGCCCTGCGCCGTAGCGGCCTCGTGTGTGGCAGAAAGACGGGGAGAGCCTCAGCCCTGGAGATAGTCCATCCCGGGGGTTACCTGGCCCGGTGTGCCGCTGAGCAGTGAATGGCTCCAACAGGCCCCAACGCAGACCAGGGCCCCAGCGCGCCGGGTGCTGTACAGGCCCCAACGCTGACCAGGGCCCCAGCGCGCCGGGTGCTGTACAGGCCCCAACGCTGACCAGGGCCCCAGCGCGCCGGGTGCTGTACAGACCCTGACGCAGACCAGGGCCCCAGCGCGCCGGGGGTTGTACAGACCCCGATGCAGACCAGGGCCCCAGCGTGCCGGGTGCTGTACAGACCCCAACGTGGCCCCAGCGCGCCGGGTGCTGTACAGACCCCAACGCAGGTCAGGGCCCCAGCGCGCCGGGTGCTGTACAGACCCCAACGCAGGTCAGGGCCCCAGCGCGCCGGGTGCTGTACAGACCCCAACGCAGGTCAGGGCCCCAGCGCGCCGGGTGCTGTACAGGCCCCAACGCTGACCAGGGCCCCAGCGCGCCAGGTGCTGTACAGACCCCGACGCAGACCAGGGCCCCAGCGCGCCGGGTGCTGTACAGGCCCCGACGCTGACCAGGGCCCCAGCGCGCCGGGTGCTGTACAGACCCCGACGCAGACCAGGGCCCCAGCGCGCCGGGTGCTGTACAGACCCCGACGCAGACCAGGGCCCCAGCGCGCCGGGGGCTGTACAGGCCCCGACGCAGACCAGGGCCCCAGCGCGCCGGGTGCTGTACAGGCCCCGACGCAGACCAGGGCCCCAGCGCGCCGGGGGCTGTACAGACCCCGACGCAGACCAGGGCCCCAGCGCGCCGGGGGCTGTACAGACCCCGACGCAGACCAGGGCCCCAGCGCGCCGGGGGCTGTACAGACCCCGACGCAGACCAGGGCCCCAGCGTGCCGGGTGCTGTACAGACCCCAACGTGGCCCCAGCGCGCCGGGTGCTGTACAGACCCCAACGCAGGTCAGGGCCCCAGCGCGCCGGGTGCTGTACAGACCCCAACGCAGGTCAGGGCCCCAGCGTGCTGGGTGCTGTACAGACCCCAACACAGGTCAGGGCCCCAGCGCGCCGGGTGCTGTACAAACGCCACGAGAGACAGTCCCTGGCTGAAGGAGATTGCAGTGTAAATAGACAAAACAGACAAAAGGTGCGAGGGGAAAGAGGACGAAGTAACTTCCCCAAGGTCCCACAGCAGGACAGTGGCGGAGCCAGGCATAGCACTGACTCTGTCAGTCCCCACCCACTAGGCCGATCAGTGCTCTGAGACACGGGACTGGAGCCTCCCCTGGCTGTGTCTAACCCAGGCCAGGCCAGCAGGGACCGGAGGCTCTTCCCCTGATGGCTGCTTGGTGGCCCTGGTCTGCAGTGGTTGGGGGAGGGGGGGTGTCTCAGTCTGGTTCCTAGGGGGCCGGGGGTCTGCATCAGTAGCCCAGCATCCCTGGGTGGGGGGAGCTCATCCTGCCCCTGCTGTGCAGGTAAATAGTGGACTCTCCAGCGTCTGTCTGGGAGAAAGGGTCACGCGCAGCTGCCGGGCTCCGGCGTGTGGAGGGAAGCTCGTCCATCCGACGGCCGCCCGGCCCAGAGCCCCTCGCCGAGCGGGGCGTGAGCTCCCTTCGCCCGCAGGGGAGTGACCCCTGCTTTACCCCAGCAGAGTTCAGAGTCGGAGCAGGGCCTGGGGATCCCGAGGGCGCCTTTTGGGCGGGGAGCTGGTGGCCGTATCTTGGACACGTTCTGGGTGGTGGAACTGGAGATGTGGTCGCTTAACCCCCTGGCATCACCATGGGCTGGGTACCGCGCGGCACTTCGATGAGGAGCCCAGACCGCTGTCAAATTAGCAGGGCCCCCGTGAAAGGGATTAAAACTGGGCTCCCGGGGAGGTCTCCAGGTGTGACTGTAAACAGGGACGACTCCTCGAACCAGGGAGTGTCCAGCGGGATCCTGCAGGGATCGGTTCTCGGCCTAACGCTGGGAGAAAACCCCCGAACCTCCCGGATCCAGTCTGCAGGCGCCGCAGGAACGGAGGGGGAGGAAAATAAAGAAGTGACGGGTCACGGATCCCGAGCCACCCGCTCGCTTGGAAAACTGGGCGCCTGCTACCAATCTGCGTCTGAACACGGCTCGGGGGAAAGGGACATGTCTGGGAACAAGGAGCGCAGGCCCCACCTCGGCTGGGGGACTCTCCCCCAGGCCCTGCCGGCACCCGCCCGGGAGGGGAGCCGTTTACCCTCACCCCGTTTCTCGCTTCTTGGCCCCCTTCCCATCCATTGGGAAAGATGCAGGTTGCCTTCAGGCCCGGCTCCTCCGCACCCCCCCTTCCCCCGCCCCGCCCCGCCCCATGGCTGCAAAGTGAGCCAGGCAGGTGGGCGGAAAAGTGACAGCTGGTGTTGTTCCAGGGCAGGTTAATGAGTGTCTCCTCCCCTGGCCCCCGCCACCCCCCCTCCAGCGCCCGGGCTCCTGGCTCCTGTCAGCCCACCAGGCTCCCATTAACAAAGCAGCCCTGGGGAGTTTGCAGAGAGCCCTGCTCTGGCTCCAATCTAGGGGGGCTAATCACCCCCCCTGCCCAGCCTGCCTCCTCTGGGTCAATATTTGCTCTGAGCAAACACAGAGCCTGTGACAGGTGTGCTGGGAGAAGCTCTCCATTGACAACCCAGCCCTCTCCCCTGGCTCCGCACTGCCCCATCTCCCCGGCCCCCCTTGCTCACTGGGAAGCCAGTGCTATTTTTATCAGGGCTATAAAAGCCCCACCGAGCCGCCGGCGCCCTCATTTTCTGCTCGGGAGCCAGCCGGAGAAGGTGAGCGACTCACCTGGCAGCTGCCAGCGTGTCACCGGAACCAGGTGAGATCCTGCCAGTCCTGCTGCCTTCGGGGCCTGGGAGTAGGGCTGTCCTTGGCCCAGACAGAGGGGTCCTGGGGGCTGGACCCCAACCACCGGGGTGCAAGGGAGGCTCTGAAATACCAGGGACTTTTCCTCTGCTGCCCCAGGGACTCTCACCCGGAGAGCAGAGGTAACGGGGCTTAGCTCGGCAGGAGTCACTGATCCACCTGCTTTGCCCCTTCGGCTTCTCTCTCGCTCCCTCTCCTCTCCTCACTTTCCCCTTCCTCTCTCGCTCCCTCTCCTCCTCCTCCCCTCACTTTCCCCTTCCTCTCTCACTCCCTCTCCTCCTCCCCTCACTTTCCCCTTCCTCTCTTGCTCCCTGCCTTTCCCTGCCCCTCTCTCCCCTGGGTTTTAATTTCCTCCCTTCTCTTCTCACTACTCCCCAGCCGTTTAACTCCCCTTCTCCCTGCTGTTTGTTCCCCCAGGCTGCAGGTGCTGAGGAGGCACCTTCCGGACTTTCCCCCCGGGGTGAACCGGCTCCTGCCCGTCGGATCCAAGGGGCGGAGGGGCCTGTCGGCTCGGGCCAGGGACGGGCCGAGCCCAGAGCAACCTCTGCACTTGCCTGGCGTCGAGCCCCACGTGCAAGACCTGACGTGAACGTTTTGTTCGTTCGGCTCGCGTTAGGCAGGTCCAGCCTGTCGGCACACCCGCGACACGCCCGCGACAGGCGCACACGCCATGCCGTGCCCGTGCAACGGGCCCCCGCCGTGACTTGCAAATCACGTGTGACGTGCGATATACACGAGTGGCACACAGCCCCCTGCGGCCAGCACGCCGGGTACCTAGACACATCAGATGAGGGACACGCAATGCACACCCGTGAGATGTGCCCGCCACACAGCGCACACGCCTCCAGCGGGCATGGGACACACACACACAGCCCCAGGGAGCTCTCGGCAGAGTTACCCCCCTGCCCGTGGGCCCGTCCGTTCAAAGCCAGGGGGGAGGGGAAGGCGAGCAGGGCAGCGGTAGGGAGATGGGGTGTGTGTGGGGGGGTCACATCTCTCAGTACAGCCCCCCTCCCCCCCCTACTTGGTGTATTAAGTATTTGCAGCCAAGCCGCTGCCTTGTGCCTGGCCCCGTACGGCTCTGTCCCCTCAGCCAGCCCCAGCTGCAGGGGCGCCGGGTGCTTGGCTCTCCCCTGTGCTAACCCCCCGTCGCTCCCGGTGCCCAGCGCGACGCTCCATACCTGACGCTACAACGGGGGCGAGGGCCGGGCTGGGCGCCCCAGGGAGCCGGCACGCCCCTAGGGCTGCAGACCCGTCAGTGTAACTCTATCACTGGGGTGTGAAAAATCCACCCCCCGCAGCGACGGAGTGATACTGACCTAGCCCCTCGCGCAGCCAGCACAGAGCTGTGCCCGCCCCTTGGGGAGGTGGGGGGCGGCCCCCCCCCCCCACGCGGGCACAGGAGCAGCCTGTAAAGACAAGCCCTGACCCACAGCACGGGCCGTGCCTGGGCGAGCTTCCCAGCACCCCCCCCTTCCCCAGGGGGACCCTGGGGGGCGAGGGCTCTCTGCGGGGATTGCCAGCCACGGGCCCGGTGTGACATGCACCCCTCGGTCCCCCTAGGGCCGGGGCTAAGCCCCTCCTTGTCGCTTCACCGTCGGGCTGCCCTCTGTGCCGTCTGGGCTACGCGGGGGGCCATGGACTCGGAGCCAGAAGGCTCCACAGCCCAGGTCCCCCAGCGCCTAGGAGCAGCATCGGCCCGAGCTGGGCTCAGAATGTCCCTGTGGGCAGCAGCGAGTGCAGAGGCCGGGGGGACCCCCCCTGAGCCTGGCGCTGCCCTGGAGGGCCCTGGGCTTAGCCGCAGAGGCCTCTGCTGGGGCAGCCTGACACCCCCACGCCTGCCTCTCCCTTGGCACGCCCTCGCTGCCCCCTTCCCCTTGGCACCGCCCTCCGCCGGCCAGCCTGGCTCCCCCCCAGCCCTGGCACTTTGCCTCTGGCTGCCCCCCCCCCCCAGCCCTGGCGCTTTGCCTCTGGTTGCCCCCCACCCAGCCCTGGCACTTTGCCTCTGGCTGCCCTGCTCGGCTTGAGGGGACGGGATTATAAGGGGCTGTTGGAGCTGGAACCCTCTCAGCGTCCTGGGGCTCCCTGGGGGCTCCACGCTCTGCAGGGCTCTGACACGAGGGGTTAACACCAGGGACCAGCCTGATGGGCCTCCTGCAGCTCCAGCCGCTGGGTCGTGGGGGCAGCGCCACGCTGCCCTGCTGGCTCATTGGGCTGAGGCCACGCTGCCCGGGGAGGCTTTTCCCTTTGCACAGAAGTGGGTTCGAGGGACTGCAGCTGTCTGAGGGCGGGATGCAGCTGACCTGGCATCAGCCGTCCGGTGGGGGGTGCTGTCTGAGATGCACCGGCCTGGGGGGGCTCTCTGACCCCCACCCCAGGTGGTGCTGGAGAGCACCCCCATGCCGGGGCAGCTGAACGCGCATGCCGGGGTGGCCATCGGCCAAGCCTGTGACCAGAGCAAGGCGCTCGCCAGTGGACGGGTCTCTGAACCACGGACGTTACGGCCAGAAGGGGCCGTTTGTGCCCTGCCGAGCTCGGCCCTGGGGACTCGTCCGCTGGGGATTCGCCCGGACTAGCTATTCCGGAGCAGCGCGGCTGCAGCGGGCGCGAAGCCGGACTAGCCACCCGTGGCCGAGGCCTGGGTTTCCCTCTATGCAGGTCGGCGGCTGTGAGCTCGTTCGGATTCTGGGCCCGGTTCCCCTTTGCCTTTTGCAGTAAAAGTCTGACAAAGTTAAAGAAAGAAAGAAACCCCCCCTGCAACAAATACAGCCCAGAAAAGACCAGCCTGACCCCAGCCCGCCTGGCCAAGAGTCCTGACCAAAGCCAGGTGGCCCCCTGCCTCCTCACTAATGCCCAGATAACACCCCCGGCTGGGGGGGTGGGGGGGAGCCCCACACGCTAGTGACAGCGCCGCAGCCAAGCACCTAACGACACCCGGCCCAGACGCCGCTCTTCCTCCTCGGGTGCTTCCACCCTAGAGAGACGGGAGACGGGCGCTGGGCGGGACTGTCCCCCACTGGACGTCCCTGGGACGTTGCTCCTAAATCACGTCAGTGCTTTGGAAAACCCCGCGCCGCATCAGGGGCATTACGGTAACTAGAGGCGCCAGCAGAGACCGCAGCGACTCACCCATGGGCAGAGCCAGGGCGAGGATCCCGGCTGTGCCCGATGCCCCGGCCTGCACTGCCCTCCCCGAGGGCCGGCGCGTCCGCACGCACCCCCCGCGCCAGGCAGGCAAAAGGGTTGTTAATATTTGCACAGCCGTTGGGCCGGGGCGGCTCGGGGGCTGCTGGCTCCTCTTGGGGTCCCAAGCCCATGGGGAGGCTGGACAGCGGGAGGAGCCGCTGGAGGCTGCCCGGTGCCGTCTGGCTCGTTTAGCGCGCGTGGGAGTTCGGGGCGCGGCCGTTTGTCTGGCAGGTCATGGCCCAGCCAACGCTGTCGGGGGGTTGGTGTGGTTCCCGCTTCGGCCCGAGCGGTTCCTCCGGATTTGGGGCCCCCCACAAGGAGGAGAAATGGGTGCTACAGGCCAGGGCCGTTCTTTGGGGCAGGCTTGTTTATGCCCAAAGGAGGTGCGCCAGGTCCGGCTTCCCCAGCCCCATGGAAACACACAGCAGCCGGCCCGGGGGTCCCCGTGCATGCCAGTGCCCAAGACGCCATCTCTTGGCTTGTCCCCGGAGCGTGAGCCAGCCCATCCCTGCGTGGTCTGTCTGTGCGGCACCGGGCGCCCCCACAGTACAAATCAGTAACAACCGTTCACCCCATCGCCGTCCCTCACCCACGCGTGGGGCTTGGCATGGGTCCGGGAATGAGCCCGCATCAGAACGGCCAGACTGGGTCTGAGCAAAGGTCCAGCCAGCCCAGTGTCCTGTCTGCCGCCAGTGCCCCAAGGGGAATGAACAGAGCCCAACAGGGAGGGATAGCTCAGTGGTTTGAGCATTGGCCTGCTAAACCCAGGGTTGTGAGTTCAATCCTTGAGGGGGCCATTTAGGGATCTGGGGCAAAAATTGGGGATTAGTCCTGCTTTGAGCAGGGGGTTGGACTAGATGACCTCCTAAGGTCCCTTCCAACCCTGATATTCTATGATTCTAGGCCAATTATCGAATGATCCATCCCCTGTCGTCCGGTCCCAGCGTCTGGTAGTCAGAGGTTTAGGGATACCCAGAGCAGGGGGTTGTGTGTCCCTGCCCATCCTGGCTAATAGCCATTGATGGACCATCCTCCAGGAATTTAGCTAGTTCTTTTTTGAACCCTGTTCTAGTCTTGGCCTCCACAACATCCTCTGGCAAGGAGTTCCACAGGTTGACTGGGTGTTGTGTGAAAGTCATGTATCCACAGAACCAATGCTGTGACATCACCTTTGGAACAGTCTCTGGGTGTGTGTGTGTGTGTGTTGGGGGGGGGGGGGGGGGGGGGGGGGGGGAGTCAGTGAGCCAGACCCCACCAGGGCAGGCCCTGTGGCTTCACCACTTCCTCAGGCTGCCCCCTGGTCCTTCAGCCCCGGCTACTTCCCACCGTGAGCTCCGGTCAGTGAGCCAGCCCCTGTGGGGAACATGTGCCGTCTTAGGGAACCCTGCACCCCTGTGAGCATCTGCAGGGACAGCCCACACTTGACTTCCGCCTCCTCCCCCTGCCCCAGTCCTTTGCTCCTCAGCTGGGGAGATGCAGCTCAGCCCCCTGCCGAGAGGCAGGGAAGTCCCTCTGCCTCCTTGGTTGCTAGGTGTCCATGTCTGGGTGACTGGAGCTGCCATTGTCTTCTCAAGAGCTCCCTTGATGTGGGACCTAAGGCCCAGAGAGCTGGGAGCCAGTCACACCTGTGTCCTAGCCTGCCCGGAGAGCGAGCAGACCTCCCCCCCGCCCCCACTAGGTAACAATGCAGCATCTTGGGGAAACTGAGGCATGCACCGGCTCCATAATAATATTCCAAAAAATTCCCACTTTGTCACAGGGCAGACGTCCTTCCTCCTGTTTGTTTTACACCTGCTGCCTGTTAATGTCACTGGGTGACCCCTGGTTCTTGTGTTACGCAAAGGGGCAAATAACACTTCCCAATTCACTCTCTCCACACCGGTCATGATTTTAGAGACCTCTCTCATGCCCCCCCTTAGTCGTCTCTTTTCCAAGCTGAAAAGTCCCAGTCTGTTTAATCTCCCTTCATACGGCAGCCTTGCCACACCCCTCATCATTTTTGTTGCCCTTTTCTGAACCTTTTCCAATTCCAATGTCTCTCTTTTGAGATGGGGCGACCAGAACTGCACCCAGTAGTCAAGTTGTGGGCGTACCATAGGTTTATACAGTGGCACTGGGCTATTTTCTGTCTTCTTCTCTAGCCCTTTCTGGCTTTCCTGTGTGTCAGTGCTGATAAGAGATGCGCTAGGGTTGTAGGAACGTGTTTAGTGTTTAGACTTTCCTGAATGCTTGTGAGCGGCTGCCAGCATGAATCTCAGTGATAACAGCTGTATGCCGTGTTGCAAGGTAATATCGGAGCGGTTGAAGTGTGAGCCTCTGTGACCGTGTAACTCACCAGGCAGGAGAGAGCCATGAACTAGTGCCAAGTGCTGGTCTCCAGCTGAAGGTGTTATGTCCTGGCCAATGGGGAGAGTCCATTGGCACCGGATGGACTATTGTGGGATGATAAAGAGGACAAAAGACATTGGTAGTTTTGACCCTCCCCCTCCTGGAAGATGAGTGGATTCCTCCCACCAGCTGAGCTTGCAGCTCTGAGCACAAGGGGAACGGGACTAAAACCCCTGACAAGAAGGAACTGTATCTTTGTGCTGCTTGGACTCTGGGGGCCAGGTTCCTAGGCCTCAGCAAGAGAACCCCAGTGCGCAGTCTGGGTTAGCCCTGACGGACATATAGAGCTTGTCTATCATAGACGCTTCTATTACCTTTGGAAACTTAAGATAGAAACTCATTGTGTCTCTATGGTTACCTGCTTTAACCTTGTAAATAACTCTCTCGTTTCCTTTTCCTGTTTAATAAACCTCTAGATAGTTTATTATAGGATTGACTACAAGTGTTTTCTTTGGTGTGAGGTCTAAGGTGTAACTGGCCTGGGGTAAGTGACTGGGCCTTTGGGACAGGGTGTAGCCTGAATATTGCTGTGATTCGTGGTGTGAGGGACGAGCTATCACAGAGACACGCTCACGGGGGGGGGTGAGACAGACTGGGGTCCCCCAGGGGACTGTCTGTGACTCCCTGGTTAGGCTGTGACGGCGCCTGAGGAATTCACACTTGATAGCTGGTCGGGGAAATCTAAGCCCAGAACTCACGGCCCATGTGGGGTGTGTGCCCTGGTTCCTACCAGTGCCCTGAGGTTGGTACCGACGTGCTGAGTCACTGCAGGGCGGTGGGACATTGGTTGTTGGCGTCCGTTAGTCTCGAGAGACGATGGATATGCGCCCATGGGGAACGTTTAGTTGATGGTTGTGCAGCGTCTATTGTGGCTATAGAGCCCCACACGAGAGTGGCGGTCTCCATTGCATTTGCTGCATTTGAAGGCGGTGTCAGCTGTGGGTTGGCGCCGCCGCTGCCTTTTTCGTTGAACCCGCTTTTCCTCGGCAAGCTGCCGCAGCTCGTCTTCATTGGTATTGGGGAACCTTTCCCCCAACGCCCCCTCCCCCCACATGCCCTGCCTCTCCCACGATTCGGGGCCACAAGCCAGTGGCCAGACAGGGAATTTCCCAGCCAGAGCCAGGGCAGAAGCTAGTGCCCAGCAAACGCTTTCGTCTTAACCCATGTGACAGTATTGACAGGATCTGTGACGGTATCGATCACTGTTGCAACCACTGCTCCATATTTGCAGCAAACATTGTACAAAGGCTGTCGTGTGAGGTGTCTCTGGAAAGGTTCTGATTCGCTGGTTGTAATTACGCTGTCTGGAGGTGTGGACCATTTTTGTAGTTAAAGGTCTGAATATTGGCTCTGTACTTGTATCTCAATGTGTTTTGATTCTGAGAAGCCTCAGTAAAGCATTTGGTGGGCTTCTTGAGAAAGGAATTTGCAAGTTAAGTGCCCGATCAAGAAACACTTAACGGACAATGGACCTTGGGAGACGCCGATCCGCATAAGAAGTCTTCCTGGGAACGTTCAAGACAGCATGTGAGCAATGGCTGCCACCTGTAAAGAACCGAGTCATACATGGACATGTGGCTTCCCCATGTGGCTCCTGACTCCATCTTGCCGCTGTGATCTTCCACAGGGCAGAGGATATAAACGGCCCTGGAAACCCCTCCATGTTGTCTTCAATCCTGCTTCTTACCTCGGGAGGGACTTTGCTACAAACGGAAGCTCCACACAAAGGACTGAATGACCCATCCCAGCTGGGGATGTTCTCCAGAGACTTGATTTGAACCTGCAGCTGATTCCATCACTGAACCAAGAACTTTGCCATTGCTGTATGTAATTGATTCCAGTTAACCAATTCTAGCTCTCACCTAGACCTGTTTCCTTTTATGAATAAACCTTTAGATTTTAGATTCTAAAGGATTGGCAACAGTGTGATTTGTGGGTTAGCTGTGAGTTGTATATTGACCTGGGTCTGGGGGCTTGGTCCTTTGGGATCAGGAGAACCTTTTTTCTTTTACTGGGGCATTGGTTTTCATAACCATTTGTCCCCATAACGAGTGGCACTGCTGGTGAGACTGGGAAACTGGAGTGTCTAAGGGAATTGCTTGTGTGACTTGTGGTTAGCCAGTGGGGTAAAACCAAAGTCTTCTCTGTTTGACTGGTTTGGTTTGCCTTAGAGGTGGGAAAACCCCAGCCTTGGGCTGTAACTGCCCTGCTTGAAGCAATTTGTCCTGAATTGACACTCTCAGTTGGGTCCCACCAGAACCAGCATCGTTACACCCCCCACCTGAGCCCGGCATGGGGCCAAGGCAGGGCCAGGCCTCGTGGGGACACGAGCACAGGGAGGGAGCATGGAGTGTGTGGTGTTGTGTCTTCCTGGACCAACAGGCCAGGCCCAGCCTGGGGGCAGTGGGGCGGGATTTGCATGTGGTGTGTGTGTGGGCACGAGGCCTGGCCTGGGGTAGGGCGATTTGCATGGCCGGGGCAGAGCGTGTCGGGATCCGGGCTGGGCTCGTTTGCATGGGCGTGTGTGTGCGATTGTGTCTTCCCAAGGCGCGGGGGAGGGACGAGCTTTTCCTGGACCCGCTTCTGTTGGCGAGAGAGACCCACGTCTCCCGGTCTCTGCCCTCGCCTCGACCGGAGTGGGGCCAATAACGGATGGTCCCTCCCCCACCCTGTCCGTCTAATATCCTGGGACCCCCACGGCCACAGCAACACACAACCACGGGGCTGGGGGGAGCCTGAGGAGCTGTCACCGTCTTTCTGCCACCCTCACCACTGGGTGTGAGAGATTGTGTGTGATTGTGGCCATCTGCTAGTGTGTGAGTGTGCGATTGGGTGTGTGCATGTGTGATAGTGTGGGCGTGAGATTGTGTGTGGGGGATGATTGTATGTGCATGTGTTTGTGTGATTGTCTATGAATGTGATTGTGCATGTCGCTGATGGTGCATCTGTGCGATTGTGTGCGTGCGAGTGTATGAATGTGATTGTGCGTGTTGATTGTGCAATTGTGTGTGCGAGTGTGATTGTGCATGTGTGTCATTGTGTATGAATGTGATTGTGCATGTCGATGATTGTGCATCTGTGCGATTGTGTGCATGCGAGTGATTGTGTATGAATGTGATTGTGCATGTTGATTGTGCGATTGTGTGTGCGAGTGTGATTGTGCATGTGTGTCATTGTGTATGAATGTGATTTGGGGGGGAGGGATAGCTCAGTGGTTTGAGCATTGGCCTGCTAAACCCAGGGTTGTGAGTTCAATCCTTGAGGGGGCCATTTAGGGATCTGGGGCAAAAAAAAATTTGGGGATTGGTCCTGCTTTGAGCAGGGGGTTGGACTAGATGACCTCCTGAGGTCCCTTCCAACCCTGAGATTCTATGATTCTATGATTGTGCATTTGTGTGATTGTGTGTGTGCGATTGTGTATGAATGTGATTGTGCATGTCGATGACTGTGCGATTGTGTGTGTGTGTGTGTGTGTGTGTGTGTGTGATTCTGCAGCGTGCTGTGCCCTGGAGGTGCTGCTGGCTGGCAGGGAAGCAGGATGCGGGCAGAGGCAGCCAGGTGGAGCCAGGCAGGGCCTGGCGGGGACGGGAGGAGGTGTTGGCTGCTCACAGGCTCCCCGGGCTGAGTACCAAGTGTGGTGCCTCCGAAGGCTCCTCTCCAGCAGCCCGTGGGGGACACGGCCGGCCGGCCGAAGGGCCGGAGCAGCCGAGCCGCCCTGGGTTCCCACGGGGGGCGCAGACGCCCTGGGCAGAGGCTGCTCCCTGCGGTCGCCTGCCGGCTCCGCAGCCCCGGGCTCCACCCTGCAGCTCTCAGGAGAGCGATGAATGGCTCCTCCGCGCCCAGGAGGGTCGCGCTGCCCCAGGGGCTGGCGCTGCCCCTGGCTGCTTCGCCAGCATCACAGCAATCTGGCTCGGGAGACGCCAGCCGCCCCCCTCCCCCCCCCGAGAGCCAGCCGGATCCAGAGCCGGGCAGGGGGAGCTGCAGTCACACGCCAGACAGGGAGGGCGCCAGGCCCAGCCGGGCCATTTCCCAACCAGCCTTCCCTTGGGCGCTGGGCACCGCCCGTGACTATGCCCCTCCCTGGGTCCGGCCGGCCCTGCCCCCCGGAGAGGCAGCCTCTGGCCACGGCTCACTTCGGCAGCCTGAGCGCGGCTCAGAGGTTTGTCCAGGGGGAGAAGCCAGGGGCTGCAGAAGGAGCCGGCGTCCTGGGGCTGCACCCACCTGGGTAACAATGGGGAGCCACTAGGGCCACAGAGAGACGCTGCCCCAGCCGGCTGGAGGAGAAGAGCTGGGGCACAGTCGGCCCAGGTCAGAGCCAGCGGGGCCTCTGGTCGCCTGCCCCAAACAGACACCGCCCACAGGGATCGTTTTGCCCATCACTGCAATGTAGCCACCTCTGGGGTGGAACATGGCAGCTGCTTCACAGGACAGGCAGCGAGGCGGCGGCTCAGAGCCAGCGGGAGGGCAGCAGGATGGACTCACACGCGCTGTATTTGGGCCAGGACGCCGGGCTGACACCTGACTCCTGGAGAACGTGCCCTGGTCCTGCCGTGAGCACAGGGGTCAGGGCCCCGGCGCTGCCTCTCAGCTGAAAGACGGCACCCGCCGCGGCACAGCGCCCCCTAGCGCCGCACTGGGGTCAGCGCTGACTGCCAGGGGAGAGCGCCCCCTAGTGACCCACCCCCCTCCCTGTGCACAGCGCCCCCTAGTGCCATGCTGGGACCAGCACTGCCAGGGGAGAGCCCCCTAGTGACCCACCCCCCTCCCTGCAGCACAGCGCCCCCTAGTGCCATACTGGGACCAGCACTGACTGCCAGGGGAGAGAGCCCCCTACTGACCCACCCCACTCCCTGCAGCACAGCGCCCCCTAGTGCCATGCTAGGGCAGTGGGGTCAGCACTGACTGCAAGGGGAGAGCGTCAGTAACCCCACCCCACTCCCTGCAGCCCAGCGCCCCCTAGTGACCCACCCCCTCCCTGCAGCCCAGCGCCCCCTAGTGACCCACCCCCTCCCTGCAGCCCAGCGCCCCCTACTGACCCACCCCACTCCCTGCAGCACAGCGCCCCCTAGTGCCGCACTGGGGTCAGCGCTGATTGCCAGGGGAGAGCGCCCCCTACTGACCCACCCCCTCCCTGCAGCCCAGCGCCCCCTAGTGCCATTCTGGGAACAGCACTGACTGCCAGGGGAGAGTGCCCCCTAGTGACCCACCCCCCTCCCTGCAGCCCAGCACCCCCTAGTGACCCACCCCCTCCCTGCAGCACAGCGCCCCCTAGTGACCCACCCCCTCCCTGCAGCCCAGCGCCCCCTAGTGACCCACCCCCTCCCTGCAGCACAGCGCCCCCTAGTGACCCACCCCCTCCCTGCAGCCCAGCGCCCCCTAGTGACCCACCCCCTCCCTGCAGCCCAGCGCCCCCTAGTGACCCACCCCCTCCCTGCAGCACAGCGCCCCCTAGTGCCGCACTGGGGTCAGCGCTGACTGCCAGGGGAGAGCGCCCCCTACTGGGCCCCGGGATCCTCTAGAATCCGTGGCCGTTTGCCATCCCGGGGGACGTGTCCGGAGCCACGTGCCAGCGGGCGTGGGGCTGGCAAAGGGGCCAGGCTGGAGCCCCACAGCGGAGCAGGTGTCACCGGGTGAGACCGGCCCGGCTCGTGCGCCCTGGGCAGGGGATGCAGCTGTGGCCGGCGCGGCCGCCGAGGGGCTGGATTCCCCGTAGCCCCACGAGGAGAGCCCGGGAGTCCGCCCCACACGGCACCTGGGGCAGCGGGGGGGGGGGGCACGCCGAGTGGCGCAGGCCGGGGCCAGCACCAGCGCCCCACCCCCGCAGCTCGTCTCCCCGCCCCCCCATGGCAACAATCCGAGCAGTGACAGCGCCAGGGTCCCCGCGGGCACCACCTGGGCCCCTGTTCGAGTGGGGGGGCCCCTCTCCCCCCAGGGGTGTGTGGGGGGGGGCTGGGCAGAGCAGAGGTGCTGGAGACGCGGGTGCCGGGAGAGGCGGCTCGTGGGGGAGGGGGGAATGGGGGGGGGGGGCTGGCTCGGTCACAGCAGCCGGGTGGTTGTCAGGGGCCGGGCCCAGCTGCGGCAGAGCCGGGCGCCGGGGGCAGGATGTTCTGTTCCCTCGGCAGCGCTCGGGCCCCCCCCCCGCCCCCGCCTGGGATGTTAATAGCAGGTGGGGGAGGGGCGGTTCCACCTGCCTGGATTGTCTCCCTCGTCAGCTGGGGAAAGGAGCCGGCCCGGCTGCTTCTGGGGGATCCCCTGATCCTCCCCCGTGGTACAGCCTGGACCACCCCCCCCCAGCTCTGCCGGTGCCCCTCACTCCCGACCCGCAGCCCCTGCTCGCCCAGCCCAGGGCTCCTCTCACACACAGCTCTGCCGGTGCCCCTCACTCCTGACCCGCAGCCCCCTGCTAGCCCAGCCCTGGGCTCCCCGCCCCAGCTCTGCCGGTGCCCCTCACTCCCGACCCGCAGCCCCCTGCTCGCTCAGCCCTGGGCTCCCCCCAGCTCTGCCGGTGCCCCTCACTCCGACCCGCAGCCCCCGCTAGCCCAGCCCCGGGGCCTTTCCCTAGCAGACTGTTGTGTTGTGTTGTTATTTGTGTAGCCAGAGCCCCCAGGAGCCTGGCCCTGGCCCAGGACCCCGCCACGCTGGGCGCTGCAGACTCAGGACAGGAAGGGGACCCTGCCCCAGGGAGCTGGACCGGCTCAGGGTCAGACCAGAGACGGACACGGACACTTGTTCTCGCGCCTTTCCGGGCTCAGGCGGGACTGGGAGCCCCTAGAGCCCCGACTCCCCCTGCTCTAGCCACTCGCCATGTCCTCCCTGAGCCCGGAACCGAACCCAGGAGTCCTGGCGGCCCCTTTCCCCGCGGAGCAGCCGAGGTGACGCCTGTGCTGGGGTCTCCTCACCCTGCCCCGTGCTGGGCCCAGGGGCAGCGCTAAGCTGGGGCGGGGGGAGGACGGCATTGTGGGGGGCGCTAGGGAAAGGCCCTGGCTGCCCCCCCGCCCCCCTACCCGCCAGGGTAGAGCTGGGGCAGGGAGGGGCCGGGCCGGCTCCCCAGCCCCGGGGAGGATCTGGGCCGGCGAGCCAGGGGGTCCCCTCCCCCCAGGCCCAGCCCGGGCCGCACCTGCTGCTGTTTGTCGCCTCAGCGGCGCTGCTGTTTGCTCAGGGTAATGAACAGACGCGAGCGTCCTGCAGCCGCATCCTGGTCCACGCCCGGCCAACAGGGACCTGGGCCTTGGCCCGGGCGGGGGCAGGGGGCGGCCAGCCTGGGGCCAGCCCCCCATTCACTGGGGGCTTTTCCCCTCCCGCCCAAAGTCTCTTTACCTCCCCCCTCTTGGGAACACCTGAATCGCTATGGAGACATCGCTGTCATTGCGGGGGGGGGGGGGGGGAGCTGGGATGCCACGCCCACCCCTCTAATGCCCGGGAGGTGCCGGGCACCCCACGGCCCCGTCTCCCTGCGCCCAGCCGGGTCCCTGGCGCATGCCGCACGTGCTGGGCAGGGGCACTTGGCCTGCGGCTGCCTGGCCCGTCTGAGGGGGGCCACGCCCAGGCACCGGGGGGGAGCGGGGTCCTCCCGGCTGTCCCTTGGGAGGAGGGGGCTGCATGGATCGAATGCGCCCAAACGGGGTTCCCTGCGGCACGGTGCCTCCAGTCCCAGCTCTGCCACTGACTGGGTGTGACACCGCCCTGCCCCGTGCCTCAGTTTCCCCAACGACACCTGGCACACTTTCCCTCCCCCTCCCCCCGACTGGCACTGAGGGTCAAAGCTCATTTTCAGTCCATGTGGAGAGGCTCGTCCGGCAGGTGCCGTCGCCTCGTTGGGGGGTGGGGGGGCGGGGAGGATTCATGTTCGTGGCGGGAGGCGTCTCACCGGGAGCTGGGGCTGAGTCCCTGGGGGAGGAGGGGGCGGTTGAGTGTCAGGCCGGAGACCTTGCCCCGGGCCCTGTATCCGTGGGGCGCTGGCAGCGGGCGGGACGCCAGGAGGATGGGCTCGGGTGCCTGGGGGTTGCTGGGCAGAGGGGCAGCTGCGGATTCCTCTGGGTGGGCGGCACCGTGCCAGGTTCATGCTCGAGCGCCAGGCGCTGCCGGCTGCCAATGCTGGGCACAGCGCCGAGGACAAACCGCCCCGGAGAAGATGTTCCTGGCCCAGCAGAGCAGCTGCCGAGTGAAGGGTTAACGGCCCAGCCCCCTTTCCAGGGGAGCTGGGCCCTGGGGAGCTGGGTCAGCCGGCCTGGGGCGGGGTGGGCGGGGCAGCTGCCCAGGCCCGGTCGGGGGCACGTTCCCACTGGCGCAGGGGGCCGGGGAGCTCGGGCTCTGGCTGATGTGGCAATGGGCCGGTGGGTGCCCCCTCGCCAGCCCCCTGGGGCTGATGCCACCTCACGGGGCCCAACTGGGGGCCCAGGGCTCTGGGGATTCATGACTATTGTCCGCCCCCAGGGCAGGACCAGGCCGGGCCTTTCCCAGCATTACACCCGCCCAGCCCCCCACTCCTGCAGCCCCCAGCGGGCAGGGAGGGCAGACGGTGCCCAGCTGGTGGGGGGCCCGCAAGGGGCTGGGTGTCTTTGCCTCCTTTGGGATGGAGTCCGGGGTCTCCAGGCAGGCCTGGGGGGTGGGGGTATGGATCAGCTCTCATGCTGGCTGGAGGGGACCCCCCCCCCAGCCCTGTCTCCGAGCCCCGGGGGCCTTCAAGGGCTCCCAGCAGGTGCCTCTGGGAGTTGGGCCCCCGGGGGGCGGGTGCTGCCCATGCTGGCGTCAGGCCCTGCGCACACCTCGGCAGTAATCCCCCGGCCAGGAGAGCGGCAGCTGGCGGGGCTCCGGTGACCTTCACACGGGATTAATCCCCATGGGAACAGGGGCCGGCGCGGACGCCACTTCCCCATGGCGGGGCCGCACAGCGAGCGGGGGGGGGGGGGGGGGGTGCCCAGGGGCCAGGCTCTGCCCGTCGCAGCCTAGCGTGGGGTCCCCATGTGTGCATCTGCGCGGGTGGGGGGGCACATGACCCAGTCCCGGGGCCCGCGGGCACCGCTGCGTGTCCCCTGGCAGGCATGAGGAACGGGGCGCACCCCGTGGGGGAGTGGGGTGTACGGTGGGGGTGGGGACAGACAGTGCCTGGGTGCCGGGGGCTCTGGAAGGTCCTGCTGCCTGTCCTGGCTCCAGGTGGGCCCCCAGCCCCCAACATAACAGCTGCGACCCCCCATTGCTGCCCCCCCCACACGGGTGCTGTCTTGACCAGGCCGGCGGTGCCGCGGGCAGGGACCTGGCACACTCAGGACCAATCGGAGCTCAGTGGGGCCGAGCAAAGACACACTCGGTGCTTAGCACAGCCCCCCCCCCCCCTCTGAGCGGCTGCCCCCCCCTATTCCCAGGCACAGAGACGCCCACCCAGCTGTACCGCGCTGCCTCCGGCCACCGTGTCTCTGGGGCATGGGGGTGGGGGTGGGGATTCTCCCAGCAAGGGGGCTCAGTGTCCAGAGGGAGAGACGTCGGCAGAGCAGTGTGTCGGGGGTGCGCCCAGGGCTGGGCGAGCGGGGGCTGCGGGTCAGGAGTGAGGGGCACCGGCCGAGCTAGTTTGGGGGACGCTTTGCCAGCCCCTGCCCCTGATTCTCTGGCCCAGAGCAGCCGGCGCTGGGGGGGGCAAGGGGCAGCCCCAGGCAGCGCCCGTTAGAGCCGCTCCCCATCTGCAGCGGGAGGGACAGGGCTGGGGGGGGGAGCTAATCCCAGCAACATCTGCCAGGCTGTTTGCAGGCAGAGGGCTGCTGTCAGTGCAGGTGGGGGCTGGGGGCCCTCACACCTGGGGCCAGGCCAGCGAGAGGCTCCAATGACGGGGTCCGTGGCCGGGGGTGCAGGGCGGGGGGGCAGCGTGGCCCAACAAGTCTCACTGCCTGCACACGCTGGCCCAGAGTGTGTGTGATCACACGCGTGTGCACCGCGGGGCTCGGCGGTACCACCCCTCCTGTTACCAGAGGGGCGCAGGGCGGGCTGGTGGCTGGGGAGTGGGTCCGCTCGCCAGCCCCTGACCTGGGGCTCGCGGGGGGCATTGGCTGTGGCGAGCCCGGCAGAGTAACGGCCTCGCCCAGCCCTGGGTGAATTTGCATCCCATCCCCGTGGGGTGAGTGTGCAGGGAAATGAGGCTGCCCGGGGGCTGCACCGGCCCTGATCTAATCAGCCAGACCCTGCAAATAAAAGCCACCTGTGTCTGCGCTGGTGGCAGGAAACAATCCCCAGAGCAAACACGGCACCAGGCAACTGGGAGCAAGATAAACAGGGCCTGGCCGCGGCTCCATCTGCTGGGGGGGGAGGGGGGCAGCTCCCCGCACAGGCCCCGGACTTCCCTCTCTGCTGGGGGCCGCGCAGTGACCCACGTGTGAGACCCACGAGCGGGGAGACCGGCTCGGAGCTGCCCTCTGACTCTGTCAAAATCCATGGGGCTGGGGCAGAGATGTGGGGCCAGGCCAGCTCGCGAGGGACACGGGCCCTGGCTCATAGCACTGGCCATGGTGGCCTGCTGCATTGGTTCAGCCCAGCTAGTCTAGAACCCCACCTCCTGTTGCATTGGTTCGGCCCAGCTAGTCTGGAACCCCATCGCCTGCTGCATTGGTTCAGTCCAGCTAGTCTAGAACCAACCTTCTGAAGCTTTGGTTCAGCCCAGTTAATCCAGAACCCACCTCCTGCTGCACTGGTTCAGCCCAACTAGTCTAGAGCCACACCTCCGGCTTCTCCGGATCAGGCCAATGGCCCATCCTACTTCCTGTCTGACCATTGGCTGGTCTTGACCTGTGTCTCCCATGCAGCGCCGCCCAATGCCCACGGCTGTTGGGAGTGGGGGATCTGCCCAGCTCCCCTCCAGGCACCGCCCCAAAGGGCGTGGGTTGGGGGCTAGAATGGGAACCCTGCGGTGATCTCTGCTCTGGGGGGAGCAGAGACGCAGCCGGGCTGTCAGTGTGTACAGCCGGCCCCCTCTCCCCGCTACGTCATTACCCCTCACTGACCCCTCTGCCGCCGGAACACCCTGCTGCGGGGAGTCCCACAGGAATTATCGGTTAAATTGGAAAAGATGGGGATCAATATGAAAATTGAGAGGTGGATAAGGAACTGGTTAAAGGGGAGACTACAGCGGGTCATACTGAAAGGTGAACTGTCAGGTTGGAGGGAGGTTACTAGTGGAGTTCCTCAAGGTTCAGTTTTGGGACCAATTTTATTTAATCTTTTTATTACTGACCTCGGCACCAAAAGTGGGAGTGTGCTAATAAAGTTTGCAGATGACACAAAGTTGGGAGGTATTGCCAATTCAGAAAAGGATCGGGATATCCTACAGGAAGATCTGGATGACCTTGTAAACTGGAGTAATAGTAATAGGATGAAATTTAATAGTGAGAAGTGTAAGGTTATGCATTTAGGGATTAATAACAAGAATTTTAGTTATAAGCTGGGGACGCATCAGTTGGAAGTAACGGAAGAGGAGAAGGACCTCGGAGTCCTGGTTGATCACAGGATGACTATGAGTCGCCAATGTGATGTGGCCGTGAAAAAAGCTAATGCGGTCTTGGGATGCATTAGGCGAGGTATTTCTAGTAGAGATAAGGAGGTGTTAGTACCGTTATACAAGGCATTGGTGAGACCTCATTTGGAATACTGTGTGCAGTTCTGGTCTCCCATGTTTAAGAAGGATGAATTCAAACTGGAACAGGTACAAAGAAGGGCCACTAGGATGATCCGAGGAATGGAAAACCTGTCGTATGAAAGGAGACTCAAGGAGCTTGGTTTGTTTACCTTAACCAAAAGAAGGCTGAGGGGAGATATGATTGCTCTCTTTAAATATATCAGAGGGATAAATACCAGGGAGGGAGAGGAATTATTTCAGCTCAGTACCAATGTGGACACAAGAACAAATGGATATAAACTGGCCATCAGGAAGTTTAGACTTGAAATTAGACGAAGGTTTCTAACCATCAGAGGAGTGAAGTTCTGGAACAGCCTTCCAAGGGAAGCAGTGGGGGCAAAAGACCTATCTGGCTTCAAGACTAAGCTAGATACGTTTATGGAGGGGATGGTTTGATGGGATAACATGATCTTAGTCAAAGGTCAATTAATTGCCATCAGTGGTAAATAGGACCAATGGTCAATGATGGGATGTTAGAAGTTACTACAGAGAACTTTTTCCTGGGTGTCTGGCTGGTGGGTCTTGCCCACATGCTCGGGGTTCAGCTGATCGCCATATTTGGGGTCGGGAAGGAATTTTCCTCCAGGGTAGATCGGCAGAGGCCCTGGAGGTTTTTTGCCTTCCTCTGCGGCATGGGGCACGGGTCACTTACTGGAGGATTCTCTGCATCTTGAAGTCTTTAAACCATGATTTGAGGACTTCAATAGCTGAGACATAGGTGAGAGGATTATTCCAGGAGTGGGTGGGTGAGATTCTGTGGCCTGCATTGTGCAGGAGGTCAGACTAGATGATCATAATGGTCCCTTCTGACCTGAAAGTCTATGAGTCTATGAGTCTATGAGGGTAACGAGGCAGCCTTTCCTCCCACCGATCCCGGTCAATATCACCCTGCTCCATGCTCCAATCCCCTCCCCCATTCCCTGGGCATCGCCCTGCCAGGCCTTGAGCCCCGCTGGGGTCTGAGCCTGGGAAACGGGGCTGTCCCATGAGCCACGGGGGACCCTGCTTCTTCCCTAGCACCGGCCTCCTCTCCGCCCCTCCCCCCTGCGGGCCCAAGAGCCGCCCCCTCGGCCCCCGGAGCAGCCTCCCCGAGACCCCAGCTCCTGGGCCCCGGTGTGGGAGGGGAGGGTGGCGGAAGGACCCAGCCCGGGGTGCCTGTCGCCGGGAGACGCCAGCCGCTGGCTTGTTCCCGGGCACGGGGCGGTGGCGCTGCCCGGGCGCTGGGGAGCGGGCGAGGCTGATCCTGCCCCCCATGGGCCGAGTCGAGCACTCCCTGCCCCCTGCCCCTTCCCGGCTCTGCACTAGGCCCAGCGAGCCCAGCCAGAGTGGTTGGCGTGGACGGGAGCCAGGGTCCCGGCACCCAGGTTGGCCCTGGGCCCTGGCATCGCCTCCAGGACCCGCTGACATTTTCATAGAATCATAGAATCATAGAATATCAGGGTTGGAAGGGACCTTAGGAGGTCATCTAGTCCAACCCCCTGCTCAGTGCAGGACCAATCCCCAATTTTTGCCCCAGATCCCTAAATGGCCCCCTCAAGGATTGAACTCACAACCCTGGGTTTAGCAGGCTATCCCTCCCCCCAGGGGGGGAGACGGTTGAAGCAGCCACAGCAAAGCCTGTGGGGTCCTGCCCCCAGTCCTGGGCCTTTCCGGGCGCTCCCGTACCCGGCCGAAAGCCTGGCAGGGCCCCACTGGAGCCTCATCCCCACGGGAAGGGACGTCCGGCCCCGGGGGCCCCACACTGCCCCCTGCATTAGCAAACACCCAGCAAAGCTGCCCCCCCACCCATGTCCTGGCCCCAGCCCCAGGCCCTGGGTGTCTGCGCCTCCCGGGTGCAATCCCGGCCCTCCTGCGCACTCTAGTGGGGGCTTGCGGGATTGTCGGCTGTCAGCCGGGGCTCGGGGCGGGGGGGACCAGGCCCAACGCTGCTGGGGTCCTGGCAGGAGCAGGGCGAAGCCGGCCAGTCTGGCCCAAGCGCGCCAGTATCGCCCCCAGCTGGGGAAACTAAGGCGCAGGGTGGGGAAAGGGACTCGCCTACGGTCCCGCTGCAAATCAGTGGTGGAGCAGGACAGAGAACCCAGGCGTCCTGACCCCCAGGGCCTCCCCCCTCCACTCTAACCACTCCCTCATCATTGACTAGGCCAGAACGGCTCTTTGGAGGCTGTTCCTGTTCTCCCAGGAGCCCAGGGGGATCCAGACATTTCCTAGGGGCATTCCCAGGCCGGAGTGCCCCGTCCCCGCCCACCCCAGGGGCACCTCTCACACCCCAACCCTCAGCCGGCCGGTGGGGGAGGAGACAGGCCGGGGCCAGTCTGGAGCTGGGGGCTGGGCCCCAGGACAGGAATTAAAGGCAGATCTGCTCCTAGGTGGCGCCGCGTTTAACCAAAGGGGTCCCTCCCCAGACAGGGAGGTCTCGGCCGCGCTGCAAAGCCCAGTGCCCCCCCCCCCCCAGGTGGGGGCCACAGGGATGGGAATGGGGCACGTGCCTCGGCCAGCGGCCTGGCCCCGTCCAGACGGCGAGAAAGAGACGAACCCCCAGAGGGGCCCGACTGGAGCAACAGGAGGGGAAATCCCCAGAAATCTGCTCTATGGGGGGAGGGATAGCTCAGTGGTTTGAGCATTGGCCTGCTAAACCCAGGGTTGTGAGTTCAATCCTTGAGGGGGCCATTTGGGGATCTGGGGCAAAAATTGGGGATTGGTCCTGCTTTGAGCAGGGGGTTGGACTAGATGACCTCCTAAGGTCCCTTCCAACCCTGATAGTCTATGATTCTATGATTCTATGCCCCCCCGCCCAGCTCGCTAGCCTAGCTCCCACTGCGGTGCCCCCCCAGGACAGCGCCCCCCCACTGGTCCCAGACTAGCTCCGGGTTCCCGGCTGGCGGCTAGGGCAGCGCGTGGGGCTGCAGATGGGGCGCCGGGCCGGACCGATCCCCATCCCGGTGCTGTGACGCGCTGCGGGGGGGGGGCTGGCCGGTGAGGGGGACTGATGAGGGAGGTGGGGGGGCCCAGCCCCCACAGGAGCCCCAGGGGGTGAGCCCCGGGCATGGGGCCTGGCACGGCTTGGCATCAGTGACCCAAGGAAGGGACGCGTCTGCCCCAGCGTCCCCTGGCCTCCACCGTGGCATTTCGTCAAGCTCCTGCCCTGCTCGTGCCCCCCCCCCCCCCCATGGCACCATGGTCCCACCCCCCTGGCTGGCGGCCCCCCACTGGCCCGGGCTCTGCCCCTGACCCCCCCAGTGCGGGCGCATTGTGCCATGGGAGAAAGGAAAGTGGCAGGTCAGGCGTTTCCCCTATTGTGCCCTTGAGCTCCGGCGCGAGCGCGGCTCAGCACTTCCCATTGTGCGGCCCGGGCGGCTGATCCCCCCACAATGGCTGAGTGGAACGGACAAGCCGGCGCCTGGCCCCCCGCGCCCCCCCGGGCCCCCACCCGCTGACTCAGCCCTGCCGGCTTCTGCACACGCTGCACCGAGCCGGCTGGGCTATAAGAGGCCCTGGGAGGCCCCCAGCCCCACAGCGCCAGCCTCTCCTTTGTCCCTGCAGACCAAGTAAGTACCAGGCTAGGACCCTCGCCCCGTGCCCCTGCAGCCGCCCCCACCACGAGACTCTCCGGGGGCGCTCGTGGGGGGCGCAGCTGGCACATTGGTATTTTGGGGGTGGCTCCTGGTTTTGGGGACTTGCCCATGTTCTTGGCCGCCCGCCTGCCCACTCCCGCCCCGGCACGGGATTAGGGAAGCCGGAGGGGCAGAGCCCTCCAAGGGCACATCTGCCAGGCACCCCACCGTGGAGTCACCCCGCGGCTGCGTGCGTGTCCCAGGGGGTGCTGGCGCTGGGAGCCCTGCCCAGGCCTTGGTTTTAGGGTGTGTGGGGCTCCTGCGGGGGGCAGCCTGCAGCCAGTGCATGGAGCCCCGATTCGTGCCACGTCTCTGCAGCATGTCCCCAGCCATGCTGGGCTCCTGCGCTCATGGACCCGCGCTGCCTGGCCAGGGACCCCTCCTGCCTTCGTCCGGGAACACACCCCGGGTGTGGACGGGTACGGCAAAGGGGCGCCCGGCTGCAGCTGTGGGTGGAGAGCGGCAGGGCACGGCTGGGGAAGGCCGAGGACGCAGGGTGGGAGAAAGAGGAGCCCCCTCTGAGCTGGGCCAGGAGGGGGCTGGGCTGGGCTGGGGGCGAGAGGCCCCCACAGCTTTATAGGGCAGAGGCTCTGCCCGTTGGGGGATCCAGCTGTCGTCCATCCCCGGCCGCAGCCTCCTCTGCCTCCAACCGTGGGCAGCAGGAGCCTCCCTGCATGGGGAGCGGGACCCCCCTTGCTGGGCTCCGCCCCGGAGACGGGATGATCCCGCCCTGGCGCTGGGACAGGAGGGGACCCCGCGGGGCTGATCCGTGGGGCTGCTCTGTCCCCTGTGGGCAGCAGGAAGGGGGCCAGTGGGGCTGGGCGCTGCGCGGAGGGCAGGCTGCTGGGCCTGGGGCGGGGAGGGCAGGGAGGTCTCCGCTGATGCCACAGCTTTGCTGGAGTGAGTGTCTCAGGAATCTGCCAGCCTGGGTCTGTCCCGTCCCCCACTCCGGCCCTCACCCCCGGCTGGCGGGAGGGGCTGTCGCTCTCCTGGCTGCCCAAGGAAACAGATGGATTGAAATGCGAGGGGCTGAGAGCACTGCGGGGAGGTGGGAACGGGACGGGCACAATGCAACTTCGCCACAGCTCTGCCGGTGCCCCTCACTCCCGATCTGCAGCCCCCTGCTAGCCCAGCCCTGCCCACCCCAGCTCTGCCGGTGCCCCTCACTCCCGATCTGCAGCCCCCTGCTAGCCCAGCCCTGCCCACCCCAGCTCTGCCGGTGCCCCTCACTCCTGACCCACAGCCCCCTGCTAGCCCAGCCCTGCCCCCACAGCTCTGCCGGTGCCCCTCATTCCCGACCCACAGCCCCCTGCTAGCCCAGCCCTGCCCCCACAGCTCTGCCGGTGCCCCTCACTCCTGACCCGCAGCCCCCTGCTAGCCCAGCCCTGGGCTTCCCCCAGCTCTGCCGGTGCCCCAATCCCCCATGCTGCTACTCCCGCTCAGAGCAAAGGCAAACCATGGGGCCGGTTGAGCTGGGGGGAGGGCGGGGGGGTCAGGGCGGAGGTCTCGGCTGAGGTGGGCTTTGTGTCTGCAGCTGGAGAGCTCCCTATGACCCGCCCGCCCATGGAGGCCCTGGGCCAGTTCAAACTCACGGTCTGGGAGGAGGAGAATTTCCAGGGCAAGCGCAGCGAGTTCCTGCTGGAGTGTCCCAGCCTCATGGAGCGCGGCTTCCACAGGATCCGCTCCGTCAAGGTGGAGAACGGCCCGTAAGTGCCCCAGGCCCCGGGCCCCAGCTTCTTGGCAGCACGGCACGGCCCTCGCCGCGGCCCCCTCGCCGCCAGGCCGTAGGGCAGCTCCAAGGCCGGACGCCTGGGTCCTCTCCCCAGCAGCTCCGCAGTGCAGCAGGGGTCAGAGCACAGGCCGGGCAGGCCGGACGCCTGGGTCCTATCCTCAGCTCTGCCATGGACTCGCTGGGTGACCTTGGCCAAGTCGCTTCCCTGCTCTGTGCCTCGATTTCTCCTGCTGGGAAATGGGAGGATGAGGGTGAGGCCGAGGCTGCCCGGGGTTAGAGGTGGGCTCCCTCCCCCCAGACCGTGCTGAGGGCCAGGGGCAGCTGATCGGTCCAGGCGGGGGAAGCCCAGACTGGGTCCCTTGCGATCCAGGCGGGACATTCCCAGCCCCATCAGTAGACGCTGGGCAGAACCGGCAACAGGACCCCGCCCCGCCCCCTCCTCCCGGGGACTTTGCCAGCCCTGCTTTCCGGGGCACGTCCCCCCCAGGCGTGCTGGCCCCGCTAACCCCATCCCCTTCCCCTCTCACACAGCTGGGTGGGCTTCGAGTACCCGGAGTACCAGGGGCAGCAGTTCATCCTGGAGAAGGGCGACTACCCCCGCTGGGAGGCCTGGAGCGGAAACAGCGGCTACCGCACCGAGCACCTGCTGTCGTTCCGGCCCATCAAATGCGCCGTGAGTCAGACGTGCCTTCCAACGCCGCACTCCCCGGATCGCCCCCATCCCCGCCCGAGCGCCCCTCACGCTGGCCCAGGGGCCGCGGCACAGCAGGGGGCCCGGGGCCAAGGAGGCAATGGAAAGTCTCACGGAAATCTCGTATTGTCTTCATGCCTGGGTGATGAGCAGGGATGGATAGAGAGAGGGGTTCCTGGGATAGATAGATAGATAGATAGATAGATAGATAGATAGATAGATAGATAGATAGATAGATAGAGGGGGTGTCTGGGGATGGATAGATAGATAGAGGGGGTGTCTGGGGATAGATAGATAGATAGATAGATAGATAGATAGATAGATAGATAGATGGGGTATATGAGGATGGATAGACAGACAGACAGAGGGGTTGTCTGGGGATGGATGGACAGACAGACAGGCGTTGTATGGGGATGGATGGATAGACATACAGACAGAGGGGTTGTATTGGAGTTGATGGATAGACAGACAGACAGAGGGGTTGTAGGGGATGGATGAATAGGCAGATAGAGGGGTTGTAGGGGATGGATAGACAGACATACATTCAGAGAGGTTGTACGGGGATGGATAGACAGACAGACAGAGGGGTTGTGTGGGGATGGATGGATAGACAGAGAGACAAAGGGATTGTATGGGGCTAGACAGACAGACAGATAGAGAGGTTGTATGGGGATGGACAGACAGACAGACATTCAGAGAGGTTGTATGGGGATGGATAGACAGACAGGGGTTGTAGAGGATGGATAGACAGACGGACAGAGGGGTTGCAAGGGATGGATGGATAGACAGACAGACAGACAGAGGGGTTGTAGGGGATGGATAGACAGACAGACGGACAGAGGGGTTGTAGGGGATGGATAGACAGACGGACAGAGGGGTTGCAGGGGATGGATGGATAGACAGACAGACGGACAGACAGTCATACAGTTGCCAGGTCACGGCCTTTACAGGACAGCAGTAAGTAGCTGAGGTTAAACCCCTTCTCGGCTCCCTCCCGAACCGATGGGAGTCTAAACACACCCGGCAGCCCGCAGCGCTCAGTGTTTAATCCCCCCCCCCCAACCTGGGAGCCGATGGGGGTCGCGCAGGAGAACCGAAGTGCCACCGTTTGGGCTGTGCCAGGCTCCCCAGAGCAGGGGGGTGGCCAAGGGGCAGCCTGGCCTGGGGCCAGCGACACCGGGAAGGGACAATCCCACCCCGGCCAGGCTGCGGCCCTATCGCTCCATCTTCAGAGGTGCGGGGGCTTTACACCCTGGCACGTCCCCCGGCTGCGGCCCCGCCTCCCACCCCGGCGTTTTAATAACCGCCAGGCAGATACGCTCAGGCTTTAATAAAGGGGCTGCGATAAGATCACTGCTCGCTGGCAGGGCTGCTCGGTGGGGAAGAACACGGGCGGGGGGGGGACAGCATCTCGTCTAGTGCAGGCCTCAAGATTAACCCCTCGGTGCCCGCCAGCCTGCCAGCCAGCCGGCACCCAGGCCCTGCCAAGTACCAACCCTGGCTCTCGGTGCCCAAGGGGCAGACGCAGGCCCCGGCTGTCCAGAGCGGCTGCATCGTCCCTCGGTAGCGGAGACAGCTCAGGCCTCGAGGTGCCCCGAGAGCCCAAGCAGGGAAAGCTGGCACCGAGACCGCTGGGCGCTTGGCATCTTCGCTCGCCCGCCTCGGGCTCTTCCTGGCGTGGGGGGACCGTCGCAGCCCCCAGGCAGGCGCTGGCACCAGGGAGAGGCATGGGAGGAGCAGGCCGCAGGGGCGGTTAGCGGGAAAGGAAAGGGCAGGTTTGCAGGGCTGCCCCGGTGGTGGATGCACTGGGCTGGGACTCAAGGGATGCGGGTTCTGGTCCAAACCCTCCCCTGCCTCCCCGCGGGACCCGGCGGGGCTCAGCGCCCCAGGGTGTCCTCAGCTTCATCCGCTTTGTCTGTCGCCGGGTCTGGGCAGCGCCTGGCACCAGCCTGGGACCCTTTGTTGTTTCCCTCATCCAGCCCGGTCGCCCCAGCCCTTGGCACCATTTGCCCCCCCGCTGCACTGGGAGCCGGGGCAGGGCGTCTCCAGCCAAGGCCGGTGATTTCAGGTTAAGGAGGCAGCTGAGAAAGGAAGACCAGGCGCTGTCGGGGGCATCAGCCCTCCCCTCCCTTCCCCCAGGGCACCCCGCGGGCACAGGCTGGGTGGGGGGGAGTGCAGCCCTGCCCCCGAATGGCAGGGGCCATGTGTGAGGCAGCGCTACCGGGGGAGAGGGGCTGAGCACAGAGGGCACGAGAGAAGAGGGGGCAGGAGAGGGGGCGAGCGGGGAGCCCCGTCTGGCTTTGGGGGCCCCGTCCTGACCTGCCTCCTCCCCGCACAGAACCACAGCGACAGCAGAGTCACCCTGTATGAGGCGGAGAACTTCCAGGGGCGGAAGTTTGAGCTGAGCGACGACTTCCCCTCGCTGCAGGCCATGGGCTGGGGGAGCAAAGAGGTGGCTTCTATCAAGGTGAACTCGGGCGCGTAAGTAGCCTCTAGCCATGGGGTGCCATGGGCCGAGGGGCCCCGGGACAGTCACCTCACTGGGCCTGGCTGGTAGGGCGCTCAGCACCCCCAATATCCACTGGGGTCACTAGCCAGCCAGGGTGCACTGTGGCTGGCTGGATTGGGCACCAAACTGCATTGCAGTCCCTAGGCACCATCCTGGTCCCTGTGCACCATCCCGGGCCCTGTGCACCATCCCAATCCCTGTGCACCATCCCGGGCCCTGTGCACCATCCCAATCCCTGTGCACCATCCCAATCCCTGTGCACCATCCCGGGCCCTATGCACCATCCCGGTCCCTGTGCACCATCCTGGGCCCTGTGCATCATCCCGGTCCCTATGCATCATCCTGGTCCCTAGGCACCATCCCAGTCCCTAGGCACCATCCCAATCCCTGTGCACCATCCCGGTCCCTATGCACCATCCCGGGCCCTGTGCACCATCCCGGTCCCTGTGCACCATCCTGGTCCCTATGCACCATTGTCATGGAGTGTGGGGGAGTCAGAGCCCTGCACCCCACTTCCTGTGATTCACTGTGACTCTCAGCCAGCCGGTAAAACAGAAGGTTTATTAGACGACAGGAACATGGTCTAAACCAGAGATTGTAGGTACAGGAAACAGGACCCCTTCATCCGGTCCATCTTGGGGGGCAGGGAGGCCAGACTCTGTCTGCACCTCCCCCCACGTCCCCAGCCAGCTCCAAACTGACTCTCTAGCCCCTCCTTTGCCTTTGTCTCCTTCCCGGGCCAGGAGGTCACCTGGTCACTTTGTTCTCCAGCCCCTTCAGCCGGCACCTTTGCAGGGGAGGGGCCCAGACGATCAGTTGCCAGGAGACAGAGTGTCGGCCATTCTCTGTCATCACAGTGGCCCTCTCCAGCTCTGCAACAATCCCCCCTTATTCCCACCACATAGAGACTTAAGAAATGCATAGGGGAAACTGAGGCACCCACACAGTATTCAGAGGAAACATTAAGAACAGTCCCATCCTGATCCCTATGAATCATCCCAATTCCTATGAAGCATCCTGGTCCCTATGCATCATCCCGATCCCTGTGCACCATCCCGGGCCCTACGCACCATCCCGGTCCCTGAGCTTGGCCGGGAGGCTGTGGCTGAGACCGGCACTGCGAGCGGGGGAGAAAGGGGCCCCGAATTCGAGGGAGCCCAAGAGAGGCTCAGAGGAGGGTGTGTGTTTCTGTCAACCCCCAAGGGAGGAAGTGGGAGGCCCCGTAAGGATGGGGGCCAGAGGGAGGGGGGCTGGGTGGGAGGGAAGACGGAGAGCCGGGAGGAGGGAAGGGCTCTGCCCCATGGCAATGCTTTGCCCCCTGCAGGTGGGTCGCATACCAGTACCCAGGCTACAGGGGCTACCAGTACGTGCTGGAGCGGGACAAGCAGAATGGCGAGTTCCCCAAGTACACAGAGTTCAGCACGCAGGCTCACACCAACCAGGTCCAGTCCATCCGCCGTGTCCAGCACTGAGCCGGGGCCCGGCGGACGAGAGCCCCGCACCTGCTTCCCAATAAAGGCGTCTCTCAACCAGGCTCGGCCGCCCGCGTCCTCTGTCCGGGGTGCGAGCTCTGCCGGGGAGCAGGGACTCAGCTCCCGGGCTGGGCCAGGGGGGATGGCAGGGAACGGGACCAAGCACAAACCGCTCTGGGCCGTTTTGGGGGGGCGCCCCCCGAGAGAGAGCGCCCGGTGCCAGCAAACCCTCGGGCTCACGGCGGGCCGGGATGAAGAGGCCGGTGGGTAGGGAAAGGAGCAAATGAACAGGGAACCCCCCCCAGCCCCCCCCCCAGGTCTCTGCAGCAGCCTCAGGAGCCAAGCTCGTCCCCGGGGGAGGGGCTCGTAGCCCAGACGGGGGCGGGCGCCTGGAGAAAGGGAAATTGAGGAGGGGGCAGAAACCTGGAGCCGAAGAGGCCAGAAGGGGCCATTCGACCATCTGGTCCGACTCTCCCCCAGTGGCTGAGTTTCCTCCCCAGGGCCAGGGCTCGAGATCCCCACAGAGAGCCCTGGAGTCCCCCCTGCTGCCCCTGCCCCAGGGCACAGCCGGACTCTCCCTCCCTGCCCAGTGCGGAACAGCTGGGCGTGAGTGTGCACTGGTGTTGCACGCGCACAGGTTCACGCGCAGACAGAGTGGCGCGGGATCAGCCGCACACCAGGTAGCCAGGCGGGTCACCGGGTCTGCAGCCCCCTCGTACGCGTGGGGCACACGAGTCAGTCCGCTCAATCGGTGGGGGGGGGGGTCCCCTCCACTTTCCCCTCCCGCCAGTTTGCCTCCATCCCACGCACACCTGCTGGCCTTTCTGACTGCAAATTAGTGCAACAACTCAGCAGCCACTTACCCCCTCGGGCACCCTGCTGTGAACCTCACGACAGCTGGGACAGATCCTCCTTCTCCGAAAAGCACCTGCTCTAACGGAGAATCCCCTTTGCTGTTAGCAGTATAGAGCCTGACACACGGTGGAGCAGTTCCGAGTGCGGCCAGGAGAGGGCAGTGTGGCTCTCTCTCGCACACAGGGGCTGCCCAGGTCATGTCATCGGTAACACCGAAAGCCGCGCGCTGGCAAAGCGAGTGGCCTGTACTGCCGACCCCAAAGAACCTCAGACCTGGTGCCCTTCAGCTGGGGCCCTGGTCCCTGGTGTGGGTCCCGGCAGGGGCAGAAGGAAGGTGCGGACATAGGCGTGTGGCCGCGGAAGGGCAGTGGATCCGACCCCAGCACGTCTAGCTGAGCCCATCACAATCCTCCGGTGCTGCTGCGATCACCCGGGGGGGTCACTGTTTAGCAGAGCGCAGCACCTCGCGCAGGGTTTGTACAGCGCCGTGCACGGGGCCCGTGGCAGGAGAGGCAGTGGAAGGCCTAAGGCCTGGGGGAAGGGAGAGGGGGATGGAGAGTCAGGGATACAGGGAAGCTGAAGCAGGGGAGGAGGCCGGTGCTGGATGAGTGGAGGATGTGGGGCGAGGGTGGGGGTGGGGGGAGACCGAGCCAGGGCAGCTGAAGCAAGCGGCTGGGTACAGAAGTGGATGGGGAGGTGGCGGGGCCAGCAGATGGGGGTGGGGTGGGGTGGGGCAGGGCCAGCAGAAGAGGGTGGGGTACAGTGGGGGGTGGTGAGGCAGGGCCAGGAGAAGGGGTTGGGGTGCAGTGGGGCAGGAGGCAGGGCCAGCGGATGGGGGTGGGGTGGAGTGTGGGGGGGTGAGGTAGGGCCAGCAGATGGGGATGGGTGCAGGGGGGGAGGCAGGGCCAGCGGATGGGGGAGGTTGGGGGTGTGTGAGGCAGGGCCAGCAGAAGGGGGAGGTTGGGGGTGTGTGAGGCAGGGCCAGCAGAAGGGGGTGGAGTGGAGGTGGGGTGGGGTGGGGTGGGGCCAGCAGAAGGGGGGGTGGAATGGGGGGGATGAGGCAGGGCCAGCAGAAGGGGGTGGGGTGGGGTGGGGCAGGGCCAGCAGAGGGGGGTGGGGTGCAGGGGGGGTGACAGGGCCAGCAGAAGGGGGAGGTTGGGGGTGTGTGAGGCAGGGCCAGCAGAAGGGGGTGGAGTGGAGTGGGGGCGGGGTGGGGCGGGGCCAGCAGAAGGGGGGGTGGAATGGGGGGGATGAGGCAGGGCCAGCAGAAGGGGGTGGGGTGGGGTGGGATGGGGCAGGGCCAGCAGAGGGGGCTGGGGAGGAGGGGGCATGGGGTGAGGCAGGGCCAGCGGATGGGGGTGGGGTGCAGGGGGGGTGACAGGGCCAGCAGAAGGGGGAGGTTGGGGGTGTGTGAGGCAGGGCCAGCAGAAGGGGGTGGGGTGGGGCGGGGCCAGCAGAAGGGGGGGTGGAATGGGGGGGATGAGGCAGGGCCAGCAGAAGGGGGTGGGGTGGGGTGGGATGGGGCAGGGCCAGCAGAGGGGGGTGGAATGGGGGGGATGAGGCGGGGCCAGCAGAGGGGGGTGGAATGGGGGGGATGAGGCGGGGCCAGCAGAGGGGGGTGGAATGGGGGGGATGAGGCGGGGCCAGCAGAGGGGGGTGGAATGGGGGGGATGAGGCGGGGCCAGCAGAGGGGGGTGGAATGGGGGGGGTGAGGCGGGGCCAGCAGAGGGGGGTGGAATGGGGGGGATGAGGCGGGGCCAGCAGAGGGGGGTGGAATGGGGGGGGATGAGGCGGGGCCAGCAGAGGGGGGTGGAATGGGGGGGATGAGGCGGGGCCAGCAGAGGGGGGTGGAATGGGGGGGGGTGAGGCGGGGCCAGCAGAAGGGGGGGTGGAATGGGGGGGGATGAGGCAGGGCCAGCAGAGGGGGGTGGAATGGGGGGGGTGAGGCAGGGCCAGCAGAAGGGGGGTGGAATGGGGGGGGATGAGGCGGGGCCAGCAGAGGGGGGTGGAATGGGGGGGGATGAGGCGGGGCCAGCAGAGGGGGGTGGAATGGGGGGGGGTGAGGCAGGGCCAGCAGAGGGGGGTGGAATGGGGGGGGGGTGAGGCAGGGCCAGCAGAGGGGGGTGGAATGGGGGGGGATGAGGCGGGGCCAGCAGAGGGGGGTGGAATGGGGGGGGGTGAGGCGGGGCCAGCAGAAGGGGGGGTGGAATGGGGGGGGTGAGGCAGGGCCAGCAGAATGGGGGGTGGAATGGGGGGGGATGAGGCGGGGCCAGCAGAGGGGGGTGGAATGGGGGGGATGAGGCGGGGCCAGCAGAGGGGGGTGGAATGGGGGGGATGAGGCAGGGCCAGCAGAGGGGGGTGGAGTGGAGTGGGGGTGGGGTGGGGCGGGGCCAGCAGAGGGGGGTGGAATGGGGGGGGGTGAGGCAGGGCCAGCAGAGGGGGGTGGAATGGGGGGGGATGAGGCGGGGCCAGCAGAGGGGGGTGGAATGGGGGGGATGAGGCGGGGCCAGCAGAGGGGGGTGGAATGGGGGGGGGGTGAGGCAGGGCCAGCAGAGGGGGGTGGAATGGGGGGGATGAGGCGGGGCCAGCAGAGGGGGGTGGAATGGGGGGGGGTGAGGCGGGGCCAGCAGAGGGGGGTGGAATGGGGGGGGATGAGGCGGGGCCAGCAGAGGGGGGTGGAATGGGGGGGATGAGGCAGGGCCAGCAGAGGGGGGTGGAATGGGGGGGGGTGAGGCGGGGCCAGCAGAGGGGGGTGGAATGGGGGGGGGGGTGAGGCGGGGCCAGCAGAGGGGGGTGGAATGGGGGGGGGTGAGGCGGGGCCAGCAGAGGGGGGTGGAATGGGGGGGGGGTGAGGCGGGGCCAGCAGAGGGGGGTGGAATGGGGGGGGGTGAGGCGGGGCCAGCAGAGGGGGGTGGAATGGGGGGGGTGAGGCGGGGCCAGCAGAGGGGGGTGGAATGGGGGGGGGTGAGGCGGGGCCAGCAGAGGGGGGTGGAATGGGGGGGGTGAGGCGGGGCCAGCAGAGGGGGGTGGAATGGGGGGGGGTGAGGCGGGGCCAGCAGAGGGGGGTGGAATGGGGGGGGGTGAGGCGGGGCCAGCAGAGGGGGGTGGAATGGGGGGGGGGTGAGGCGGGGCCAGCAGAGGGGGGTGGAATGGGGGGGGGTGAGGCGGGGCCAGCAGAGGGGGGTGGAATGGGGGGGGATGAGGCGGGGCCAGCAGAGGGGGGTGGAATGGGGGGGGATGAGGCGGGGCCAGCAGAGGGGGGTGGAATGGGGGGGGATGAGGCGGGGCCAGCAGAGGGGGGTGGAATGGGGGGGGATGAGGCGGGGCCAGCAGAGGGGGGTGGAATGGGGGGGATGAGGCGGGGCCAGCAGAGGGGGGTGGAATGGGGGGGATGAGGCGGGGCCAGCAGAGGGGGGTGGAATGGGGGGGATGAGGCGGGGCCAGCAGAGGGGGGTGGAATGGGGGGGGTGAGGCGGGGCCAGCAGAGGGGGGTGGAATGGGGGGGGTGAGGCGGGGCCAGCAGAGGGGGGTGGAATGGGGGGGATGAGGCGGGGCCAGCAGAGGGGGGTGGAATGGGGGGGGTGAGGCGGGGCCAGCAGAGGGGGGTGGAATGGGGGGGATGAGGCGGGGCCAGCAGAGGGGGGTGGAATGGGGGGGGTGAGGCGGGGCCAGCAGAGGGGGGTGGAATGGGGGGGGTGAGGCGGGGCCAGCAGAGGGGGGTGGAATGGGGGGGATGAGGCGGGGCCAGCAGAGGGGGGTGGAATGGGGGGGGATGAGGCGGGGCCAGCAGAGGGGGGTGGAATGGGGGGGGTGAGGCGGGGCCAGCAGAGGGGGGTGGAATGGGGGGGGTGAGGCGGGGCCAGCAGAGGGGGGTGGAATGGGGGGGGTGAGGCGGGGCCAGCAGAGGGGGGTGGAATGGGGGGGATGAGGCGGGGCCAGCAGAGGGGGGTGGAATGGGGGGGGTGAGGCGGGGCCAGCAGAGGGGGGTGGAATGGGGGGGATGAGGCGGGGCCAGCAGAGGGGGGTGGAATGGGGGGGATGAGGCGGGGCCAGCAGAGGGGGGTGGAATGGGGGGGGTGAGGCGGGGCCAGCAGAGGGGGGTGGAATGGGGGGGGTGAGGCGGGGCCAGCAGAGGGGGGTGGAATGGGGGGGGTGAGGCGGGGCCAGCAGAGGGGGGTGGAATGGGGGGGATGAGGCGGGGCCAGCAGAGGGGGGTGGAATGGGGGGGATGAGGCGGGGCCAGCAGAGGGGGGTGGAATGGGGGGGGTGAGGCGGGGCCAGCAGAGGGGGGTGGAATGGGGGGGGTGAGGCGGGGCCAGCAGAGGGGGGTGGAATGGGGGGGATGAGGCGGGGCCAGCAGAGGGGGGTGGAATGGGGGGGGTGAGGCGGGGCCAGCAGAGGGGGGTGGAATGGGGGGGGTGAGGCGGGGCCAGCAGAGGGGGGTGGAATGGGGGGGATGAGGCGGGGCCAGCAGAGGGGGGTGGAATGGGGGGGGATGAGGCGGGGCCAGCAGAGGGGGGTGGAATGGGGGGGGTGAGGCGGGGCCAGCAGAGGGGGGTGGAATGGGGGGGGTGAGGCGGGGCCAGCAGAGGGGGGTGGAATGGGGGGGGTGAGGCGGGGCCAGCAGAGGGGGGTGGAATGGGGGGGATGAGGCGGGGCCAGCAGAGGGGGGTGGAATGGGGGGGGTGAGGCGGGGCCAGCAGAGGGGGGTGGAATGGGGGGGGTGAGGCGGGGCCAGCAGAGGGGGGTGGAATGGGGGGGATGAGGCGGGGCCAGCAGAGGGGGGTGGAATGGGGGGGGTGAGGCGGGGCCAGCAGAGGGGGGTGGAATGGGGGGGGTGAGGCGGGGCCAGCAGAGGGGGGTGGAATGGGGGGGGTGAGGCGGGGCCAGCAGAGGGGGGTGGAATGGGGGGGGTGAGGCGGGGCCAGCAGAGGGGGGTGGAATGGGGGGGATGAGGCGGGGCCAGCAGAGGGGGGTGGAATGGGGGGGATGAGGCGGGGCCAGCAGAGGGGGGTGGAATGGGGGGGGTGAGGCGGGGCCAGCAGAGGGGGGTGGAGTTGCTTTTCCCACATGGGGCGGGCATAGGGTGACCAGCCAGCAAGTGTGAAAAATCCGGACGGGGTGGGGGGTAATAGACTCCTAGACTCAGAGACTTTCAGGTCAGAAGGGACCATTCTGATCATCTAGTCTGATCTCCTGCACAATGCAGGCCACAGAATCTCACCCACCCACTCCTGCAATAATCCTCTCACCTGTGTCTCAGCTATTGAAGTCCTCAAATCATGGTTTAGGTAATAGGAGCCTATATAAGAAAAAGACCCAAAATCGGGACATCTGGTCACGGGGCCCCCACACGACCCCGCGGGCCGATCCCAGCGTTCCGAAGTCGCCAGCCAGGGCCCCCAGCCCGCGAGGCCGGTTTAAAAGTCGGGAGATTTCGCGGAGGATCCCGCGGGTGGTGCCGATTTGCGGTCGGGTCCTCGGGGGTCGGGTTCCGCGGCGCTTGGCCGCAGCCCGAGGGCGGGGGACTCGCTTCTCTTCCCGGGGAAGCCGAGAGACTCCCAGAGTCCCGCGACTCCGGCGGCTGGGGCTTGACGGAAAACGCCGAAAAGCGGGAGACGCGGGAAGATGCAAACGGCGCGGGGACTGGCGCCCCTGTGGACACCGGCCCCACCCAGCCCCGGGGCGGCGTCCCGCGGCTTCCACACCCGAGGCCGGGGAACCGCTGCCTGCCCTAACCCTGACAGAAGCAGTAAATGGTCACGTGAACCACAGTGGGGGCAGCTAGGAGTTAGGGGTGATTCATGGGGGGCAGTTAGGGGTGAGTTGTGGGGCAGGTAGGGGTGATCCCTGGGGGCAGTTAGGGGTGATCCCTGGGGACAGTTAGGGGTGATCCCTGGGGATGAAGAGGGGATTCCCTGGGGGCAGTTAGGGGTGAGTTGTGGGGCAGTTAGGGTTGATCCCTGGGGATGAAGAGGGGATTCCCTGTGGGGCAGTTAGGGGTGAGTTATGGGGCAGGTAGGGGTGATCCCTGGGGGCAGTTAGGGGTGATCCCTGGGGGCAGTTAGGGGTGATCCCTGGGGATGAAGAGGGGATTCCCTGCGGGCAGTTAGGGGTGAGTTATGGGGCAGGTAGGGGGATTCCCTGGGGATGAAGAGGGGATTCCCTGGGGGCAGTTAGGGGTGAGTTATGGGGCAGGTAGGGGGATTCCCTGGGGATGAAGAGGGGATTCCCTGCGGGCATTAGGGGCTAGTCCGGGGGGCTTTAAGGCAGCCCCTCCCTGGGGCCGGGGGCAGATCTGAGGACACTAGGGGGCTGCACCAGGGGCAGGGGTTACCGGACATCTCGTGTGCGGCGCACCCGGGCAGACCCTGGCCAGAGGGTGGAGCCCCCGTCAGCCCCCCCTCCCCACACACGAGGGGTCCGGGGGGCCCCACCCCGCGGCTCAGCGCCCCTTGTCCGAGCGGCCGCGGTCGGCTCTGCGCCTCCCGGCCCGGCTGGCCCGGCCACGCTGTCACATCCGCGCCGGGATCCGGCTCCGGGCCGGCCGGGATCCGCCTCCCCCGCCCCGCCTCTGGAGCAGCGGGGGGAGCCCGGGCAGCTGGGCGCCGGGGAGCCCCGGCGAGGAAAGTGCCCCGGGGGCCCCTTTAGGGTCCTTGGATTCCCCCGGGCAGAGAAACCCCCCTGGGATAATCCGTTCCCCCACAGGGCCCAGCACCCCTCGGCAGCCCGGGGGGTGCCCGGCGGACACCCCCAGGGGGCGCACACCCGGACTCTGGGTCAGCGCCCCGCGGGGTGTAACCGGTCCGGGGCAGAGACCTGCGCTGGGTTCCGGTCCGGGGAGCCCGCGACACTCCGGACTCCTGGGTTCTCTGGCTCTGGCGCTGCTCAGGGAATCCCTGAATGTACAGGGGCCAGGACTCCTGGGTTCCCTCGCTGGCTCCGGCGCTGCTCCGCTGGGGGGCAAGTCCTGGCCTCTCCCTCCGTCCCAGCTCCTCCATCTGCCCCCCGGGGGCAGGGCGGCCGCAGCGAAGGGCCCCGGTCCCTGGAGAGGAAGGGGCTTCGGCCTAGCCCCTCAGAGGCAGGGGGGTACCAGGCCCCCCCTGATTTCAACGGCTCTTGGGCACCTTTGAGGATCGGGGCCTCCCTGTTCTCAGGACACGGGGCGGGGTGGGGGGGGGCAGCTACCCCTAATCCCCTGGCTCGGGGATCCCGGTTTCTAAAATCCTGCGACACCCCCCCTTTGTCCCCTCCCCCCTCGTCGCCTGCCCCCCTCCTTGAATGAAAATCCCATTAGGTCCAACACAACACCCTCCCCCTCTCCACCCCCCCGCCCCCAGAAACCAGCCCCCCCCTCCAGGAAACCAGCCCCTCCCCCCAGGAAACCAGCCCCCCCCTTCCCCGCCCGCCGCCGGCTCACCCCGGCGCCCCATCCCCAGCACACCCTGCCCCCACGGCTCCTATCAGGAAGTGCCGGGCGGCCTCTCCCCTTCCACAAACACATTCCTGCACAGCCGGCGCTCGGCCCACCCTGCCCGGGCAGGTAGCGCACCTGGGCTGCCCCGCGCCCGGCCAGGGACACGTCAGCCCTCGGCTCGGCTCGGCTCGCGCTTTGCTCCCCGGGGGGCAGCCGGTCCCGGGGGGAGCTGGAGGCCTGGCGAGCTGGGAGAGGAGGGTCGGAGAATTGCCCTGCTGGGCTGGGCTGGGCCTTGCCTCGTTCCGCCGGGCGGGGGTGCGTGCTTGTGTGACCAGCTTCCCCCCCCCCCTTTTTTTCTGCCCATGGATTTCCTGCTCCGGACGGTGAGACGCTGCCAGCGCTGGGGAGAGACTGGACTGGTATGGGAAGGTGCTGCCCAAATCCACCCCCCCACTTCTGAGCTGTGCTGACCCCCCCCCACTCCTGGTATCCCAGCCCTGGGGTCCCCACACCCCACTGCTCTGCCAACACCCCTCAATGCCAACCTTTACCCCCCCCTTGCAGCCCTGGGCTGCCCCCTGGCACGTACCCAGCCCTGCTGATGCCCCTCAAACCCATCCCGCCGCTCCCCTGCTAGCTCAGCTCCGCGCCCCCTCTCCCCCCAGCTCTGCTGAAGTGTCCCAGCCCTGGCCAGCCCCCCCGCAGCCCCGTTATCCGTGTCCTAGTCCCAACCCCCAGGCTGTGGGGAGGGCCCGGAGGCATGGGAGGTCAGGACCCCGGCATCCGGGCACAGTGGGTATTTGCGCAGCCTTGCATCTTCCTCCTGCTCTCCAAAGCCTGGCTCCTCTCGGCCCTGGAGTGGCCCAGGAGCACCCCCACCCCCACATCACCTGCTGCCCTGCTCCCCCACAGGAGTCCCTGCTCTTTGCTTCCTGCCTTGGCCTGGCACCCTCATGCAGCGTGAGCGGACGCTGGTGCCTGTGTCTTGCACCCGCTGTGCCCAGGAGTGGCGGGGAGGGCGGCCAGGCTCCATGTGCTGGCCACGGGGGGAGCAGAGCTGGTGTGGGCTGCAGCTGGGTGAACGGGCTGCCCTGGTGGAAGGGGTCCTGCCCTTTCCCCTGACAAGAAGCTGAGCTCCATGGTCGGCTGGCCTGGTGCTCCCTGAGCCAGGCCTGGTGCCCCCTGAGCCAGGCCTGGTGCCCCCGGAGCCAGGCCTGGTGCTCCCGGAGCCAGGCCTGGTGCCCCCTGAGCCAGGCCTGGTGCTCCCGGAGCCAGGCCTGGTGCCCCCTGAGCCAGGCCTGGTGCTCCCTGAGCCAGGCCTGGTGCCCCCGGAGCCAGGCCTGGTGCCCCCTGAGCCAGGCCTGGTGCTCCCGGAGCCAGGCCTGGTGCCCCCTGAGCCAGGCCTGGTGCTCCCGGACCCAGGCCTGGTGCCCCCTGAGCCAGGCCTGGTGCCCCCTGAGCCAGGCCCTGGCTCCTTCGTGCCACGCCCGGGTGTCCACAGGACATTCCGGGGATGAGAGAACGAACTGCTCGGATACAGGTTGGACCCAGCATCTTCTCTGGCCGGGTATCTGGGCGCCGGGCTCGGAGCCTGGCCCAGTCGTTGGCCCGCGAGCCGCCTCAGGCCGGATCCCCCTTCGGCCCCTCTGTGTGCCGGGCTTGTTTTCAGTTGCCTGCGGTTGCTTAGAAGGACTCAGGCAGCTAAAGCAAGCCTGGGACGCGCGAGGAGAACCCGCCGGGCAGGGGAAGCGCCATGCATGACTGGAAGGAGGCGGGAGGGAGGGCGTGGGCCCGTGGTAAGGGGGGAGGGGAGTGAGCCAACGGTTCTGTACACCGAGGCTCACACCCCACCCACCATCCCCAGCTTTCAGCCGATGGTTTTCCATCTCCCCCTGAGCCCCCCATTCAGGTCAGAATGTCCAGTTGTCCTTACGTCGGCGCGTGACTCTGGCATCGGTGGCCACCGACATCCCGCCCTGGGGCACCCGCCCCTAACCCACGGCCTTGGATTTAGGGGCACGAGGGACGGATCCAATCCACCCACACTGCAGTCATCACCCAGGCCGAGGGGCTGCTTGGGCAGCTCATGGGGTTGAGGGAACGGGATACTCCATAGACTCTTATACCATGATCTCCCTAGGCCATCAGCGCATCTACACAGGGCCTCTGCCATCCTCTCCCTCATCTGGATGGTGTCTATTAGACTGTAAACTCATCAGGGCAGGGACTTGGCTCCTGGGCTGGGCAGGGTAGATTTAGGCTGCCCTACCAAGTCGGCTTTGCGGCACCATCGCCCAGTGCAGACCCCTTGCCACTGGAGTTCCATGGGGATGAGGTTCTGCACACTTAGTTTAGGGGCTGGGGCTGGGAGGGGGAAAGACGCTCTTCCCCCATAATTTCTGCACAGCAATTCGGGCAGGCGGGGTTATAGCTCGGGGCTGTATTACCTTCTGGGTCCCCTAGATAACGATATGCATTTGCAGTTATATATCCATCCACTGGAGGTCTCTGTATGCTGTACAGCGGGCCAGAGAGGGCGTAGTCCCTGGTAAACAATGGAGACAAAGCTGGAATTCAAGCTGTGTAGGAGTCTGTTTGTTTGTGTCTACAGTTTATAGCGGTGTTCTTGAATAAATGCCTCCTGTTTAAGAAAGTCCGTGATTCCATGTGGGAGAAGAGGGGTGAAAGATAGTGGGCTATGGGGCTTTTTACCTCTAGGGAACTGGTTCTGATCCGGCCTAGGTCAGGGGATCTGACTGGCTCAGGGGGTTGGGGAATGGGATATGAGCCTCTTACCTCCTGGACACTGGTTTGCATCTGTTCCAGACCGTTAGTGACTGAACTCAGAGACACTACACTGAATATAACAATTCTTGACAGAACTGGCTCTTTTTATAGACAGGGATAATTGCAACAAAGAATCATTCACATTTGGGTACCAAAGAACTGGACAAACCTTTGTCTAACTCCTTTCCACGATCGTTAACAGCACAAACTTCCGCATTGCCACGGATTTCAAAGAACAGGTGTCGTTAGAAGGGTGAACCCTTTCCCCTCTCGCCTGCCTTTCAGTCAGATTCCCAGCTGTGCAAAGCCAGAGTAAAGTGCTACCCAATCAAACCGGCCCCCTCGGACGCCGCCTCTTTGCACCGGGTTGGATAACTGCCCTGGGAGCAGGACAGGGAGAATCCAGCCCAGACCTTCATGAGCTTTGCTCGGGTGTCTCTGGGCTGGAACAAGTGGTGACGCCCAGACACCCATAGGGATGGATTCGGGGGGCTGGGGTGGGGGTGTTTGGTTTCTTTAGGTCCAAGGCAGCTCTCACAGCCTCTAATGGGGCAGGGGTAGAGACCGGGGCAGGGGAAACGATAACCTAATAGGAACAAAATGAATGTCTGAGTCAATATTAACCCCTCGGGGCCTGGTTCACAGCGTGACCCCTGTGCCACCCTGATTCATAGCGGCGGTAAAGCTGGCCAGGGAATACCCCCCTGGAAAGGCTGCCTACTCCACAGACACAGAGCTCTGTCCCCCCACCAGGAGTCCCCAGCACAAGGCGTCCCTGGGTAGGAGGGGGCACGGCTGGGGTGATCCTGTGCCCGGGCTAATCCATGGTAGCTGCTAGTCCCTTAGCAGGCCACGGCAGCCAGGGCACAGTTGGGCCGTAGGCTGCCCCAGGGACATAGAGCGGGGAGGGACCGCCTGGGTCATGGTGTCCAGAGCTGCTACTGCAGGTGGCCCCTGTCCAGGCCGGGGTGGGCCCTGGGCGCGACCAGTGAGTGTGGCAGTCAGGGGGCAGGAGTGCGGGGGAGTGTGACCCCGAGGAGGGATGGGAGTGGCAGGGAGTGTGATGCTGGGGGGCAGGGACGAGAAGGGATGAGTGTGATGATGAGAGGAGATAGGAATGGGGAGGGGATGTGTGTGACACGGTGGGAGGTTGAATATGAGGAGGCAGGTGTGACAGGGTGGGGGTGAGTGTGACCGGGTAGGGGAGAGGGTGAGGTAAGTGTGACAGGTGGGGATGAGTGTGACAGGGCCGTGGTGAGTGTGACAGGCAGGGGTGAGTGTGACAGGGCTGTGGTGAATGTGACAGGATTGTGGTGAGTCTGACACATCAGGGTGAATGTGACAGGGCTGTGGTGAGTCTGACACATCGGGGCGAGTGTGACAGGGCTGTGGTGAATGTAACAGGTGGGGGTGAATGTGACAGGGCTGTGGTGAGTGTGACAGGCGGGGGTGAGTGTGACACATCGGGGTGAGTGTGACAGGGCTGTGGCGAGTGTGACAGGTGGGGTGAGTGTGACAGGGCTGTGGCAAGTATGACAGGTGGGGGTGAGTGTGTCATGTCGGGGGTGAGTGTGACAGGGCTGTGGTGAATGTAACAGGTGGGGGTGAGTGTGACAGGGCTGTGGTGAGTGTGACAGGCGGGGGTGAGTGTGACACATCGGGGTGAGTGTGACAGGGCTGTGGCGAGTGTGACAGGTGGGGTGAGTGTGACAGGGCTGTGGCAAGTATGACAGGTGGGGGTGAGTGTGTCATGTCGGGGGTGAGTGTGACAGGGCTGTGGTGAATGTAACAGGTGGGGGTGAGTGTGACAGGGCTGTGGTGAGTGTGACAGGCGGGGGTGAGTGTGACACATCGGGGTGAGTGTGACAGGGCTGTGGCGAATGTGACAGGTGGGGTGAGTGTGACAGGGCTGTGGCAAGTATGACAGGTGGGGGTGAGTGTGACAGGGCTGTGGTGAGTGTGACAGGGCTGTGGTGAGTGTGACAGGTAGGGGTGAGTGTGACACGTCGGGGGTGAGTGTGTCACGTCGGGGGTGAGTGTGACAGGAGGGGGTGAGTGTGTCACGTCGGGGGTGAGTGTGACACGTCGGGGTGAGTGTGACACGCCGGGGGCAGCCGCCGCCGGGGGAGATCGCGCCTGGGGGGGTCCGGGAGCGTGCCCCCCCGCCCCTCCCCCCAGCCCCCGGGCTCGCAGCTGGCCCGCGGGCGGCTGTTTGCGAAGAGTTAAGGAGGCGGAAAACGCAGGCGGCGCCCGCGCCCGGCTCCATAGAAACCCGCCCGGCCGCCCGGCGCGGGGGACTCGCCGAGAGGCTGATGCGGGCCCGATAGGGGGGGCGGGGGCCGGAGCGGGATCGCGGCTTTAATTACAGCGCGCGCGCTGCAGAGGAAATTGCTGCAGCCGGGCCCCGCGCCCCTCGCAAGTTGCCTGGAAACTGCCCCCCCCTCCCCTCCCCTCCCCGTCCCGGTCCCGCTGCCAGCTCCCCCCCAGCAGCGGCGCCCGGAGCGAGCGCAGCAATCGCCGCCATCAGCGGGCCGGACTCATAAACCATGCCGCCCGCGGGCCTCCCCCAGAGCTGCCATGAGACACGGCGCCGGAGCCCAGCCGCTGCTGCTTAACATGTACCTGCCAGGTACGGGGCCCGGCTCCTGCCTCGCCCCCCGCCCCCGCGCGGGGACCCGGCCCGAGGGGACGGGGATGGGCTCCCCGAGCCGCCAGCCCGGCTCCTTGGCACTTCATCGCCTGCCGGGCGCCGACTTTCTCCCTCTTCCCGGGCTCCGCCGCTCCCTGCCCCGGCGGCGGACTTTTTCTCCCTATTTAAAGCGCCCCGGGCTCGGTCGGAAATCGGATTTCCTTTTTCCTGGACGCGTTTCCTGGCTTCATAGCCCCGGCGGGGGGGAAGCGGCCGCCGGCGCGCAGGGGGCTGGGGGGGACCGGGCAGCGCTTTAAAAGGCGCCCGGCGGGCGCTGGGGAGAGGCAAAGCGACTCCGGAGCGGGTTGGGACTTGGCCCCGTGCGAACGCGTCTCTGTCTCCGCTCCAGATCCAGTCGGGGAGACTCTGTTCAAGGAGGGGAAGAGCCCGGCGTGGGGCTCGCTCAGCCCTGGCGTGCAGAAAGGTAAGGGAGCGGGGCGGCGTCCGTCCGTCCCCGGACCCCTCCGCGCTCACCTCGCCCGGCCGAGCCGACTCCAAGCGTCCACACGGCGCTTCGCAGTGCAGCCTCCGCCTGTCGGGCCGCCCGGCTGCGGCGCGTCTTTCGGCTTAGGAACCTTGCCGGGGACAGGACAGGGGTATTCGCCCCCCGCCCCGGCACTGGAAGCACGAGAGCGACCCAGCCCTTGGGGGGAAGCAGGAGGACCCTGCAGGGGGTCCCCTCTCCCACACCCGGTGAAATTGCCCGGGTGGGAGCGGCGCTTTTCAACGCCCGGAATTTAGCTCCGCGACCCAGAGATCCCGGCTTCCCATCATTTGGGAGACCCGGGCTTTGGTTTCGGGGGCGGGGGGAATTCGTCTTTCCCCCGGAGACCCCGGGCGGGAGCAAAGCCCGAAAGCAACATTTTCCTCCCGACCCCGCGCCTCCAGCTTCTGCGAAACCCCGACGGATTATTGGAAACAACGAAGGGAAACGTCTCCCCCACCCTGCACCCCCAAATCCCACCGCCCGAGCTGCGGGGAGGGGCGCCCAAGGGACTGGCCGAACTGGAACCCGAATGGGCCGCGAACTCCCGTGCGCTTAACCCGGAGTCAGACCCACGCGCCCTCGGGGTTTCCAGGCGAGCATTTCGATCTGATCGTTTGCAAATTCGGTGCGGGAGAAACTTTCGATGCGGGGGTTTGGGGGGAGGCTGGAGGCTCGGGACCGATGGACTCTCACCCGGGACCTGCCCGTTAGCTCGGGTCCCGGTGGCCGCCGCGCTGTGATTCGTTAATAAACCCATTCCCAATAATCCGGCGCTGCCCAAGGCAACAAGCACCGTGAGGGTCACGCCAAGAGTTAGATTTAGAACAGAACCGAGCCCTGAGAAAACCCACAAAACCCGCCCACCTCTAAATCTGCCCCCGAGACAGACTCCTGTCCGTCCCGCTCGCTTGAAAACACCGTCCCGTGTAAACGGGAGCCCCGGCCATCGATCGGCTCCGGATCCGGCCATTCACGCACAGTTCTTGGCTATCTCCAGCCTGTGCGTTCACCCGGGATTCAGTCCTGGCTTGTGGGTCCTTGCAGCCGAATGGCCCGGCGCCGGGTTCGCCCCACGGCGCTCGAGGGAAAACGGGGGGTGGGAAATAAGAAGGCGCCGAGCTCACAAAATGAAAAGATCAAAGAGCAAACCGGCCCCGGTCTCTCCCCGACGCCGCGGGCCCCGGCGCGAATCAATTCGTGTGTGCGGACGGGGAGGGGGGGACACAGTCCCTGCGCCGCTGAAATGGTCTCGAAACGGTTTCGCCGCATTTCCTCGGCCCAACGGGCTATTTTTCATACACCGCCACCAGCCGTGATCCACCCAAACGCGGTGTGGACAGAACAAGGCAAACCGGACAACTCCGGAATAACAACCCCCCGGATGAGTTGGCGCCAGGCTGACAACGCCCCCGGGACGCTGATCCGGGCTGTTCTGTCCCGGTTAATCCCCGGCTATCGGGGGTTGTTCCCTTTAGCCGCCCTGTCGGGAAAGCGGCTGGTGGCACGGGATGAAAGCGGGCGCTATTGAAATGTACGGACCGTTCAGGGCGTGGCAGTGGGGGGTGGTGGTGAGAACAGACACTGCTGGGCGGGGGGCGGGCGGCTGGTTACCCGGCTCTCGAGTTGGGGGGGGGGGTGAGAACAGACAATGCTGGGCGGGGGGCGGGCGGCTGGTTACCCGGCTCTCGAGTTGGGGGGGGGGTGAGAACAGACAATGCTGGGCGGGGGGCGGGCGGCTGGTTACCCGGCTCTCGAGTTGGGGGGGGGGGTGAGAACAGACAATGCTGGGCGGGGGGCGGGCGGCTGGTTACCCGGCTCTCGAGTTGGGGGGGGGGGTGAGAACAGACAATGCTGGGCGGGGGGCGGGCGGCTGGTTACCCGGCTCTCGAGTTGGGGGGGGGGTGAGAACAGACAATGCTGGGCGGGGGGCGGGCGGCTGGTTACCCGGCTCTCGAGTTGGGGGGGGGGGTGAGAACAGACAATGCTGGGCGGGGGGCGGGCGGCTGGTTACCCGGCTCTCGAGTTGGGGGGTGGGTGTTGCGCTGGGCTCTGGTCAGACAAAGACGGAGCAGGCCCCTCGTCGGGGTGTGTCTGGCGCAGAGGAGACCCCAGCGGTTGCCGTGAACAGAAACCGCCCCACGAAAACACCGGCCGGACCCTCACCGGCTCTTGCCGCCGGCCTGGTCCCCTGTTCCCCCCGCTCCATCGCCCGGTCTCCGGGCCCGGCCGGGCGCCCGCAGAGCGCTGTGAATTCAGCGGTCCCTGTGGGTAACCCAGGGCCGGCCTGCAGTCCCCGGGGCAGGCTCGAAAGGTCTCCCGGCCCCTGTACAACGAGCCGGGGAAGAGCTGCGGGCCGGGGGGCTGGGAGGGGGGAGGGGCTGCCTGTCGCTCGCACACACCCCGTGCCTCGCTTGCCCCGGGCCTGGCTGGCGGGGGTGGGTGTGAACGGGAAGCGGCCTCGGGCGAGCGCCCGTCTGAACGCAGCCCGGAGCCGCAGCCTCCCCGCGCGGGGTGCGGCTCACCGACCGAGGACCCCTGTGCTCCTGCCCCCTGCCTTTCCTCGGCCCGGGTCTGCAGCGCCAGGCGGGCGGGAAGCGAGCAGAGCATGCGACACCGGCCCCGGAGAGAGCGGGAGGGACCGACAGCAAGCGGGGGAAGAGCCCGGGCGGGGCGGGGACCTTTCAGTCTGCCCGGCTCTGTGGCCGGCTCAGCCCCCGCTACCCGGGAGATGCTCCCTCCCAGGGGCGCACGGGCAGCCGGACTGAACCGATCCGCTCGGGAGCGAGAGGGGGCGCGCCGGGATTGGCTCCCCGGGGCCAGGACCTGGGGGCTGACGGGCACGGACACTCAGCACTGGGCTAGACCAGGAGTTCGCTTCAGCCGGTCTCATGGCACCAGGACAACGGGCCCGTCGCTGGCAGGGGGCAAACCCAAAGCAGAGCCCGGGAAAGCGGTTCACACAGCGCACGGAGCCGGCGGAACTCGCGGCCACGAGATAGCAGCGCGGCGGGAGGCCTAGCAGGGTTTTTAGGGGATTGTTTGTTTGGTTGATTCCTGGGGGAGCGAGACTCTCCAGAGCCCTTACAGTAAATATTACAAACACGAACCAGGGTTATCCAGCGGGTGACAGGACACTGGGTTAGGTGGCACCCGGGCCTGATCCACTCGGGCCAGGCCTGTGCCGCCCCCTCGCCAGCTCCGGCTGACCCTGTGAGTCTAGTCGCAGGGGTGCCTGGCTGCACGCACAGAACCACGGCGCCCCGGAGCTGCCTCTCTCTAGGCCTGGCGCATTGCAAGGGTTAAATTCCCACCCATGGGCCCCCAGGGCCAACCCCAAACCGGCAGCTCTGGGAGCATGGACAAGGGGCCTGCGCCACCCAACATCGCCATGGCTCCGACTGGCAGGGTTTGCTCTGCCCCAGGCCCCAAGTGCTGCTAACACGGGCGGGCAGGTAGCACCGCGTCCTGGTCCGGGCATCACCAGGAAGATATTGACAAACTCAGAGCAGCGTCCCAGGCCCTGGCTTTGGCTTGCATAGGACGTGACTAAGGGGTCGCTGGCTGCAAGTAGTTGAAGGGTGCAGACCCTGGGGAAGGAGGGGGGTTATTTAGGGCATGGTGGGTTGAACTGGGGGTTATGGGATGAAACTGAGAAAGGAAAAACATCATCTGCGCTATTATTAGTTGTACCCTGACTCTTAGGAAATTAATGGGGGGAAAACAGAGAACAGTCCCAACCAGTCTCAGATATTCCTGCTGCTTCAGAAGGGCTGATGCCCAAAACTGAGGAAAAAAATCAGTGAAATTGACTGGGAGGAAAATTTGAGAGAGAAGAAGGTAGGTGAAAATTGGAAGCTCTTTAAGAAGAGTTTACTCGATGGCCCAAAAGCCACGGTTCCACAATTGTGAAAGGACAACTTTGACTTAAAGCCCACCCTGATTCAGTGGTGAGGTGAAGGCAGCAGTTGGCAATAAAAAAAGCCATACCTAACAAATGAGGAAAAGAGGAAATAGATTGCAATCGATATAAATTAGAAGTAGTGAAGCGTAGAAAATTGATAAAGGAAGCCGAAGACATCAGGGGAAAATCCATGGCTGGCAGGAAATTAAGAAGGAGCTTTTAAAATATATTACAAACAAAAGAAATACTAGTAATGGTACAGGCTCGTTGCTAGATAGAGATGGTGACATTGTTAATGATGCAGAAAAGGCAGAAGTGTTCAATAAATATTTATGTTCTATATTTGGAAAGAAGCAGGCTGATGTACTTGTATCACATGAGGAAGATGAAGTACTTTCCAGTCCATTAGTAACTCAGGAGGACGTTACACAACATCTACTAGGGCTAAATAGTTTTAAATCAGCAGGACCAGATAACTTGCACCCAAGAGTTTTAAAAGAGTTGGCTAAGGAGATTTCTGGGCTGCTCATCTTAATTTTTAATAAATTTCAGAATACAAGAGAAATACCAGAAGGCAGGAAAAGTGCTGATGTTGTGCCAATATTTGAAAAAGATCCAGGTAACCATAGGCTAGTTAGTCTGACATCAGTACTGGGCAAAATAATGGAAAAACTCCCAAGGGATTCAGCTGATAAAGAAATAAAGGACAGGGATACAATGAATGAGGCCAACATAGGTCTTGTCAGACAAACCTGATTTCAGATTTTGCTGAGATAGCAAGTTTGACAGAGGTAACGGCATACCTGGAACACACACTGACTTTGGTAAGGCGCGTGCGCTATGCGATATCGAGGGAGCACATGTTAAATGCACCAGGAACTGGCCGATGTCAATGGGGAACCACCGTGGGATGAGGGGTCTCTAGGGAGGTTCCGGTGAGATCAGTACCAGGCCTGATGCTATTCAGCGTCTGTTTGGCACACGCAGTACGGAGGTGCCGAGGTGAAATTCACTGATCTGTGCCACACAGGTGGGCAGACGAGAAGATCTAAGAGTGGGTCCCTTCCGGCTTTAAACCCAGTCCAAGATAGGGGCTCACGTGCTAGGCGCTGCACAGACAAGGGAGAGGGCAGGCAGCTCGCAATCTGGCCAGTGTTTGCCTCTCCAGACGCCTGAGGTTTCCGTAAGAGGATTTAAATACACACCACCAATAACCCTGCCTGCAGCTATAGGACTGAATGTACCTTTTCGCCATCAACCACAGGTGCTGACTTTTATTTTTCCCGGTGGGTGCTCCACCCCGGCTCTGCCCTGAGGCCCCGGCCCCACTCCGCCCCTTCTCCCAAGGCCCCGCCCTCACTCTGCCTCTTCCTGCCCCCACTCTGCCCTCCCCCAAGCGCCTCCTGCCAGCCGCCAAACAGCTGATTGGGGGCCACCTAAACAGCTGTGGCTAGTGGGTGCTGAGCACCCCCTATATTTTTCTGTGGGTGCTTGCTCGAGCCCGGAGCACCCATGGAGCTGGCACCTCTGCCCTCAACCCCCCTCCACCAATGCCACCCCCCCTCCATTCAAATGCTTGTGAACGAGACAGGCCAGCAGGATGCGGTAGCAATGTGACGCTTGGAGTAATCTCCGCTCGCCGTGCCCATCTTCGCACAAGACCCCATGAGTCCACGCAGCGTGGCCTGGGGCTCGCTGAGCTCTGTGCCCCGGAGGTACCCTCTGCGTGGGGGCCGCGCCCTTCCTGTGAGGGGGGGGGGGTCAGAGGTCACCTAGTCCTGCGCCCTGCGCTGCAGCAGGGCCAAGTAAACCTTGACCAGTCCTGACAGGTGACATCCCGCTCCCACTCTTTCCCGGCTCGCCACGGGAAGGGGATTCCTTCCTCAGCAGTTGCCTTGGCTCCTGGCAGCTGAAGGCAGGCGTGTGTACTGGCCAGCCACCCAGCTGGGTGCCCTAGACATCACACGCACACACACCCATACCCCTTATGGCACACACACATCCATCACACGCATGCACACACCCACCCACCCCCATCACAGGCACACATATATCCCATCGCACATCCCCCTCTCTCACACAAACACGTCACATGCACATGCACCCCCCCATCACACGCACACAGACACACGCATCCCTCTCTCTCTCACACACACACACACCCAGTCCTCAGACCCTTTATCACTTTTGCTCACTTGCGACTCAGACGAGTTCCCCGTTGAATTCCATGGGAGTTTAGCCTCTGTCTGTCTGTTACTGCCTGCCGGTGCCTAACCCCTCCCCAGTGTTTCAAGTAGTAATAACAATCAGCGTCTCTCTCTCTCTCTCTTCCTTCCCCGCCTGCAGGAGAAAAGACGTGCTTAGCGTACAGGTAGTCTGGTTTCTGGGGACGTCGGGGGTGGCCGTGGGGATGCTGGGTGTCTCTGGGTGAAGAGCTGGCTGAGGGGAAGCTAAGGCACAGAGAGGAATTGCTGGTCACTTTGAAGCCTGGGGTCTCTTCTGTCTTGTGGCAGGGAGTTCCACAGGCTAGGCCGGAGTTTCCCCAAGTGGGGGCTTGCTGAAGGTCCAGGTGGGTCACAGGCCCAGTGCAGCAGGGAAGCCCTGGGGGGATGGGGGACGTCGGAGAGTGAGCCCGCCCGGCACTCACCCCATGGTGGCAGCTGCTGTCCTGCAGGGCTGGGTCCAGCTCCCCTCAGGTTTACATCAGGTCACAAGGCCTGGAGTGGGGAGCTGGGCCTAGCCCCGGGACAGAGCCATCCTGCGGGCTGAGTGAGGGGCACACTCACTCTCTAACCCACCCGTGCCTACCCTCGGCGCTGGGCCAGCATTCGGGGGGGGGGCGAGGGGGGTGCTGGGGCAGAGGGTGTCCCCTTGGCATGGCGAGGAGGAGGAGGACGCTGGCCTCAGATTTTGGCCTCCCCCCCAACTAGAGCCCTGAGTGGGGTCCACAAAGAGACAAAACGCAGTTGGCGACTCTCCCAAGTAGGAGGTTTGGGAGCCCCTGGGCGAGGCCCAGCCCCTGGGAGGCTCCATCTCCCATGATCGCCAGCGTCCCCGTTCTGGGTGCCGGGTCCTCGGCCGGGGGCGGACTTGCCGTGGTGGGAGCCGCAGTGTCAGAGGGAGTGGTGCACGCAGAAATGGGCACACCTGGGTGCACTGTGCTCACACGCAGCACCACAGGGGTGTGTTACACACACCCACACAGCACCACGTGAGCATGTTACATGCACACACACAAGTATGTTACACACTGACAGGATTGGACTCACCCCTGCGGCACCTCCTGCTGGTCTCAGTTGGGAATTAGTTCACCAGCCTCTGGAGTGCCCTCTGCAGGCCAGTGATCCACCTGACCGCTCTGGCCCATGTCCCTCCCAGGACCCAGTGCCCCTTTAACTGGGGTGCTGCCCCCTGGCAGTACCCCCCAGATCTGGGTCTCCCCTCCCCAGGGGAACCCCAACCCACTATCCCCACCTCGCCTCAGTTGTAGGCTACTGCCAGTCACCAGCTAGCCCCCGCGCCCTGGGGCAGACTGCAGTATAAGCCACTCATCACAGGCAAAGGGGGTTTGGACCTGCTGCCTCGGCCTACCCATGGGCTGCCCCTGCAACCCTAGTACCTAGCTGGCCACAGCCTGGGGTTTTGTCAGGCCGGAGCTCCCCAGCTCCTATTGGGATCCCCAGGAGGTGGGCGGGCGCAAGCCCGCCCACTGCTAAAAGCCCCTCCCCCAGCCTAGCGGGAGGGACCACTAGACCCAGGGGCCAAGTAAATCCGGGGGACAACTAATGAAAAAACAGGGATCGAGTGAGGGTCAAAGGTTCAAAACAAGGAGACCGGAGGGGGAGACCGAGCAGAGAACCCCGGACAGCGCCCACTGCTCCTCAAAGCTGTCGAGGGAGCCAGCGGACGCTGCCCAGTGGAACTCTGCCCGGATCCGTGACACGAGGGAGGATCGGAAATAGGCCCCACAGTCACAGAGCTCCCCCTCGTCCAGCATCCTCCTCCTGGTCTTGTAGATGGACACTTTAGCTAGAGCCAGGAGGAGGTTGACGAGGAGGTCTCGCGACTTTGTGGGGCCACGGACAGGGTGTGCGAACAGGAACAAGTGCGGGGAAAAGAGCAGCCAGAACCTCAGCAAGAGGTTCCGGAGGAGCCGGAATAGGGGCTGCAACCTGGCGCACTCGAGGTAGGCGTGCGCCAGGTCTTCCCTCACGCCGCAGAAAGGGCAGGCTTCGGGGATTGGGGTGAACCGCGCCAGGTGTACGCCCGTGCTCACGGCTCCGTGAAGGAGCCTCCAGCCAATATCGCCGGCGGGCCGTGGAACCAGGGTGGAATACAGGCTGGCCCACCGGGGCTCCTCACCCTCCTTAGGTGGCAGATAGTCCCGCCATTTGGTTATCAGCCCAGCTTCTCAGCCTCAGTCCTCTCCCAGGGCTGTTTCCAGCCCCTCAGGGCACGAGCGGGGTGCCACCCCGCTACACACACACACGTGGGTACGTTACACACACACAGCACCACAGGTGTATGTTACACACACATGGGCACGTTACATACACACAGCACCACAGGTGTATGTTACACACACATGGGCACACAGTTATGTTACACTCACACACACACGGGCACACACACAGGGATGTTACAGGGGCCGTTTAGTTGATGTCTGTGGCTCTGTTTCTCCTGCGGTGTTTGACCTCCAGCCCCCCCGCCCCGTCGCCCCGCAGCACCTCTTGTTGCTGAGTTATTTGCAGGCTCTGGGGGCAGGGACTGTCTTGCACTACGTGTTCGTACAGCGCTGACCGGGGGCCGGGCGTGCAGCTGGGGGCTCAGCGCAGCCCCCATAGAAATGTTCATACTATTTGTTGCCCACAGTGTTGTGTAGCCCCGTGGGTCCCCGGGGGCTAGAGAGACACAGTGCGGCAGGTTTATCTTCTATTGGGCCTGCTCCTGCTGGGGACAGAGCCGAGCTTTCCAGCCCCACAGGGCCCTCTCGGGGCTGGGAGAGGCTCTCCCGGCGTCCCAGCCAGAGACAATGAACAGAGTGTTTAGCGCACAGAGTTAGCACATGTTGTATGGGCCCATTAAGGGTGGCAGGCCTGGTTAACACCCCTGCAGTCATAGGACAAGCAGAGGGGTTCCAGGGTGTTGTAATAAGCCATACATCCCGTGTCTCTGTCCACACACCGAGTGATCGCGCTGTGAAGTGTTCACCCGCCAGGGACGGGGTGTTTGTGTCTTTTTCATCTCTCCACGGCTACAATGATCAGCACCCACCTTTCAAGATCCAGGGGTCCTACACACGCCCCTCACAACATGGGGTGTGCCTCGGCCAGCGCCCCCAGAACAATGACGCGGGTGGAACCAGACAGTCCCTGCGCTCTCAGCTGAACTCACGCAGGAAAACGATCAAAGACAAAACCACCCCGTCACCCGCGGGTGAACGCGGCCGTGATCACTCCGTGTCTGACCCCCGGTCCGTCCTGGGCCTCAAGGGAACCCGCCCAACACTCTGAAAAGACAGAGCCAGTGAGCTCCAGTTCCCAACTGCTAGACACTACAAATCCTGGACGGAGCAGAGGCCCTGGATTTATGGCTCATTACAACAATGTCGCCCAGTAGCCCCCACCCCTTTGTGACAGCACAGATCTTAACCAGCCCCTCGCCCTCGAATGGGCCCTGACTCTGTTCCACCTGCATTTAGCTGGGATGCTGGGGGAGCCTCTCCCAGCCCCGAGGAAGGGCCCCTGGCGGCTCGAACACCTCACATCCCCCCCAGAAGCTGACCCAGCAAAAGAGATCACCTCCCCTGCCCTGTCTCTCTAATAATATTGGTGGCTTTGCTGGTTTCGCTCCACTTGGGGGCAGCACCCTGCTGGGGATGGGCTGGACATGTGTCCACACAGGACACTGAACCCGCTGCCAGCCGGCCCCAGTTACCGGGCGCGGTGACTCGGGGCAGGCAAGGCGGGTGAGCCCCTCCCTCCAGCGGGGGCAGCACCAGGGAGTGGCGGCTCTGGGGTTTTTCGGGGTTGCGGGCGATCACCTTCCAAGCCAGTGCCTGTAACTCCTGGGCGGGGCCCGGCCGGGGTGTCCCCACCAACGCGCTGCTCTCGGGGCAGCTCTCCAGACGTTCAGCCGGGAGGGGGCAGGGCGTGTCCAGCCCCTGCCCCCAGCTGTGCTCCGGGGGCTCCCGCCCAGGGCCCCATGTGTCCGTAGCACATCTACAGCCCCTGCTGGGCAGGCGCCTAGGGGCCCGATCCTGAGAGCCTGGCCAGGGCCGGATGCGAGCCCCGGGGGCTGTGGAGGGGCAGGGTGAAGAGCCAGGGCTGGGCGTCGCCCCGGGGAGAGGCACTGGGTGACAGGCTGGGACCCCCCCCACGCCGGGCGCCGCCGCGCTAACCGCCTGCCCCTTGGCCTCGCAGGCAGCGGGCAGATCCAGCTGTGGCAGTTTCTGCTGGAGTTGCTGTCGGACCGCGCCAACCTGAGCTGCATCGCCTGGGAGGGCACCAACGGGGAGTTCAAGCTGACCGACCCGGACGAGGTGGCGCGGCGCTGGGGCGAGCGCAAGAGCAAGCCCAACATGAACTACGACAAGCTGAGCCGGGCCCTGCGCTACTACTACGACAAGAGCATCATGACCAAGGTGCACGGCAAGCGCTACGCCTACAAGTTCGACTTCCAGGGCCTGGCGCAGGTCTGCCAGCCGGCCGCCCCCGACCACGCCCTCTACAAGCTCCAGGGCAACCTGGCGCCCCTGCCCTTCTCGGGCCTCTCCAAACTCAACCTCATGGCCTCGGGGGTGGCGCCCGCCGGCTTCTCCTACTGGCCGGGGGCCGCCCCCGCCCTCTACCCCGGCCCCGGCCTGCAGCCCTCCCCGCCCTTCGGCGCCATGGCCGCCTCCCATATCAATAACCACTACCATTAGAGCCCGCCGGGGCGTGCCAGGTGGGGGGCGGGGGGGGGAGCGGGGTGCGCGATGGGGGGGGGGTGGGTTTGCCTTTGGGTTCCACGCCGAGGGACCCCCTCTTTGCTCCGGGGCCCTTTCAGCGGAGAGGGGGCTTTTCTGAGGAGGTGGCTGGACCCGTCAGAGAGGGGTCTGGCTCCCTGCCCACCTCACCCTTGTCCCCTCTGAGGCAGGGAGGCAGGAAGGCCGAGCCGGGGCCCCACTGGCAATGCCAGCCATGCCCAGTGGGCGAGGTTCTTGCAGGGCAGCATCAGGGGCGGGTGGGGAAGGGGCAGCTGGCGGCCGGGGTCACCGGGCTGCAGGTCACTGGAGGCCCCAAGCCCAGCATCTCTCTAGCCCAGCCCCTCTGTCGGCCGTGGGCTGCTGATAGAGTCTTTCTCAGACACCAACCCTCATGCATCAGGGCATGAGCCAGGCCCTGGGCTCAGGAATCCCCCCCGCCACCCAGGGGCAGATTAGTGCCTGTCAGAGGCGTCATGCCCGTCTCTGGAGCAGCTGGTGTGGGGCACCGTCAGAGGCGGGATGCCAGGCTAGGTGGGCCCCGGTCTCATTTAGGGCAGTGTGAAAGTAGGGGGAGATACCGAGGTAGATGGGCCCATTGGTCTCAGCTGGAGCAGTGGGGGGGCATACCAGGGTAGGTGGGCCCATTGCTCTGACCCAGGGCAGTGGGGGAGGGGGCAGGGGGGATACCGGGCTAGATGGGCCCATTGCTCTGACCCAGGGCGGTGGGGGAGGGGACAGGGAGGGATACCAGCTAGATGGGCCCATTGCTCTGACCCAGGGCAGTGGGGGGATACCAGGGTAGGTGGGTCTGTTGGGCTGATAAAGTCCTTGGGTCGGGTCCAGTCCCTGGTTTCGCTGCAGCAAACTGGCAGCAGTTCCGCCACCAGTGGGTGGGAGGAGGCGGGGGGCTCACACCAAGGCTGCTCGGGGCAGGTGGGTGCAGGGGGGTTGGAAGGGACCGGGAGGACGTGGGGAGTCGGGGCCGCCTGTCGGGTAATGAGATGAGAGCAGCTGGGCTGGGCTGGAGGCTGGCGGTTCGGCCCCAGGGCTCAGCGAGCTCACGTGGCTGCATGCGGCCTGGCTTCGCGGCTCTCCCCCAGACACAGTCGCATCTAGTCAACACTGCACCCCTCCGGCGGCTTTGGCTGACGGTATGAATGGCTCGCTCCGAGCCCTGCTGGGCTGGGGGGCTCCAATCAGTAGCAGGGCTGGGGAGCCCCGGGATTGAGGGTGGCGGCTCGGGCTTCCTCCCTGCAGTTATAAGAGCACCGGTCACCTGGCAGGATGTTAGCGCCGCGAGGAGGACGATGGAACGGCCGCAGGGCAGATCGGCCCCCTCCACTGAATTACTCGGGGCTCAGTACACATGCGGGGGGCAGGATGCGGGGCGCATGAGTGGTGCTGGCATGTTCAATAAACTGGAGTTACTTTAACGCCGCGGCTCAGTCTGTGAATGAATCAGTGCAGGACTCGCCCCGGCGCTGTTTGCTTTGGAGGCTGCCGGTGACATCTGAGCGGGTGGGGAGAGGAAACGGGCCCGTGAAGGCGCCACATGGAGCCAACACCCCAACCCCGTGGCACTGGACTCTGGAGAGGCGGGTCCAGCCCCAGGCCTGGCCCCCCGAGCTGGTTTAAAATGGGGAATGGAGACAGGGCAGAGTGGAAAGTTGGACACGCGGGAGCAGAGTCCGCTCCTGGGGTCATTCTGCACCGAAACAGTAACGATTCTGCTGCACAAGATTTTATAATTCTGCACAGCGCTCATGATTCTGGTAATTTGTTTCAAAACACCTGGCAGCAAGTGTGGCTGGAACAATACAGACACACACACAAATTCCCCCAGGAGCAGAGTGTTGAAGAAACCCCTGCGAGAACCCACTTCCTGATTCTCTGCCCCCAGGGCCCAGCTGCAGGGACCCCCAGCCCAGACAGTCACCCCCCCCTGCCCCCCAGCACCCAGAGATCCAGAGAAACAGCATCTTCTACTTGCCAGCTGGGCCCTGCCACGTCCAGCGGCCCCTAGTGGCGGCCAGAAGCTCTGCAGCCCATTTCTGGGCGGCGGGTGGGCTGGGGGGGGATTCTGTGCGCACAATATTAATTTCTGCGCTGATTCTGCCTTGCGCAGTGGTGGGGGATTCAGAAACCACAGTCACTAGGACCACCGCAGAAATGGTAGGCATGGAACCGGCCAGGGCCTCCTGCTCCAGAGGCCCTGCCCCAGACCAACCGACCTATAGGAGACTCTCCCTTCTCTATGAGGAGTACGAGGTCTATGACACACAGCAGAGCAGTTCTGATTCCGTCCTGTAGCGGGGAGAGGTGACAGAGGGATGCCCCCAGCCTGCTCCCCATGCTATGAAAGCCCCCAGGAAGCCCATGCTAACTGCTCCCCAGAGCTGTGTGGGCCCCGCAGCTGTGGGTCTGCACGCGCCGGCCATTCACGGAGCGCGGTGAGGTGCTCGCAGCTCCCGCACGAGACGACGCCCTCAGTCATGTGCCGGAGCGATCCTGGGGGCTGTCGAACGTGCCGATCCTGTGGTGCTTTCCAGCAGCTGGCTGCCTCTGGGCTGCTACTTGCCCATCGGCTGTTTACTGAGCTGCCTCCCCACCCCCAGCTACACCTGACCATGAGTGTCATTTTGGGGGCTGTTTTCATAGAATCTCACGGTTGGAAGGGACCTTAGGAGGTTCTAGTCCAACCCCCTGCTCAAAGCAGGACCAATCCCCAATTTTTGCCCCAGATCCCTAAATGGCCCCCTCAAGGATTGAACTCACAACCCTGGGTTTAGCAGGCCAATGTTCAAACCACTGAGCTAGCCCTAACCCCCAAAAGGTTATTTTTGAGAGCGAACGGGGCGCCAGGGGCCTCGCTGGGGTCTGGCGTTCCCTGCCCCCCAATGCGGTGGTTGTCTAGCCTCCTCCGAGCGCTGGGAAGCAAATGTAGACAGCAGACGCAATGACTGACGGGCACAGAATGCCGGGCCCGCTGCTTCCAAACACCAGCCTGGAGCAGAGACGCTAACGGGGCACCCCCACAGCTGGCGTTAGGACAGAGGTGGGCAAACTACGGCCTGCGGGACCATCCTGCCCAGCCCCTGAGCTCCCAGCTGGAGAGGCTAGCCCCTCCCCTCTCCCCTGATATCCCCCTCCCCCGGAGCCACACCGCGTGGGCAGTGCTCTGGGGGGTGGGGCTGCGCACTCTGACCGGGCCACACGGCTGCCAGACATGCTGCTCTGAGCGGTGGGGTAAGTGGGCCGGGGCGTTGGATAAGGGGCAGAGGGTCCCGAGGGGCAGTCAGGGGACAGGGAATGGGGGGGGGAGGGGTTGGAGAGGCGTGGGAGTTCCAGGGGGCCTGTCAAGAGGCGGGGGTGTGGATAGGGGGCAGGGCAGTGGTCCTGGGGGGTGATTAGGGTCGGCGGGGGTGGGGGTCTCAGGAAGGGGCGGTCAGGGGACAAGGAGCAGGGGGGGTTGGATGGGTTGGGGGTTCTGAGGGGGGCAGTCAGGGGGCAGGAAGTGGGAGAGGGCAAATAGGGGGCGGAGGCCAGGCTGTTTGGGGAGCCATTTTGCAACCCCGATGTGGCCCTCGGGCCAAAAAGTTTGCCCACCCCTGCTTTAGGAGAAGGGCATGAACCCTCTGCACTCGTCCCTCCAGACACACAAAGCCAAGGCATGACCCTGTGGCAGGTCACTATCATTGTGTACGTCTGGGCGTGCCCCACAGGCTGCAGACCCACGTGGGCGATCGCCCCTGGCTCCAGTACCCGCCTGAGGGGGCACACAGGCCCTGTCCAAGGACACGCAGACAGACCCCTTCCCATAGCTTTGCTCCTGGCTGCAATACACGGGCCTGCCACAAGGTGTCCCCCTGCCCCAAGCATCCCAGGCTGCCAGACCAGGAATGGGCCAGGTGGTTACAGGTGTGACACCGCTTCTCCCGCTCTGCTCGGCTCCGCCCTGCCGGAGCCGGGCCTGGCCTCCGCCACATGTCCCTGCTGGGGCCTGGTCCCTGGGCTGTGATCCCCTCTCTGCCCCAGCCCCCTCCCCGGCTGGGCACGCAGCTTTTGGGCTGTCAACCGAGCGGACAGACACGCTCAGGCCTCGGTCTCCAGCGCCGTGCGCCCCTGAGCATCGCACACCCGTGTTGCAGAGGTGTGAACCACCGCCCGGCCTGCAAGGTGGGGGGCGTCCGTGAGTCCCGGGCTAACCGAAGGGACGGTGCAGTTGCTGTCCGCAGGGAAAGCCCACCGCTGAGCAGGCCCTCGGGAGCTCACCTGCCCACAGGTAAATCACAGTAGCCGGGTCGAGAGGCGACATGTGCAGAGTCCCCCCGTCACTCATAGAGCTGCCTGTGCTAACTGCAGGTGCCCCGGAGACCCCAGCTCGGGCCGGGCGTTCTCAATAGCCGGTCCCCGGGGCACCCCGGGGGCGCGGCCGGGACCACGGCGGAGTTGGGGCCGACGCTGTGAAATGGTCTCAGGAAAGGGCTGCGTCATGCAAAGCGGATCCAGGCCTGTTGTGTCAGGTCTCGGCGGCTCGTCCGGTCAGCGTGAAACGCCCGGGGCAAGAGGTTTGCTCTGCCCGGGAGAAGAGGCTTCCTCCTCGTGTCTGACAGGGGTGGGGACCCGGGACAATGGCAAAGTAACCAAAGGCGGAACAAAAGAAGCAGGTGACCCCAGCAGGAGTCTACAAAGGGACTTGGGGTGGGGACTGCGGGATAGAGCCATTTTGCAGCAGATTAAGAGATGGGGTGGGGCTGCTTCAGGGGCAGGGCAGGCAGGGGACAGAGGACCCCAGAAGGGCCCGTTCAGGGTGTTTGATTGTCTTGTCTGGGCTGCGCTGTCCACATGCCTAGTTACCAAGGGCAGAAGGTCGATAGACTGAACAAAGTGGAGGGGCATGGGCGCGGGGGGGAGGGGTAACAGCATCCCAGCGAGCGCCTGGCCCTGAGGGACATAGCCAGAAGTTTTGCACATTTTGGGGGGAGGGTTCGGGTTGTTCAAGAGCTGGGGAGTCGGCAGGCCCCACGCTGCGCCCAGCCGGCTCCAGCACTCGGCAGGGGGGTCCCCTGAGAGCAGCCTCGGGACCCCGGGATTGGAGCAGGGGCCAGGGCCGGTGCAAGGAAGTTTCGTGCCCTAGGCGACACTTCCTTGCACCAGCTCTGCATCCCCCCTCCCCAGCTAACACCGCCCCCCCTGCGTGCGCAGCAGCCAGCTCTCCCCCCCCAGCAGGTGGCTCCCCACCCCCCCACGGGCCACGGTGGCTCAGCCCCCCACCCGCAGGCCACAGCACCCCCCCAGCTCCCAGCTCAGCGTGGAGCTGGGAGGCAGCCGCCCACCGCCGAGGGTGGCGAAATGCTGCCCCCCAAATCCTGGTGCCCTAGGCAACCGCCTAGGGTCACCTAGTTAAAGCACTGGCCCCTGGTCAAGCTGCAGGAGCTTGAAACAGCCCCAGGAACCCAAAGCACAGAGGTGTGGGGTCCCCCTCCCAGAGGGTCTGCGACTCCGTCCCGGGGATCTGTTCCCACAGGAAGAGAAATGAGCCAGAACTAACACAGGCAAGGCAGAAACGCTTCCCACGGGGTTAATATTACAGCTCATTCATGTTTTAGGAAGGATCATGTGTGCATGTGTGTGTGTGATTAGCTCCGTTACAGAACGTGGTGTTTTGTGTCATAGAGGGGGAAAGAGATGAGCTCTCTAGTGCCCTGGCTAACACCCGTGCGACCCAGCTGCCAAGGCGCTATGGTGAGGGGCACCTTAGACATGATCGTGGTGCCAATCAATATGTGAAGGCGCAGTGGGGCAGCCCTGTAAGAGCCCTGGCCCTTTAAACAGCAGGCTCACCCCCCCCCCCCCAGCCAGCACCTGTCACTGCGAAGTGCCCGCTGGTGCTGTGCTCCGGGCTCTGGCAGGGGCCCCCCGGCCTTCCCGGTCCCTGCGTCAGTTCCCCGGTTCGATCCGCGGGAATTGGCCGGCAGCTGCTGCAGCCGCGGCTCGCGGGCTCGTTGCCAGCTGCCCTTGTGTGTCCGCAAGCCCAGAGCCAGCGGACACCGCGGGGCGAAGGGCCGGGATACCGAGCCAAGCACTTTCCAGCTGGCCAGCCACTCAGCCTGGCCCGGCCCTGCCTCGGTGCTCTAAGCCCGCTGAGTCATTGCTGCGGTCAGACAGTCCCTGGCAGACGTGGCTGGGGGCAGCATGGACCGGCGAGGGCCTGCAGTGATCGATTGGGGCTGCAGTTGTGGCTGGGGGGTGCCAGTGTTTTCCTGGGCATATGGGTAAGGCCCTGATTTACCTGGAGACAGGTGTCCCTGGTGCCTTCCCTGGGGTAGGCCATCTGGCTCTGGCAGGCTGGGGAACGTGGGGCAGGGGTGCCCATCCAGGCAGCACGGGAGTTTGCCTGGGGACGCAGCGTGGGTCTTGGGTGCTAAGCCGGGCCCAACAAGACCCTCCCCATGGCCGTGCCTACAGGCATGACTCCAGGAGGGGCGCACTGACGGACCAGCAGCGTCTGCTTTGGGGCTAGGGTGTGGCCGGGGAGCTCCTGGGAACGTCTGCCGGCGGGGATGGCAGCGGCTGGGCATGGGGCGCACGGCTTATGGACTAAACGCCACCCTGGGGAAAGCAGGCGCCCTCCCCCCCAGAGTGGCAGCGGGGCTGGACTGGGGTCTCTGAGCGCAGCCCCCTATGGAGCTGCAAGTTCTCGCTGTGCCCATCTCCTAGGGGCACATCCAGCCGGCTAGCCAGCCCCCCACCCCCTGCTACGGGCCGGGGGGGACAGGGCTGCAGCCCAGCCAGACACAGCCCAGCTGGGGTCTGTCTCCAGATCTCCCAGTCAGGCTCCCCCGCACTGTACCCACGGGGCACAGAGCCCTGGGCCGTGCTGTTCCGGGGCATCTCCTCAGGCCTCTCGGGTGGTGGCTTCGTAGAGCCAAGGGGAGCTCAGATATCCACCACTTCACCCCGCTGGGGAACGGCGGGGACCTCGTCTCTCTCAGCGGGAGGGGAGACTGAGTGACGGGGTGGCCGGAGGAAGAGGCTGGAGCGGAGCAAGGCCGAGGAGCAGGGGAAGCTCTGTATGTAAGGGAGCAGTACGACTGCTCAGAGCTCCACTATGAAACTGGAGAAAAGCCTGTTGAGAGTCTCTGGGTTAAGTTTAGAGGCGAGAGCAACAAGGGTGATGTCGTGGTGGGCGTCTGCTATAGACCAGACCAGGAGGGTGAGGTAGACAAGGGTTTCTTCAGACAACTAACAGAAGTTTCCAGATCCCAGGCCCTGGTTCTCATGGGGGACTTCAATCACCCTGACATCTGCTGGGAGAGCAATACAGCAGTGCACAGACAATCCAGGAAGTTTTTGGAGAGTGTTGGGGACAACTTCCTGGTGCAAGTGCTGGAGGAACCAACTAGGGGCCATGCTCCTCCTGACCTGCTGCTCACAAACAGGGAGGAATTGGTAGGGGAAGTAGAAGCGGGTGGCAACCTGGGCAGCAGTGACCATGAGATGGTCGAGTTCAGGATCCTGACACGAGGAAGAAAGGAGAGCAGCAGAATATGGATCCTGGCCTTCAGAAAAGCAGACTGACTCCCTCAGGGAACTGATGGGCAGGATCCCCTGGGAGGCTAATCTGAGGGGGGAAGGAGTCCAGGAGAGCTGGCTGTATTTTAAAGAAGCCTTATTGAGGGCACAGGAACAAACCATCCCAAAGTGCAGAAAGGGTTTCTACAGGTATGTTAGCAACAAGAAGAAGGTCAGGGAAAGTGTGGGACCCTTACTGAATGCGGGAGGCAACCTAGTGACAGATGATGTGGAAAAAGCTGAAGTACTCAATGCTTTTTTTTTTTCAGCCGGCGGGTGCAGTCACAGGTCTGACACTGAACTCAGAGGCATTTTCCTATTTGTCACGCAGAGCCCCGGGCATGGCGGGGGATGGGGGACCCCTATACAGAGGGAGGGTAACCGGGGACACACAGAGTCCCTGGCATGGGGGAGGGAGTAATGGGGGGCACAAAGAACCCCTGGCATGGGGAAAGGTTTGATAGAGGGGGATGGGAGGGTGGTACACAGGGTTTTTTTTGGGGGGGCGGGGATGAAGAAGGAATGGAAGGAGCCCCTGGGTGTGCAATGCCCTACAGAAGTAACAAAGCGTGCGACCCGCTAGTACGGAGGTTGGAGATCTCGCCATGTCCTGGTGCAGAATGGAGGAGGCTTTTTCTTCTCCATTCTTGTCTCTCCTTGGAACCTAGAGTCCTGTCCCACACGCCGCCCTGGGGCGTGGGAGCGCTGCCAGCCGTGCATTAATGACGTGATTAACGTCTGGCGTGTGGCTGGTTCACTGGCTCAGCCTCTCCCTGGGGCCGAGATGGGTGTGCAGTGGCATGACCCGTTGGGTCGTTTTATATAGACGAGCTGTACGCTGAGCTCGGATCGTTCATCTTCGAGACTCCGAGGCCAGAAGGGGCTTTCGGGACCATCTTGTCTGACCTTCGGCATAGCCCAGGCCACAGACCTGAATTAACTCCTGTCTGAGCCAGAGCAGAGCTGTTAGAAAAACATCCCAGCCTGAGTTCAATATGGTCAGTGACGGAGAATCCACCACAGCCCATGGGAAGATGTTCCCATGGTTAATTCCTCCCGTTGTTGAAATACGGTGCACATTTTTAAGTCTGAATGAGACGAGTTCCAACTTCCAGCCATTGGACCGTGTTAGACCGTCCGCTGCATTAATAGATGTTTGTTCCCCAGGTAGGTACTTCCAGACTGTGATCAAGTCACCCCTGACCCTTCGCTTTGTTAAGCTAAATAGATGGAGCTCCTGGAGTCTCGCACTCCGAGGCAGGTTTTCCGACCCTTTAATCCTTCTCGGGGCTCTTCTCTGACCCCGCACCAACTTATCAACAGCCTCCTTGAACTGTGGGCACCCGAACTGGACACAGGATTCCAGCAGCGGTCGCACCAGCACCCAATACAGAGATAAAATAACCTCCCTGCTCCTCCTCGAGATTCCCGTTTGTGCATCCCACGATCGCATCAGCCCTTTTGGCCACAGTGTCACACCGGAAGCTGGTGTTCAGCTGATTATCCATCATGACCCCCAACTGGTCTCTGCTTCCCAGGATAGAGGCCCCACCACCCTAGTGGAGGTAGGGCCTACTTTCTTTATTCCGAGATGTTTGACTTTACCTCTGGCCATGTTAAAACACACAGTTTGCTTGCACCCAGCTTACCAACCGATCCAGATCGCTTTGCCTCAGGGTCTTGTCCTCTTCACAATTTACTACTCTCCCACTCTGTGTGTGATCTGCAAAATCTTATCAGTGATGATTTTATGTTTTCTTTCAGATAATTGATAATTATATTACCCTTCTTTAATTCTTTGTTAATCAAGTCCTATATCGGCTGTTCCATTTTTTTTGCTTGGGATCAATGTCAGACTGACAGGTCTATAATTATCCTGTTCATCCTCGTTAAATATTGGCCATCTTTAGCTTTCTTCCTGCCTTCTGAAGTTTCCCCAGTACTCCAAAACTTATTGAAAATCAACATTAATGGGCCAGACCCCGTTCCTCAGCCAGCTCTTTTAAAACTCTTGGATGCAAGTTATGTGGGCTCGCTGCTTTAAAGATGTCTAACTTCTAGTCGCTGCTGTTTAACATCCTCCTGAGTTACGGTTGGACTAGAAAATGCTTCATCCTCATCATATGCTATGACCACATCATCTGGCTTTTCCCCAATAGAGGAGAAATATTTTTTGAGCACTTTGTCGTTTCAGCTTATTATTGGCAATTCTCCCATTTCTGCATAGTAATACATCAATACCGCTGCCCGGGCACAGGAGGCTGTGCACTTTGTGGTAGCTGTTATAACCGGGGGGAGTTTGTCCCTCATGGCACCCTCCACTGCAGGTTCCCATCCCCTGCTCTGCTCAGCCCCTTGGAGATGGGGAAGCCCTGAGGGTCAGACAGGGCACAGGTATCTCCCACACATGGAGTGCCGGGCTCAGAATGCTGCTTCTTCAGTGCTACACACACAGGCCTCTAACCCTTGAGCTAAAGGGAAACGCCATTAGCCAGCACTACTAGTAGGTCTGTTATCCTCCCTCTGAGCAGCCAGTAGGGGGCACCGTCCCTCTCACACAAAGCCAGTGGATCACAGCCGTGTCCCACTTGCCTCTTGTTCATCTCCTCTTGTATTTAAAACCCCACCCTGCCGGGCCTGGGGCGTATCATTGGCAGTCCCTGGGTGTCCCGCAGCTCACCACAGCGACCCCATCGGGAAACAGAGAAACCTCCTGCTCTCTCCCTGGGGTGGGGAGGGTTACGGGCCCCTGGGTGTGTGGGAGCCTCCCTCTGCCGCGCAAAGCAGCTGCTCCCTGGCACTGAGCCAGTGCTGAGCACCCTCCTCGCCCATCTGCTGTGGTGCGTGTGTGTGCGCGGGGGAGGGGCTGGCTTTTTGTTCTGCGTTTGTACAGCGCCGAGCGCAACGGGGTGCTGCTCCATGACGGGGGCTCCCACTAGGCAAATAATAAGTGGGGGACCCGCTAGGGTACCTCACCTACAGGATTGGGCCCAATAAAGTGGTTCATCCTGCAGGATCGGGCCCGATAAGGTATCTCACCTACGCAATCAGGCCCGAAAAAGTGACTCATCGGTCTTGGAGGGAACCCCAACACTCAGTCTGCAGGATCGGGCACCATAAGGTGCTGCACCTGCAGGATCGGGCCCAATGAGGCAACACCACCCCACCCCCCACAGGATCGGGCCCATCCGGCACACCCCCCCCCCCCCCCCCCACACACGTGACAGTGCCCTACCCGCCTGCACTGTGGGGTTTGGACTCCGTGGCACCCAGCTGGCCCCCTGACACCAGAGGCTGAGCTGGGACGATGGGGCCCTCCCCAGCACAGCCCCACTGCCCGCTGGCTCCCCCCAGCCCAGGGAGCAGAGCATGGAGCCCCCCCCCCCCCCCGGCGCTTTGCATGCTCTGGCGGCCACTGACGTCACCCCCGAGTCGCCTCCTGTCTTGAGCCCCCCCCCCCCCCCCTCACTAAGCTGATTAGAAAGGACGCGGACAGCAGCAGATGCCATGAGCGCCGGCCAGTTAAAGCGCCCGCGTGGGGCGGGGCAGCAGGAGGCCAGCGGGCATCCCGAGGCCGGGCGATGCTTCGTCCTGGGGCCTGGCCCCAGGAGCCCCCCGGGCTGTGCCAGGCACCGGATCCCGCTCCCCCGCGTGCCCTTTGCGCGCTGGGATGCGTTCGGCGAGGGCAGCAGGCGCAGCCGGCACCCGCAGCCCCATGAGCCTCCGTGGCCCGTGGAAAGGCAGCGGGCGGCAACGGGGCGGTGAGGGGACGGGGCTTATTGTCACTGCGAGCGGCTGGGACTGGGTCCTCCGTGGGGACGGGGCTACCTTGCGCTTGCCCATCACCGCCGCCCAGGGCTGGCAGCGCCCCCTGCTGGAGAGGTGTAGCACCCGCACCGCGCTGGGCCCTGCGGCTCACGGATTGGCCACAAGCCCCGGGCTGCCCCGGGGGCCGGCAGTTCCCCGGTGGGTGCCGCGGGCCGTCGCACGCGGCATCGCGGTGTCCCTAGCAAAGCTGCCGCCCTGCTTGGCTGCCGGGTTCCCAGGCTCTGCGAAGAGGCCAAGGAGCAGACATGCCACAGAGGCTCCGGTAGGGAGGGAGTCCCCTATCATAGAATCTCAGGGTTGGAAGGGACCTTAGGAGGTCATCGAGTCCAACCCCCTGCTCAAAGCAGGACCAATCCCCAATTTTTGCCCCAGATCCCCAAATGGCCCCCTCAAGGATTGAACTCACAACCCTGGGTTTAGCAGGCCAATGCTCAAACCACGGAGCTATCCCTCCCCTCTGCAGGGTCCAATCCCGCGTGGCAGCCCCCACCCTGCTCCGTGCCTCAGTTTCCCCACCAGTGGCTCACCTGGCACCCAGGGGATTAGCGCCTTGGCTGCGGCCAGTGCTCGGTCCATGCCAAGGTTTATCGCCAGGGCACGGCGGGCGTTTGCTTGCACAGACGCCGGACGTGCCCGGTGAGCTTCGCGGCTCACTCTCCGGCTCACACTGCCAACCGGGGCCCACGTTCCCCAGGGACGGACGCCCGGGACGCCGTCGCTCACCAGCCAACCCCACACAGCCCAGAAAGCCAGCCGCTCGCTGCTTCCGCCTTCCCCTGCCCTCCCTGCGTAAGGGCAGCGCCCCCACGGAGACGCCCAGCCGGGCCCAGAGGGTGCAACCACCTCGTGATCGCCCGGGGGCGAGAGACCTGCACCACGGCGCGGCCGGCGCGGTCTCCCAGTGGCTCATTATTATTCCCTGGGCTGGACTTGCCCACCCTGAGAAAGCTCCAGTGGGCGCCGCCTGCTCAGCAAAGCCAGGTGCTGCGAGCCCATCCCCCTGACATCCCGCCTCCTCCGCTGGCTGCCCCGTGGTACGGAGCCCGGGGCCGGGGCTCTGGCCTGAGAGTCACATTCCCCCCCCCCCGCGGGATCAAATCTGTAACCCGGACCTCCCCTCCCAGCCAGGACAAGGCCTCCACACCAAGGCAGAACCGCCCCGGGCCCCGACCGGGGAACTCCCTGCCACTAGAGAGACGGGACCTCCGCCCACCCCAGCCGCTGGGCTTCCCCACGGTAATAACCCTGCTCAGCTCTGTGAGCTAATCACCGGGCGAAGGGAGGGAGTGTTCTTCCTTTTTACGCACCTGGGAGCCACTCAGACACCACTCAGAGCGATGCCCAATTAGCTCGCCCTAGTAACTAGGCCATTATGCTGTTAACATGGCAACGAGGGATGCTCCCCAGCCGAGGGACCCTGCTCAGGGCTGAACGGTCAGAGCCTGGAGAAGCCCCCCCCCCCCCCCCCCCCCGGCTGCCATAGTTACCACGCTGCAGAGACATCCTGCGTGCCCCATTAGCCGCTGACCCAGCCGCGGCGAGCTCCGCGCTTTTCACTCTCCAGCTGACAGCTCTCAACAGACTGCGCCAAAATCCGACCAATCAGCGGGCCGGCGCTCCCCGCGCCACGTGCCAGACGCCTGCTTCACAAGTTTCGAGCAGGAATTCCTAATAAGGGCCCCACTCCGCACTTCGCTGCCGCAGGCCGCCGAGGGGAGGGGAAGGGGAACCACTCCCAGAGCGGCTCAGAACGGGGGCGGGATGGCTGATGGATTCGGGGGCGGGAGGGAGGCATTTTCACCCACCCCACCCTACCCTGCCCGCTGTCAATTTCCTCTGCACCTGCTTGCTCCTTTGTCCGGCGGGTTACCTCGCTGGCACATCTGCTTCCAGCCGCAGACAGCAGCGTCGGGAGCCCCGGTTGGCTTAATCAGAGATCGCTGAAGTAGAAAAACACCCGTAGCTGCTTTACGTTTACTGCTGTTCTTCTGGGACTGAAGTCCCTGCTCGCAAGGAATGATCAAAACGTGGAGAAGGGCAACCAGCAATTTAGAGCAAAATGCCGGCTCCTTTTGAGCATTGGCCTGCTAAACCCAGGGTTGTGAGTGCAATCCTTGAGGGGGCCATTTGGGGATCTGCGGCAAAAATTGGGTTTGGTCCTGCTTTGAGCAGGGGGTTGGACTAGATGACCTCCTGAGGTCCCTTCCAACCCTGAGATTCTATGAAAAGGGTTTTGGGGGCGAAAACAAGACCAGCCTTCACAACTGTTCTAACGCTAAGGATCCCATGTGCCCAGGGTTGCTTTTGCTTTTTCAAGTCCTCTCGCGCCATCGTCAAAAGAAAGAACAACAGTCGATAATTCTGTAGGGCCTACACACACACGACATCTCGCTCCTGAACAAGCACGAAGCCCAGAGCTGGGCCGGCATCGAGGCACAGAGAAAGATACTTTGCACTGATGGAGAGCAGGATGCATTGCCGCCGAACAAAGCGCGTCCTCTTGGGTTTAAGCGTCATTCAGACCTCAGGAGGGAGCGAACAACTCTAGCCGTTTGCCAAACAGAATCGTGAAGAACAGGTGGGGGCAGAGGGGGAGGGGATAGATGAGGGCACAGATGAGCGATCGCTGTAGTGGCCCCATTATTACCCCCTGTTTACGCACGTTCACAGTTCTCTGAAACACTCACAGGGTCTGGCCAAGGGGAGTCTTTGTCACCGGCTCGGCACCGGGCCCTTCGTCGCTCTGCACCGCGCGGGTGCTTTTCCTCCGCGGCACCTCGAACATAGCCCGCGTGGGACAGAACTGTCCCGATCCTCCCCCACTTCCCCAGCGTTTGGCCTTATTAACAAACGTGAACAATAAGCGAACAGAAAGGCCACTCTGACGTTCTCCCCGGGGTGGGCTGCTCCGAAGGCTCCTCTTTCTGGCCTGCTCAGCCCACACCCTAGATCCTCTCCCTCCAGAGAGCCATGCCCTGCGCTGGGTAGGATAAGCCGCCTGCCTCGGGGAGTCAGCAGGCTGCATTTAACCGTTTCCCCGCTGGATCGACAGGGCAGGGGTGGCAGACAAACACGGTCAGGCTGGTACCCTTTTCATAGGCTACAAGCAGGGCTGACTGGAGTTTGTTTCTGGCATGAACAGAGCCTCCCAGTGGCTGCAGAGGCCTGTGTGTGGCTGGAGACAATAAGAGATTCCTCAGTTTTAAAGCCAGAGGGACAGTTATGAGCATCCGGTCTGACACAGGCCAGACAGCCACCAGACCCACATGCCTATGAGTCTATAGTAAGGTGTTTCGAAACTCTTTAGTTTTGTCCATCCACACTTCACTCTGATGGCTAGTGCACACTTGGGAGAAAGGCACTCTTTGACAAAGATCCAGCACACACACACACGCGCGCGCACACACACACACACACACACTCTCTCTCTCTCTCTCTCTCTTCAGTGACAGCGGCAAAGCTGGTGGGAATTTTTCAACAAAATATTGTTTCTGGAAGAAAATGCCAATTCACCAAATTAGAGTTTTTTGTGGGAAAGGGCCGTTACAATGACACTTTTGCTGGGAATGTTTCCCAGGTCTGGATGGAGCGACCCACCCCAGAATACCCCTAACCACTGGGCGATAGAGTCAGCCTCTCTCTCTCTCTCTCTCTCTCTCTTTTCTCACACACGTTTTCAAAAGGGCTCGGTTCTGTCTAGTGCAGACAGAACGAAAACCCATTTGAAAACCTCAGCGTTTTTCCTGCTCTGGAATTCTTGTTTCCTGGCCAGCCCCACAGCCTGGAGAGCCCGGCCCAAGGGGAAGCAAAGCCAGGGAGGAATGGACATGAATTTTTTGTATGTAGTTCTAAAGCAAAAAAGAAAGGGGGGAAATCCCGTATTTTCAAGCCCTGCTGATCCCCCATAAAGACGCAGAGTTTGTAAAACTGTTTTGCGAGCCCCCTGGGGGGCGGCCCCCAAGCCACATAACACGTGTTTTGCTGATTATCACGACCCACCCACCCCTTGGAACGCTTTGCGACACTGAAACGAACATGCCACATTAAGGCCCCTCCCCCACTGGCCCCCTAATGCATTGTGTAATTTATGGACAGCCCCTTGAACACCGGGAACACCTTACTCACCCACGTTGGAGCTGCAGGATCGGGCCCTGGCTGGGTGCCTCTGACTCCCGGCCTGCAGGCGGGGCAGGGGTTGGCTGAGCTCCCCCTCCCCAGAGCCCTGGCGGCTTTTAATGACGCTGAGCTGCCATTGCCGGAGTCACAGATGGTTGGAGGAAACCTTCAAGTCACCCACCCCAGGACAGAGCCTGGTTGTCCCTTCCCACGTCCGGCCTGTGAGATCTAGGAATGGGAAGAGCAGGTTAGATCAGCAGGGTCAGGGCCGTCGCCCCTGCCAAGACAATGGTGTTCCCTACAGCGGGCGCTGGCTGCCTCTGGGGATCCGCTCACCGTGGGGAAACTATTCCCCGGGCCTTCGGGGTTCTGCCGTCTGGAGTGGGACACTTCTTCACTCTGCAGCGACCCCTCTCCGGACGCCACCAAAGACGAGGCATTTGTCCCCTCTTGACACAGATTGCAGCTCGCCCTGTTTGCAAACGGAGGTACCCGCCACCCTCCCCTGCCTCCTTTGGGAGAAGCCCTGCCCCACGTCCCTCTACAGAAGCAAAGGGCCTCCGGTCCCCAATGCACCGGGCGTAGGCCAGGGTGACACGGCAGGAGTCTCCAGGGGGCACTGGGACAGGGCATCTCCCAAGTGCTTTTCCTTAGCGCGTGGGCGGCGGTCGAAAAACGCTGCCCTGTTTGGTTTTGTGGTACAGTTCCTCTAAGGAGCTGTTGCAAGCAGCAAAGGAGGTTGTCCCCTGCCTTAACCTCTCCAGCTAGAGTCAGTTCTGGAGGTGGAAGAGCGCCGTGAGGAGCAAGCGTTGGTGGCTCGGCTGAGATCCCTGAGTGGGGGGATTGCTGGTGTGCTGTTTGTGACCCCCACTGTCCCAGGCCTGGGGCACAGCGAGTACATAAACAGGTGGCACTAAGCAAACACCCAGCCTCTGAGTCACTGATTTCACCTCAATCCACCTGCCACTTGCGACCGCTCAGCAGAGGCCCGACAATAACCTGGGGGCTGGCTCAGGAACACCCCCCCCCTCCCCCCGTCCAATTTTCTCACCCAAAGCAAGAGGCTCCAACATCCCGGCTCGGGTGGAGCAGATGGTTTTTGTGTTTCAGAGAGATGAGCCCAGCTGGATTTAGGCTCAATCCCACGCAAAGCTACATGTCACCCCCTGCAGCTTCTCCTTCCCCACCTTGGCAGGTCCCCGCTCTGCAGTGTGACCAGGAGGACGGTGCTAACGACCACCTTCCTCCCAGTTTCTCTCTCTGCTTTGGAGAAGGGCACCGCAGCTCTCTGCTCCTGGGCTTCTTCTCCCGCTCACGGGCCCGGCCTGAGTGCACCCCTAAGCCCACGCAAAGAGCAGGGAAAGCTCATGGCAGTTCCTGGGCTCCTGGAGGCCAGGAAGGGCAGTGGAGGAACAAGGTTTTGCTGTCGCGGCTCAGGCCCAGATCCCAGTGGTTTTTAGGCTCCTAGCTTCCATCAGTGGCTGTATTTAGGGTGATTAAACTGCACGGAGTCCAAGCTCCTTAGCCTCTTCTCCTGAACCCCAGCTGACACCAAACTCACCAGTGGTGGGGGAAAGCTAAAAGGGGCTCCGGTGCCAACTAAACTCTGGGCTTTTCCCCCAGCTAGACTCCCCCTAGCAGCTTCCTTCCCTACCCCACCGCAGGGCAGGCGTGCCCCCAGCCCAGCCTGCTCCCCAGACATCCACGGACTCATCTCCTCCCTCTGCTGAGACCTCACTTTTCCCCTAAGGCAGGGGTGGGCAAACTTTCTGGCCCGAGGGCCACATCTGGGTATAGCAATTGTATGGCGGGCCATGAATGCTCACGAAATTGGGATTGGGGTTGGGGGGAGGGCTCCAGGCTAGAACCGAGGGGTTGGGAGGGTGAATCAGGGCTGGGACCAAGGGGTTTGGAGGGAGGGAGGGGGATCAGGGCTGGGGCAGGCAGTTGGGACACAGGAGGGGCTCAGGGGTGCAGGCTCCAGGCGGCGCTTACCTCAAGCAGCTCCCAGAAGCAGCGGCACGTGCCCACTCTGGCTCCTACGCGGAGGCGCGCCCAGGCGGCTCTGCGCGCTGCCCCGTCTGCAGGTGCCTTTCCCATGGGCCACAGTTCCCGGCCAACAGGAGCTGCGGGGGCAGCGTGCGGAGCCCCTTGGCTGCCCCTATGTGGAGGAGCCGGAGAGGGGACATGCCGCTGCTTCTGGGAGCCGTGTGGAGCGGGGCAAGCCCCCGACCCCACTCCCCGGCGGGAACTCGAGGGCCGGATGTGGCCCCCGGGCCAGAGTTTGCCCATCCCTGCCCTAAAGGAAGCAGCCTTCGCAGATGGGAGACACGACCCTGCCCAGCTGTTCTCCCCAGGCAGGGGTCAGCATCCCGGCCCTGACCCTCGAATCCAAGCCCCCAACAGTAGGCCTCTCCCGATGCGACGTGGGGGGCAGGTCAGCTGCATGCTCATTGGCCAGTTCACTCGGCTAGATCCCAGCTCAGAGCCAGTCTCCGTGGTGGGAACTGGGTTTTTTTTTCTCTCCCCGGCCGTGCTATAAAACCGAGCCCCGCAAAAGCACGGCCGAGGGAAAGGTTAAGGGGCAAGACCGCGGAGGTGGTGCCGGTGAGCAAGCAGGCGGGAGCTGGCCTGGGAGCAAAGGTTTAGGGGGTGCGGGGGTGCAGGGGTAGGTGGGAAGATGCCCTGGCCTGGAAGAACGTGGGCACAGAAGCTGTGCATGGGATGCCAGATGGGCAGGGGGGTCTGCGGTGATGCCTTTTGTAGCCCCAATCTGAGGGCTCCGCTCGGAAAAGCCACCTGTCTCTCTGTGCCAGGCCTGCCACTCGGCGCTTCCCCCATCACTCTGCGCAGGGCTTTTCGGCCCACCCTGTTCCGGATCCTGCGGCTTAATATAGCAGTTTTCCGCACTGCCGGTGTCTCAGAGCATAGCCCGTGTCATCAGCCGCCCGCTCTCCGTGTCAAGGGGGGCGGGGAGCGGAGGACCAGGGGAGGGGAAGAGGCCCATTGATCAGAAGACAACACCGGCCAGGCTGAGTGCAGCACCGAGCCAGGTTTCCAGGCAAGAGCTGGTAGAGGAGACGGCTCCCAGGGGGGCCCTTCCCTCACTTCTCAGACCTGCTTCGGTTCCTGGTGCATTTCTGCCCTGGCAACAGGCAGGGCTCAGCTTCTCCACCCCGGAGAGAGGGGAGGGCTGGCCTCCCGGCTCCAGCGGGCCCATCTTCCGAGCAGCCCAGATAAATACACGCTAATGCCGGATTAAGCGCTAATGCCGAGACCCTGGTGGAAGGGGCGTGGCCCCGGGCCCAGCCTCCTGGGAAGACAGAACCCGCGTTGAGAAAGACGGTTTGGGGCGGAAGTTAGATTCGTCAGCAGAGACGTAACGAGCCAGGGAGCCATAAACATCTATTGATCTCACGTCTGTCTCTTCACCGTGATATAACAGACCCCCTCCATGTTAGCGCCCTGCTGATACAGTAACAGGGACACGGAGCTGCCTCTCTCTTCTTACCCTGGTTAACGCCTCCTGGCAGCTGCTTTTGCCTTTCACCCTAAGCACCGGATTCTGACCCCTTCACTTGGCTAAGTAGCACCCGACCCCTTCCCCTTCCCGGGGACTGCTCCCAGAGTGCACTGTTAGCCAGCCAGCCTGGGGCTGTGTTCATTGCGGCTTGCAGCGGTCAATTCCTTGGGACCGGAATGCTTCCTTGTATGTTTGTACAGCACCGAGCACAATGGGGGGGGGGCGGCAAATGGGCTCAGCTTCATTGGCTGCAGCTGTGTTTCACGTGACCCCCCCCAGCAGAGAAGCTGCCCCAGGGATGAGGTGGCTGCTGCCATGGGAATGCTAGGGAATGCTAGGAGACCCGGAAGGTTGCTCAGAATCGAGTTTGGGTGCCTGGCCCAGGGACATTACAATTAGTTCGCAGCGATGCAGGCTGTCGATACCCCGGCTCAGTCCAGCCCCGGCCCAGCCACGGACACCAGAACCCGGCGTGCTGGCCGAGGCCAGGGAGAGGGGGAATGACAAGGCGGGAGGAAAGGAGACAGCTGTTTGAGAGCCCCGCGGGGGGTTGCGTGGGAGGGCAGGCAAGGTCTCATTTGAGCGGCTGGGCAGACGCGCTCATCCAGGCCAGAGATTTTTCTCCTGTTCTCTGGCCCCGGCCGCTCTCAGCCAGGGAAATTCACACGCAGCCCCTGGCTCGCTCAGGGAGGACAGAGGAGAAGGCAGCCAAGCGGCGTCAGCGGCCCCTAGGGCTTGTAGGTGCAACATCACCCCCTGTCCTCCCTTCTTGACTCCTGGCCTGGCCTCTCTATCCACCCAATCCTGCTCCCCCAAACGCCCCTTGACTCCTCCAGCAGCAGGCTCGGGCCCTGCACTGCTGGGCCCAAGAGAAAGCTGCTGCTTCCCCCAGGCTCTCATTGAGGTCAACGGTCAGTTTGCCAGGGCCGCAAAAGAGCATCTTGGAGGCAGCAGAGATCTGATGGGCTAGAGCAGGCTTCCGTCCCCTCCAGTGCAAACCGCTTTGTCCTCGAGGTGACAAGAGGTGTCAGGGCCGATCGGCCTTTCAGCCATTAGCCCAGGCTCCCCGTGTGCCACCTGGTGCTAAAATCACTGTCCAACCAGGGTTCCCATGACAACCTCTCTCAGATGCTGCCTGGGATTGCAGGGTTTGCAAGTCACCCCAGCCATGCCAGGGCATAAAGCTACTTCAAAGTGTGTGAGAAATGAAGGGGAGGGGGGAGGGTAGCTCCCTTTTATGGACCCAGCCAGCCAGGAACTATAAAATCCCTCGCAGTAGCTGTTCTCTAATTGCCTTACCTATAAAGGGTTAAAAAGTCTCACTGTGATGCATAGGTAACAGGCAGTGAGTGCACCTGACCAAAGGAGCCAGTGGGAAGGCTGGAACTTTTAAAAATTGAAACAAGACTTCCCTTTTGTCTGTCTGGGGTTGTTCTCTCGGGGAGAGGGGACAGGACAGAGCGAGGCCGTAAGAAGCTTGGGCCAGGTATGAAAACATCATCAGTATCATACCTAGAAACTACTCATTTACAACCCCAGATATGTAAGTAGAGCAGGAAAGGTCTAGGAAGACGCGATCAGGTTTATCCCTTTTATTTCTTGATGGCTTGTGGATTTCTCTGTGCTAACCCCAGGTGCTTTTGTTTTGCTTGTAACCTTTAAGCTGGACCTCAAGAAAGCTACACTTGGTGCTTAATCCTTGGAGTTGCTCTTTTAAAATCTAGCAATAGCCGGAGTTCCCAGCTGTATTTTCTTTCTCTTTTTTTTTAAATAAAAATTTCCCTTTTTAAAGAACAGAATTGGATTTTTGTGTCTGAAGAGGTTTGTGCATGTGTTGTTAATTAGCTGGTGGAAACAGCTGATTTCCTTTTTTTTTCTTTTTCTTTCTCAGCTCTTCCCCAGAGGGTGTGGGTGAAAGAGCTTGAGGGTACCCCCCAGGAAGGAATTCCCAAGTGTGCCTTCCTGGGCTCTCAAAGGGGTTCTGCACTTGGGTGGTGGCAACATCTACCACTCCAAGGTCAGAGAAAAGTTGTAACCTTGGAAATAATACAAGCCTGGAGTGGCAAGTCCTTGGGGACCCCACCTTCTGCACTCAACGTGCCAGAGTGGGGAATTGGCCTTGACAAAGTGGCTGAATGGATTAAAAGAAATAAAGGGCAGTTCTCTACCTTAAATGAACAAAATGCCCATTTGGGTACCATGGCCCCAGCTTACTGGCCCAGAGGCCATGATGATGGACACAGAGCACTACAGGAGGTCGGTTCAGGCAGCCGACACACAAGGGCCAAGTACGCCCCAAATTTCCATCTGTGATCAACCAAAGACACCCCCATGTAGAAGCAGCAGGTGGCTCCTAGGAGAGGAAAATAAATCCAAGGTTATTGTAATAACGCCCATCGCCACTGCATCTGAGCGCAACAGAAAGTCACTCGGAACTGATACATTAAGCTCCCGAAAGTGACTTGGTCGTTTACGTCTATTTGCTGTGGAAGAGGAAAGAGAGTTTGTACCAAGAGCCAGTTCCCAGTGGTCTCTCTGAAGACCCGCTCTTCACGCCGCATTGCAATAGGCTAGGAATGTAGAAATTGAAGATGCAACTTTTTGGGTAGCAAATGTAACAGCACGGCGGGAGGAATACTGCAAACTGAAAACGTGCCCATGAATATTAGATCAGTAGCTCTGTGGGGCCAGGACTGTGTCTTCCCATCTGCATGGCCCTGGACAAGGCCCCGGGAAAAATAAAGAACACTCATTCGTTGTTTAGATTGATTTTCTGGGGCCAAGCTCCCTCCCTGTCCACTAGCCTCTGCAGTTCATTTCTCCTGCCGGGGATCTTTGCAAAGGGCGCAGGTCGTGGGCGCCTTTGAAAGCGTGTGTGGGAAGCGGATTGTAGATATTCCCGAGTGTGAGGATGTGTTCGGAAGCGCACGTCCAATCGGGGAGCAGAAATGAGACCATGGGTTGGACCTGACCAATCACAACCAACCCTGGTACTGTAGCTGGAATAGCCAAGCACAGAGGCATCATTCCTAACCCCTGCACAGCCCTGAGTAGCCCAAACCATTCGATGCCACAAATGAAAGGAAATTGCAGCCTGCTCACAGATGTCCCACGGAGAGAAGAGAGGCTAAACTCGTTGGCTCCGCCGTCCACAGCAGGTGAGTCGCTCGGCCCCACGGTTGAGTGGGACAAGATCTAACACGGGCACAAAGGGGCACATTTAGCTGGCATAGGGACAGCGAGTCAAAATGTTAAGACTGGTGACATTTCAGAATTGGAAAGAAAACATTTCGATATCCAGCACCCCTCCCCATTTTTAATCACACAATAGACCTGGTTGAAGCATTCCAAATTCTGAAATGATTTCAAATTTTGAAAAAGTAAAAAAAAAAAATTTGGGGGGGGAATCCACAGAAATATTCATTCATTCCCCCCACTTCCCCTGTGTGGCCAGTTTTCTGGTGTTCGGCGTTAGGAATTACCTTATCAGAACAGGGATCCACCTAACCAGGATCCTTTCCTCCCACCGTTGCCAATACAAACCCCCTGCAGTATGCAATGTGGAAAAAACTCCCCATGGAGGAAACTCCTTCCTGACCTCTATCTGTGAGAAGTGCTTTTTGCCCTGAAGCAGGAGAGTTGTGGGTAAAACTGTCCAAAGCACCTAACTGACGCAGAAGCCTTCAGCCTGGTCTACACTAGAAAGTTGTACTGATAGAACTAGGGCAGCCTGGAGTCTGAGTTTTAACCAATGGGCACCACTGGACTGGAATATAAATCCCTTCTTGCGGGATAGCCAGGGCCTGTCTACACTAGAAAACATGGCCGGTGAAATCACAGAGGTGCCAGCACCGCGCTTTTGGCAGAGCGCGCTCACATTTGGCTGCCTTTGCCGGTGCCGTGCGTCCTCGCGGCGCCAGGCTGCATCAGCACACGACGCGTGGCACCATGGGTAGGCCTCGCAATGTGCCCCCAGCCACCGGCGCACGGCCTGGTGGGAAATTTTGGCAGTGCATTGTGGGATAGGAGCACTCGTCTTGTGGGAGTTGGGGGTCCGAGTCCCTCTGTTCCATCCCATCATCTTCCCTTCTCAGCGTACGGGACTAGCTATGCCAGCCTCACGCGCCTTGGTCCCATTATAACCGGCCCCGCACTCGGGCCGTGGCACCAGTACAGTTAAAGCAATGCAGCTTTTTAGCACAGACCAGGCCCGACCCCCACTGGCATTCAGTGGGACTTGCCCTCCCAGGTCACTTAAGGCTGCAGAAAATCTTACCCTTTGTTCCTTCCAAGACATCGCTGAGGGTTTGCTAGTGACTGTGGCCATTTATAATTCCCCAGCATAAGGCCCATCCACCCGCCATTCCGGGTGGGAGAAGGACGACTCCCCCCACCCCCACCCGCCCTCGCTGACTCCTTAGAAGACCATTGGGGGAGATCCATTTGAAAATAGCCAGACCCACGGGAGAGAGAAAAGTTTGGATGTTAACCCCTTGCTGCCTGCGTGGGTCCAGACGGCCTGAGGCAGCTGTGAAAGTCACATCCGGTGGGATGACAAAGAGTGGACGCCCCTGCTTTAAATTGTGTCTCTGTTTCTCTTCCCTTAGCGTGAAGATTATCCCTGTTGAGAGGGCCAACATCAGGGCTGGCCTTCACGGCAGGGCTGCCTCCGGCCAGCTCCTGGCTCAGGAAAAGACCCTCTCTGCTCTAATGATGCCTTGGACGAGAGAAAGCACTTGGCTGGTGTAGATGGGCTTTTAAATGCCCAAGAGTGTTCGAGATCAGCTTTCATTCCGGGTGTATTCCTAGCGACTCTGAGCTGCCTTCAATTACCCTGCTGCAATTAGCTTTACTAAATCCACAGCAAGGCCCGGTGCTTTTAATACATGACGCGCAGGGGGGCCACGGCCCCTCTTGTGCAAAGCAGATCCTTTCCCCGGCCCGGCTCTGGGGCTGGCATGGCTTCGAGCGCAGCCGTGGAGGGGTTCCTTGCTCTAAAGCGTGCGAGGCTTCTTGAGGCATGGCCCAGCTCCGCAAACAGTGACTCTACGGCTTGGCGAGTGTCACGGACACCAGCCAAATGGACGCAGCTTGCCTGGGCGACCCTGGCCTAGTGGAGAGCGCGTTGGTGTGGAAATCACAAGACCCAAGGTCAGCCCTGGCACTAGCCCGCTGGGTCACCGTGGGCTCGTCACTTCACTGCTCTGTGCCTCAGTTCCTCCCGTCAAATGGGGCTCTGATATTCACCACCTTTGTGGTCTGCTAATGACAAGATCTAGATGTTGTTATTGCTACAAGCCAGAAGCCGGGATTCTAAACGACCAGCCCTGGGGTCTGAGAACGAAGACTTGCTTTTCACACCGTGCCCATCCACACCACTTGCACAGCCAGCCCTCGGCGACACCTGGGTCTAGTTTTACAGCAGTCCGGGGGGTTGCACAGGTGAACCGGATCGGAACTGAATTAACGGCTCTGCCCGTGCACACAGCGGTAGAATGCCGCTCGCGCTCTGCAGCCTGAGCTAACACCGCAGGCGTCTGTCTCTGTCACCGGAATGGGCAAGCGTGACTGGCACACAGGGAGCAGGTTTGGGGAGCGGGAAGGTGCCATTTTCGCACAGACGCTTCTCAGTGTAGAATTGCACTTTAAGCAAACATTAAGCATTGACTAGGAGCTGAGCTGGCCCCTAAAGACCTCTGTGCTGGGGGCTGAGATGAGATGGTGGGTTAAATAGAGGGGTTGAGGGGTTTAAGTTCAGGGCTGGGAATTGGGGTCTCCCAGTTTCTAACCATGGCTCTGGCACCTTCTCCTTCCTCGGACAGCTAATGGGGCCCCTTAGCTGTGAGCTGGGGCTAAGACTTACCTCTCATACACCAAGGCGAGAACGAAGTCCTTTAATAGCTATTGCTGACAGGTGCTATGTGGGAGCAAATTATGATTAGAAAGCAGCAAAGGGAGATGGCCCAATGGTTAGAGCACTTGACGAAGACTTGGGAGACCTGGGTCTGAGTGCCGGCTCCCCCCCAGATTCCCTTGTGAGGAGCTCAGATACTATGGTACTGCAGGCCAGACAAGTGCATTAGACACGTAAAAGGCACATCTGGCATGGACGCGTGCTGCCGGAAGGGTGAGTATGGGTCTGATGTTCTGAAATACAGCTAGGCCGCTGCTCTCGAATATCCAGCAAATGCTCCCCATCCTGCAGGCTCAGGGGCTCACAAAAGACAGCAGGGAAGAGATGCTGACACGGCAGAACGCCAAGCAGGAAACTGGCCATTAGGGGCGCAGACACCCCGGACTACCTGTCCCCTCACTCTCCCAGGGCGCATTGACCCTCAGAAGAGCCCCAGCTGTCTGCACCAATCTCTCGGTGGGGGGAGAAAGAGAGAGACGTTCTCTTTCGGCGGAGGATTCCTGGAAGGCACTGGAGACCTAGAGCATTCGACATCACAAGACAATGCGCCGAGCAATGGAGAGGGGGAAGGGACTTTAGACGGGCAGTGTGAAGTTTCCCACACCATCTCTGTATGACTCCGAGACCTTGGGAGAAAAGGTCTCCATGAAAGGTGTTGACTCCCCACCCCTTCCAGGAAGCGCTGCAAAAACTTCCACTCCAGTTCGGCACCAGTTTGGGAATCCGCCAGGAAAATACGGAGCGTACCTAGCGAGCCCAACGTTAAAAATTAAATAACCCCCTTCCAGGCCTTTAGATGCTGCAATGAAAATCTAAAAATGCCTGGTTCTTTACTCTGTAGGTCGCCTTTAGGGTGACCAGACAGCAAATGTGAAAAATCGGGATGGGGGGTGGGGGGTAATAGGAGCCTATATAAGAAAAAGACCCCCAAATCGGGCCATCTGGTCACCCTAGTCACCTTTAACTCTATATTATCTTCATGGCTCAATTCTGAGCCATGCAAGGCGGTGAGGACTCTGGCCTGATCCCGCAAAGCCCTTAAGCACCTGCTTGAAGTAAGCGAGCAAGTTGTATCCTTGACTTCACTTGGATGCTTCCCATGCTTAAATTCAATGCATTGCCCCATCACACTCTTGCTACCTGTGTCTCAGGACCTTGGGGAAGCTGCTAAGTGTGTAAAAAGGAGAGGACAGTGCTGGAAGGCCAGGCAGCTCACAAGCCATACTGACGCGGGGGGCATGATAGACAGTGGTCTGCCCAGGTACCCTTGCATCTCTCGTCACCACAGCACCAGAGCTGTGGGTTTAACCCCATAGAATTGAACATTGCAAGCCCCGGATGCAGGGTTCACGGCTGGGTGGGAAGGGCGGAAAGGCCTGGCCTGCCCCCAAAACATCCCGCTCAGGGGGAAAATCACTCCAGCAATTTGCAAGCAAAATCACACTAACCCAGACCAGCGAGTTCAGTACCTTGGACAGCGCTCACTCTCCATAGCTATTGTCATACTAGACCCGCCAGGCCTAGCCAGCTAGGGGAGCAAACTCCTCCGAATTGAACTGAGAACCAGCCAAATATCACACAGCCAAAACCACCTTCAGAGCAGGGCACATTATGATGATTATGCTAAGTAAATAATCGGAATGGGGCTAACCAGGCCTTGCCCACCAGTTTCTCCAGCACTGTGGATCTGTGACTGTGGACAGTTACACGGGGACAAATCATGCAGTGTGACTGGAAACCCCTGAAACCTCCGAACCCAAACCCGGACTGATGTCATTAAAGGATTATTACTGCACAGCGGGGGGCGGGCTGCACATCACCATTCTTCCAGGAGCATGTGAATGAAGGTTGCCAGTGTCGAACCAGACTTCCTGTCTGGAAAGCGCAAATGCTGGGGGGGTGGGGAGGGAGGGTAGACACTAACAATGCCTCCTAACGCATGCACCATTTCCATTCATTGCATTGGGAGGGACAGGCTGGCGGTCAGGTTATTCGATTAGGTGCATGGGGTTGGAGAATGCGGCTCTTTGGAGGATTCATACGCATCCCCCTCGTGCAGAAACCCAGAGCAGGGTCTGATTGAAGTGTAAGTTACAAAGAGAGAGAGACGGGGGTGGGGGGGGGAGCAGGTAGATTGGCTCTTGAAATGCACCTAGTCCTGCCCCTGTTCTGAGGGCACAGTAGAGACGGGACAGGAGGAGCTGGCTCGCAGGGACACTGGATATTATATTCCTTTGGGGCGGGGGTTTCTCAACCTTTTTCTTTCCGAGCCCCCCCCCCATCCTATACAAACTCCATGGCCCACTTGTGCCCCAAGATCTGGTTTTCTGCATGTACAAGCCAGGGCCGGCGGTAGGGGGTAGCAAGCAGGGCAGTTGCCCGGGGCTCTGTGCCATGGGGGGCCATCACAAAGCCACATTGCTCAGGCTTCAGCCCAGGGTGCCGGGGCTCAGGGCCCCGGGCTTCAGCCCCATACGGTGGGGTTTCAGCTTTCTGTCCCGGCCCCCAGCGATTCTAATGCGGGCCCTGCTTGGCAGCCCCCCTGAAACCTGCTGGAGCCCCCCCTGATCCCTAGTTGAGAACCACTGCGCTAGGGAACCAAGGAGCCACTGGCCAGGGCAAAGGCAGGGCACCGGCTCGCCCCAAACCCCACATGTCTTGGCAGGAAACCCCCTCCCCCGTGAACCCGCGTCTTCCCCGCCCCCCAGGGCTAAGAAAGGCACCGCACGCCGGGCTCTGCTTTGTCTCCGTAGGTTTATCTCTCTTTGCAATATACAATATAAAACCATCGGCTTCTGCTTTGTACAGGTGAGCGGCATTGGCACGGCGGACCCCCCGCGGGCAGACCCACGGCCCGTTACATTCAGGCGGCAGCGGCTCCGAGAGCGGGGGCCAGCCCCAGAGAGCGGGCTGAGGGGGGCGGGGGGACGAAACCCGCGGGAGAAATTCCGCCCTCGCCGGGATCTCCCCAGCCAGCTCTGCCCAGGACACCCCGTCCCCGGGGGCTCTCCGCTCGCGGCGCTGCGTGACCCCCCCACAGCGGCGGGTCGGACGGACACTCGCATGCACGGTTACAGCCATTTGTTTGTTAAAAAAACAACACCACAAGACCCCGGCCCCCGCCGTCTTGTGATTCACAGCAGCGGCTGAGACCACTTGGGGGCGGACCCCGGCCCCCTCCCTTGAAGGGGAGACTGGAGCACGGAGAGATGCCCCCTCCCCTCGCAAAGATGTAACCTGGCTAATCAGGCCAGCCACAAACCCCCAAATCCAGAGTCCTCCCCCACTTGGGAGGACAAGTCACCCCCCCTCCCCAACCTGCCCCCCCCCCCGGAAGACAGCCGCCGCCAAGACATGGGTTGATGGTTTAGGGTCTCCCTTGGACAGAGCAGCCCCCCCTATATACCATGGAGCCCCCCCCCCCCAGAAGATGCGAACCGGCAGTGCCCCCCCCCGGCCCGGTCTTCACCGCCTCCTCGGCAGCTCCAGGGGGGCGAGCGGGCAGTTTCGGGAGGCGGCTCCGGCGGGCGGTGTCGGGGGGGGGAGGGCCCGGGATAGTTCAGCAGCTCCGCGGCGGCGCGGGGGGCCTCCCTAGCGGTCCAGGCTGATCGTCCAGTGCTTGGCGCCGGAGTCCCTCCGGCCGCCGGCCTCCCCCTCGCTCTTGAGGTCCTGGAAGACCTGGGTGAAGAAGTGCGGGTCCGCGTTGATCCGCAGCATCTGGGCGCTGAGGCGCTGGATGAGCGCCAGGCACCGCTCCCAGAAGCGCTCCTTGTCGCCCTCGGCCAGGAAGGGCTTGAGCGGGTAGGAGATCTCGTTGCCCAGGTAGGAGTAGGCCAGGTAGAGGCAGGTGAGGAAGGCGGCCTGCAGCTCGCCCGGGCTGCCGATCTCCTCGCCCCGCAGCGCCTCGCGGCACAGCAGGTAGACGAAGACCAGGTTGGCCGGGGTGATGAAGCCCTGGTCCTGCCAGCCCTGCAGCAGCAGGGCCCGGTCCACGCCGCGGAACCAGGCGATGAGCTCGCCGGGGCTCAGCCCCTTCAGGCGGTAGCAGCGGCGGCACACGAAGTCGCCCAGACAGCGCAGTAGCTCGCCGGTGGAGGCCTGGACCACCACCCGGCGCGGGGAGCGGCTGCCGGGCGGCGGCGGGGGCGGAGGGGGCGGCGGCGGCGGCGGCTTGCCCCCGCCCGACTGCGGCTCCGGCGGGGCGCAGGGCACCGTGGGCACCGGCACGGCCAGGGGCCCCGGCTTGGGGCCGGGCGCGCCCGCCTCCGGCTGCGCCCCCAGGGACTTGCGCAGGTTCTCGCGGTTGCGCTGCTGCACCAGCGAGTCGGGCTGGGGCTGGGCCCCGCCGCTGCCCGGCTTGGGGGTCACCTTCTTGGCGCCCTTCTTCTTCTTGGCCGAGGCGGCCACCAGGCGCTTCCAGGTGAGCGCGGAGATCAGCACCCCGGGCCGCTTCAGCCGGCTCTCGCCTTTCCCGTGCGCCCGGGCCGGGGCGGCCTCCTGCGCCAGCGGCCCCCCGCCGCCGCCGCCGCCGCCCTTCCCCGCGGCGGCGGGCGGGGAGAGGGACAGCACCGTGCCCATCCTCGCTCCTTCCTCCCCCGGGCGCTGGGACGGGCCGGAGCCGAGCGGTCTAGGGCGCGGCGGGAAGCCAGAGGCGGGCACCGGCCATGGGAGGGCGCCGGGCGGAGCCGGAGGACGCGCCGCTGCGGCTGCTGCGCCCGATCTGGGCTCTGCACCAGCGGCTGCACCAGTGCCGGCCCCGCCGCTCCCCGCCTCTCTCGGAGCAGCCAATCCGAGCCGGGCTCCCCCACCCGGCGCGCGGCGCGGCCCGCCTCCCCGTGGGGACCTCCGGGGAGGGCGGGGGAGCCCGGGCGGGGGGGTCCCTGCTGCCCCAGGCGGCTGGCCGGGAACTGGGGCTCGGGGGAGGGGGGGCGCTTTCCCTGGCAGATCCCCCCGGGAAAGGTGTGAAATGGGCGCTTCTCATTGGGGCATTAATGGCTCCCACGCGTGGTGAGGCCTCGTCCCTGTCTGACCCCAGCAGTGGGGAGGGAGCTGCGGGTATCCCTGGCTGGCCCTTCTCTCCAGCTGTACAGGCGGATTCCTCCATCCCAGGGACCATAATGATCCAGCCCCAGTCCCTGCCTAGCACACCCAGAGAATACAGCCGCCATAAGGCTCCGGTTCTGGTCCCCCAGCTCCAAATGGCTGTAATGGGGCCAGAAAAGGTTCAGAGAAGACGATCAGGGGGTTGGAAGAGCAGCCACAGGGGGAGAAATTCAACCGATGAGGACTGTCCAGTCTGGAAAAGAGACCACTAAGGGGGGGAATATATGACAGAGGTCTATAAAATCATGACTGGTGTGGGGAGAGAGAGTGAAAAGGGAAGAGTTGCTTACCCCTTCACACACTGGTGGAACCGTGGGGCAGCCAGCGAAGTGACTCCGCAGCAGGTTTAATGCGATCAAGAGGAAGTATTTCTTCACACAACCCACAGTGAACCTGCGGAACTCACTGCCAGGGGATGTTGTGAACCTGGGTTCAGAAAAGACCTTGAGAAGTTCCTGGAGGACAGGTCCAGCAGTGGCTATTGGCCAAGGGGGTCAGGGACACAACCCCATGCTCTAGTTGTCCCAAAGCCGCTATCAGAAGCTGGCAGTGAAAGACAGGGTTGGATCACTCCATAGTTGCCCGGGTCTGTACACTCCTCCTGAAACTCTGGTACTGGCCACTGCCAGAGACAGGATACTAGGCAAGATGGACCATGGTCTGACCCAGTTGTTATGTTCACCACCAAAATGCAGCCACCTCTGGGGTGGAGGGCAGCAGACACCTCTTGCATGCCAGGGTCCATGCAGCGGTTCTCAAGTCACCCCCCAAAGGGCCTGTGGTAGACTAGCTGCATGAAGAGGACTCCAACCCCCTTGGGCACCATATGGGGGGTCTCCAGGTCAGCCCAACCTAAGCTAACATGAGGGGTAGCAATAGGGACCATCTAGAGCTCATGGGCTGCATTGTCATGAACCCAGGGGCCCTAACACACTGTGACAGCAGCGGGGAGGTGATGGAGTTGCTATTCCAGCCCTAGCCTGGGCCCTAGGCCCTGATTTCCCTGGTTTTGTGCAGATGCAAAGAGATTTGCCTCCCAGAGAGGCAGGAGAATGCCCCTTATTCCCAGTTGGGGCTCAGGGGGGAGGCAGGGTGCACACCCCAACAGCGGTGCCACCGTCCCGTGCTCCAGAATCCCAGTTTTCACAACAAAATGAAAGAGCAAGTCCCAGGCCCTTGGGGTTACAATGAAACCCTGCCAGACTGCAGACAGCCTGAAACAATAACTCCCAGGTGAGAACAATGACTAATCAACTCTCATGCTTCAGGGCAGCAGCTGCCTGCAGGTGTCACTGGATTCCCTGCTCTGTTCGTTCCCCCTGGGGCACCCGGCATTGGCCGCTGTCAGCAGAATGGACACTGGGCTGCATGGACCTTTGGTCTGACCCAGTCCGGCCGTTCTGATGTTCTGATGTTCGGTGTTTTCCCCCTCCAGTGCATAATGTGAAGTCTCTCGGTACCCACAGGGGGGACAAATATTTGATCACGGGCTCTTCAGTCTAGCTGGGAAAGGTCTAACTCAATCCAGTGGCTGGCCGTTGAATCTGGACACATTCAGACTAGAAATCAGGTGCACCTCTTTAGCAGTGAGGGCAATTAACCACTGGGACAATCTACCAAGAGTTGTGGTGGATTCTGGCCTTGGTCAGCTCTATCTGGGTTGTTTTTCTACTTCCTCCAGGGCATGAGAGATTGGCTTCAGGTGGAGGCGGGATACCAGGTGGGTGGGCCAGCGCTTGGAGGTGGGTCAGTGAATCCTCCTTCTGCATGCCTGGCTGGTGGGTCTTGCTCGTGTGCTCAGGGTCTAGCTAATCACCGGATGTGGGGTCAGGAAGGAATTTCCCCTCCAGGTCAGATTGTTAGGCAGTTTGGGGCTTGTCACCTTCCTCTGCAGCGTGGGGTGGGGATTGCCTGCTGGGATCAGGAATCAGGTGGAATCTCCTTCCTTAGGGGTTTTTAAGGCCAGGCTTGACAAAGCCCTGGCTGGGATGATCTAGTTGGGGTTGGTCCTGCTTTGAGCAGGGGGTTGGACTAGATGACCTCCCGAGGTCCCTCCCAACCCTGAGATTCTATGATCAGCTGGGGGTCTCTCCCCTTGTCAATTCCCTGCCCTTGCAAGGTGGCACCTGGGTCCCTCTGGTTCTCTGCCCAGGGGGCACAGTAGCTTTGTCTCCTGAGGACTGACATGTCTAAGGAGATGTTTAGGCAGCAAAGAAAAACCCGTGGCTGGCTCATGCCAGCTGACTCGGCTGAGGCTGCAGGGCTGTTTCATTGCTGGGCTGGTAGGAGGAGGCTCTGGGCTAGAGAGGGGGAGCAGCCAGAGCCCACCTGGAGGTGGGACAGACCTAGATGTGCTGTGCTGAGGGAGGTCAGGCCCGAGGCCCTGAGAGTTTCCTGTGCTGGGTTCAGATGCTCAATAAACCTCCTGTGTTAACGCTGGCTGAGAGTGTCACGGAATGTGGGGGAGTCCAGCCCTGCACCCCTCTTCCCCGGATTCACTGGGGGTCTCAGCCAGCCAGTAGAACAGAAGGTTTATTAGAGATGCCAGGAACACAGGCCAAACAGAGCTTGTAAGTACAACCAGGACCCCTCAGTCGGGCCCTTCCGGGGGGCAGGGAGCTTAGACCCCAGCCTGGGGCTCCCTGCGTTTTACCCCACAGCTCCAAAAGGGGGGCAGGGAGGCCAGACCCTGTCTGCGCTTCCCTCCATGTTCCCCATCCAGCTCCAAACTGAAACCAACCAGGCAAACACTCCAGCAGGCTCTTCCCCTCCCCCAGGGCTCCTCCTCTCGCCTTTGACCATTCTCCCAGCCAAAGGTGTCACCTCCCAACCCCCGTCCTGGCTCATGTTACAGCCCCAGGTAAAGTCTCACACTCCCAATGTAGCCTTTCCCAATGCAGCCAGCCTCTCAGGTCAAATCCATCTCGCTCCCTACTCCGTCACATCTCTCCCCCCTTCGAGACTGAACTGAGTGGGGTCACTCTGACCAGTGGCCTGGGGAAGTTCAGGGCCCCCTCTCGGGGACAACGCATCCGCTATCAGGTTGGCACTTCCCTTCACATGGACCACGTCCATGTCGTAATCCTGCAGGAGCAGGCTCCACCTCAGGAGCTTGGTGTTGGCCCCTTTTATCTGGTGTAGCCAGGTCAGGGAAGAGTGGTCGGTGTACACGGTGAAGTGTCGCCCAAATAGATACGGCTCTAGTTTCTTGAGGGCCCACACCATGGCCAGGCATTCCTTCTCGATGGCCGCATAATTCTGCTCTCGGGGTAGCAGCTTCTTGCTTAAATACACGATGGGGTGTCTCTGCCCCGTTTCATCCTCCTGCATTAACACCGCCCCCAGTCCGATGTTTGAGGCATCGGTGAACACCAGAAAGGGCTTGTCAAAGTCTGGGTTTGCCAGAACCGGGCCCCTGATCAAAGCCTCCTTCAGTGCACAGAGAGCCCTCTGGCACTCCTCGGTCCAGACCACCTTGTCTGGCTTCCCCTTCTTACATAGCTCAGTGATGGGGGTGGCTATGGCGCTAAAGTGGGGCACAAATCTTCGATAGTACCCCGCCATCCCAATAAAGGCCTGGACCTGCTTTTTAGTTTGGGGAGCGGGCCAGTCCCGGATCACCTCCACCTTGGCTGGTTCTGGCTTTAGGCGGCCGCTCCCCACCCGGTGGCCCAGGTAGGACACTTCAGCCCTCCCCACCTTGCACTTCTCTGCTTTTATGGTCAGCCCAGCCTCCAGGAGTCGGTCCAGCACTTGTTTAACCTGGACACATGGTCTTCCCACGTCTGGCTAAAGACACAGATATCATCGCTATACGCCACAGCGAAACTCTCCATCCCCTTTAGTAGCTGATCCACCAGGCGCTGGAAGGTGGCTGGCACTTCCTTGAGGCTGAAAGGCAGGGTCAGGAACTTGTAGAGCCCCAGAGGGGTAATGAAGGCAGATTTCAGCCGGGCATCTGCATCCAGTGGCACTTGGACAGACCTAGATGTGCTGGGCTGAGGGAGGTCAGGCCCTGAGAGTTTCCTGTGCTGGGTTCAGATGCTCAATAAACCTCCTGTGTTAACGCTGGCTGAGAGTCACTCTGGTCTAGAGATCGGGGTTGCATTATTCCCTCTGGGTGTGGAGGCCCTGGGGGGCCAGTGCGAGGGGACTCCCTGAGGGGGTCCACGGCAGAGCCAGGCGTGCTGAGGGCTCTGAGAGGTGCGGCTCCAGGAGGCGGAGGGGCCTACAGGTTAACCCCTGAGAGAGAGCGGACTCCTGAGAAGGGCTGTTGCCCTGAAGGGGGTTCCTCCCAGGGACCGTAGGGAGCCGGGAGAGAGCACGAGTCCTGTGAGTTGGTGACAATGTGGTAGCAGAGGATGGTTGGCGGATGCACCCTGGAGACGATTGGCTGTGAGCGCAGGCGCTTGGCAGTGAGTGGCTGCCAGCGATAAAATGAGGGAATTGAAGGAACCAGCCTGGAAATGGCCTAGAACCAGCTCTGTAAGAGGGACCTGGCATGTCTGTGCAGGGAGAGAGGGCTGAGTGTGGGGAGGCTCACCCAGGAGCAGCTGGTTGTCCAGCTGGTAGAGCATGACCAGTCCCAGGAGCAAGCTCCAGATCCCAGCGGGGCTTCCGGGAGGCCCAGAGAGGCTGGGGTAGTGGCAGGGGGTCCACCAGACCAGGTTCCCCAACCGGGAGCGGGGCTTCCCAAGCTGGGTTCTCCCCGGTGGATGTGAAGGGATGGGAACTGGAGCTGGGAGTGAAGGAGCTGGAGGAGTGGAGGCTAGCCAACCGCTCGGAGCAGTGGAAACGTGAGCTGGAGCTGGAGGAGAGGCGGGCCAGGAGGACCTGCCGTGGGGTAAGTGGGGAAGGACCCCAAGTTGCCAATTCGGCAGGAAGCCTAGATTCCTAAGTGTGCGCCGGTGTAATGGGGGCGGGATAGCGATGCCCCCCTCGCTGCCTGTGAGAAGGCTGGTGAGCTGAACCAGGGGGTTCCTCCCAGGGCTCGCACAGAGCCGGGAGAGACCACGAGTCCTGTGGGTCTGCGACACCTGGTTACGACCAGCACACCCTGCTGTGAGCGACGGCTCGTCCTGGGGCCGGGAGCAGGACTGCGAGATTATTCCCGGTCCCGAAGGGGCCCAGCAGCCAGGAACATCCTGTCTAGGAAAAGGGGGGTTTTGACCAGCACGCTGGGCCTTGGGCAGGGCGCGGCTGTGGGCCAGTTCCCCCATTGAGCCCCTGCTGACATGGTTCAGGCAGGAGTCTGGCGCATGAGGGCGTTTTAAGGGAAACCCGTGTGGGTTGCTGGGTAGTTGTGGGGTTGAAGAAGGGGCATAGCCCCTGCCCACACCCAGCCTCCGTGACCAGACAGACCCCTGCCTGGGGCAATCTCCCAGCCTGCGACCCACATTGCTCCTGGCAACCACCCCTATCACACCCCTCTCCATCCCCACACAGCGGCGTCGCCAATGGAAATCACGATATTTGTGCCCACTCGGACAAGTCCCAGCATTCGCACGAAGCCGGGGCCTTGGAGAAAGGTTAAGGGGCCTCTTACGGAGACAACCTCTGCTCAGAACTTGTTTTATTATCTCGGGCTCCGGCACCGACTGAATGGATCCGATTGCCAGCCAGCCAGAGGAGATTTTTCTCTGTCCTCTTTATATTTCTACAAGCAATTATAACCCTCCCTCCTTGTTCCTTCCCCCCAACAGCGTGCTCCCGCTCCGGATTGCTGACAGACTAGAGCAAAGCTTCTCCCTCGCCCCGGCACAGGGCTTCTCTCCCAGGGCTGTGAAATTCTGTACCGAATCGACACTCCACAACTGTTCTTTCCAGCCTTCCTGCTCGCCAAGGAGCCTTCCTGCATGCGAATCACCTCCGCGAGTCGCCCCACAGAGCAGCCCGCACTGGGGAATGTGCAGCTCATGAAAATTTCAACGAGAATGTATCAACGATGCTTTTTGATACGGCGTTTTGCATGTGAAATTAACGAAGGGACGTGCGGTGAATGTAACCGGCTTTGGGCCGGCAGGAGAACGTGAGCTGCAATGAATTAGAATTAGATCGGAGCTGGACCGGCCCCTGAAGCTTTGAGGGCATTTGAAATCAAAATTTAGACCCAGATCTGAGTGGCATGATCCCAAACCCTGCATCTGAACCTTTGGGGGGCGGGGGAGGGTCCAAATCTAGATTCAGGGACAGATTCCATCATGGCAGGGCACAGTGGTTGTTACTGTGCAACAAGGGGCCAGAGGAGAATTCCAGGTGTTGTGTTGGTCCTGCCATAAGCAGCCCTACGCTGCTCATTCCTGAAGCCGGGGGTAGGCTGGGGAGGGGAAGGGTCATGCTGCGGTGGGAATTCTAGCTGGGGCTACAGCCCAGGGCTGCGGCAGAGTAGAGCCGCTGGGGACTGCTCGCGCTTTGGGCAGTTTCAGCTCCTGGAGCAGCTGTGAATCCAGAAAGGCTTGGAGCGTCAGCAGCCCCCAGCTGCTCCGAATCAGAGCCCAGATTTCCTCTGGGCCCATCCAAGCTACGGCTGGGGTTTGGGGGTTGGCCGCAAAGAGCTTCGAACACAAGATGTTCTGGGATGTGATCTAGTGGGGTGAGAATGGGCAGTAGAGGGGTTCTGGAGGCGAGAGTGGTCTGGGGGCTGCCCGTGTGGCTCTAGTGAGGACGGGGGCCAGTGTCTGAACACAACTGCTGCCGCAATTAGCGCATGAGAACCAGGCGGTGACTTGAAGCAAGGCCTCCTCAGCCAGCCCGGGTTGAACGGGAGCCCGAGGCTGAGAAGTCCTGGCCTAGAAGGGAAGCCACACGGCTCGTGGACTCTGGCTCCTTCGGCGTGTTCAAAGGTTTATTTGTTTTTAATATTTCCTCCTTTCAGAGCGCGGCACAAATATTAACTAATGACGCCTGCGATCCCGGGGGCAGGGCTGAGTTTGTAACGGGAGAGGGGCCGGCCTCAAGCAACATTTTACATTCAGAACATGCAGCGAGCCGGGAGGTCCCGGGGCGCTGAACTGCCAGGCCCGGAAGTGCTGGGTTTCTCCCTGGCACAAATTAAGCGCTGCCCAGGGGGTCTGTACCCATAGCCTGATCTTACAGGTGAGGAAATGCCTATACCCACAACCTGCTCCGATTTAACCAGAATCGGTTCCGAAGTCCATTCCATACCCCTGTGGATGCTCACAATCAGTTTAACTGAACCGACTCCAATTAAACAGGTGCAATTTGTGCTAGACCCAGATAGTCTGATTCTGCAGCCCCAGTTAATTACAGGTGCAGACAAGAGAGGAATTAGCCCCTCTAACTCACCTGGCTGTACTTGCAGGTAATTAGATGGCCAGTACCTCACAGTTAAATTGGAGTGGGGGAAATTCCAGCCACGACACCAGAGACTTGGTTGAAGCTCATGTAAAAATTCAGGCTAGCATCATGGGCCTGGGACCCCACTGCAGGCTGCGGGGAGGGGTTTGTTTATTGCTTGCCTATGGAGGAGTCCCTGTTTTCAGCAAGGGGGGCTTTGCAGGAGATGTAGTTGGGGGCAGTTTGGGCTGGTGCTGCTGAAGCAGAGACGGCCGGCTAGCAAGGGGGCTAGCTGAGGACATTGGGAACAGCAGAGAATTCTCCTGATGGCAGGAAAGGTTCTTCCAGGACCTGTCAGCCAGGAGCTCTGCTCAGCCTGTCATCTCAGATGCAGGCACCTTCTCTGGCTGCGGTATGGGCTTTGACGTCCCTCTCTTCCCCCAGTTTTGCAGAGCATGGTGGTGACTTTCCCTAGTGAGCTCGAGGTTTCACGCCCGCCGTGCATTGCGAGTGACTGGTCCCTGCAGGCTGTGGCGGCGGTACGGTCTCTTTAAAGATGACCCCTGGGTCGTTGCTTTCAGGCGAAGGCTCCGCTCTGCTAGGGGAGTGTTTCGGAGCCCCCAGGCAACGAAGCAGAAGCTGGACTCGGCCTTTCGCCCGCTGTCGGTGCCACATCCTGTTTGCACTGCAGCCTCTACGTGTCTAGTTCTAAACAGTGCTTCAAAGTGTCCAGCATGGCTTGACTCTGCACTGAGCGTGGGCCGATGGATCGAGCACTGGGCTGGGAGTCAGGAGACCTGGGGGGGGGGCTTTCTTGGGGTGCTCTAGGGAGTGCCGAGGCCCCATGCGTAATGTTCAGAGCTCTATGGGCCTGTCTACACTACAGCGGACTCTCCAGCCTTCCCTTTGGGAGGGTCCCCTTGTGAGGGGGTCCTTGGAGCACAGCTTTGCGGCCGTCTGTCACCGTTTCTCCCCCTCCCCTGGTGGAGCCAGGGCTTCCGTACCTGGCTGGCCTCGTGCGAGGCTTTTTATGCTCCCTGCCTCAGTTTCCCCCTCTGTGGAAAGGGGACACTGGTCCTGACCTCCTTGGAAATGGGTGAGAGCTACTGAAAGGGGCTGAGGGTGGCACTGATGCTGGCCGGCTGGTGCTCCCCTGGCCCCGCTCAGTAGCCAGCTTGGTCAAGCCCTGGCCCCACCTCTGAACTGACGCTGACCCCACCCCGGGGCTGGGGCACAATCGCTCCTTTGTTTGCCCGAGGGCAGCTTTGTGCAAAAAACAACACAACGCTGGGGAGGGGGAGGGGCTTGCCAACCCTTTGGAGGACAGGGCTAAAATCCAGAGGGATCTTGATACATTTCAGAACTGGGCGGTCGGCAACGACATGAAATTCAACAACGACAAAGGTGAGGTGCTACACGTCGGTGAGCGACAAAGACGATCCAGGGGATGGAATGCAAGTCGTGCGAGCAAAGGCTGAAGGAACTGGGTATGTTCAGTTTGGAAAAGAGGAGATTGGGGTGCGGAGGGACACGATAGCTGTCTTCAAATACTTGAAAGGCTGCCATGAATAAGATGGAGAAAAGTTGTTCTCTCTCGCCACAGGCGGCAGGACAAGAGGCCGTGGGTTCAAACTCCAGCAGAGCAGAGTTAGCGTCAATCTCAGGGAAAACTCCTTCACCGTAAGAGCAGTCGGACAGTGGCACGGACGCCTCGGGAGGTCGTGGAAGCTCCTTCACTGGAAGTTTTCGAGACCCCTCTGGGATGGGTGAGACCCAACGAGTCCTGCATCTCAGGGGGTTAGAGGAGATGACCCGTGTGGTCCCCTCTAGCCCTGTGGCCCTATGGTTCGAAAAGCTGATCGGTTAAAAGGGCAGCCGCCTGCACGGGAGGGAGTTTGTTGGCCAAGCCCTGCTGTGTTCCCACATGGAGCGCTCAGGCTCCGCCCCCCCCCCCCAGCGTTTTGGTGGCAATCTCCCCGTGCCCCCAGGGGCTGCTGCTCATGGAGCACTGGCCGCGGAGGGGCAGTCGGAATTACTTGTCCTCTGTCACCTCTGGGTTATCCTGAGTTATGGGTTACAGCACCGGGCCCCGCTGGGGGTGACGCCAACAGCGGGTAATGCTGGGGGGCATTGGTCGGGGGGAGCAGGCCTTTGGGGTACCTGTGGGCTCCCACCACAGAGCAAGAGCGTCTAGGCTGCTCTAGCTCGCCTCCTGTGGGCGAAAGGCGGAGACCGCGGCGCGCTCGCTCGTATCCTTTCCCCTGCGTGGGGGCCCTGGCTGGGGGCCCTGGCCGGTGGCGAGGGCTGCTCCCCCGTGGGAGGAAGGTCCGTTCGGTCGTGTGTGGGCAGGGGGGCGGCCAGGAGACGAGCTGTTTGAAGGTGCGGCCCACGCCGGGCCTTGCCCCGCAGCGTTTCCAGTTCTGAGATTTCCACAGGGTCAGGCTGGAGAGACAGCAGCAGAGCTGTGGGGGTGGGGGGACCTCAGAGCTGTGTGATTGGGGTGTATCCACCTCCTACAGGCCAACAAAGAGTTAATGTCAGCCTGAGAGCCCACTTAGTCTGGCTGGTTGCACCTGGAGGGCTTCAGTATCCGCCCCAGCTGGGGAGGAGCTGGCTGGTTGCTCTAAGGGAAGGAGTTTAGGCCAGTGGGGAAGGAGAAGGTCTCAGTCTTTTCTTCTCCCGGGACTAAGCTACAGGAGCCAGGGTTGGTCTCTGCCAGGGTCCTCTATGGAGGGGGCAGGGCTTGAGGGAATGGCCCTGGGGGGTCGCTGCTCTGACAATAGGACAAAAGGGAATCGGAGAGAGAGACCCACTCTCCAGCCCCTCGGGCTTTCATTTTAACCATAGCCCTTGGGCCCTTTCTCTTGAGCTGGAGAGAGGTTTTGATAAGGAACCACCCCCTTCCCGTGTTTAATAGTCTTTTAGATGGACAAGGTGGGGGAGGGAATATCTTTTCTTGGATCAACTCCTTTCCAGCCACACACAGGCCTGCCTCAGGGCTGGGGAAAGTACTGGGTGTCACAGCTGAGTACAAGATGGAAGAGATTGTTTAACATCAGTAGATAGCAGGTGTTCAAAGGGGACATTCAAGGGGATGGCCCCGGCCGGGGTCATCTTGTGTTTCTAATGGCCTGGGGTAGACATGGCTACCCAAACACTGCACAGGGGCTTTTAGATGGTGATAACTGTCCTGGGTTGTGGTTTTTTTGGGGGGGTGGGGGGGAAGAGAAAAAGTTTAGTTGAGATGGGCTGGGGCTGTGAGTAAAGTCTGACCCCGTTTCCTACACGCCGAATCCGAGAGGGGAGGGACGAGCCGGTACAGATCCTGAACTGCAGCTTCGGTGTCTGGCGGTGACGCTCGCTTGCAAACTCCCTGCTGGGATAGCACAGGCCCAGCTCGGCAGGTAGCAGCCGCCCCGAGACCTGGCAGGCTCGGACCAGCATCGGGCGGCTTAGGGCCCTGCTTTTAGCCGCTGCTTTGGTTACAGGCTCGCGGCAGGGTTGTCAAATGTGCCCCCTTGGCTGCTGAGCCAGACTCTGATTGGCCCGAAGGCAAAAGGAGAGGGGTAGAGAAGAGAAGAAAGGAAGTGGGGAAGGAAAAGGACCCACCGGGGGTGGGGGCGGGACGGACAGTCTCACATCCCAGGTGGTGGCTGGGACTTTGCTGGAGCCAGTGGAGGTGCTGATATCAGCTGGGTCCCTCTCTTGGCCCGGTCTGGACGGGACGCTCTCAGGACCAGGACGACGAAGGCCCAGTGGCGTTACAGGAGATCCCGGCGTCCCAGGCGATGAGGGGCGTGGGGAAGCTCACTGCTTCTGGCAATTCCCCGCCAAATCTTTCCCTGGGAAGGACCCCGAACGGGAGTGACGGGCGGCCCAGCCTGTCCCCTCATTGCTTTGTCCAACACCGGGGCCTGGTTTCTGACGCCAACTTTGGGTCACCGCTTTCCAGGCCCGCGCGTCTCTTGTTTTCCAGGCCTGACCTGAACGCAGGCCTGGGGTCCTAGCAGGAGGCCACCTTGTCTGGGCTCGTTGGGCCTGTCTCCCTTTCACGCCTTCCCCCACTCCCGGTTCCTGGGGCCTCGCTCACCGGGGAGCTCCCAAAGATGGGCCGGGTTAGCGGAGCTGCCCTGGGGCTGGGGCGGGGGCTGGCTTTTAAGGAGCTGTCTGCCTGGGCAGGCTGATCGCTCTCCAAGGTCTAGGTCTGCCTGGGCCTGCTGGCTCTGCCCTCTAGCGGCTGTTAGTTAATGCAGCGTCCCCTTTGGCACCAGCACTAGGGTTCCCGGTCCCAGGGGGGTGATTAACCACTGCATTATTACAGCCCACGCCCAGATGCTTCTCTCGGCCCCCCTGCCGTTTTGTGCTGCCCTGGTTCCTGGGGAGCTGGCAAGAAGCCTAGTGCACACCCCCCCATGCGGTGCATTCACGACAGCCGAGCCCTGGCTCTGCTCCACAGACAGGGTCCCGGCGCTCGTCTCTGCTTCCCCCAGGTCCCTCAGACCCCAAACGAAGAGAGGGGGAGGTGAAATCTCTCCCAAGAGAGCTCCCCGTCTCCAGTCCCCTGGATGAAATCAGGGCGTGGGCCTGTCTCTGCGCAGAAAGCACTCGGTACCCGGGTATCGTGCTTTGGAAATGCCACCTCCCCCGTCCAGTGCCTGGCCTACGGAAAGGGTAAGAGCTTGCTATTGCTGCCAGCTAGCGGAGCTGCTCCCTCAGCTCAGCTGGAAGGGGTCAGGGCCACGCTGCCGAAGATCTCGGGGTTAAACACTGCCCGTGAGCTGCAGGGGGGTCGTGGCGCATACGCCCTGTGCTGCCGAGGGGCTGGGGCTGGCCGAGCAGGCAGATACCACGGAGCTGGGCTGTAGCATTTGGGCAGGAGGCAGGACGGGGCAGACCGGCAGGGGGATGGGCTGCAGTGCTGGGGTGGGGGGAGACATGCTGCGGTCCCGGTGCATCCCTGATGCCCGCTGTGATCCGATGCGGATGAGCTGCTGGGGGGGTGGGCCTACGCAGTGGGGCAGGGGTGTGTGGGCCGGGGAGGAGAGGCTGCTCAGGTCTTTGGCTAAGAGGTTGGCCATTTAGGGTCAGGGTTATGACTGTCCTGGCCGTTACCCTCGGTGCTCCGGGGAAGGCTCCCTGCCGGTGCGAGCGGCTTGGCAGGGTGCTGGCGGGGGCAGGGACTGTCTTTCCATTGCACGCGGGCGCAGTGCACGGCGCGGCAGGGCCCCGATCCCTGGTTTAGATCGCTAGGTGCTGCCGGATCCTGCTGGGCGCAGCAGGGGGGGTCCCCCTCGGTGCCCGGTCTGGTGCCGCTCCTGGGCTGGGCGCCCGGAGGAGTTCTAGCTCAAGCTGTAGTAACTCATGTGCCCAGCTTGGGAGGATACCGGTTCAATCCCCCGGGCCGGCCAAGATGGCAGCTGTCACAGGGCTGCTTTATCAGATAATAACATGGTGCCCCTTCTGCTGGGAGGGTCTCTCCCCCTCCCTGATGTGAGCCCCGGCTTCTCTGTCCCCATCTCTGCTCTAGCATCCTCCAGGGCCGCTGCAGGGAGATGACATCCCCCGGGGCGACTCCTTTGATTGCGATGCTCTTTGCTTCCCCGTCAAGGTCCCTGCTGGGGCGGATCTGTCTGCCGCAGCCCAGCTCTCCTGGGCCTCGACACCCTTCAGAGCCTGGCACTGGGGGTTGGAGCCCTCCTCAGACCCCGTTTAACGCTTCGAATGTGGGGTGAGCTGGCGCTTCCCGCGGGGCAGCTTTGGGCCCGGTCTCCCCTGGGCAGCGGCTTCCATTTTGCTGCTGGGGAGAGAAATGCAGATCAAAGAGCATCCGGTTTCAGTTTCCCCTCCCCACCACCCCCCAGGCCTGGGAGGGGGCTGCCCCCCAGGATTCCCTCGCCTGTGCGGGGAGCGGCTGGCGGCCCCCAAACAAAGCACGCCCAGCAAGGCCGGCTGGGTGCCTGGCTCTGCCCCAGGCTGTCCATCCCCAGGATCTCTGTGGGGCTGCGGGACGGGGGCTTTACCGGAAACAAAAGCCCAGGAGGGAAGCTCCCATCCGGGTGGGGCTGTGGGAGAACTCCCGGGGCCTACGGTAATGGGGGAAGGGCGCCGGGCTGGGCCGGGAGGTGGGGGGGGGGCGGTCTGTTCCCAGCTCTGTCCGTCACTGGCTGACCTGTGGCAGGTCCCTGCATCTGTCCGGGCCTCAGTTTCCCATCTGCAAAAGGAGGCTAATGACCCTTCCTCTGCCCCGCTTTCTGGCGATCTCTCCAGGGCAGGGCCGAGGCGCCGCCCGCAAGCTCCTGCCATGCAGCTAAGTGCGTTCCGTGGTGCTGGGCTTTCCCGGGGGCTGTCGGCACATTTCCCCCCCCACCCACCACCACCACTCTCCTCCCAAGAGGGCTGGCTGCTGGGTCTGTACAAAACACCAAGCAGGGGCTCCCTGGAACTGGGGGGAGGGGCTGCATTCCAAATTCTCTGCCCCCCACCACCCCCAGGACGCTGGTCCCACTGGGGTCAGAGCCCTCTGTGCCAGTGGGAGCAGGGCTTGGGTGCCTCCCACATGGGGTTCTCTCAGTCTCTCTTTTTGCCCTGCCCCAGGCTAGGAGAATAAGAGGTTCTCTGGCCTGTCAGTCAGGAAGCCAACTGAGACAGCGCTGGGTCCACAGCCAGGACTGGTACATCCAGGACAAACACAAGGAAATGCTGTTTCACGCAGCATGGGGGTTGACCTGGGGAACTCACTGCTGCAGGATCATGGGGAGAGCAGCACTGTGCAGTGGATCAGTGGGTGGCCCTTCCTAACCTTGTGTAATGATCCTGGGCCTCAAACCTCACGCCGCGGGGTTCAAGCCGAGCAGTGGGGGTGGGGTGCCGGGAAGGAATACCGCCCCCCTGGTGTAGGACAGGACACAGAGCTGGGTGCATGGGGAGCAGGAAGAGCTGCTTTACCTGGAGGCAGCACCTGTGGGGCATTGCCGCAGGCGGGGCACCGGATTCTGGCGACCAGGGTCTGAAGTGCCGTGGTCTGGTGTGGCGGAAGGAGCATTTAAGGCTGCCCAGTGGTGTGAGAGACGGGCAGGGCACCCCACCGACAAATCCTACGTCAGGGGGGTCTCAAACTCAAATTACCACGAGGGCCGTGTTTGAGACCCCTGTCCTACGTCTTCTTCCCTTGAACTGTTACAACCCCAGTGGTGGGGCCGAAGCCGGCTTCTAACTTGGTGACCTGCCGGTAACCCCCTCTCTGCCCACCAGGTGGCAGTGCCCCCCCAGGATTGTTTACACCGGCTCCGCCGGTGTTTTGCTGGGGCTGGTTATTACCTGGGGAGGGGTTCGGGATTCTGGCCTTCCGGGGAGCTCCCCGGGCAGTCCCGAGTCTTCACCTTTGCAGGACGTGTGCACAAAGATCTGGGGTGTCCCGTGCAGCTCTTAGGTGCCCGTCACCATAGTCCCTGGACACCTCGCAGCCTATGAGACTGAAGGCCGGTTTGCGGGTGGAAGGCCTGGGTTTTATGGGGGTTCTGGAGGGGATCCTTCGAGGGCAGCCCCGGAGATGGCGTAGCTGGCTTGGATAATAGAACAGGCCTGTTCCCTTAGCCTGCAGCCCCCCGGACGGCGCCACCAACCCTTGTGCAGTGGCAGGCCGGGCCCGGGAACGGTGCGCTTGCACCACAGGCTTTTCCTGTAACAGCTCAGAGGTAGCCTAGCAACAGTCATGAAGTCCCATGTTGCGCCTGGTGGCCGCTTGGAACGCCAGGGCACTAGCAGCCAGGACAATGCTTGCTCCCCTCTTGCTTGGCCTCGTGGAGAATCTCTGTCGGCAGCGCAGGGCCTAAGACACACAGCTCTGATGGCCCCCGGCAGCGGACGCACGCGCCGCCCCAGCATGTTGCAGTCCTCCGGATCCGTGCCGCTAACGAGCAGCACCGGGAAAGGCCTGGGCCAGGCGCGGGTACTTACGATGAACAGAGTCCACCCCGGCAGCCACCGAGTTACTGGCAAACCCGGCATTGATTTCACTGGGCTTTGGCTCAGGCCCTACCAGAGAAACACGCGTCTATCCCACCGCCCACCCATGCCTCTTCCCCGCTGCCCACCCACTGGGCTGCCCTCCTGCCCACCTCTGCCTGTGGGGTGGGCTGGGCGACGAAGGCTGGTGGGTTATGATTTATTCCCTGCATTGCAGTAGCAGCAAGGAGCTCAGCCGCGGAGCGGGCCCCCCTGGTGCTCAGAGCTGTGCAGACCCCGAACAAAACGACACTCCCTGCCCCAAAGGGCTGACCGTCTAAGACAAGAGCCACCCGCTGGCTATGGGCAGAGGGGGGAGAACCAGGAAAGGAGGGGACAATATTGGTCAGCGCGGACAGGCTGCTCTCGGTGCACCCAGCTGCTTGTGCTTCGAGACTGTGTCTCCGTCACTGGCAAGCCAGGATCTCCTGCTTCCCCTGCCCCCCGCCTGCTGCCCCTGGCCCCAGGCTCTCCTCTGCTCTTCCTGCCCCTCCGAACCCACTGGCTGCACCCTGGGCTTCTGAGCTTGGGGCCCATGGCTGGGCAGAGGGCTGAGCGTTCTGGTGGCGGGGCTGCCTCCTGGTGGCCAGCCAGGGTTTAGCAGGGCTGCTTGCAGGCCCCGGGGACTGGAGTTTTCTTCTTTCCAGACCAGGGGCAGCGCGGGAGGAGGCTGGGAACAGGCCCCAGCACACTTCCCCTCTGCTGTCCCCAGGGCCCCTTTCAGCGCTGAGCAAGGGGCCCGATATCAGGCTGATGGGGAGGGTGTTTCCATGACATCTCTCCTAGGAACCCGAGGGAGAGATCCAATGTCACAACAATCTCCCATTCCTTGTCCCCTCAGCCAGCCCCCCCGCCTCCCCCCCAGCTGTGCTTGCAAAGGGGGTGGGGCAGGACGTCAGGGACAACAAGCAAAACCAGATGATCAGGCACCTCCGTGACCGGGGGCGAATCACTGCCAATGTGTCCCAGCTTCTCCATTCATAAAATGGGGGTGTCTGTGATCAGCAAGCACTTTGAGGCTGGACAACACTCAGTGTTATAATGCAAAAAAACTGGGCTAGTGGGCTTACATCACCACTGCCCTCTACTGGCTGGAATCAGAACGGCTCTGCTGTGTGTCATACAGCCTAGACTGCTAACCTCTATGGGGGATCCCCCCCAGCTCAGGCTCTGGCAGCTGGAAGGGCTGAGTGCTTGTTACTGGAGGGAAGCACTGAATGGCCCCTGCAGCAAGGATCATTGGGGGGGGGGGGGGAGCAGCTGGGGTGGGAAGGCTCCGGAAGGGTCTGGCCAGCCCACGGCGGGAGCCGGGTGATCCGTGCGAAGGAGGGTCCAGTCCCCATCTCTCCCCGTTCTGCGCAGGCTGCCGGCTGGCTGGGGAGGCCAGTCCTGGAGGCAGCTGGGCCGGAAAGAATCCCGGCTTGGTCTGCGATTAAAGAATGGGCCGGAGCGGGCGAGGGGATAAAAGGAGCCATCTGTCAGTGCAGGGAATATTAACCTGCCCGGGGGGCGGGGGAGGAATGAGCAGCACGGGGGGGGGGGGGATGGATTTTATCACCCGGGCTTGCTGCACGCTGGGGGGCTGCACGCTCGGGGGCCCAGCACTGACAGCAGCTGTCCCCGGGCTGCGCTGCTCCCAGGGTCCGGCCGGGCCCACCCACTTATGGGGGAGAGGCGTGCTGGCTATGTCTGTATCCCCCCACCCCCCCAGCCCTGAAACTGACAAGGGACAGCCCTCCTCCCACTTAGCCCAAAGCGAAAGCAATCCCCTCCTCCCGTCCCATGCAGGCATTTCACCTAGATCTGCCTCCCCCTCGCCCCTGGATCTGCGGGGTTGATTGCTGAGTTAACTCCCGCCCCCCCACAGGCCACCAGGGGGGAGAGCCGCAGACTTGTAACATGTGGCTTCATTGGGCGGGATCCTGCCAGGCGCTGACCGTCCGCAGCTCCGGCCAGAGCCAGTGTGGGGTGCCCGGGAACTCCCCAATGTCCAACCACCCACATCCAGCCCAGTTCAGCCCTGTCTCCAGCAATGTAACAGCCGATCCAGTTGAGAGACAGCGAGGCCCAGTGAACTGGGACTCAGGAAGCCAGGTTCTAGTCCCTGCTGGGCCAGTCACTGCACTCCCTGTGACTCAGTTTCCCCTCCTCCGTCTGGCCTATAGGGACAATGAGCTCTCTGGGGCAAAGGTTTTCCCCAGGTCGGTGGGTGGGCGAGGGTAATGTGCGCTTGCGCTGAGCAGCTGGGCGGGGGGAACTCAGCTGCCCAAACGTTCCCAGGAGCAAATTCATCTCAGGGATTTGCCCCGCTCGGCTAATGGCCTCGTTTAAAGGGCAGGGAGGGTCCATAGCTGAGACGCTCGGCGTGCCTGAGGCCGGCGCTCGTACGGAGTGTCGGAGAATAACAGAGTTCTCACTGCCCATGGGGGTGGCCTGGTTTTCCAAGGGGCTGAGCTCCCGGCCCCAGAGCTCAGCGAGCGCTGGGCCTTGGCATGGCTGAGCAGCAGACCACTGTCAGCTAGTGCCTACCTCGGCCTCACGCAGGGGATTTGGAGAGATTTCGAAACTCTCTTTAGGATCTCTCTGCATTGCAGGCTGGGCCAGCGGGGTGGGGGGTAGGAGGGGAGGGGAAAAAACAGGCCCAGTAAAACTGAGCAATTCCCTGAAGAATTTTTGGCATAAATAAAATCCAGGCTGGCATTTGGGGTGACCCAGAAAGGCTCACTCCCGAGCTAGGGAGTCACTGCAAATTCATGCCTATCGAGCCTGTCTGCCATATCACACCCTGTTATCAGTATTGCAATGGTGCCCACAGGCCCAACCTGGGATCAGGGCCCCGTCGTGGACTGCCCAGACACACAGCGAGAGACGGGCCCTGCCCAGCTGAGATCAGGGCCCCATCGTGCCGGGCGCTGCCCAGACACACAGCGAGAGACGGGCCCTGCCCAGCTGGGATCAGGGCCCCGTCGTGCCGGGCGCTGCCCAGACACATAACGAGAGACAGTCCCTGCCCCAGCTGGGATCAGGGCCCCGTCGTGCCGGGCGCTGCCCAGACACACAGCGAGAGACGGTCCCTGCCCAGCTGGGATCAAGGCCCTGTCATGCCGGGCGCTGCCCCGACACACAGCGAGAGACGGTCCCTGCCCAGCTGGGATCAGGGCCCCGTCGTGCCGGGCGCTGCACGGACACAGCGAGAGACGGTCCCTGCCCAAGGTGAGATCAGGGCCCTGTCACGCCGGGTGCTGCACGGACACAGCGAGAGACGGTCCCTGCCCAAGGTGAGATCAGGGCCCTGTCACGCCGGGTGCTGCCCAGACACACAACGAGAGACGGTCTCTGCCACAGCTGGGATCAGGGCCCCGTCGTGCCGGGCGCTGCCCAGACACACAGCGAGAGACGGTCCCTGCCCAAGGTGAGATCAGGGCCCCGTTACGCCGGGTGCTGCCCGGACACACAGGGAGAGACAGTCGCTGCCCAGCTGGGATCAAGGCCCTGTCACGCCGGGTGCTGCCCGGACACACAGGGAGAGACAGTCGCTGCCCAGCTGGGATCAAGGCCCTGTCACGCCGGGTGCTGCCCGGACACACAGGGAGAGACGGTCCCTGCCCGAGGTGAGATCAGGGCACTGCACAGACAGTCAGATGGTTCTTCCTCCTTCAAGGCTGTTATCCTCTCAATAGCCAGGGGGAGGCTCATTATCCCGTTGAAGGGATGGGGCGCTGATGCAGAGAGGTCAAGGGATGAGGCCAAAGTTACAGAGGCCGTGGCCCAGATCTGCTGGGTTCCAGCCCAGGGCCTTCTCCCCATGATCAGCCCCCAGCCCTGTGTTCTCTGTCCGGGGACACACACAGACCCCCAGGCGTCCGCTGAGCCCGCTTCGCTCTCTCCCTCCGTTGGGTGCATGCAGGAACCCCGCCGTCCCCGTCTGCTGTTCTTGACCGGCTCAGCGAGGCACAAAAGGGCCTTGTTTTGTCTGGCCCTTATCAGGGGACCTGCCATCAGCTCCTTCAGCACGGGCGTTAGCGTGCCCTGGAGCCAGCGCAGGTGGGGGACCGGCAGCAGCACCAGGGCTGGGAGCGAAAAGAACAGGCCAGCTGGGAAGGGGGGAGTACGCGGAGAGATAAGAGAGAAATGCAAAATATGACAGGCGACGAGCTGGGGAACGAGCCCCCCCCCAGGGCTGAGATAGGGACCGTGGGAAAGAAACTCCCAGGAACTCGAACGAGCCCCCTGCCTCGCTGGGAGAGGGGCAGAGCGAGAACTGGGGCTTGCCCAGCCCCCTGCTGGACAGGTGTATCTGCGGGGGGCCCCCCTTGAGTGCAGTGGGCTGGGACCCCCCATGTAGAGGGTCCCATAGCAGGGGGCTTGGGTGGGGACACAGCTGCTGCCCTTGGCCAGGTTGTGGCATTCGGTGCATTCGCTTCCCTGGCTGGTCCAGCACCTTCGCTTGCCAAGGGCAAGGAATGCACTGGGCCGAGCCGTGCTCTCCCATCCGCAGAGCAGGGTCCCACCGGTACCAGCGTGGGGCGGCTGCACAGGGGCGCCCCAGAGCGGATAGGGTCCACTTAGGGATGGGCCCCTCCATGCTCACGGGGACAGGGTGGCCAGTGCCACGGGCAGCGTCAGCAGCACCCAAACAGCTCAGCTCCCGCCCCGCCCCGGGGAACAGGAGACAGCGAGGCTGGATTGGGAGATGCACAGCCGGACCTTTGGCCCTGGTGTTGACCAAACTCCCAAGGCCTGGCCCAGCAGGCCCTGGGGCGCGGCCTCAAAACCCGGCCGGATTCTCTGGTGATGGCCAGGGTGGCTCCCAAGCTCTGCTCCGGAGGGGCCTGCCCGGGAACTCGGGGGCTAGCCGGTGATTGGTGCCTTGCAGGGATGCACAGAGGCAGGGCTCTCCGGGACGCGCTCTCCACCCAGGCTGAACACAGAGCTGGGAGTCCACGCCCCCTGAGCGGGGTGGAGAGCGCGCCCCATACAGCTCAGGTGAGTCCCCGCTTGGCTCTCAAGGCAGCTGCTTGTATGGGGGCTGCAGTCAGGGCGGGGCCCACCCTGGGTTCCCCAGCTCTGGCAGCAGGACCCTTGACAGCGCTCTAGGGGTAGCTGCCCCGTGCCCCAGAGTGGTGACAGCCATGGATCCGCAGAGGGACGTGTGGAGCTGTGGGGCACGGGTCTGGGTGGGGCCCTCCAGGGCATGGCTGGCCGATGGCCCCATGCAGTGGCACAAGTGACTTGGCTCGGGTGGTGGGAGTACGGGCAGAGCTCAGGGGTTTGCAGACCCGGCGAGCGGCCCCCCAGGACTTCCCCTCGCCCCGCTGCCATCCGCCGTTCGCAGCGGCATGCAGCCCCCCCAGCCAGGCTGGCTTTCCAGGTCAGCCCTGGCACTGGGGGCCACCACGGTGGGCACTGGACCTCTGGCCTTCCTGCTAAATACATGGTCCGCCCCGGCTGCCCCCTCTCCTCCCCTGCAGCTAACTCCAGCCGGGCTCCTGTCGCTGGCCACTGAAAGGTTATCGCTGCTCTTGGGTCAAATGGGACCTGCTCGTCTACCTCTGTATCCCCTGGCCCAGGCCTCTAGCTAGCTCCCCACACATCACCGGGGGCTCGAAGGCCTGCCTAGAGCTAGGGGAATAACGACCCGGGCTCCTTTCTGCGTCTTTCGCTGTGGGTGAAATTCACGCCCAGCCCGACGAGGCCTGGGTACCGCTCGCTTTCCACCGCCAGGGCAGAATCAGCAGGGGAGCGGGGCCCCGCCCTGGGCACCAGCCCCTGGCCCAGGTGTGAATTTCACGGTTTGCAAATGACGACTCTCTCCAATGTGTATCACACCCGAATTTCTCCAGCAGCGCCCTGGCTCGAGAGAGCGTTCCTCGGCCGCTCTGAAACCCGAGCGGCTGCGGCTGTGATCAGTCTCCCAGCTCACCCGGTTCCTGGTGGATCAGGACTCTTAGAATCAGGCCACGATCCTGAAATTTGCTTCCCACCAACATTCCCTCCCCTGGGCTGGTTTGAGCACTCGTGGCTTCGGGGCCCCTCCTGCATGGAAATTCAGTGGCTAGGAGATTAGTGGCAGGTGAGGTCAGGAAGTCGGGGCTGGGGGAGTCGTTTTAAAATGGGGTGGGGGGGCAGTATTCACCGAATACTTTTTTTGCAGTATCCACCCAACCGCACATGTGTGTGTGTGTGTGTGCGTGCGTGCATGCGGCTGCTGCCCTCTACAGGATGGAATCAGAGCTGTTCATCTGTGTGTCACAGGCCCTATACCATTAACATCTAATAGAGATTCTCTGATAGCTCCAGTAGACAGGGTCTAGGTTGCTGGAGCAGGAGACTCTGGGCTCTAATCACTCTGTCCCCCTGGGGTTCCCAGTGAGGGGGGGTATTGATCCCTGTCTGACCCAGGGCAGGATCCGGGCACCCCCTAATGCCGGAGCTTTATCCAGCCTGATACGCACACAGGCCCCATCCTAGGCAACCAGCCCCTGCTGGGAATGAGCCTCTGGGGTCACCAGACACAGTGGGGACCCCTCAGCCCCCTCAGGGAGAGCAGAAGCCAGCTGTCAACTCCCCACTTCACCCAGACAGCCAGAGTCCCCCCCACACTCCGCCTGGCTCCCCCCCAGGGGAGAGGGGATCACACAGGTTTCCTCTCCGCCAGCCCCAATGCGGTATTATCAGGCACCACCCGAAACCTGCCACGAGGTGGCGCCCTTGTCTTTCTTGTGCCCCCCCAGTCTGGCTGGGCTCCCCCTCACCGCCCCTTGGCCGGCTCTCCCAGGCAGCTGGCTGGATTGTATCAGACACTGGCTGGGGTCAGGGCTGTGCTTTCTGGGCGCTCTGCTTGCCAGGATAAACAGACCCATGCGGGCGGGGATCAGCACAGAACGGCCCATGAAAGCCTGCAGCCCCTGCCTGGGAGGGTGGCAATGGGGGGGGGGGGGGGCAGAGGCTTTGAAGGCAGAGCCCACCAGCCTCCCAAACCAGAGCTTCCAGCTCCCGTCCCCCCTTTCCCTCCGTCTCCCCCAGCCCCTTCCCCTCCCCGCTCCAACCTTCTGGACTCGGGCACAAAAATCAGGGGCTGGAAAAAGTTTCCCCCCCATTGGCTGTTGGGAAAAGCAACCCTCGGACCTTCCCCCAGGGCCTTGTCCCGTGGAATCTTCCACCAAAGCCAATCTCGACACAGGCTTGCGCTCCAGAATCGACACGTTCGTGCACACGCCCGGCTGCCATTCCAGCCCTTCTGGCTGCGAAAATGCCTCCCAAACGTGACCCAGTGTCTGCCGGAGTCTGCAGAGAGCCTGCGCCAACAGCCCGGGGAGGGGGAACCGCCCTGAGTCTGCAGGCAGCTGGAGACAATAGCGCGAAGAACCCCCTCCCAGTGGGGTGCTAACACTGAAACCGAGTGACAACGGAAATTCTGATATTGTTAACTATTTAACTGCCAGTCCTTTCAGCAGACGCGTCGAGTTAACAGACCTGCTCCCCGTCACCCCACAACTTGCGTTGTCCACCGTTTACAACTGTCCAAAGTCTCAGATTCTGCCAAACCAGAGGATTTCCTATTTCTGACAGTGGTGCAGTGCAAGCTACTTCCATGTCGATTTCTCAATGTCCTGACCACAGCCCCCGCTGTGATTCCAGGCCTGGGCTCCCCCCTCATTCCACCCCCAGCTCTGCCAGCACCCCTCAATCCTCACCAGCAGCCCCCGCTTCCTTGTTACTGCAGTTCTGGACTCCCCGCTGTGCTCAGTGCATCATTCGCTGAACACTGTCCAACCTGCACGCTGCGGGAGGCAGGTTCTTGCACAGCACTATGGGACAATGCACGTAAAGTCGGGATGGTAATGCACAGGCACAAGGGGCAGAGTTAAGGTTAAGGATGCCATGGCAGCTTTGACAGGGCTTGACTTCTGAGCGCTGCATCGGGTTCAGGTGAACTGGGCAGGGGGGCTGAAAGTCCGGTTTATAGTGGGAAGTGAGCTTCACGCGTCTCCACGGAGCGAGAGAACCCAGGAGGAGGCGTGAGGGTGCGTGGCTGCATTGCCCAGGAAGGGCGAGGCTGAGAAATCGACGCGGCGCCTCCCAGACCAAGGTCAGTGCTAAAGAGTGGACCTGTGGGATCCAGACACTGCGTTGGGCGTTCCCCATCACCTGCAGAGCGAGCTTGTCTCTGTGTCGCTCAGAAGCCCCCCGAGAAAAGCTTTACCCCCCCTCGCATGACCCTATCTATGCTCTTGAGGACAGCCTGCTCCACTGACGTCCAGGGAGCGATGCTGGCCTACACCAGCGGGGGATCTATCCGGCGGTCCATAAAATCCTAAAGGCAGCTGTTGATAGGATGTTAAGATTTCGCAGATAACATCAAAAGCAGCCTGGAGCTGCAGCCCTGGCAAAGGCTGGGGTGCCTCCCCCGCATGGCACATCCTGTGTGTTCGAGGAGAGATGTTTTACGACATAAGTCAGGCTATATTAAGACACACGCCGAACTGGAAAAACAGGAGGCGTGGGTGGGGGAGGGGGGCTGCTTTTGCGTGGGGTGATTTCAGCACTGCTCTTGGTCAGGACGCGGCGTCCCCTGCCCCTTGCTTTGGAGACGCCCCGCACAGGTGCGAATGAGACACACGGGGCTAAGTGGAGCTCTGCGTCTTTCCAAACGAATCTTAGGATCTTTAACGAGCGGGAAAAGGCCAGGAGGTGGCTTTCGCAGCTTATCTGGAAGACGGCCATGCGGGCCCAGGACCTGCCATCTACCCCCCCGCAGCACAGCGCCCCCTAGCGCCTGTAAGAGGAGAGCGCCTCCTACTGAGTGACCCACCCCTCTCCCCGCAGCACAGCGCCCCCTAGTGTCGTGGCACTGGGGCCACTAGGGGGTAAAGCTGGTTGGGAAATTATGTCCCCCCCCAAAAAAAAAATGTTGAGATTGTTGTTGAAATGTTTTGGTTTGTGGCAACTGAAAACCCCAACGTTTTCCCTTAACATGGTTTGGGGGGGTCTTCAGCTGAATGCTGTTGTTTTCAGACAAATTGAGACTCTGGGAGAAACCCCATTTTCTGGCCCAAAGAGGTTTAGCCGGACTGTCTCCCCCCGCCCTGGGAAGGGGGCACCCTCATGCTTTAGGCCAGGGCGTGACCCGAGAGCCCCCGTTCCCTTCCCGCTAGCCCGGCTCGCTCACTCGCTCTCCGCCTCATACTGCAGCCGCGCCGCGGCCGCCTGGGACAGCCTGACTGGCACTGAGGGCTGCACCCGTCGCAGCGTCCGCGGGGGCCTGCCCGGCTCCCGGCCTCCTGCTCCGAGCACGACCCGGCTCGCTGAGCTAGGGGAGCAGGGGGGCGAAATCGGGCAGCCGTTCTGATTCCATCCTCCGGAGGGCGCCGGTGACCCAGGCTGGCTCGCCCAGAACATTTCAATACAAGCCGTCGACTAGAACGAGGGCGAGATTTTCATAAACGGGGGCCGGGGGGGGGGGGGGGGGGGGGGGGGGCTCGAGCTCCGCGTTTGGGCACCTAAAGGAGTGGCTCCGTTTCCCAAAGCGCCGGGTGCCCAGCAGCACAGGGTGTGCTGGGGGCGGGGCTCACCTGGCCCTGGGGTATCCGCCCTCCAGTGAAGCGCGTAGGCCGAGGGCTTTGCCGTCCCAGCGTGTCTCGTTCTCTCCCTCTGTCCACGCCGTGGTCGGTAGGCAGCAGCGGGAGCGGCCCCCGGGCTCCAGAACCAGGAGCCAGGCCCCGTCTCTTGCAGGCCAGAGGGTCTCCGGGTTGATTGATGCCCCGGACATGTCTCCCCTGGCCTGGCACAGAATTTAATAAAGAGGGAGTGATTTATGGCCCCTTTTAAGCAGGAAGGAATGTTCCCCGGGGCATCGCACCGCAGCGGGCCCCCCTCCCCTCATTGTCTCAGCGAACTCGGCAGCCATCGGCGGGAGGGGGGGAGAAACTCTTCCCCAACAGCTGAGCCTTCGGCAGCCAGGTGCCACCGTCCCAGCCCGACGTACCCTGTGCCCAGGGTGCAGCAGGAATGCCGAGCCTGGGAGCCGTTCCCCTGACCCCGCCGGTGAGCTGCGGCCCACCGCACTGCCTAACCACGCTGGTCTCAGGGCATGCTGGGAAAACGGGGTGGGCTGCCCCCCAGCACCCCAGCTGGCATGCATGCAGAGCAGCAGCATGTGGGGCAATGCGCTTGGAGCAATCCTGGCCAGGTACCTGGGCGCCTGCGGGGACCCCTGCACCGGCCCAGTGGGCCGGACTGGTGACAGGCCTCTGGCAGGTGTCCTGGTTCCTGGGTATTAACACGATGTGTTGGCATAAAACACGTCACTAGCAATTGGAAGAAGAAGAAAGTCACCTCCACCCCCCCTACCTCCCGCCAGGCACCCTTCTGGGAGAGCTGGGGGCAGGTCCGGGGGCTCTGGGGCTGGGGACGGGATGGGATGAATGGGAACGTTTCCCCGGCTCCAAAGGCTAACGAGTCGGGACAGAGGGGCATAAGTGAGGGGGCGGAGAGGGCGCCGCCCCGCCAAAAGCCGCCCCGAGAGGCTCCCAGCCGCTAATGAAGATAAAGTGCCGAGTTCCTTTTCTTCTCCCGGTGAAATCTTGTGGCTAAGGGAGAAAAAATGCTTTCAAGTGTATTCAGCTAGAACAGGGCCTGGGAGGCAAAGATTCCAGCAGCATGAGCTGGGCCTGGCAGAGACGCTTATCACACACACACACCCCACAGGTGTACGCACACGCACGCTCGCACCCACGCGTCGCACAAAGGACACACGCCGGCAAGAAAAACCAACAGACGCACACACACGCCATGCAAAATACACAGACTGCTTACAATACACCCGCCCCCCCCCAAACACAACCACAACACAAACTGCACACAAGTAGAGTCACCCGCCGCAGGACATGCACCCGGACAGCTGCCTGGGGGAAGCGAAACACACAAAACGCACTTCGATGGATGTTTCACAAAACGCACGTGAACGGAGATGCACGTGACACACATACCTGGACACACGCCACGCACTGAGTGTCCCCCCCCTGTGTACCCGCCCTGACTCATGCCACGTGCACGAACACACACCTATGGACACACACACCTGCCCGTCTCGCTCAGGCTATTTTGCAGAACCCCAAGAAGAGCGCTTAGGGGCTGAGCGGTTGACAAGCGCGCCCCGCAGTTGTGAGCACAGAGCGTCTCTGGGGCAGGGACTGGCCGTGTGTACAGCACCTGATACAACGGGGCCCGGACCCCTGCCTGGAACTTCCGGGTGCCTGCGAAATACAAAATCACCATCAGCACTTTAGACGTAGCAAAACTCGACCGTACAAACACCCTGTGGGGTCACTAGTGATAGAATCATAGAATCTCAGGGCTGGAAGGGACCTCAGGAGGTCATCTAGTCCAACACCCTGCTCAAAGCAGGACCAACCCCAATTAAATCATCCCAGCCAGGGCTTTGTCAAGCCTGACCTTAAAAACCTCTAAGGAAGGAGATTCCACCACCTCCCTAGGTAACCCATTCCAGTGCTTCACCACCCTACTAGTGAAATAGTGTTTCCTAATATCCAACCTAAACCTCCCCCTCTGCAACTTGAGACCATTACTCCTTGTTCCGTCGTCTGCCACCACTGAGAACAGTCTAGATCCATCCTCTTTGGAACCCCCTTTCAGGTAGCTGAAAGCAGCTATCAAATCCCCCCTCACTCTTCTCTTCTGCAAGTGGGTGGATATTACCACGGCCAAGGTTCAAATAGCCACCCGAGAACTCGGGGCTTGTCAGGGGCTTGGAAGACCTGGGCTCCCCCTGGGTAGGTCAGGTCCCATCTGTGGAATGGGAATAAGAGCCCGGCCCCGCCTGCCAGGACCGTGTGAGGAGAAACATGTTCAGGGTTGGCCACGCGGGTGCGCACGGAAGAGCTAGCGCCACGCTCCTGCTTAGCTGCCGGGCCCTTCTCCCTGGGGCCGGGACTCAGGAGAGCTCACGGCGCGGCTGTGCTTTGCTCAGCCAGGCCACGCCAGCCTGCAGGGGCTCGGAGCCCCTGCTGTCCTGGGCGTCTGCCGCGCGGCCTTGCTTAGCGCTGCCATCCTGGGGGCCGCGCTGATAAACATCTGGCTGTAGCCACCCACGCACGGCATCTACCCGGCCTCAGTTTCCCTCCTTCAGTGGTGCTCTCTGGCCCTCCAGGCCAAACCTTCTGTGATGACCTAGGACTGTTGTTAAGGTTTTCCCTGAGTACTGTGTGGGTGCCTCGGTTTCCCTATGTAGTGCTTGAGTATCTAGGTGGTGGGACAAGGGTGCATGATTGTTACAGAGGGGCCTGGACACAGAAAATGGCCGACACTCTGTCTCCTAGCAACTGATGGCCCCGGCCCCTCCCCTGCAAAGGTGAGAGCTGAAGGTGTTGGAACAAAGGGATCAGGTGACCTCCTGGCCCGGGAAGGAGACAAAGGGGGAGGAGGGGCTGGAGAGTTTCAATTTGGGGCTGGCCGGAGAGGAGGGGAGAGGTGCAGACAGGGTCTGGCCTCCCTGTCCCGTTTGGAGCTGTGGGGTGAAATGCAGGGAGCCCCGAGCTGGGGTCTAAGCTCCCTGCCCCCCGGAAGGGCCCGACTGAGGGGTCCTGGTTGTACTGACAAGCTCTGTTTGAACTGTGTTCCTGGCATCTCTAATAAACCTTCTGTTCTACTGGCTGGCTGAGACTCCCAGTGAATCCCAGGAAGAGGGGTGCAGGGCCGGACTCCCCCACACTCCGTGACACCTTCCCACTGCGGTCTGGGTTCTTAGCACAGACCAGTCACCGGTGTTATCCAGACCCAGCCAGTCTTTTCCCCTGGGCGTCACAGTCACCCACAGCAGGGCCTCTGGGGCAAAACCCTCCCTGGTGCTACTCCCAATCCTCCACCTCACACCTTCCCCCACCCTCGGGCTCTCCCGCCCTGACCCGAGAGCTTTGCCTTCTATAGCCTCCCGGTAGCCACATGATCCCCAGCCACCGTCCGCAAATTCCGGGCTGACAGGTGTGCTGGGCCGCGCAGGCACCCAAAGGACCAGTGCCCAGGATTGGATTTCTGCAGCGACCATCCCCGTGGTATCTAGGCGCTAACACACCAGCTGCGGAACTCACCACCTGGTCACCGGCCCTGAAGTGACCGGCCAATCCCCTCGACTCACCAACGGCCCGAGCAAGGGGCAAAGACCCCCGTGGCAGAGGGCTTGGAACGGAGCGGGAGGTTGGACGCCGCGTTTCCTCGAACCTGCACCTCGGGACTCAGCATTTCTGATGCCGGCAGCTCACCCAATGAAAAGCCGGATGCACCAAAGCGGGCCCGGGCCTCGGCAGGAAACGGCTACGCCGCAGGTCGTGCTGACAGGTCACCGCGCGTCGCCCCTTCCGGGCTGGGGGGGACGAAGTTAGGGGGCCGAACGCGGCGGTTTAATTGCGCTCTGGCACTGTTCGGTGCGGCCGAATCGGGCAGGTTTATTAATATCCCATCCTGCCTGGCTGCAGACAGACGGCTCATTGTTAGCGCCGGGGCCCCTTTTATTAATTCATATGGATCCGCTCGGTCGAGCCCGGGAGAAACCAATGTGAACTGTGTAATTACGGGCCCTGCCCCAGACACCCCCGGCTGCGGAATGTTAATAAACCAGGGGCCCAGGTGGGGTCCGGCCCGAGCTCGGGCAGCGCCAGGCAGAGAGGGGGCAAAGAACCCAGCCGGGGTGGGGCCTGCCTGGGGGAGTAGGAGACAGAGGCCCTCCCCACGCGGGTATGGGAAAGGCTCAGAACTCGTCGCAGACGACACGTCGGTGAGATGGCGGCTCGTGCCCTGGCGTGGGGAGGTTAATGGTCCCCTCTTTCCTCGCCGGCCAAACACCCTGGTCGCTGCCGGGCTCCTCTCACCCTAGCTGAGCTGCCATCCCCTCAGATCGTGCTCCTCACCGCGGCATCTGGGCGCCAGCCAGATGGTCCTTGAGCGACGTGACTAGAATCTGCCGCCCCTTCGTGCCCTCACCCGCACACCGCGCCCCTCAGTTATTGGCCCCTCCCTGGCTGTCCCCTCGCAGCCCAGGTCAGCAGATTTAGCTCTTCGAATTGGGCCCCACAGCCCCGGCTTTGTTTCCGTTGCTGGAGCCTGCTCCGCTTTGTCCGGGTATCTCGGTCCTGGAGCTGCCCCGGTGTCCCAGGCAGGGCGTGAGCCGGCTCTCACAGCGGTCAGGGGAGCCTTTCCATCCGCTTCCATGGGCCTCAGGCCAGGCCTTCAGCTTGCAGGAATCTCAGCTGGTCACTGGTTTAGCCCCTTGCCTCCCTACGGAGCTGGGGAGTGTCAACCAAAAGAGGAGGGGAGATCCCATCACTCTCTATACATACAGCAGAGGTTTAAACAGCAGGGAGGAGGAGGAGTTATTTAAGTTAAATGCCAATGCGGACACAAGAATAAATGGACGTAAACTGGCCACCGACACGTTTAGGCTCGAAATCAGATGAAGGTTTCTAACCCCCAGAGGAGTGAAGTTCTGGAGTAGTCTCCCAAGGGGAGTGTGGGGGCAAAAACCGAACTGGCATCGAGATTGAGCTTGGTACGTTTATGGAGGGGACGGTGTGACGGGCCTGCCTACGATGGCATGTGGCCCATCAGCCACGGCCCGCAGCAAAAATCCCCAAGGGCTGGAGACGGGACACCAGAAGGGGAGGGCTCTGAGTCACCACAGATAATTCTTCCCCAGGAGTCTGGCTGGTGGGTCTAACTGATGTGCTCAGAGTCTAACCCATCGCCAGATTTGGAGGGGGCTTCCCAGCCCTCCCCAACTTCCTAGACCAGACGCTTCCTGCAATACTAATTCTCCTGGGACTCAGCTATCCGAGTGCAGACCTGGGAAGGAACCCTAGGCCCAGGGGGGCTGATGGTGGGGATGCAGAGATGTCACAGATAGCGATGAGGGCCAGAGAGGTACCTGGAGAGATGGAGTGGTACCAAATCTCCAGCACACATAACAAATCTGTGGCCACCTATGGCCATCACAGTTGTCACTCTGCTGCACTCCCGTGGCTATCAGGACATCCCGGCAACAGCAGGGACAGAACTGAAGGCGGATTCCCATCAAGTGCCGGCAGTATAAGGCCCATGACACACAGTTGAGCCATCCGGATTCTGGGAGTCAGCCCAGAGACACGCTGCTAGTGGAGGCGGCGAGCTGCAATCCAGCCAGTTCCCCCCGACGTGGAACAGGAACCCGTCCTCGGCGGGTTTTGTGGGATTTATTCATTCCTAAAGCACCCGTGTCCGAATAGCCTCCGGGCCACTTCAAGCCAACAGTGCTCAGGACCAGCGACAGCCGCCGTGCGAAGAATGCTGGGCAGAAACGAACCACGTTCCAGGCAGGAAACGCTAGCGACCAGGCCGGGGAAACATGGTCAGAGGTGAAGTGACTCAGCCAGGCAGGCCTTGTGTGGTAACTGGAATGCAACCGCAAGAGAACCGTAGAAACAGAGGTCCTGCCAGACCCAATCTGACGCGGGACCCATCTAGCCCGGCGGTGGCAGTGTCCAGAACCAGCTGCATCTGAGGGAAGTGCAAGAAGCCCCATTGTTGGCCTGCCAGAGGTGAAGAAGCGTCTTAGCCCCAGGGTTGGCTCATGGCCTGACTGTGAGGATCGATGGTCCTTATATGTTTTGCCTCCTGCATGACGTCCCTGTGGATGTTCCCATTATCCATACACAGGTCAAATTCTCTTCCCAGTCCTGCCTTAGCAGATATCTTGCAGCAGTGAGTTCCCCAGGTGAGCCGTGCAGTGGACAAAAAGGTATTTCCTTGGCTCTGTTTGGAATGTCCACCTCTCAGTGTCATTGAAGGGAGCTTTGTCCTTGTGGGACGAGACAGGGTGACTAGCAGCCCTCGGCCTGTCTTCTCAGTTCCATTCGCTTCTCAGCCCCTTTCCCATGGCCCCATTGGTCCATCTCCTCTTCAGACTAAACAGTCCCTGTCTTTGACGTCTCTCTCCACAAGGATGGAGTCTTTGGGCCGCTAACCATTTCCAGCCCCTGTCTCTGCACCCCCACCGTTTCGGCTAGAGAAAGGGGGTTTTAAAGATGGGGTCCCAGAGCCGAGAAGAAGGATGGTGCTGTGGTTAGGGGCACTTGGGCAGCTTGGGTTGATGTCTGTGTCCACCACATTTCCAGTGTGACCGGGGGTAACAGTCCCGCCCTGCCTCCCAGCAGGCGTGGGAGGATAAATGCATCCGAAAGGGTGAGGTGTTCAGATACTGGGGATACTGGAGAGACACACATGCTTTCTAGCTGGCTTTCCTGGCTAGATGGGCAGCAGGAGGGGAAATATTTCCCTCTCCAGAGGTTGCTCTGATGTGTTTGCTTGAATGGGATTTAGGCACATAGAAATGGCCAGAGTGGATCAGACCCAGTATCCCGGCTCTGGCACTGGCTACTACTGGGTGCTCGAGCCTCCAGAAGAAGGTGGAGGACAATCTAACAGAGATTGAATGAAACTCTGAAGCAGGAGGCTTTTATCTCTTCCAAAACTCTTTGTTATTGTTCCCTATTATAACTCTAGTCTGTTATCCAATCCCTCTCTGAACCGTGCTGATTCTTGGCCTCAACAACATCATGTGGCCATGAGTTCCACAGGTTAATGCCAGGATCCACTCCAGCTCAGGTGGGCTCACTTTACAAGCGATTAGGTTTTTTTTCTCACAGCAGGCACCACAAACCCAGCGTGGGACTGGAGAACCAGGATGGCCCCTTTCCCTCTCATGCGCCATCACCTGCAACAAAGATTCTGCCTGCTAAATTCTGCACTCGGCGACCTTTGTGCACTTTAGATTTTGCCCTCAGTAGCCCCTGTGCAGCCCCAGGACACTGCCCTCAGTGACTCAGAAATGATGACTGGTCCTGAATCTGGCTCTCGTAGGTTTCCCATCTGTTGTCTCTCAGCATCAACCCCTGGGATGCAGGAATCCCTGGGTGGATTTTCCGCCCCATGGTGTACAGGAGGTCAGACAAGATGATCACTGTGGTCTCTTCTGACCTTGGGCCCTGAAGAGCAGCTGGCCTTACAGAAATGGGGAAGGAGGAGGAGGAGAAAGGGCTAAGCCGAGGAGTCAGACTCCGTGTGAGTCCCGTGCGACCCGCCCTTACGGGGCTCCAGATCGGAGAGACGGACGGACAGCACTCGGTGCAATATCCTCCAGCCCCCTTGCCCACACTCAGCCCCGCTCAATGGCTGGGGCCATTCTCCCGGCCCTGGCTCCCAGCCCCTCTGTCGCCTTTTCTCTGCTCCAATGGCTCCCGGAGCCCCCCAAAGGGAGATAAAATGACAAAGACAGAGGGGGGGATTCTGGCCCCCGCCCCAGACATCGCTCTAGTGGGGGGTACAGGAGCTGCACAGAGGCCGAGGGAGATTCCCCCCCAGTGCAGGAGCAGCTTAGGGCTGGCAGAAGTAATTTGATGCTGCCCCCCCCCCCCCCCCGTGCGGTTGCAGAGCCCAATTTGTGGGCGGGGGGCAGGCTGGGGGCAGGTCAGAGGGACACCCGGGGTGCCCAGTGCTTGAAATCTGGCTCCCCCCCTCCGTGAGCTGGCATGTGGGGCATGATCCCAGCTGTGACTGGCACCGAGCCAGGCTGGGCGTGCTTCTCTCTCCCCCGTTTTATCTAGGCCCTGCCCTGTCCGTCCGCCCGTCTGTCTCTCTGTGTCCAGCAGAGGGGGGTGCTCTCTGCCGCTGCTGAGGGAGGGAGCGCAGGGCCCTGGCCGGTTCTCACACCTGCGAGCCAGATGCGAGCAGCAGCGAGCAAGCGAGCTCGGCCTTGCAGGCGCCCGCTGCTGCTGGCTGCTTGCCCTTCCCTGGCTGCTTATTTACGCGGGGAAGCCTCCGGACTCGGAGGGGAGGGTTGCAGCCAGCTGGCCCAGCAGGCCGGGTGCATGGGGCTGGATCACGCCCCACGGCCATCGAATCTGGGATCACACCTCCAGTCGAGGAAGGGGGAGGCTCTCTGTCACCGAAGCCTGACCCAGGTGCCCTGACTCCGCGCGGCTCCAGCGTGGTGCGTCAGGGGCTGCAGGACACTAGTAAAAGGATGTGGAGCCCGGCTGGGATCCCTCCGACTCATGCACCATCTCGCGGCCCCATCACTGCCACTCGCTGTCCTCGGTGCCCCCCGTGTGGCCCCACCGCCGTGCGGAGCCAGGGCGGCCCCCTCAGTTCCAGGAGGGGGTGAGGCATGTTACTTCAGCCACAACGCCTGGGAGGAACCCCCTTCGGAGCCCACCCGCGGCGCTTGGTCTCTCCCTCAGGGATGGGGCACACTGCTCCCTGGCACCCCCTCCCTCGCTGACACAGGGAGCTGGAGCTTGGCTAGGTAAAGGCGGGCAGCGTGGGGGCTGGATCTCAGGTTCAGGGGGTTCAATACTGGGCTGGTCCCTGTTCTGTCCAAACGGCTTTGCCAGCCCCATAGCTGGATCTCCCCACCCGAAAGGCCAACAGTCCTGTGTTGTCGAATCAAATCCTCGGCTTTGTCATCTACCTCCCTGCTATAACCCAGTGGGGCTGCTGGGACATCATGGAGCCGGCCTCGGACCCCCCTTCTCCAGAAACAACGAGCTCGGCCAGCAGGGCTCAAGGAGGATCCCCACTGTCAGTACAAGGCCTATGACACACAGTCGAACTGTTCTGATGCTACCCAATAGAGAGCAGCAGTCACTCTCTCTCTCCCCACACACACACACCCCCCATTACGCTAGTATTTTGGCACCAGCATCATCAGGGCCGGTGATGGGGGCCGTGTGGCCTAGTGGTCAGAGCCAGGTGTGCCATCTGGCACAGTCAGTGGTCACGGCGAGGGTCAAGCCGGAGTCAGGGTGAGGACACAGGAGCTGGGGGGCGGGGTAACAGGGGCGGGGCTGAGCCCGGGCAGCAGGAACGGAACAAGGTGAAGCACCAGGAAGCGGGCAAAGGGGCAGTGTAGACATACCCAAAGGGGTCTGATTTGGCACATCCCTCCCAGCCCCCCAAGGGAGGTCAGGGCAGGGTCGGGCTGACCCCAGACTGTTCTCCGGGGCTTTGTCCAGCCCAGTTTCCAACATCACAGGTGACTGGGCTTCACAGGTGACCCTCAGTCCTGCCCTGCCCTGCTCCAGGGGGAATTTCCCAGCCTGTCTCCTCCGGCACTGGCTGCGTCTCTGCCAGATGTGTCGGGCGGGGCGTGGGGGGGGGGGGGGGCATCCGTGCAGCTGCAGAGCATTTAGCCCAGATGTGGAAGCTACACTTTGCAAAGGCAAATCAAACCGGAGGCTGCCGGGGACGAGGCCGGTACTTAGCCGCCCTCAAAGTGGCACAGGAAGAAAGGACATTCTTGGGCTGCCGGTGTCACCCTGTCATTATAACCAGGGGAGCCGCAGAAAGGGTGTTCCCGGCCTCCCAGCCCCCCACAGCTGAGGCGAGTCCAGATCGGGGCGGTGGGAGCTGGGGGGGGGGGACCCTGCCTGGCCATTGGCTCCCAAGCGGCTGCCTCGGGGAACCTCTCGGGCTTCCCACGTGCGGCCGGGGAGCTGAGGTTTTCTGGCCCGCGTTCGGCCTGCTCAGCAGTTGAGCGAGTGCCCTTAACGTAAGCCAGGCTGTCCCGGAGCCCAGGCCGGGACCGAGCGCGCCAGAGCCACACCACAGCGGGGGCATGCGCGCCGCCACCGGCCCTGGGGAGGCAGCATTCCTGGGGGAGCGTGTGGGAACGCCAGCGGGGGGCGGGGAGATCTCGACCCATCCCGAGGGAGGCTGCCGGCCGGCTGTTCCTCCCAGAGGCTCAGTGGGGGCAGCTCCCATTAGTCAACCCCCCCGCTTGGTCCCAGATCCCAGAATCCGCCTGCCAAGGTGTGACGAACTAGGACTGTTGTTAAGGTTTCCCTGAGTACTGTGTGGGTGCCTCGGTTTCCCCTATGCAGTGCTTGAGTATCTAGGTGGTGGGACAATGGTGCATGATTGTTACAAAGCCCTAGAAGGCAGGGGTGGGCAGAGGCCTGGACACAGAGAATGGCCCTGTCTCCTGGCAACAGATGGCCCCGGTCCCTCCCCTGCAAAGGTGGGAGCTGAAGGTGTTGGAACAAAGTGATCAGGTGACCTCCTGGCCCGGGAAGGAGACAAAGGGGGAGGAGGGGCTGGAGAGTTGCAGTTTGGAACTGGCTGGAGAGGAGGGGAGAGAGGCAGACAGGGTCTGGCCTCCCTGCCTCCGTTTGGAGCTGTGGGGTGAAATGCAGGGAGCCCTGAGCTGGGGTCTAAGCTCCCTGCCCCCCGGAAGGACCCGACTGAGGGGTCCTGGATGTACTGACAAGCTCTGTTTGGACTGTGTTCCTGGCATCTCTAATAAACCTTCTGTTCTACTGGCTGGCTGAGACTCCCAGTGAATCCGGGGAAGAGGGGTGCAGGGCCGGACTCCCCCACACTCCGTGACAACTGGTGGCAGCGGTGGGATGTACTGCACCCCGTGGAAGACGCTTCCTGCAGTAAGTAACTGGGGAGCAGTAGAACGAAGGGGGGCTAACGAGGACCAGGTGTGCTGAAGGCTCACAGAGGAGCGGTTTCGGGGAGCGGAGGAGCTACGCTTAACCCCTGGGAGTGTGTGACCAGCGAGAAGGACTGTGCAATGATGGGGTCCCCCTGGGGGCTGCAGTGAGCAGTCCCAGGGGCAGAGGAGCCTGCGGCTTGGCCCTGGGAGAGAGAAGGATTTTTTCAGTGACAGGGTTCCCCTGGGGGTGCTGTGAGTGGACCCAGGGGCGGAGGAGCTGCGGCTCGACTCTGGCAAAGAGGTGGTGACCTGGAGAAGGGCTGGCACACTTGGGGTTCTTCCTGGAAACCGTGGGGAGCTAAGAGCACACAGGCCTGCGAATCCACAACAACTTGGGAGCAGTGAAGTGATGGCATATCGCTTTCTCCTTAAAAGAAGCATTGTAACCCTGTGCAAAAAGAGAGGGATACGCATTGGGAAGCTCACGAAAGCCCAGCTAATTGTGCAGCTGGAGGAGGATGACCACTCTAAGGAGCAGATTCCTGACCCCGATGGGGCTACAGCAGGATCTGGGAGCAGCTGGAGCGGTAGCCTGGCATCCCCAAGAGTCTGGTCCCCAACCAGACGGGGGTCTTCACGATCGGGTTCCCCAGCAGGGGATCGGAGATGGATGGGACTGGAGCTGAGTCCGAGAGAGCAAGAGGACAGTGGGAGACAGCGAGAGCCCGAGAAAGGGCTACAGGTGAAGCAGCAGCATAAACTGGCGGTGGTGGAACGGAGAAGCATAGGGGACTGGCCAGGGGTAAGTGGGGATAGATCCCGGGGTGCCAGCTCCGCAGGGAACCTCGATCCTAAATTGCTGCCCCTGGTTAAGGAGGGTGGGGATGTGGAGGCCCACCTCACTGCCTTTGAGCAGGCTGGTGATTGGAACCAGGGAGACCCTGCGGAAAAGCCCCGGGATCTAACCCCCTTGCTGGGTCCCAAGGCCATAAACTCCGCCAGCCAGATGGGTGGGATGGTGGACGGATTTCCACTCCTGGCCCTGGACTCAAGCCCTGCAGATCCCCAGTGGGAGCGGAAGGTGATGGTCAATGGAGAGACATTCTTGGGGTGGCGAGATCCCGGGACAGAGAGAACTGTGGTCAGGCCCCGGGTGGTGCACCCCCACCAGATGCTGAGGGGCTGTGTGACCTGGGTGAGGGTCCCAGGGACGGACCCATTCGCCCTGCCTATGGCCCAGATCCCTGTGCAGACCCAGGAGGGGTCGGGCTGGCTGGTTGTTGGGGTTCTCCAGGATATCAGCGGTGAGGTGCTGTTCGGGGGTGACTGTGTATCTTTGGGACAGGATCCAGGCCCTGGCCCTGTAACGGCCGAGGATTTGAATTTGAACTCAGGGAACCAATTGGCTAAGAGGGAAATGGTCAATGAAAATGCAAATGACCTGGCTGGCAGGGGGGAGGATCTGCCAGGCCCCGGTTACCTGCCTGCCTGTAACCAGACCCCTAGGGCGGGGTGGGACAGAGAGATGCTCCCCACCCCCCTGCACAATGGAGAGGTGGCTCAGGCAATCTCTGATGCAGAGAGCAAAGCAGCGAGCTCGCTGCCTGGCCCCACAGGGACAGCCAGGGCAGCGCTGAGCACGGGGGGAGCGGAGACCCCAGCTGAGTGGGGGGACACAGAGGCAGGGCAGGACGGCTGCCAACCAGGCTTGCCTGGTCCAGAGGTACTGCTGGGAAGTGATTCCACTGCAGGGGAGGGACCAGGGCCATCTGTTGCCAGGAGACAGGGCCATTCTCTGTGTCCAGGCCTCTGCCCACCCCTGCCTTCTAGGGCTTTGTAACAATCATGCACCATTGTCCCACCACCTAGATACTCAAGCACTGCATAGGGGAAACCGAGGCACCCACACAGTACTCAGGGAAACCTTAACAACAGTCCTAGTTCGTCACACAAGGCCCCTGGAAGAGAGGCCCCGGCTGGTCGCCCTTCTGTTGAGGCTGCTGGGACCCAGCCGCTGCGCGGGTGCGGGCACAGAGGGCGTCCCCCGGAATTGCTCCGGGGTGAAATTTGGGTTCCCATAATAAGGGCCCAGGGAAAGTGGCTGCGTTGGCTAGTGAGGGCCTGATTCTCAGAGGTGCCGAGCCCCCAAGCTGATGTCGGCTCGGAGCTGGATGTGCTCGGAGCCGGAGGACCAGGCCTTGACGGATCCCCCGAAAGCGGGAGATGAGAATCAGACTCGGGGACCAGCTCCCGGCCAGGCTCTCCCAGGTAAGCGGTGATGGCAGGAATCCCCAGCGCGCCCCTGGCCCCGCCCACCCAGTCAGCATCGTACCCCCCATAGGACAGAGCCCCTCCCCCCCGAAATCAATGAGCGCATCAGGGGGTCAGCGCTGCTGAAAATCGAGCTGTTCGTCACTTGCCCGCAGTCAGAGCTGGGCCTGGAACCCAGGTGTCCTGGAGCCTGGCTCTGGGCACTAGTCACTGGAGCACACGGTGGGTGTGATCCCACAGCCCTTCCACCCTCTGCTCCCCCCAGGTTAAAGAGGAGGAGGCCGGTGATGGAGCTGCCCCCACTGTGGCTGGGCTGATAGGGCTGGGGTGGGCTGACCTCCAGGGTCTGACCCCCAAGAGGAAGGATGCTTCTAGCCCTGCCCCTTCCTACCGAGGCTCCCCGGGGGTGGGGGGTGGGGGGCCTTGGCTTCGCCATCTTCTCCTCCCGGAGCATTTCTCCCTCCACCTCTGCCAGGCGCGAGGCTCTGCGGCCTTCTCCAGATCACCTGCTAACCGCGAATCCTTGTCCCAGGGCTCGCCTGTCCCGGGGGTGCTGCACGCAGTGCCAGGAGCAAACCGAGCCGCCCGCACTGTCCGGAGCTGCTGCCCGGGGGAGGGCGGTGCCAAGCCTAGCAGGGGGCATGGAAGAGGCGGGCGGGAAGGAAGGAGACAGAGGGAGGTCGGGGTGGGGAAGGAAAAGGATTCTAGTTTAGATGGGTCCCTCCCCCCCGACTCCGCTCCTGGGGTGAGGCTTTCCGCCTGTGCTGGCGGGGGTTTGCACTGAATTGCCCTGCTCTGCACGCCCCCGGCTAACTGCCGGCTGGGCCGCACGTAACCGTTGTGCGCTGCCGGGGGACAAACAGCCAACGGGGCTGCTGCCCTGGCTCCGGGGATTAAGGCTTTGGCTGGGGTGAGGGACGATGGGGCGGCAAAGCGGCTGGGGTGGGCTCGTCCCTTGGACGTCTGCTTTGCGGGAGGGCGGGGAGCGGACTGGGCCTCCCCTCCTGTGCCCCCTACGGGGAGAAACCACAGGGTTGGGAGCCGAGAGGGGGCCGGCCAGGGCAGCTCCCACTTCTGGGCCTGGCTGTCCCCGGTTAGGTAGCGCCGTCTACTGATTAGAGATGTCAATGGAGCCTCAGGACGCCTGGGTTCTTCCCCCACAAGGCCCGTGATTCACTGCGTGGCCTTGGCTGAGTCTTGTAGGCCGGAGCTTTCAAAGGCAATGTCTGATTCCAGGTCCCTGACGTGGGACACCAGGGGCCTGAGGCTCAGGGGTGCTGAGCCCCACCCGCAGCGCCAGCGGGGTGCACCCAGCCCTCGGAGAGCCAGGCCCCAAGCGCCAGCAGTGGGAATCAGAGGGGCCAGCGGCTAGGCCAGGACTTGGAGGAGTTGCCAGGAGTGGGCAAACAAGCAGGTTCACACCAAGGTCCCCTCTCCTGGGCTGGGCAGCTCCCCAGTGCCTGTCCCCCCCACAGGAAGACGCTCTGGCTGCCCTGGCCAGGCCGCCCAGCCCCACCTGTGCCTGCTGAGTGTGGCTTCCTCGCTGCTGCTGATTATCCACCTGTGCCCCGTTCAATCAGCCCCAGCTGGGCTCAGCCCAGCCCACGGCTTAGCTCAGTCCCTTACTGAGCTGTGCTGGGAACAGCTTCCTGGGGGAACTAGCCGGAGGGAAATCTGAATGTGTCAAGCCCGGTGCTTGCCAGCCCGCCAGGTCCCTGCGCTCTCTGGTCTGTGTCCTCGCCGGAAGCCAGAGGCAAAGGAAGACAGATCCCTCTCTGCTCAGGAGGTGGAGGTGAGTCCCAGACGTGCCCCAGGTGGTGGTCCTAGGAAAGGTTTCCCAGAGATGATGCAGGGTTAAGGGCCCTGGAGAAAGCATGGAGCTCGGGTCTGGGTCTCTAGCATGCAGTGGGCACCCAGCCGTGCCATAGTGGGGAGCAAGCCAGCTGCTCGTCTAGTTGTTATGCTCCCTCCGGCAGTGCCTGCTGTGAGAAACCCATGGGGGGGGGCTGCTATAGAGCTACTTGCCCCTATGGGGGCTTCCTCCTGGCCCTGGTCACTCAGTGGGTGGCTTGTGGCCTGACATGGGAGGGTTTAGGACCCTTCTTAAAAACATTATCCTCTTTAACGGATAATGAGAACATCACCATATAAAGGCCTGACCTTGGCTTGAGCCGTGGGAATTACTTGGCCTTGGTGGCAGCCTGTGGCAGAGAGTTCCACAGGTTAACATTAGGTGTCTTGCGTGTACAGATTTTAAAAAGTACTTTCTATGCATCAGTGTTAAGTTTGTTGCTGTTAAGTGTCACTGTCCCACTGTTCCTGTGCCCTAGGAGAGGGGGAACAGGAGGGGTTTGATGTTCCTTCTCTAACTCAGTCATTGTTTTTAGCCCTCCATCTTCCCCTTGTTGTTCTCTTCCCCTCTAAACTGAAGAAGTCCAAATCTTTTCACTCTCCCGCCAGGCAGGCGCGTCTCCTCCTCATTCTGTGGCCTGTCTCTGCCCCCCTTTCATTCAGCTGTGAGATGGGGGCGGGGGGGCAGAACTGAAGACAATAGCCCAGGGCGGGCCTCTGTTGATTTAGCCGCTGGCATTTGAATATTTTCAGCGCGTTTATTGTGAATCACGTTTGTCATGGTCGTGCCTGGGGGTCAGCGGGGAGTTGCTGTCTAGTCCGTTCCTGATGCGTCCTACTGCTACTGACCGTTATGGCCGCCGCCGCCGCCGAGGGCTTTGTCAAGCGGCCAGGCTGACACCCCGGCTCTTCCCTGAGTGGTCACAGCTCGTCTAGCGCCTCCCAGGGGTGCCAGCAGCTCAGACAATTCCTTCCGGTGTGAGTGTCCGGTTGTAGGCCATAGCGCCCCACAGTCACTAATGGGTTGGAGGCAGAGAATGACTCTCCCCACAGCCGGGGAAGAGGGTACAGGGTAGAGTAAGTGACTTGCCAAAAGTGTCACAGGAAATCTGTGGCTGAGGCAGAAATTGAATCCAGGCGTCGGGAGCCCCGATCCAAAGCCCTGCCTTCGACCCTCCTTCCTGCTCTGGGCGCTGGTGCGCTCGGCTGGGTTCCTCTGCCATGCCCTCTGGCAATGAAACGGGTTAAATGGGGATCTGATCGTAAGAACATCAGAACGGCCACACTAGGCCAGGCCCATAGTCCATCCAGCCTGGCGTCCTGTCTCTGACAGTGGCCAGTGCCAGATGCTGCAGAGGGAATGAAGAAAACAGGGCGACTATCAAGTGATCCGTCCCCTGTCACCGGCTCCCAGCTTCTGGCCGTCACAGATTTAGGGACACCCAGAGTGAGGGGGGGGGGGGGTGGCATCCCTGGCTATTCTGGCTAATAGCCATTGACAGACCTGTCCTCCAGGAACTTACCTAATTCTTACCTAACTTACCTAATTCTATAGTTACTGTTATAGTTTTAGCCTTCACGACATCCCCTGGCAATGAGTTCCACAGGTTGACTGAAGAAGTACTTCCTTATGTTTGTTTTAAACCTGCTGCCTATTAATTTCATTGGGTGACCCCTGGTTCATGTGTTATGGGCAGGGGTGACTAACGCTTCCCGATTCATTCTCTCCACACCAGACATGATTTTACAGACCTCTGTCATATCCGCCCCCAGCCATCTCTCTTCTCAGCTGAACTGTCCCAGTCTTTCTAATCTTTCCTTGTATGGAAGCTGTTCCATACCCCGATCACTTTTGTTGCCTTCCTGCGTACCTTCTCAAATACTAATCTATCTTTCTGAGATGGGGCGACCAGAACTGAACGCAGTATTCAATGTGTGGGTGTATTGTGGATTTATGTAATGGCTGTATGAGATCTTATCTTATTATCGATCCCTTTCCTAATGGTTCCCAAAATTCTGTGCGCTTTTTTTGACTGCCGCTGCACATTGAGTGGATGTTTTCAGAGAATTATCCACAATGACTCCGAGATCTTTCTTGAGTGGTAACAGCTAATTTAGACCCCATCATTTTGTCTGTATAGTTGGGATTATGTTTTCCAATGTCCATTACTTTGCATTTATCAACATTGAATTGCATCTGCCATTTTGTTGCCCGGTCACCCAGTTTAACAAGACGCCTTGTAGCTCTTCACAGTCTGCTTTGGGCTTAACTATCTTGAGTCATTTTGTATTGGCTGCAAATTTTGCCACCTCAGTGTTTACTCCCTCTTCCCAGATCATTTATGAATACGTTGAACAGCACTGGCCCCAGTCCCGATCCCTGGGGGACACCACTATTTACCTGTCTCCATTGTGAAAACTGACCATTTATTCCTACCCTTTGTTTCTTGTCTTTTAGCCAGTTACCGATCCAGGAGAGGACCTTCCCTCCTATCCCGTGACAACTGAAGAGCCTTTGGTGAGGGACCTTGTCAAAGGCTTTCTGAAAGTCCAAGTTCACTATATCCACTGGGTCCCCCTTGTCCACCTGCTTGTTGACCCCCTCAGAGAATTGCAATAGCTTGGTCAAGCCACCTTGACTCTCCCCCACCAAACCGTGTTCGTCTGTGTGTCGGGGAATTCTGTCCTTCCCCAGGGGGGCTCCACTCCTTACGATGGGTAGGCCCCACGCCGTAAACGTAGCCTTGCTTTTCAAAGGTGCTGAGCCCCCGCCGTGGATACGCAGTCCCACCATGGGTTCTTTTGGAGGCTCCAATTCAGCCTTGGCCGAAGGGGCATGTTGGGAAGAGCCTTGTCCTGGACTTCTCCAAGTCCTGGTGCCTGCCGTCAGATTTGGCATCTCTGCCAGTCTTGCCACTGGCTCATCGTCAGCCGGGCAGTAAGGAGATGGGCTCTCTAAACCAACTGGGGATTGGGGCTGTCTGGTGAGGGCAGGGGACCTTCCAGTTCCGGGGCCGCCTTCCCTTCCACCCTACCCCATTTCCCCCCGGAATGCCCCGGCGTTCTGTGCTGTATCCCTGGCGCTGGGTAGGCATGTCCCCTGCTGCCCACGTTGCCATGGGACCTTGCCCATGCGGGGCGTGGCGGCGTTGTTTCCCACATGGGAGTTGTTCCGATGGGCTTGCCTCTTCTTGCTGGTGGCTGCGGTTGGGACCCACTTGACACACCAGGCTGCCTGGGGTGTTTGGCTCAGCAGGACAGGAAAAAAACACCCAGCGGGGCTGGCAAAGGCGCAAAGCGGCGTGGCTGGCTCCCTGGGATCGGAGCAGAACTGGGGTGTTAATTCCCTGACATTAAAGCACCGGAGAGAGAGTGAACAAAGCCTGACTTGTGTAAGCAAAGCCAGACCCAGTTCCTCGTTTGCCTCCCTCCTGGCCTGCGTCCATTCCTGCCCAGCCTATCGCGTTGCACATTTAATAATTATCTTCTCTCTTGAAGGATCCCAAAGTATTTTACATGCTATTGGCCAAACTCCCTGCTGGCAGAAGCCTACTGACTTCAATGCATTTGCATCAGCAGAGAGTTTCACCTGTATCCATCTACGTATCTACCTATTCATCTGACACCCCCACACTATAGTATCCAAGCACCCGGCTCATTTCACCCAGGTCTACAATGCAGCCACCTCTGGGGTGCAACGTGATGTCTGAGTATGGTGCAAAGCAACACCACCCGGTATTAAGACCGGAAGTGAAGATGAATCCAATATCGAATTCGGACTGCGGGGGACCTCGGGGAGGCAGAATGTAACTCGCTGTCACGGGGTCGCCGCTCACCGCGAGTGCACCGCCTTGTGTCTGGCTCTGGGAATGGAGCTCTTGCTGCGTCAGGGGCCCCTTTGCTCGCTCTGTGATGATCTTTCTACTGGTAACTTGGCCTTCCAGCCAGGTCACCATGTAACCCGCCCCTCCCAGGGTTACAAAGTCCAACTGGACCCCTGCCCAAGTGCCGTCTCCAGATGGTGTCGGCCCCTCCTCGGGCTCAGTGCCGCTATACTCGTGGCTGGCAGGGAACCTGGGCCCGCCCGCTACACCAGTCTCCAGCCCAGGGACCCTATAGCCAGAGATCCAGGTCTTCAGTCCCTGTCCCTGTTGGTGTTTCCCTGGGCTCCTTTGTACCCGACCCCTCTATCTTCCCTTGCCTGGTTCTAGGTTTGCCACGGGAGCTGCTCTGCCCCCCTCCTCGCCTCTGGCCAGACTCCTCACTCCAGGGCAGGCTCTCGGGTGAGGCCAGACGACCTCCCAGGCCCTCGTGAACACCCCGTCGCGTGATCCGCGCTGGAATTCATCCAGGGTGACGGCGTTAAAATCCCAACTCTCGATTTCCAAGCGGTCCGAATGCCGCAATGGGCCTGCCCCCTGCCGAACCGCACGCCATGGGGACCGACTGGCCGTCGGCACGCCGGCTGAGCTGGAAAGCCAGGCAAATTAATTCTGTGATGTTTCTAAGGTACGTTAGCTGTTAGCTGGAGTTTCCCCCTCTACTCCGAAGGCCTGTAGGGTTGTATCTCTGGGTCTGTCTACACTGGAGTGTAACCCCAGGTTGGGAATTGTTGAACCCTGGGTCCCAACTCGGGGCTCCTGCATCTACACTGCATCATGCGGGCCCAAGTCTGACCACCCACAGCCAGGGTGTCCTAAGGGCCCTCCCAAAAGGGAGCCACTCTAGCCCTTTGTTCATGGTGCGGCGTGGGAAAACTTGACTGTCCACCAGACCTGATGGGCTGGAGGACAAAGGACGTCCTTTGGGATACTTTTGGGCAAGCAGCGTCACCCCTGCCCTTCACCCCCTCCCATCCAACCCCTTTCCCGGCCCCTTATCCTTCCAAGGCCTTGCTCCATCTTCCAAGCCGCAGACTGATCAGGACCCAGCAACGCCAGAGGCTGCAGCTCCATCCAACGGCTGGAAGGCGAAGCTAGACCAAGCCAGAGTGGAAATAAGGTGCAAAGTGTTAACAACAGAGTAATTAACCTTTGGAATCACCGCGGGGCGTGGTGGAGTCTCCATCACAGGCAGCTTTAAAATCAAGATTGGACCTTTTCTAAAAGATCTGCCCTAGGAATTATTTGGAGGGGAAGGTTCTACAGGAGATCAGACTAGATGGTCCCTTCGGGGCTTCCAATCTAGGAAGCTCTCAACCCGGACAGCTGTGCCCCTCTGGGCCGAGGCAGCGGAAGAGAAAAGCAGTTTCGGTCCAAGGGATTCGGCTCTGGAGCCAACGTTCAGAGGAGAACAGGCTAATCCCGAACACGAGTGCCTTCCGGGCGTGCAGCAAACCCCTCCTCCCGCTCGGTGCTTTCCCACCATAACCAGGAAGGACGATAGCAATGCACCAAAGCCAGGCGGAAAACCCAGCAATGTCTTAGCAACGTTCTGGCTGCTTTAGTAGTTTCCGAGGGGAAGCTCTTTTGAACGTAGAAGCAGGGGCGGCTTTAACATTTTTGCCGCCCCAAGCGAAAAACAAACAAACCCCAAACGCCGCCGCCCCCCCCAACAAAAAAACCACCCCCTCCAACGCCCGCCAAAACAACGCCCCCCCCTCCTACCTGGAGCGCCGGCGAGGAGGACGGCGCGCCCGCCGCCCCGGCCGGGGCGCTGGCGGGGACCGCGGCAGGCCCCGCTACCCCGGCTGGGGAGCGCGGCGGGCCCGCGGCACGCCCCACAGCCCCGGCTGGGGAGCGCGACGGGCCTGCGGCAGGCCCCGCTGTCCTGGCCGGGGTGCAGGCGGAGAGCGTGGCAGGCCCCGCTGCCCCGGCGATGCCGCGCTCCCCAGCTGCTCGGCGCCGGCGGGGAGTGCGACATCCCCACGGCCCCGGTCCCCTGGCCGGGGCGATGCTGCTCCCTGCTGCCGCCCCGGCCGGGAGGCCGGTGGCATCCCCGCTGCCGTGCTGCCGGCCGATGGGGAGGGCGGCTTCCCTGCTGCCCGGGCCGGGGTGCCGGCTGGAAGCGCGTCTTCCCCGCTGCCCCGGCCGGGGCGCAGGCGGGGAGGGCAGCTTCCCCAGGGCGCCGCGGCCCTGGTCCCCCAGCCGGGGCGATGCCGCTCCCTGCTGCCCCAGCCGGGGCGCCGGCGGGGAGCGCGGCATCTCTGCTGGGGAGGGCAGCATGCCTGCCGCCCCGCTCCCCCAGCCAGGGCCGCGCTCCCTGGTGCCCCGCATCCCCACTGCCGCCCCAGCCGGGGCGCCGGCTGGGAGGACGGCTTCCCCGCGGCCCCGGTTCCCCGGCCGGGGCGATGCTGCTCCCCGCTGCCGCCCCGGCCGGCGTGCCGGTGAGAAGGGCGGCTTCCCTGCTGCCCCGGCCGGGGGACCGGCGGGGAGCGCGTCTCCCCCGCAGCCCCGGCCGGGGTGCCGCCTGGGAGCGGGGCTGGCCCGGGGCTCTGCTGCCCCAGCCGGGGCGGGGAGCGGGGCTTGCCCGCTGCCCTAGCTGGGGAGAGTGTTGTGGGGTTTTTTTTGTTTGTTTTTATGTTTTTTGTTGTTTTTTTTTAAACAAACCTCAGCGCCGTCCCCCTCCAGGTGCCGCCCCAAGCACGTGCTTGGATGGCTGGTGCCTGGAGCCGGCCCTGCGTAGAAGGTGGGGAGAGGGAACTGCTGCTGTCTCTTAGCCAAAGGCGGAGATTGGCTCAAGTTTTGCTAACGACTCTACCCGCCAGCACGTGGGGGCTGCTGAGCTGTTGCTATGGGTTAGCACAGGGCACCGTGCCTGCTGTCGATAGCCCAAGAAACCCGACTGGATCCCAGGCTTTCTCTGGAGGAAAAGCAACCTGCCTCTGACTGGCCGGCGGGCAATCGGCGAGCTGCTCTCCCCACAGCTCAATTGTCAGGCGAGCCCTTTGGTTTAGGAAAAAAGCGTGACTCCGGGTGCAAGACCAGCAAGTTCACTGTCAGTGGAACGGCAGCACAGTCAGGTCTGACTCAGGAGTGACTCCACCGTGGCATTTACACTGTGCTTGGATGGATTTCCTCTTCCTTAGCCCAGAGCGTCACGAGCAACAAGTGACTCTCCTTCATGCGAGGGACAAGGGGACACTTCTGCTCTTGGTTGAAGTGGTGTAAATCCAGAGCATCCCCTTCTACTTATCTGGAGTTACTCCAGATTTACACCAGCAGAGCTGAGAGGAGACTCTGGCCCCAGAGGTCTGGGGATGGAGAGCTGACATAGGGGATACAGAGGGAACTAGACAAATTTAGAGGATTGGGCCAAAAGAAATCTGATGAGGTTCAACAAGGACAAGTGCAGAGTCCTGCACTTAGGACGGAAGAATCCCATGCACTGCTACAGACTAGGGACTGAGTGGCTAGGCAGCAGTTCTGCAGAAAAGGACCTAGGGGTTACGGTGGCTGAGAAGTCAATAGTGTGCCCTTGTTGCCAAGAAGGCTAAGTAGGGCTGTATAAGTAGGGGCATTGCCCGTAGATCAAGGGACATGATCATTCCCCTCTATTCGGCACTGGTGAGGCCTCATCTGGAGTACTGTGTCCAGTTTTGGGCCCCACACTACAAGAAGGATGTGGAAAAATTGGAAAGAGTCCAGCAGAGGGCAACAAAAATGATCAGGGAGCTGGAGCACATGACTTACGAGGAGAGGCTGAGGGCACTGGGGTTATTTAGTCTGCAGAAGAGAAGAACGAGGGGGGATTTGATAGCTGCTTTCAACTACCTGAAAGGGGGTTCCAAAGAGGATGGAGCTCGGCTGTTCTCAGTGGTAGCAGATGACAGAACAAGGAGCAATGGTCTCAAGTTGCAGTGAGGGAGGTCTAGGTTGGAATTAGGAAACACTATTTCGCTATTAGGGTGGTGAAGCACTGGAATGGGTTACCTAGGGAGGTGGTGGAATCTCCTTCCTTAGAGGTTTTTAAGGTCAAGTTAACAAAGCCCTGGCTGGGATGATTTAGTTGGGGTTGGCCCTGCTTTGAGCAGGGGGCTGGACTAGAATCTCCTGAGGTCCCTTCAGCTCTGCTACCGACTTGCTGGTTGACCTCTGGATCCCCTATTTCCCCAGTTTCCCCATCTATAACCTTGGGATAATAGGCTCTGTCTCACAGGCACGCTGAGAGTCTGATCTAAAGTTTGGGAAGTGCTTGGAGATCCCCCAGTGAAGGATGATCACTGATGATCTTGTGACGTTGCACTCCATATGATTTTATGAAAATATGCTAATGAGTGTGACTAGAATGTAACTGGAATACGCTTCATGCAAAAGGTCATGATGCAAAGTGTGGGCCATTAATGGTGGTTTGGAATCTTGATGGATCCCATTAACCAGGACAATTGGTTGTAAATGGCTCTGTTTACCGGCAAGTCTTCCTGTGAGTCAGGCCAGGAAGAATGAAGGCTTGGGGGGTCTCACAGGACATGTGACCATGTCACCTGGTGCTGGAATCCATCTTTAACCTGGTGCTTTTCCATTTAGAAGGAGGGGTGAAGACCCAGAGAGACAAAAGATTCCTGCCTTGTGCCAAAGCTATGTAAGCTATATATTGTTTTTTACAGTGCAAATATTTGTAATAAAAAATAAAGTGAGCATTGTCCACTTTGTATTCTATGTTGTAACTGAAATCAATATATTTGAAAATGTAGAAAACATCCCAAACTATTTAAATAAGTGGTATTCTATTATTGTTTAACAGTGCGATTAATTGTGCGATTAATCACGATTAATTTTTTTTAATTGCTTGACAGCCATACTTTTTACCTACCGTAAGGGCGAGCGATGGGGAGAAGGGGGTGGAGAGGAGTGAGCAGAGGGTGGGGCCTCAGGGGAAGGGGTGGGAATGGGGACTCAGGAGGAAGGGGCAGTGCCTCAGGGAGAAGGGATGGGGCCTCATGAGTGTGGGGGGCAGGGCCACGGTTCGGGCACCTGTGGCCACCCACACACACTTTTAGGGTACTTCTGCCGCTCTTGGTCCAGTCTTGATTTATGCTTCAAGTCCTTTGTTCTGAGTGACAGTAGTTTTGGGGCCGTATCCAGAGGGTCTGGAATTAGGAATGCTGAGATCCGGGGTCATCTGTGACTGCAACATTCATACAGTGCAACGGGACCCAAATCCCGATCGGCACCGCTGTAATAGAAATAATGCCATCTCCGCTGTCCACAGGGCTTGCTTGGATTTCCTTTGTGGGTGGCTGTGACATTATTGACATGACCTGGGACCGTATAGATCACTGTTGCAACCAAGGTCCTGTAGTGGCACCAATCTTGTATAAAGGGGGTCAAATGGGGTGTCTAAGACAAGGTTATGGTTTGCTGGTTATGATGATGCTATCTGTATGTGTATCATTTGGTAGTTGAAGTTATGAATATTGGCTCTATACTGTCTGTATTTCAAACGTATGCTGTGCTTCTGGGTGACACCCCAGACAAGTTGGTGTCAGCTCTGCCTAGCCTGCTGGATGGCCCATTGAGGACCATCAGCTACACAATTGACCCATTGAGAGGAGGCAGACATGCCTTGTGACTCAGCAAGGTATTCAGGCATCTTGATCTATGAACAAGAACTCTAAGGTTTTTCCATGCCATGTGCTGGATAGCTGGTCTTTGGAACAAAGAGAGCAGAGACCACATAGCAAGAGACTATAAAAGGCTGATGCCTCATCTCCATCTTGTCTTCAATCCTGCTTCTTACTTCTGGAGGGACTTCGCTACAAACGGAAGCTCTACACAAAGGACTGAAGGACCCATCCCAGCTGGGGATGTTCTCCAGAGACTTGATTTGAACCTGCAGTTTATTCTATCACTGCTACAAGCCTGAACCAAGAACTTTGCCATTGCTGTGTGTAATTGATTCCATTTAACCAATTCTAGCTCTCATCTAGACCTTTTTCCTTTTATGAATAAACCTTTAGATTTTAGATTCTAAAGGATTGGCAACAGCGTGATTTGTGGATAAGATCTGATTTGTATATTGACCTGGGTCTGGGGCTTGGTCCATTGGGATCGGGAGAACCTTTTTTCTTTTACTGGGGTATCCGTTTTCATAACCATTTGCCCACATAACAAGTGGCACTGGTGGTGAGACTGGGAAACTGGAGTGTCTAAGGGAATTGCTTGTGTGACTTGTGGTTAGCCAGTGGGGTAAAACCGAAGTCTTCTCTGTTTGGCTGGTTTGGTTTGCCTTAGAGGTGGAAAACCCCAGCCTTGGGCCGTAACTGCCCTGCTTGAAGCAATTTGTCCTGAATTGGCACTCTCAGTTGGGTCCCGCCAGAACCAGCATTGTTACAGCAGCCCCAGCAGGGTGACTGGATCTGAGCATCTTTCTTCTCGTTGGCAAAGTGAGACGGGCGACATGGGAAGAAAGTAAGGGTGGGAGTCGCCAGGTGGCGCAGTTGCCTGTTACCAATCTTCTTCCTAAGGGTGTGAGTGCTGTTCGGTCTTTGAAGCAATGTTGCGTTGTTGGGTTTTGTGATGCACGTTCATTCTGGGGGGCGATGTTGCAAATCATAGAATCCTAGAATCTCAGGGTTGGAAGGGACCTCAGGAGGTCATCTAGTCCAACCCCCTGCTCAAAGCAGGACCAACCCCAATTAGATCATCCCAGCCAGGGCTTTGTCAAGCCTGACCTTAAAAACCTCTAAGGAAGGAGATTCCACCACCTCCCTAGGTAACCCATTCCAGTGCTTGACCACCCTACTAGTGAAAAAGTTTTTCCTAATATCCAACCTAAACCTCCCCCTCTGCAACTTGAGACCATTACTCCTTGTTCTGTCATCTTCTACCACTGAGAACTGTCTAGATCCATCCTCTTTGGAACCCCCTTTTAGGTAGTTGAAAGCAGCTATCAAATCCCCCCTCACTCTTCTCTTCTGCAGGCTAGACAATCCCAGTTCCCTCAGCCTCTCCTCATAAGTCATGTGCTCCAGCCCCCTAATCATTTTTGTTGCCCTCCGTTGGACTCTTTCCAATTTACCCACATCCTTCTTGTAGTGTGGGGCCCAAAACTGGACACAGTACTCCAAATGAGGCCTCACCAGTGCCGAATAGAGGGGAATAATGACGTCCCTCGATCTGCTGGAAATGCCCCTACTTATACAGCCCAAAATGCCGTTAGCCTTCTTGGCAACAAGGGCACACTGTTGACTCATATTCAGCTTTTCGTCCACTGTAACCCCTAGGTCCTTTTCTGCAGAACTGCTGCCCAGCCATTCGGTCCCTAGTCTGTAGCAGTGCATGGGATTCTTCCGTCCTAAGTGCAGGACTCTGCACTTGTCCTTGTTGAACCTCATCAGATTTCTTTTGGCCCAATCCTCTAATTTGTCTAGGTCCCTCTGTATCCTGTCCCTACCCTCCAGCGTATCAACCACTCCTCCCAGTTTAGTGTCATCTGCAAACTTGCTAAGGGTGCAGTCCACACCATCCTCCAGATCGTTGATGAAGATATTGAACAAAACCGGCCCCAGCACCGACCCTTGGGGCACTCCACTTGATACCGGCTGCCAACTAGACATGGAGCCATTGATCACTACCCGTTGAGCATGACCATCCAGCCAGTTTTCTATCCACCTTACCGTCCATTCATCCAGCCCATACTTCCTTAATTTGCTGGCAAGAATACTGTGGGAGACTGTATCAAAAGCTTTGCTAAAGTCAAGAAATAGCAGGAGAGTTTGTTCTCTGACTTACTAGAGTCAGTTCTTGGGTCAGTTGCTCCTTGGCAACCAGACATTGGTGTTTGGGCTGTGATGCCCGAAGAGGAGTTTGCCGACACGCCACCTCTGCTCCAGGACTGGTGTCGGACGTGTAAACAAACTAAACTAAACTAGGAAAATACTTCTCCAGCAAGGAGCCAACCTGCACGACCCTGAGACCTGCGGGTGCTTGGCAAAGGGGCGACAGGTAGCTACAGTCGAAGGGAGCCCAGTGCGGTTGTGTCGCATACGTGCCACGTCAGGTATAAGTGTCTAGGGTGTGTAGCTTGCACCAGTCCGGCACTCAGCGAGGCAATAAAATGAGGGTGTTAGTTGCATTATGCCAGCACGGAGTTTGGTGCTGCAGTTTCCTGGGGTTGCCCCCAGCTCAGTCACTGAGGGTGAGGGAGGGGAATGTGCACACGCAAGTGAGGGGGACCCGTGAGGAGGGGAAATCTCCCCAGTGCTGGGAGCCGTCAGCGAGGCTGGGAGAGGAGGGACGGCAGGTTGTGAGAAGAATCCCGGGCGTCTCCTCTCCCTGCCGGAGCGAGCGGCGCTCGGGCGTGATCGAGCGTGTGCTGCCGGGCCGTTTGCACATGCCTCGGGTGCCTCGAATGGTCCGGTAGAGCAGGCTCCATCACGCCTCCTGCCGCTGCACGTGGCTCCCCTCCCCACAGCTGCAAGCCAGGTGGAGAACAGCACACGGGGCGGGAAGCTCCTGGCAGCTGGCTGGGTCGGGAAAAGGCTGCAGCAGGCCGCAGAGGAGGGGGACTGCGGGGCTCCAAATCTCCTCCCGGGGCCTTCCCCCTCCTCCAGGCCTGCTCAGCCAGAGGGGACACTGCAGGGCAGTGTCTGGATGGTGCTAATTCCCCTGGGGAGCCCTGCGGCCCCCAGAGCTCTCCTGTCAGCCTGGGGAGCAGAGTCTGGGACTGACCCTGGGGCTCCTATGGGGGGGGGGGTGCAGAGCCCCCCACAGGCCCCCTTCCTTTTTCAGTCGGACGTGTCGTGCATGCACAGTGGGGCCTGCTGCCCCTTGCGCTGCATGGATGGGATTTGGGGTGCACAATTGTCAGGGTACAGCGGGGTGTGGGCGTGCTGTGAGGATCACGGGGGCCGGAGGGAGGCGATCGGCTGACTTTGGAAGCGTCCCGTCCTCGCTGTTCCTTTCCTTCCTGCCTCAGCAGACCTGGGGCTCGAGGGTCTGTGGCCAGGATCTCGTCTTCGCTTCTTGCACAATCGTAACACCGCCGCTCCTCTTCCCGCTTGTCACACCCGGGAAACCCGGAGCTGGTCCGAACCCTCGCACCATGGAGTCCTTCCCCGGGCCTGCTCCGAAATCCATGGGGCTCTCCAGGGCCGTCCACAGGCTTTGGATCCGGCCCTATTTAAAGAGTCATTTGAAAACCCTCCCGTGAAAGCTTCTTCGGTGGTATCTGCATCGCAGGTGGGCAGAGCCCTGGGGCAGGGTCCTGCCGCTCTCAGGATGTGCTGGGAAAGTTCGATCCGGTTTCCTCCTGTGATGGAATGGGACTGGTTTTAATGTTTCCTCTGAATACTGTGTGTGCCTCAGTTTCCCCTATGCATTTCTTAAGTCTCTAGGTGGTGGGAATAAGGGGTGATTGTTGCGGAGCCCTAGAGGGCCAGTGTGATGACAGAGAATGGCCGACACTGTCTCCTGGCAGCTAATGGCCTGGGCCCCTTCTCTGCAAAGTTGCGAGCTGAAGGCGCTAAAGAACAAAGGGATCAGGTGACCTGCTGGCCCAGGAAGGAGACAAAGGCAAAGGAGGGGCTGGAGAGCTCTCAGTTTGGAGCTGGCTGGGGACGTGGGGGGAGGCGCAGACAGAGTCTGGCCTCCCTGCCCACCCATTTGGAGTTGTGGGGTGAAATGCAAGGAGCCCCCGGGCTGGGGTCTAAGCTTCCTGCCCCCCAGAAGGGCCCGACTGAGGGGTCCTGTTTGTACTGACAAGCTCTGTTTGGACTGTGTTCCTGGCATCCCTAATAAACCTTCTGTTTTACTGTCTGGTTGCGAATCACAGTGAATCCCAGGAAAAGGGGTGCAGGGCGCTGATTCCCCCACACTCCGTGACACCTCGCCAAAGCTATGCAGGGGAGAGAAAGGAGAAGAGCAAAAAGGCAGGAAAATGCAGCTTCTCTCTCGCCCTGTGCAGACCATGGGTGCAATGCCTGGTCCATGGCCCAGCTGGCTGCTCTGGGGCATCGGCTGTACTCCCTGGGCTCTGGAAAATGTTTGGCCAGGCGGCACGAATTTTCCTCTGGCTTCTAGCAGATTGGTCAATCTTAAAGTAAGGCTGGGCCCCTAGGGGCTCGCTCCCGGCTCAGTGGAACGGGTCACAGCAACGTGCCGAGAGTTTGGGGTTGTCCTGGCTGGCCAAGCTGGGCCTGTCCTAGACGGAGGCAAGAGAGAGAGGAGGAGCTGGAAATGGAGACACGAGGGTCACCTTTCCGGCGTTGGTCGGGACGCAGACATGGACACGTCAGCTGGTTCCGTGTTAGCCCCCGAGCTGAGTTGCAGGTAGTGGCTGATTATCAGTGAATGGTGACTTGGGAGGGAGGCCCAACCCAAGGGGCCTTAAAGGAACCTGACTTTTAGAAAGGGCTGAGTGTGCCCGCTCACTCACACTCACACACACACACACCGCGCACACACACACACACACACGGAAATCAGGGCCCTTTCTGATGTCCCTTGTTGGGCGCTGATCGTCAAACACCCTGAGTCACTACCGTCTTGAAAATCTTGACGCAAATATCTGCCTCTCCCTGGGTGATGCTGGCAGCCCCGGTCACACCCATGTGTGTTGAGGCTAATTCACTGTGTGCGCGTATAGATCCACGTGATTGTTGAAGGTGGAACAATGCACTTGGGGTTCAAACTTCATCAAACTGATGGGACATTACGCACATTGTTTTCTTTTGATCTGTGGCTGTTTTTAATGTAGTAGCAAACATTGACATTGCAAATACCCCGGTGACTAAATAATGCATCGGCCGTCAAAGAAGCCTTGTGGAATGCCAATGAAGGACTTCACTTTGAAATTAGCACTTTCCTGATAAACGCCCATTGTGCGTGACAAAGTACGGTCCTTTGTCATCAAAGGAAAAGCCCATGTGGGTAGAGATGCTGTTTGCCAGAACTGGGAATGGGCGACAGGGGATGGGTCACTCGGTGATTCCCTGTTCTGTTCGTTCCCTCTGGGGCAGCTGGCATTGGCCGCTGTCTGAAGACAGGACACTGGGCTAGATGGACCTTTGGGCTGACCCAGTGTGGCCACTCTTATGCTCTTGTTTTCTGTGAGAAGCAGCTCTCAGTCTGGATTCAAAGAGAGATCCTCCATCTCTGGACTGTTTGGACTCTGACAGCGCTGGGTACCAGAGGCAATCTGGGTACCCTGAAGACTTCTGGGAAACTGGCAGTTTATTACATCACTGCCACCATTTGGAGTTACAAACTGTGACTCACCTGTGCAGATATTTTACCTGCTTTAACCTCTGTGTAACTCTCAGTTCCTTTTCATAGCTAATAAACCTTCCGGCCGTGTACTCTAGAACTGGCTGCCAGCGGAGTCTTTGGTGTGAGACCCAGAGACCCCGGATCAATTGGTAAAGTGACTGGTCTCTTGGGACTGGAGCAAGTGGTGTGGTGTTTGGTGTCAGTGACCATTATCACGAAGTCCATTTTGTCTGGGTGGCAGGATCGGCTGGCGCGTCTAAGGGGGCTGTCTGTGACTCCAGGGTAAGACAGACAGAGTGATCCAGGACTTCACATTTGTTACTGGCTTGGTACGATCTAATTATAGGAACCTCCCCCCCCCGCCCCAGCTTGGGGTGTCCGCCCTGTTTCTGACGTCTGCCCTGAGGTCGGCAGTCATGGGAGTGAGACGCTCCAGCCAGCGGAACGGCCTGATTTGTTCTTCATGACTGAGTTTTGTTCCTTGTGGGTTACGTGACCAAGGGACCCAGCTTAGAGAGGAAGCTGCAGAGCTCTTCGGCCGGTTTCCTGGCCTCCGTACAGTCTCTCATTTCCCATGATGGGGTTCAGGCTGGCTGTGCCTTTTAGGCTGCCGTATTAATAGCTACGCCCAAAATCCAAGTGTGTGCTCGCTTATGAGCACTGGTATAATGCACGCTGAACGCCGGCCGGGCGTTTAAGTGACAACCCGCCAGCAAGCACCAGGATGGTACATACAGGCGCCTTGGTGGTGCCTGGGGCAGATTTTCAGACATGCACACGTCACCCTGGGTCTCGACACGCTGTTCAGCCTAGGCCTGGTGATTGGGGACATGCTCGGTGTCTTTGCCAGAAGCATTTGTCTTCCACGTGCAGAGGGCTGGGCTTTCCGGGGCTGTGAATCCGGACCCTCCCGGGCATCAAACGTTCCATGTTAAGGGGGGGGAACATCGTATTTATATGGTGAATTAGAGACAGACTGTGCGGACAGCAGGAGCACCTGACGGCGCATGTAAGCCAGACGCGGGTCCCACGCACAGCTCTGCTGCTCTCCCTCAATCCTGCAGCCCCCCTGCTAGCCCAGCCCTGGGCTGCCCCCAGCCAGCTTTGCCGGTGCCCCTCAGCCATGACTTGCAGCCGTCTCTCCTATTACCATCTTGCTCCCTGCTGCGCCGTGCCTGGTGATCGGGCCGAAGCGCGTGGCTGTTCTTGATCAAAGCCCCCGCGGGCTCTGAGCCACCTGATCCGGCTCTCGCTTGTGGGCACGCAGGGTAATTACTCCTGGCCGCCCTCAGCCCAGGCTCTCGCTGGCTTGAAGGCCCAGACCCGCTGGATGGGCCAGGCCCCTCCCTGCCTGCTCGCCGGTGCAGGGGGCCGTGTGGCCGATGAGGTCTCGCCCTGGCCCGGCTTCCTTTAACAGCCTCTTACCGCGGCAGGCCGCACCGTCCCCAGGCAGCCCCGACGGCCGGGAGCTGGCCGGGCGCTCGGCCTCGCAGGCTGTCATTATCTCATTCCTTCCCCCCCCCCCCCCCCTCCGCGGGAAAGTCCCTGCACATGGAGACGTGGGGCTGTAGCCCGCCGCATGCAGCTGCAGACAACCACATGAGAGCAGGCAGCTCCCCCTAGATTACAGGGCTCCGGGCTCCGCCCCGGCCCCTTGATCCTCTCCAGGAGAGCTCGCTCCCGGCCCCTTTCATCTGGCTCCTGCCTGGCTCCCCCTTCCAGGGCTGCCCCTCCGCCGGCCCTGGCCCCCTCTCCTCTCCTGCCCTTTGGTCTTCCGCTCGCTCGGCTTCCTCGCTGCCCCTGCCCGACCTGGGCTTCCCTTGGCAGCTGCCTCTGTCCCGCTGGGCCGGCCCCCGGCCATCTCAGCCCAGCGCCTGGGGCGGGTCAGGGGGATCCGTAAGCAAGTTACTCGGGCAAGGCTACACTCCCCCAGCTGGACGGGGTGCTCAGGGAAGGGTATGGGGGGCAGTTCCCCCCCAGCTCCTGCCTCCCTGTTGTCCCCCCATCTTCCCCCCCATGGTGGCCTCTAGGGTCCCCCAGCCCAGGGCTTGCTGTGGGATGCCAGATCCTACTGGACTACGAAATGGGGTGACCTCTGACCCCTCTGCAGGGCTGTGCTGCTTCCCCCCCCACCAACCCCCGCCATCCCTCCTACCACCATGGGGTGGGGGGGATTTCTTCAAGTACAGTCTTCACAAGTGGCTGCCCAGGTCTCTCCCCCGCAACCCGACTTTCCCCATCCTAGGCACTGCCCAGCCATTTAATGGTGCCTGCTGCCTCCTGAGCCTTCCCCGCTCCCATCTGCCCCCCTCCCCAGCAGCCGCTCTCCATCCCTGCCTTCTCCCAGCCTGTTCGGGGCGGGGGGGGGGGGGCACCCTTCCACCGTGCTTCTGTCCCTACAGTTGTGCTCTGTCCTGGCCCTGTGGGGGTGTGGTTCAGGATGAGCCCAGGCCTGGGAGGTGAGGGAGGGAGACCCGGGGACCGGCCCTCGACCAACGGAGCCCCCCCCCCAGCCAGCGTCTCCCCCTCGCCAGGAGCGGAGGAAAATTCTCCCCCTCCCCACGTCCCGGCCGGTTGCGGGGGGAGCCGAAGCGACGCCCTGTGCCGAGGACGAGCAGCATCACCCCGAGGGCCCCGGCCCCTCCCGAAATGCCAGAGCCCCCTCCCACAGGTGAGCCTCCCCTAGGCTGGGCCTGTGCGTGTGGGCAGCAAGGGGGCAGATTCCAGCCGTGGGGCCTGGCTGATTTCCCCCCCCAGACGGCCTCCTAGTGCCCTGGCTGATTCCCCACGGCCGAGCCCTGCTGGGGGTGAAGACCAGTGGGGCACGTGCTCCTCCCTGGGGTGACTCTGTGGGCCTCCGCAGGGCGAGGCCAGCATGTGCTCGGTCCTGGAAGCCACCTGGCGAAGGGCGGGGCGGGGGGCGGACCCCAGGTGCTGAATTTTGGGCTCTGGCATGACTTGTAACACTCCAGTCACCCCAGGGCTGGGCCCACCTCGGTGTCTAATTCATTATAACCCTCCCCGCAGTGCTGGCAGCCTGGGTGTCCTCGCGGGCACCGGCATGGCTCTGCTGTGGCCTGGCCAGCGGGGTGACGTCTGAGGGATGGAGGCAGGACAGCCTCAGCCAGACCCTTGCTCTGTGCCCGGCGGATGCTGTGGCTGAGGCGAGGAGACGGGCCTCTGCCCGAGCCCCTGAGTCGTGGGGGCGACGCAGGTGCCCGATTAGCAGGGCGGTGGTCCAGGGGCTTTGAGCAGGGCTTTGAGCATGGTGGGGGTGGGAGGGGGTCCCCGCTGGGCCTGGCATTTCAGGAGGGCCCAGTCTTGGGAGAAGCTCGGTGGATCTCGTATTTGGGGCGGGTCTGAGGCGATTCCAGGGCCCGGCAGCATGAGTAGCTCCAGGAGTGGGCAGGTGGTGAGTCCAGGGGCAGGTGGTGAGCCCAATGGTGAGAGCTCTTGGCTAGTTAGCTACCTTTCCAGCCAGGGCCCCCGGGATGGGGTGGGGGCTGGGGCCCGGGGCTGAGAACGTGTGCCCCGGTTCTCAGACTCGAGAGAGGCTCGGTGCCCCCTTCTGCTGCCTGCTTCCCCCAGCACCACTGCTCCATGCCCCTCTTCCATGGCCTCCCAGAGTCCCGCCTGGCTCCTCTGCCTCGGAGGGGGTCTCCTGCCTTCCCCCATCGCTTAGCCCCAACCCCACATCCATAAAACTCGGCTCAGCCCCACTTCTGCCTCCGAGGCCTGTGCCCAGTAACTCCGCAGTTGGGTGTCCACCCCCCTAGTCCTCCCTGCCTGTCTCCGGACCCTGCGACAGCCTAGGCCTGCCCCCTCCGCCCCACTAGGAACGGGGCATGTTCAGCCGGGAGGGCGGTTGGCTGGCTGAGTGGCTGGGCATCTGGGCAAGACGCTGGTTTTAACTCCCCCGCCCTCGTCTGTGCAGACCCGGCCTACGCCCGTAAAAGCAGGACATGGAGTCACTGAATAGGCCCCAAGCGTTGGCTGCAGCCGTCTCGCTGGCGTAGGAGAGGTCTCCTTTCTCGGGGCCGGTGCTGGGCTTGTGTCCTGGGGTGTCACCATGACAGAGCGTGGCGGGGACAGTGTGGCACACGGACTCCTGGGTTCTTCTCCCAGCCCTGCTGCTGACTGGCTGGGTGACCTCAGGCAAGTCATTTGCAGGAGAAACTTCCTCAGCCCCCTGTGTGATCAGTGGATGGAAAGCACCAAATGCCGTGTGTTGTCTCCCTATGAGGAACGAGGTCACATAAATCCCTCTCCAGATCCCAGCAGCTGGGAACCGGTCCCTTGTGGGGCACCTCTCGCTTTGCTTCATGCGCGAGAGAATGGAATTGGGAGGGAGCTGGGTGTTCCCTGAGCGCTGCGAACCCCCGGGCAGAATCGGCCTCAGCCCAGCGTTTGGAGGAAGGAATAAATGCTAAAGGAGTTACTCAGGGCTCGCCAGCTCCCCCAGGCCCCGTTCTTCCCTTGTGATCTCCTGGTGTTTACGGACGGGGGTGGGGGTGATTGTCAGGCCCTGAAAATTATGGGATTGTCTTAGAAATCATGAGATTTTTAAAAAACCCAATAATAAAATGCTGGGTTCTCAGCTTCCCTCTTCTGGTGTCCGAACCTTTTCTCTGCTACCCAGGGGTGGGGCTAGAAATCTCTTCTTAAAAAATGCAAGCTGAGCGTCTCGTATCATCCCATGACTCTGGGAGCTGGGGCTTTATGGAACGCACCAAATAGCAGCAGACTGGTGATAAAATCATGAGAATTGGGAGGCACCCCCCTCTTCCAAGGGAAACATTACACCCCAATAAAGTAGAGGGGTTTCTAGGGCCTCCATTGAAATGGGTGCACTTTAATGGGGCTAAAACCTCATCCCGTTTTATCAGTTGTTAAGAACTAGCTACTGTTCTGGGCAGTTTTTCTTCTGCCATTTTCCCGTCGCTGGTTCACTTCTCTGGATTTGCCGGGGGAACCTCCTGCTTTGTGCTGTGCTGGTGAGATGGGGATCAACCGTCTCTGGGCAAAACTAGCTTCATCGACTGGTGTGACTCAATGGCTCAAACTTTTCACTCGTCTCCGGGGAAGAGCCTGGGGGGGGGGGGAGAGAGAGAGAGAGAGAGAGAGGTGTGTGTGTGTGTGTGTGTGTGTGTATAGACATGTCGGGCACACGGGGGTCCTATGACTCATAATTTCCAGTGGGTTGCACCAACACAGGCTGGCTGGGCAGAATGTACTAAATGACCCATGTTTCCCCGAGCCCCTCTCCTGTCCCGTTTCTCCTCCGTACGCTCGGGATATCTCTGCCAAGGGGCGGAGGTGCTGCTCCCTTGTAGAAATGGAGCAGTAACAATGGGTCCAGCGATCCAGGCGGTGAAAGCCCTGGGATACACAACTCAGAGCAGCTCAGGGGGTTAGTGTAGTCAGCTGGGAATGCAGGGGTTGCAGGTTCAAATCTCACTGGGGTTTGGGTAGCGGTTTCTACCTCGGACTCTCCTTGTTGGTGGCTCATCACTTCTCTCTGTTAACCTAGTGCCCAGGGCTACGTTTCATTTATTCTAGCCTGAAATGTTGTTCGGACAGGTGTCACCAGGAGGCGCTGTCACATGCCTTACACATTGTTTTTGGGTTCTTAGCGTGGGGAGACAGCGTCCTGTCTTTAAAGAACGCTGAGCTGTTGCTTGTTTTGTGATGCGCAGTCATTCTGCGGGAGCTGTGGCAAATGGCAGGGGAATTTATTCGAACTAGAGTCAATTCGTGCAGCAGTGTCACAGCTCCCTGGAAACCAGGTGCAGGTATTTGGCCAAGAAGCCCGAGAGAGGGGATTGCCTGTGTGCTGTTTGCGACCCCCCCTCTGCTCCAGGACTGGTCTCTAGAACAAGCTACGACAGGAACGTTGCTGCGGATGGCAGGCTCTAGATCAGGATGTCCGGTGGCGGCTGAAGACCTAGGCAGAACGGACCCGTCCCAGGACAGGGCTTTTACTGGCGAGTGGGCTGCCTTCCGGGCGCATTTTAACCATGGATTTGCCGACCTGTTTGCCCCACACAAAGTGGCGGTGGCGCTTTATAATCCCGCCGGGCGGGCTCTGATTTTTAGGGTCGCTGATGGATGGAAATGCTTGGGGCCGGGGAAAGCCTCTGATTGCCCGAGGGGGTCGCTCACGGAGCAGTGCGATGGCCGAGCTTTACAAAGTCGGAGGCAGCTTGTAAATGTCACCTGTGCTCGGAGCGTCTTGGGGCTGCCGGGCGGTGGGCGCGTACGGTGCCGAATGAACATTGTGAAAGGGGGCAGGGTCTCGGGCCACGGCGAGGCGCCCGCTAGCTTAGCGTCACCCAAGCGGGGGGGTTGAGTGGTGGATCGGAAACGCACCAGACTCTGTCATTCTGAGGGGGGTGGGGGGAGATGTGTGGGATTTCGGGGATGCAGCCATGTCCCCGCTGCACCTCCCCTGAGACCACATCAAGCAGAGGCCAGGTGAGCGGCAGGCGGCAGGCAATGCAGCTGTTGCAGCGGGTAAATGCTGTGGGATTAGTAGCTGGGGCGTTAATGAGCTGGCGGAGGGGAGAGTGAATGACTGGCTGAGGCAGCCCAGCGAGATCACACGCTCCCCGCAAAGCAGCCCCTTGGGGTCTGGAAACAGACGCCGAGTACAAAGTGCCGAGGGGTGATTGATGTGCAGAGCCGACCTCCCCGCCAGAGACGCCGGGGCTGGGGAGGGAGGAGGTGAACGTTTGGGGAGCTGGGCAAGGGAGTCGCCCGGCTACTGAAGGGTGGTCCAAGGTCGAGGTATGGGGGGGGGCTGGGTTTCCATGAAGCATGACATTGGGAAGAGGGGTTCCCAGGGCTGGGGGTCCCCGTTCAAGCTCTGAGGCTGAGACCCCCTGGGGGATTAGGAGAGCCCCCCAGGGGAGGAAGTGGAGCTGAGCCCAGGTGACTGTGGGCATGAGGGGACGACAGAACCAGCGCAGGTGGGACACTGAGTCACCCGTGGAGGTGGGGGGCAGTTTGGGATGGGGGGAGCGGCATGCCCCGGGGAGCACCCTGGGCCAGTGCTCCTGGCAGAGGTGGCCCTGTTGGTTCTTTGAGATGTGGAAATGACAGATCCCAGGGGGAGCAAATCTCTTTTGCAGTGACACAAACTGGGCCTGTGTGAAAAACCCCTCCCTGTATGTGTCAGGGCGTGAACCCCGTAGTCCTGGCCAAAGTCCAACCCAGGTCCTCCACTCCTGCCTCTCTGCTTCCTTCTTTCCTGCGGAGCCTGTGAACTGAACCACCGCGGAAGAGCGGCTGCATGTCCTAGCCAGCGGCCGCGTTTTCCCCAGAGGTGGCTGCATTTCAGTGGTGGGGGAGTGTAAGCTAGTACGGTGCTTTGGGAACCTTGGGGTGTTACCGCTGATGTTTATACACAATAACCCGCGATAGTAAGCTAGTCTCTGTAAGCGCCCGTTCGCCTTCCTGTTCCTTCTGTCCCCCTCACTCGGTCCTGTTTGTTGTTTCTGGTTCTAAACGCCCCAGGGCAGGGATCACAGCTGAGCCCTGATCTCCAGGGAGGCCTCAGTGGGAGGCACATGTTAATCCTGGCTCGCTCCTTCCGGCCTGGTCTCGTGTCTCTTCCTCGGCTGAGGCCCGCTGGGCCCTGTACTTAACCTGTGGGACCCTCGCAGCAAGGGCCACCTTCAGTTCCATGTCTGTCCTGCCCCTAGCACTACCGCCATACAAACAACTCCCTCCGAGCGGTCACAGGGCCGAGTCGTGGGCAGGGCAGGTGTTGCCATGAGTCCGGGAGCTTTTTCCCTCCGACCTGCGCCGGCCCGAGGCTCTGACCTCCCCTCTCGCCCCTAGGGCAGGCTGGGGGCAGCGGGCCCTGCTTTGTCCATGCCACGGGGAGAGGCCTTGGATCCACCGGGCTGCCAGGCCAGCTCCTTTCCCTGGCATGGGGAGAGCAGCTGGGGCGGTAGGGCCTTTCCTTCCACTCTGGAGTTTTCCTTTCGCGTCGCCCGGGGGGCTAAGCCCGGGGACGGCCGGGGAGACGCCAGCAGCAGGAATGAGCGTGCAGGGCGCTGGGGGCTGGTGTGGGGCTGCACCCGGGTGAGAGAGGCACTCTCCTCGGGCCCTGCCAGCGTCTGAGACCCCTGAGCTCTGCGGGATCCTGCCCACGGGGCCTGGAGTCGCTGCGGGAACTCGTGGGCACAGGATGTGCCAGGCCACTCGTGGCTGGGTGAGTGAATTTGAAGGGGGTTGGGATATTCTAGGGCTCCCCCGCCTCCCTTCCTGCCCAGTCCCAGGGGATGCAGAACTGCCCCCAGGGGTTGCCTGTCTTTCCCGAGGGATGTTGGTGCTGGTGGAAGATCCCAGCCAGTGCCCCCCCCCCAACCCCCCCGCACAGCTCCAGGGCCTCTCCTGGGCTGGATCCAGTGCCCGGCTGGACTCAGCGGGCTGAGGCCCCATATCCCCAGAACACAAACAGCGCGGCCGGAGAGGAAGCTGCCTCTGTGGCCGTGGTGGGTCCCGCGTCCATTTCATAACCACCTGGGGCCTAGCTTCCTGCCTGCTCACACTGATCTGCGGAGATCCTGACCCCTCTGCTCCCAGGGGAGGATCACACCTGGGGCCAGGATGCTGAGTGGGACTGCAGAGGCAATGGGTGGAGGAGGTTCAAGTGAGCATATGAGCACCCCATGTTTCTAGGGGGGCTCTCCTGCCTTCCCGCAGCAGCGGCGAAGAAGCACCCCTGGGGATTCTGCAGAGCAGGGAGGGGGCTGCCCCTCCATTAAAACCCTCTCCCGACTCCCTCCCCAGCCCAGGCTCAGAACCGCTGCACGGCGCCGTCTCCAATCCACTTTTATTCACAATAATAAAATAACTTACCGGACACGCCCGCGCGGCACCGCCCCCGGGGCGCTGGGGACCCCTCCTCCTCTTCGAAACGCCGGGTTCATGCCCTCCAAAATCTTGTGTACATGGTATTTTTTCATATGAAAATCCCTTTTCAGTGCAGTCCCCTTCCCCCGAATGAGCCGGGTGGGCGGGCGAGGGGGGGCTGCCGGGATATTTAGTCCCCGGCTCCCTGCAGGTCTCTGTGTGTCCCCGTTGGGCGGGATTGGAGCTTTCGCCCAAAGCCCGTCCATGCTTGGCAGCCCCCGGGCTGTGGCCGATGCTGTCCCTGGACAGAAGGAACGGTACCTAGCTCGGAAACGCCCCCCCCCCCCCCGCCCCGCCCCGCTACAGAGCTGCCCCTGCCGTGTCCCGGTGCGGATCAGGCCCCGGGGTGCCGACACAGGGTGGAAGGTGGGAGGTGAATGAACTGCGGGAGCCGCTCCTCCGGCCCCCCCCGGGGCGCGCCGGCCCCCCCCGTCACTTGCAGACGCTGACCCACTCGGTGCGGCGGCACTCCTCGCAGGCCACGAAGCAGCACCAGTGGAAGCGGCAATGGCAGCGCTCGCTGTGGGTCTGGCGCAGGATGTTGTGGCCCCGGCCGCAGCAGAGGCTCTCGCAGCTGTCCATGCCCGGGCTGGTCTTGTTGCACCGCCGGCCCCGGGTGCCTGCGGAGTCCAGGGCCGGCTCCCGCTCGCAGAAGTCGGGCGATTTCTCGAAGTAGATGAGGGCGCCGGCGCTGGCGCGGCGCCGGGGCCGCCCGGGGCCCGGCTCCAGCTGCCCCGCGTTCCGGTTGTGGGGCCGGATCAGCGTGGCCCCGGAGAAGCGGCTCTTGAGCACGGCGCCCACCAGGCGGAACTCGGGGGTCACCTGCCAGCAGGTCTTCAGCTGGCAGCTCCCGGAGGTGCCGTGGCACTTGCATTTCCTCCGCATGTTCTCCAGCACCACCTGTGGGGGGGGGACAAGGGGGTTCGTTAAGCCCAGCCTGACCCCAGCACAGCGCCCCCTACTGCCAACGAGTGTGGGGCCGGGAGGCAGCCGCCCGCCACCGAGGGTGGCAAAATGCCGCCCCCCAAATCCTGGTGCCCTAGGCGACCGCCTAGGGTCACCTAGTGAAAGCGCTGGCCCTGCCCAGGGGGCTCCATGGGTTAGCCCCACCCACCCAGCCCCCGGCTACGACGTGCAGCCACCGCAGCGGCGCCGCGTTTGTGACCCAAGCTGGCTTGGATCTAGCGGGATCACCGCTCGCTCAGGTCTGTGAGCAGCAATCACCCCTCCCGCCTGCTGACCCTCTGTTTTCCCAGCTGTAAAATGGGGAAACTCCCTCCCTGGAGAGCTGTGAAGATGAAACGCGTCACGGAGTGTGAGTTGCTCGGATGCTCCGGTGATGAAGGGCAGGCGAGTGGCTGGAGAAAGAAGCACCCGCCCCGTACAGATGCTGGAGCCGAAAGGCCATTTGGTACCTGATTGCCCATGGGCTGCACGCGGCTCTAACGGACACGCTCGTAAACCCCCGTGTGGACACAACGCGAACAGTTGTCACAGGGCAGCTCGCAGCTAAAGGGGGCTGGACTGAGCCTGCCCGTCCTCCTTGCGCTAAACGTCCCCTCGGAAAATGCCAGCACCCAGACTCGGAAATAGAGCCAACCAGAACAGGCAGCTGCTGCCACATCGCCGCCCTCCTAGCCAGGAAAGCAGCTGCTTGTGAGCACGAAACTCTGCTGCCCTCACCAGCCGGGCCTTCTCCATTTCCCCCACCCCCTTCCATGACCTATCCACCTTCTCCTTCCATTAACGCAGCCAGCACGCTAAAGCCATCGAGCTGAGCCGGCCGGTTTCCAGGCGCTGCGATCTCTTTCTCGGTCGATACCGCTTCTCACGACGGCCGTGCCCTGCAGTCTCTTGATCGTTGCCTACATCTGTTACTGTGAGTGAAGGCTTTTGCCGTTCCAAGGGAATTCACACCGGATTCCCCCAGTTAGGAGCCAGAAACTCTTGAGTTACTTGGAGCCTCCTACTCCAAAAGCAGAGGTAGCCCCTATTATGCTGAGCTAAAGGAAAATCTCCACGAGCTGTTAGCAGTATAGGTCATAGGACACACTATTGAGAAGTTCCGATTCCAGTCGGTAGAGGGCAGCAATCTCTCTGACACAAACAGGGACGGCGCAAGAGAGATCCAGCCAACCACTACCTTTACAATACCACACAAACAGAGAGAGAGACACACACACACACACACACAGACCCAGGGTTGTACTTTCACAGATGTCTGAAACAGAACCACAAGGTTTTTAGGCAAAATAGAGCAAAAAATCTAATTGCTCCAGGTCTACTTCTTCCACCTGGGCTCTGGCAGACCTGGGGGGATTTGACTGATTCTCTTCTCCTTTCTTATGACAAAACAAAAGTCTGCCCCTGGACTCAGAGTCTGACCCGAGAGCTCCTCTCGGCTCTGTTTAAAATCCAGCAATCCTGAGATTTTCTAGAGCCATGTTGCCGTGTGTCCCCCTACTCTACCTGGGTCCCCTCCCCCCTTCATATAATCAGACTTTGGGTCAAAAATACCAGCGTCGGCCTTGCCTGTGACTCTCAGCACCGAGGCTGTAGCATTATTGTCTGTGCTGTGGTGGTGCGGGGAGGGGCAATGGAGGGGTCCCTGTGATCTGTGTTGGGGGAGGATGTACATAGGGTGTGTGCGGGGGGGAGTGTATCATATCTTCCCTGTAAAAGATTGTATAACGATAGTGTTGCCAACGCATGTGATATTCGGTTTATTTCTTAAAGCCCCAGCTCCGGGAGTCCTGTGATTATGAGGAGACTCGGGTTTCATTTCAAAAGGAGTAAGGGAGTTAGGTGCCTAAACACCTCTGAGGATCTGGATCAAGGTTTCTAGCCCTCCTGGTTGCAGAGGAAAGCTTGAAAACCTGGCCTGAGCATGACCTAAAGGCTCAGGAACCAGCCAGCCTAGCCCAGGATAACCATGCCACCCATGTGCTGCCGCCGCGAGGGGAGGCTGTGTGAGGCGAGGTGCTCCCCATAGAGGTAGGGACGCACTCATGCCATCGGACAGGGCTGGGCACAAGGGGGGCCGCCTGCGTTCAAGGACGATGAATTGGAAGAGGAGCAGGTGCTGAGGCCGACCAGGGGGATGGAGGGCCGCTCCTACGAGATCTGCTCGCCGTCTCTAAATGCAGCGGGGGGCAAACCCCAGGAACGGGGGAGAGTTACGGGAGCCAAAGGGGATAGACTGGCCATGACTAGACACAGGCCGGGAAGGAGAAGTGGCGGAGGAGGGAGGAATGGGGGCCAAGGCGCCTGTCTGCTCTGGAGATGGAACTTGATCAGTTTACGAAGGGGATGAGCTGTGGGGGCAGCTGACCCAGGACGTCCCTCCCCGTCCAATGGTCCGAGTCCTAAGCAGAGCCCCGTATTTATTATTCCTAAGGAGTGTGGGGTGGTGGGGCCCTGCCCCGCACTGTCTGAATGCTGGGGGCCAGCCAGCGGCCGTGGCGCAGGGTGTGGGCCTGGCCTGGGTGCAGGGTTTGGCTGGCGCTGGGTGAAGGTGGCATTCTGGCGCGGGCGGCTTTGGAGGCGGTTAGCTTGGCGTGGGGACGCAGCAGGCCTGTACTTATGCAGGGGGGCGATGCCGCGTGCGGTTGCTGCAGGGTGTGGGCAGACAGGGCAGGTGTTTGCGGTGTTGGCCAGGAGTCGGTGGTTTGTGGGGACTCGGGGTGGGGGGTGGATTTGTTTGATGTGGGTGAGCACGGCCCGCGTGGGTGGAAGAACAGTGGCCAAAGACTGGCTGGAAGCTAGAGCGTTCCCCTGGAACAGAGGCTGCTGCGGCTGAGAGCCGGGGTGCAAGGAAAGGGTGGGGCCGGGCATGAGCAGGAATGGAGGCGGGAGCTGAGAGGGGATCGCTGGCCTCCCCGGGCCCCACACGCACTCCCAGGGGCAGGGCAGGGTGATCCCACCAGATGCCCCCCGGGTGTGCCAGCCTGGAACACAGTGTCAATATCCTGCAATCCAGCCTATTGTAACCCACCCCCCCCCGACCCAGCAGGGTCCCCAGCCCACACGGCTGCTGCTCCGGACCCCCCGAACTGCCTCACTAGCATGTCCCAGAGTGGGAGAGCTCAGCACCTCCAGCCCGGGAAATCCCGGCTCTGGGAGGGATGGGAAGGGGCTTTGCTGGGGCTGAACGGGTAACTCCGGCTCACCAGGTCCAGAGCCAGTGGGGCCTAGCGCAGCATCGGTGCCCATCCCAAGATCTCGGGGCTCTGCCCTCTGCCCGTGGAACAGCTGTGCCCCCTAGTACCACTAGTGTATCCCTGGCAGCATCCCAGTGCACCTGAGAGCAACCGGCCCGGCCTCGGTCTGCCTGTCCAGGGATGAATGTTCCTTGGAGACCCCAGGCACGGCTCTGGTACTCTGCCCAGGGGGAGGGTAGCCCCGGGGTTGGCCTGTTGGGGCACCAGTCCCGCCTTGGCCCAGCACAGCCCTTGCTTCTAAAACCTCTGGCGCACAGACTGGGCAGCCCCCCACCACGCGGTAACTGGGTCATAAGGAAAATCGGCACCAAATTACAGAGCACGAAGAGCCGGGAGCCATTCACCACTTCGAGGCTCTTCTTGTGCACTGTTCAGGGCCCCTGCCCCGAGCCAGCGCTGCCTGGCATGGGCACCGGTGGCAAAGCCCCTTCCCACCGCAGAAGGAGCCGCACCGGGGTGGCCGAGCCCCGACAGGCCCCGAGGCCTCGGTTCAGCAAAACGCCCGGACGCTTCTCCAGACCCAATGCGCCGAGCGCTCCGTGGCACCACACCCGGGCCCCTTCCTGGGCCCCCTCTGGCGCCGCCAGATGCCCAAATAGCTGTGGTCGCGAAAGCCCCTCTCCCAGCGACCGCTGCCCATCTGTGTGTCCCCGGCAGCGCATGCTTCTGCGGCCGCCCCCTGTGGAAGGAGAACTCCGGCCATGCAACGTCTCCAGAGCGCCGCGACCCGTCTGCTTGGCCCCGAGGGCTCGGCTCCCTACGCTGGTCTCCGCTCTCCACCTCCGGAGCCCTCCCCGGGCCTGGCCCAAGCTACCCAAGACGCCCCCTCCCCGCTGCAGTCCCTGCTTGGCGGGGCTGCGGAACAGTCCGCCACTAGAGCGAGGCCGGGCCATTACCTGGGGGGCCTGGTGCCGGGCCTTTGGGATCGAACCCCCTTTGCCAGAGCTGTCCCTGGAGCAAGAGGAGGGGAAGGGGCGGAGGGCAAGAACGGCAGCCTCATGGAAGCCGGCGCTTGGCGTGGAGGTAGCTGCTGGGAGCTCTGGCTTTGTCCCCGGCCCGTGTCTGGTCAAGGTCTGGGAATCCCAGGGGGGGCCCTGGGTGTGTTATCACGGCCCAGAGAAACAGCCCATCTGTGTATCTGAGCTGCCTCTTGCCGGGGGGCCCCCATCCCCTGGCCCTATCTCAGACAGCGCCCGCCTAGCACGCTGTAGGTCCCACGCCTGCCCCGACAGCGTTGCCCTGCTGACAGGGTCCCTGCGGCTGCGAGGTCATGGAGGTCGGCTGGCCCTTGCACCAGCCCCGACCTGGGCAGGCACCGGCCTGGAAGGAGGATCTGGGCTCCTCAGCCACATGCAGTCCTAGAATGTGAGAGCAAAGGGCTGAGAAAAGGGGTGTGTCTCTGCCCCCCTGGTCCCCTGCCCCATCCCTCCCAAGCTCTCAGCTCCAACGGTGCCACACAGACGCCGCATGCCAGGCAAGAGCTCACAGTCCAAGAAGCCCAGACAGACAAAGGAAGGACGGTTATCCCCATTGCACAGATGGGGAAACTGCGGCCCAAAGCCACTGGGCTGCACCGCAGCCAATCCAGCAATGTCAAGCTCCGCAGGGCTGCCCTGGGTCTACGCTCAGAGACAGGCTGGGCCCTGCTAGCAACGGGTGAGCTAAACTCAACCCCTCTTCCAAGTTAAGCCCCACGGGCCCACAGGGCAGCTGGGGCACAGCCGGGAATTGAACCCGGCCCTCCCAAGTCCCATTAACCACTAGCTCATCCATTCTTCCAGGCCTGGACACACCTCTGTCCCTTGCTCACCGACACACATGTTCTTGCACATGCATGCTTGGGCTCCCCCCCTCCCAGTGCTTCCCACACACACCCAAAGCATTTTATTGCCATTCTTAACTCCGGGAAGCCTTTGTTGTGAGATTAATAGGCTCCCGCTCCCCTTTCATCTCAGCCCTCTGATCCTGAGCGTGCCATAAAATACAGCCCTACAAGGGAGCTGGGCTCTGGGGTCCCGTCCCCAGCCCTCCCTCGGGCCCCATTCTCAGCTGTTCCGTCGCTGTGTTATGGCTCTGGAAACCCCCCTCCGAGGGGATGGACCACCGCCGCCTAGCCCGGGCCAGGTGCCAGTGATCGCAGCATTCTGCGGCCGAGAAGAAACTCCATTTTGGGTCAGGGTCCCAGGCTCCCCATTTCTCAGCTGTGACCGTCCCAGGCCAGCTGGGAGCGAAGCCTGCCCGGGCGTGTCGGTGGAGGGATACGGAAAGTAGCACCAATAAAAATGCGTCAAACGGCTCTCTAAACCATTGCTAAGAGCGCTGCGAAACCGGTGGCGCGCCCGAGCCGCGTGGGGACGGGCAGAGGTTTATAAGCACCCATTTGGGGTGGCTTCCACACGGCGTCCGTCCCAAAGCCATGCCAATAAAAACCTATGCCCCGGCCCAGCCTGTATGCCCGACAGCAGGGAGTAATGGCGCCTCATGCCCTCTCTCTCCCCATTTGTCTCAAGCGGTCGCCAAGCACTTTGCAAGGTGGGCTGAACCCTACAGGATTATTTATACCCCGGAGCACCCGGCGCGATGGGGCCCGATGCAAAGCCAGGAATAGCTATGCCACCACTCAAATGCAGCCACCTCTGGGCTGGGACATGGCAGCTGATTAGCTGTCCATAGCAAAACTCCACAGCAGTTTGCTATGGGAGTTTCTTCACTTCTGTCTTGATCTTTGTGTTACAAAATATAACTACAAAATAAAATAAAAATTCAGCTTTGAAACCAGCTCGTCATGCCCATAGTGTTACATGAGTTCCTAGCCCTGATAGTGTCCTTCCCCTTCCCCAGTCATTTTGTACCCGTTTGTCGCCTCTCATCTGGAATTAGACTATTAACTCTGTGTGGCAGGGCCCTTCCAGCACAATGGGACGGCAGCCCTGCTTTGGGGCTTTCGGGCCTGCTGCTTTGCAAATACTAATCACATCTCACGGACCCTGCAGGGCGAACTGAGAGGGGTGGATGATAAAGAACCTGAGTTAGTCTGGCCAGGAGCCCCCTGGGAACTAGCCCCTTTCTTGAGGAAAATACCATGGGAGAAGCCGGGACTGGAGGACAGGGGATGGGTCATGCGATAATTGCCCAGTTTTGTTCATTGCCTCTGAAGCGTCAGCACCAGAGACAGGACACTGGGCTAGATGGACCCTTGGTTCGTATGAGAGTTTACGGAGCGGGGTAATTATGGGCTGTCTCTGCTCTCGACGCTGGCTGTGGTTCTCTAGGTTCAGTTGTTGCTCGGTGGATAGGGCTTTACACTCGGTGACACGTGGCGCCGTCCGCGTGCCGAGTGATCGCAGACGTAAGACGCTGGGAAATCACCTGGCCGGGCAGCAGCGTGGGTGCCGCACGGGGCTGGGCATTCGTCTTTGCCAGCGCCAGCCAGCGACACTCCCTCCGGCATCGTCCGGGGACGTGGCTCACTCTCCCGGCCCCGGCAGCTTTCACGGGAGCTGGGCCCGGGAGTGGCAGCTGTGTGGGGGTGATGACATCGGATGCTGCTGGGAAGCAGCGTCTGAGCAGGGAGGACACGTGCCGAAGAGGTCAGACAGTGCGGCGGGGGGGGAGGGAATGAAGAATCGTGGGACTACTGGATAGAAAACAATATGTGTCTGCACAGAGCCTGCTTTGCAGTAACGGGTCACCCTCGGCTGCTTCTAAAACGGTATCACCCCCACACGCCCTCCCTGGCCAGATCATGCCCAGCTGCTAACAAAGAGATCACCACTGGTCTCCAAGAGGGCGTGATGGAAGCACCAGTGCCCGAGTCATTTCTAACCGGACAGCACCCTGGGGCGTCTATTGCAGGGACGGCAGCTGGGGAGACAGGAGCAAGGCTGGGCTGTGGCTTCGCCCCGAGTCCAGCCCACCAGGCTCTCCTGGTACAAACCTCTAGTGCCTTCGCCGAGGTGCTTGCAAGCAGAGTGAGCTCACACCCGCACGGATCAGGGATCGCAATGTGCCCACGCTAGGGGTTTGCACCGGGGCAGCTTCACCACCGGGTGCAACGGCAGCCAATCCCCAGCCACTGGCAGATTTCAGGTGCGTTTCACCCAGCCGGGCAGATTTGCAGTTCCTATGTTGGCAGCAGGGACCGTGGCCCGTTTTTGCCTCCAGTCTCAACTCTCGGTTCACTCATGAAAATTCCCATGGGCAGGGGTCAGGAATGGGAGGGGACGTGAGATAATACGGGCAGGAATCTGTGTCCTACACACTTTCAATAACTGGCTGGAAAAAATTGTCGTAATCGCGTGTGTGAGTCCTGACGGTGCCCCGCTGGAGAGAAATGGTCAATTGTGTGTCCTTGCCCGTGTACCGCAGCTAGCTAGTGGAGATTTCCCTTCAGCGTGTGATCAGGGCTCTTGGACCAGGAGGCCCTGAATTCTATCCTAGCTGTAGCCACAGCATTTCAAGTGGCCTCCACATGTCATGGACCATGCCGCCTGTGTCCTGTACTGGCAGCTGGCACTTGTGTGTCACAATATCCTGTTCTGTTCTTGTCACTGAGACCAGTCCCGCTGCCGCACTAGGCTCCAGTTAGATAAAATGCTTCCACATCTGCTAGCCACAGAGAAGCCACAAGCCATGTCCATGTCTGGCTCAGAGAACTCGGTGCGCCATTCGCCCCTTGTTACTAGAGTGACCCCATGGTTCAATGCCCCCCAACTCCTGCATTAGACAGGAGGCCACACTAGCTAACCATGGTGGTCCCTTCTGCCCTTAGTATCTATGAAACCCACAGTCACCATTCTGTACAGAAAGGGGTGCTGCATGGACCCGCACTGTGCCGTCCAGACATCCCCCACCATGTGTGCCGTCTGCATCAACGCCTGTGCTCTCAGGACCCCCACCTTTGCACTAACCCCGCCTGTGGGAAGTCACAGCTTGGGGGTGGTGGGGCAGGAGGAAGGAGACCAGCCTCCAAGGAACTCACAGTTCTGAGCATCTGTCACAGCCTGTTACTTGTGGTTTGGCCAGTTGGGTGGTCTCTCCTTGTTAGGGGGTAGAGACCTATATTAACCCCTGCTAGGCAGCCGTGAGAGAAAGCACAAAGGTGCTTGTTTGAAAATTCAACAAGTGACCGATGGAGGCTGGTATTAAGAGCAATCAAAGCTGAGAACTCAATAGTGAATGAGAGATGACAGGTAAGGTTGGGCCTGTCAGCCTGACTTCAGTACCGGGCAAACTGGCTGAAACTATAGTAAAGAACAAAATCGTCAGACACAAAGATGAACACAATATGTTGGGGAAGAGTCAACGTGGTTTTTGTAAAGGGAAATCATGCCTCACCAATCTATTAGAATTCTTTGAAGGGGTCAACAAGCATGTGAACAAGGGGGATCAAGTGGATATAGTGTACTTAGATTTTCAGAAAGCCTTTGACAAGGTCCCTCACCAAAGGCTCTTAAGCAAAGAAAGCTGTCACGGGATAAGAGGGAAGATCCTCTCCTGGATTGGTAACTGGTTAAAAGATAGGAAACAAAGGGTAGGAATAAATGGTCAGTTTTCAGAATGAATAGTGGTAAATAGTGGTGTCCCCCAGGGGTCTGTACTGGAACCAGTCCTATTCAACATATTCATAAATGATCTGGAAAAAGGGGTAAACAGTGAGGTGGCAAAATTTGCAGATGATACAAAACTACTCAAGATACTTACATCCCAGGCAGACTGTGAAGAGCTACAAAGGGATCTCTCAAAACTGGGTGATTTGGCAACGAAATGGCAGACGAAATTCAATGTTGATAAATGCAAAGTAATGCACATTGGAAAACATAATCCCCACTATACATATAAAACGATGGGGTCTAAATTAGCTGTTACCACTCAAGACAGAGTCACTGTGGACAGTTCTCTGAAAACATCCACTCAATGTGCAGTGGCAGTGAAAAAAGCGAACAGAATGTTGGGAATCATTAAGAAAGGGATAGATAATAAGACAGAAAATATTAGATTGCCTCTATATAAATCCACGGTACGCTCACACCTTGAATACTGCATGCAGAGGTAGTCGCCCCATCTAAAAAAAAAAATACATTGGACTTGGAAAAGGTTCAGAAAAGGGCAACAAAAATGACTAGGGGTATGAAACGGCTTCCGTATGAGGAGAGATTAATAAGACTGGGACTTTTCAGCTTGGAAAAGAGACGGCTAAGGGGAGATATGACGTAGGTCTATAAAATCATGACTGGTGTAGAGACAGTAGATAAGGAAGTGTTATTTACTACTTTTCATAACACAAGAACTAGGGGCCACCAAATAAAATTAATAGGCAGCAGGTTTAAAACAAACAAAAGGAAGTATAGTCAACCTGTGGAACTCCTTGCCAGAGGATGTTGTGAAGGCCAAGACTATAACAGGGCTCAAAAAAGAACTAGATAAATTTATGGAGGATAGATCCATCAATGGCTATTAGCCAGGAAGTTCAGGGATGGTGTCCCTAGCCTCTATTTGCCAGAAGCTGGGAATGGGCGACAGTGGATGGATCACTTGATGATTCCCTGTTCTGTTCACTCCCTCTGTGGTACCTGGCATTGGCCGCTGTTGGCAGCAGAATACTGGGCTAGATGGACCTTTGGTTTCGAAACACAAATATGGTTAAGCGACAAAGGGCCCTGTGGCACCTTATAGACTAACAGAGGTATTGAAGCATAAGCTTTCGTGGGTGAATACTCACTTCTTCGGATGCAAGCAGTGGAAAACAAATATGGTTGAAACCGCCCCCTCCACACACACACACACACACACAAAAGAGGAAACACCTGGAAATGGCCAATCTAAAAACAGTTTGTAGTGTGGGCTTTCCTGCCTTAGAGAGATGTCAGGAGATGTCAATGACCCAGTCTGGCCATTCTTAGGTTCTTATGTGAATTGCCTGATGACATACTTTAGTTTATTTGCATATTGCATTCCTATTGGTTAAGAGGCTTTAAAGGTCTGTGTGGGTTTTTGTCCCCCTTTCGCCCATCTCACGGGGCCCGATCCTGCGAGGTTGCTGGCGCAGGCACAGCATGACGGGCAAAGGGGATGTAGGGGTAGATTTTTGGAGGCACGAGTCTTGGGGGATTTAGACCCTCAGCTGGTTGTCAGGTGTGAGCAAGGTGGAGAAATGCAAAACATGGGCCCACTCCGCGTGCTGCTGTGACTCCCCTGAAGCCATGGCAGCGGCACCGGGGAGGAGCGCGTTCTAGGAAGAGGCCATTCTACGAGCAAAGGCTGAGATCTGCAAACCGGCCAGCAGGACGTTCGGCTCCTTGGTCCCTGTTTAGGCACCCAGATGAGCAGCATGACTCCCCCACGTGCTGAGTGGCCAGCAGCACACAGGGCAGTGGGTGCTGGCCCCGTGGGAATGGCTGGGCCCCCAACACGTGGGAAAATCTGCCCTCTTTCTTCTTTGCCTAACTATGGAGTCAGGAGCCGAGCCCGAGGTCTCGAGCCACATCTGTATCTTCCAAAACGCCCTTTGTGCCTGAGCCACGTAGGAGCTCTGCGGAGGGTCTGCAAAAGGCTCTTCACAGGCAGGACAAGAGGCCATGGGTTCAAACACCAGCAGAGCAGAGTTAGAGTCAATCTCAGGAAAAACTCCCTCACCCTAAGAACAGTCGGACAATGGCACAGATGCCTCGGGAGGTTGTGGAAGCTCCTTCACTGGAGGTTTTCAAGAGGAGGCTGGAGCCGTCTGTCTGGGATGGGTGAGACCCGACAAGTCCTGCATCCTGGCCGGGGTTAGACGAGAGGACCCGTGGGTCTGTGATTCTGTCTGTGGGATGTAGGAGCATGTACGTCCCAGCCGTCCCAGACTGCTCTCTCTGGGGCGTGCCCATGTGATACATGGGAGGGTTTTATCCTCCATCCCCGCAGACGTGTGGTGGTAAAACTCTGCGGTGTGTCTGAGGGCTGCAGCCCACATGTGGGAGATAGCTCGCAGGGCCGTGGTGTCTGTGTGTATTTTATGTCCTGCTGTGTTTGCTCTCTCAGCACACTCTCTCTTGCTGCTCTCCTGCGGATACAGGGGGTACTTAGGGCTCCCTGTTCTCAGCCTGATTCGCCCCTTGCCCTGAACCTTGGGGAGCCATTTCCTCCTGTGCAAAGAGGGGTAAAGGGCTAAGATCCTGCCCTGGGAGCTTTTGGCACCGGTGAAATGACGACATGAGGTACCAGGCAGGCAGCACGGAGCATGGGTCGGATGCAGAGTAGGTGCAAGGAAGTTTTGCGCCCTAGGCGGAACTTCCTTGCACCAGCCCTGCGCCCCCCCACCCCACCCCACGGCAGCCAGCTCCACACCCCCCCCCTGCAACTAACCCCGCCCTGCAGCGGAGGCTCAGCCCCCCGAGGCCTGCGGCAGCCTCCCCAGCCCCCACGGGCAGCGGTGGGCTCAGCTCCTTGCTCCCCATGCCCCCCGCCGGGCCCAGCTCCCCGCGTCCCCCGCCAGGCCGAGGCGGGCCTGGCTTCCTGCGCCCCCCGCAGACCCAGCTCCCCGCTTCCCGTGCCCCCCACGGACTGCGGCAGTCTCGGCTCCACACCGGGCCTGGCTCCCCGCGGCTGCGGTGACCCCCCACCCGCCCGCGGCAGCTCACCTCCGCCGGCGGCACGGGCAGCAGCTTCTAGGAAGCTGCCTTCTCGGCGCCCCCCAAATCCTAGCGCCCTAGGTGACTGCTGGCCCTGGTCAGATGAGGAGTATCACCCGGCTGTGCAGGGAGGAGAGATGGTGCGAGGCAGGTATTGAGGGAGCATGTGTGTGTTGGGGGCATGAGCCTGCGGCGTGTCTCTGGAGACAGGGCTGGCCTTACAGGCAGGTGACACGGGCGACCATCCAGGGCTGCCAGAGCAGGGCAGAGTGCGGGCGAGCCCGGGGCTGGAGCCCCTGGCCAGCCAGGTTGGGGGCGGTCAGTGTCGCCCGGGGTGGGGAGGCAGGAGCAGCAGGCCAGCCCCTGGGTCCCCCTTTCCCGCAGGCAGTTCGCTGAGGGTGCTATTTTCCCTGCCTGCACTAGCACAACTGCTGTTCTGGGGGGGATCTGCATGTGGGGGGCCGCGCTGGGGGGTGGGGGCTGCATGGTGCGCGTGGGGGGCCGCGCTGGGGGGTGGGGGCTGCATGGTGCACGTGGGGGGCCGCGCTGGGGGGTGGGGGCTGCATGGCGCGCGTGGGGGGCCGCGCTGGGGCAGGTAAGGGCAGCTCTCTCCCCTCTCCGCCTTGTTTGAAGTCTCGACTATCAAGCTGCTTCTGAACGGCCTGTACCAGTTGGCGAGAGCCACTAACTAGAGCCTTTCGCACGGTGACCTCGTGAGACCTGGAGGTGAGTAGGCAGCCGATCTCCTTGCCCCTCCTTCCCCCACTGCAGCCTCTTCCTTCCCCCCCACGCCCTCCCGCACCAAATGGGCCTTTGCCTCCCAGGGGCTCTGACGCGTCCAACCCGCCCTCGTGCACCAGGCCAGCCTTGCTCTGCTGACCCCTCTGGTGTGCAGGGACACACCCACACTTGCACACCTGCCCTCGTGCACACCCAGCTCCCTGGCCCCCAAAGGGCTGTGGCTCCCTTGAAACCTTCACCACAAAGCCTGGCCAAAGTCCAGGTTGGGGCGGTTCCATTCTGCCCCCGAAATCCCCCCGCCGCTCCTGTGCTCCACTTCCCATCCTACCCCGCTGAGCTCTGTGAACCAGCCGCCACGTCGCACCCCGAGGGGGCTGCCTCTCAGTGGTGGGCGCTGGGACATCCCGTCCCACCAACAGCCACGCACGGGACAAACGTCCCATCAGCTTCCCTCCCGCCCAGCCTTGGCCCAGCAAGTGCAGAGCTGGGGCTGCTGCTTCTCTGCTGCTCTCGGCTTATTGTTCCCCCTCCCTGCCTGTCTCCTCTACTGATCGCGGCCTGTCCAACGCACCTTACAGAGCGGGTCTCTCTAGCAAAGACGCCAGGCCAGGGGAAGATGTTTGCAAGGGGGGAGAGTCCCAGGCTGTGCTCTCTTTTCCAGCCTGGTCCGGCGGAGGGGGGGCTCCGAACCAAACCCCAATTCCTGTCTCTCTCATACAACCCAGAACCCAACCCAAAAAATCCCGACTCTGCTTCCTTCTGACTCTTTTCAAGTGATTCGCTTCCATCGAGCTGGGAAAAGAGAGGGGGGGCGGGGGGGGTTAAACCCAAAGGGAGGGAGAAGGGGGAATTTTCCCCACCGAAACAAAACACGGAAATGCTTCCAAAAGATGCCAAGGAAAATGGGGTTTTTTTGGCAGAAACGCCAGCGTGGTGGATTATAGGGTGACCAGACAGCAAGTGTGAAAAATCGGGATGTGGGGTGGGGGGTAATAGGACTCTATATAAGAAAAAGACCCCCAAAATCGGGACTGTCCCTATAAAATCGGGACATCTGGTCACCCTAGCGTGGAAAGGCCGTTTCCGGTCAAAATCTTCATTCAACATTTCAAGCAGCTGGTGGGTGTGAGCAGCTTCCCCCGCCCCCCACCCCAGGAACCTCCCCTGGTGGAGGCGTGGAGACGGGGGAATGTCCCCCAGTGCTGCAGCGCCTGCCTAGGCTCCCCCTGTGCACCGCGGCACCCCCCCCCCACAGGGGAGCCCTGCCTGCAGCGCGCACGGACTCACCTGCCGGCCGACGCGGTTGTTGTGCAGCCTCATGCGGGAGTGGATGTCCCTGTAGGTTTCCCGGGAGTCAAGGAAATCCTTGGAAAACTTCTCCCCATAGTCCACGTCAGGGCTGCAGCCCCCCCACTCCCAGGAGTCCTGGAGCCCCGGGGCCTCGGCCGGCATGTGCTCCAGGCGGACCCCGTGCACCATCCCTTTGCCCCGGTTCATGGCCTCCAGCTGGAGCCGGTGCAGCTTGGTGCGGAAGGCCTCCTCGTCCCCCTGGCGCGTCTGGTCGCAGCCGCAGGCCCGCAGCTTGCCGAGGGCGCAGGCGTTGGAGACAGCGTGCACCACCCCGGCGGCCGCGATGGCGTAGGCGAAGGCACTCTCTCGGAAGCCTGCGAGGAAGCCAAGGGCGGGGGGTCAGTCAGAGGCTGGGAAAGCCGGGGGTCCAGCCGGGTGACAAGCAGGACGAGGCACCGGGGAGCCGGGGTCTCCCTGGAGACTGACGGACCAGCCGGGGCGGCGACGAGGCCTGGTTTGGCCTCCAGAACGCCCTCAGCCCTGGGCCTCTGCTGAGGTCTCCAGCATGGAGGCCAGCTAGCGCCAGTGGGGCTGGGTGACACTTGCCCTGAGGCCCCTCACCCTGGCCCCAGGGAAGTGCTGATGGGGGCGACCTTCGGAGAGCCTCCCCGCCCCCACCCCCGGGAGCCAGGCGGCACCCCCACTAGGAAGCACACCTGGTGCCCCACAATGTGCCCGTCACTACTTCTTCCTCTCTAAGTGCTGAGCACCGAGCTCAGTGCTGCCCCGGGGGGGGGGGGGGGGGCGACAGGGGTTCACCCACCGGGGGGGGGCAGGGGGCTAGGGGCTGTACGGGGCTTTATGGGGCTGGGGGCTGTATGGGGCTGTATGGGGATGGGGGCTGTACGGGGCTGTACGGGGCTGTATGGGGATGGAGGCTGTACGGGGCTGGGGGCTGTACGGGGCTGTATGGGGATGGAGGCTGTACAGGGCTGTATGGGGATGGGGGCTGTACAGGGCTGTACAGGGCTGGATGGGGATGGGGATGGGGGCTGTACGGGGATGGGGGCTGTACGGGGCTGTATGGGGATGGAGGCTGTATGGGGCTGTATGGGGATGGGGGCTGTACAGGGCTAGGGGCTGTACGGGGATGGGGGCGGTACAGAGCTAGGGGCTGTATGGGGATGGGGGCTGTACAGGGCTGTATGGGGCTGGGGGCTGTATGGGGATGGGGGCTGTATGGGGCTGGGGGCTGTATGGGGCTGTACGGGGATGGGGGCTGTATGGGGCATGGGGCTGTATGGGGCTGTACAGGGCTAGGGGCTGTACGGGGGCTGGGGGCTGTACGGGGCTGTATGGGGATGGGGGCTGTACGGGGCTAGGGGCTGTACGGGGCTGGGGGCTGGGGACTGTCTGGGGGCTGGGGGCTGTATGGGGCTGGGCACTTTGTTGCGGAACCCAGCCGGAGCCAGAGTGAAAGCAGAGTGTGGGGCCCAGGGTCAGCCCCTTCGCACTCAATGCCGGGAGAATGTTGACCAGGTGAAGGGTGCTCGGGGGACAGCAGTGGGAAGGCCGGCGGGGGGGCGGGGGGAGGCTGGTATCAGAGCAGCGGGCGGTGGAGCGGAGCTGGATTCTGGACAGAGGCTAAAAGAGAAACAGGGGCAGGACCGTCTAAGGGCTCCGCCTTGCAGCCCCGGTAATCCCGGTTCCCAGCATGACCCCACTGAAGGCAGAGGGATGCTGGACATCGGCAAGGGTCCAGGATCTGCCCCTCCCAAAGAGCCAGCGCTCCCACGCTAACCGCCCCATCTTCTCCCCTTCCGAGGTGTCTGGCGAGGGCCAAGGCACGGGGAGAACATGAGAGCAAACAGCGTGTTCCTGCAGCCCCCCAGCCGAGCCAGCTCCCGCGAGGCCTGTAAACGTGATGCCCAGCTGGGAAGCCGCCTCACGCCAGCCACAGCCTGCAGGGAGCACGCGGCGTGCCGGGGGAGCCGCTCCAGCGGGACGTCGTTAGAGCGCCGCGGACGGAGAACTCCAGCAAGAGCGTCTTCAGACTGCGCTCCCCCCTCCCCCCGCCACCAGCAGCACGGGCTGGGGGTCTCTGCCGGTGGCAGATCCGGGGTGCAGCTGGTCGGGGTGCAGAGCGGGGACTCCCAATAAAAGCTGCTTCAGATCGGGGGGGCTGGGACAATGTGTATAGTGGGGGTGCTGAGAGCCATTGAACCAAACTGTAAACCCTGTGCGTGACGGAAACCGCTTCCAGCCAGGGGGCGCGGCGGCCCCCCCAGCCCCCCTAGTGCCAGCATCCGTGCTTCAGACGCAAAAGCTACTGGGCAGGAGCAGGAGGGGCCGGCTGACATTCCTCATCAAGTCTCCTAAGACTGAGGTTCCGAGCCGAGCCGAGCCGGCTGGGAAATGATTTTTTTTTAATGGATATTTTTCATTGTTGCTGCAATATTTCGGGTTCTTGTTGAAAAACCGGAAACCTTTGTTGTTGTTGTTGCTTTTTTTTGCTTTTGGGGCTTTGGGTTTTTCAACAACTACACTGAACATTTTTGATCCCAACAGAAGGTTGGGAGGGGGATGTCCAAACATGTCCCGGTTTTTAGCCGAAAGATGAAAACTGTTGCAGCGTCTCTGGTTTGAGACTGGGCCCGGGGTAGCTAAATCCATAATGGCACGAGCATGTTTCCACCTGGCCTGAGACTTACTCTCTCTGTGTGCATGCGGGACAGGCCCCTATCTCAGCCCTGGTAACGTCTGTGACTGCAAAATACATTGTGGGGCGCAGATCTGCGAAGCGGCACCTTGCCCATCTGATTTTCCAGCCCCGGTTGTGCCATTAGAGGTGAACCTGCTTTGATTGCCGCCTGCGGTTAGACTGCAGGCGCACGAGTGAAAGTGTCCCCTGGTGTATTTACCGTGTACTTAGCAAGCTTCACGAAGCCTGGTGTCTTTTCAATGATTCATTGCCGTCTGCTCAGCAAGCTACTATGATCTTATGAGACGGAAACGAAATGCGTCTCCGAAACCTTCACTGAACACCACGCTGCCGATTCAGGTGTTAATATTTAAAATGCACTGGTGTAAAATTAACGAGGCGCTGCTTAAAAGCAATCAGAATCCACTCCCTGCCACTTCAATAAGGTCTGACAAACTCATTCCCTGCCTCTTTCAGTGCCCAAGCGTAACAGTGTGGTGTTTTTCACTACTCAGCTAATGCAGCCACGTGACGTTTGCCTTGCAGAGAACGCTGGGAGGTAGTTGGTACAAAGCAAAGCACCATCACTGTTATTAGAAAGTGAACTCCAGTGCAGCTGCAATGATTTCCTTTTAACCCTTGCAAGCCAGCCTAATCAAGGACAATTTCCACCAGCTCATCATGTACTTCTCCTCCCTCAGGCCTAGTTCTCTGCCAAACCCTCCTTTTCTCGCTCCACCGGCTTCAGAGGAAGAGCGGTTCCAAGCGGCGGTGGTATCGGTCACTTACAAGGAGGCCCAGGTCTCTCCCTCCCCGCCTGTTCTCAGTAACGACGGGCCCGGTTTTGCTCAAACTTTCCAAAAAGATTCACACCTCGGGAGTGTTGCAAGAGTGGAGACTCTTGGGCGCCCTAGGTCTGGCCGGCGCTCAGCACTGCAGTTATGATGGGAGCCCGGGTCTGTTTTCAGCGTTGTCCGCATTCCACCAGAGCCACATTCGACACACCAGGGGTCAGAAACGGAGCCGTCCGGCCCCAGGCAACGGCCACCGTCACTTCTTCCTGTCTCTTGGCAGGGGCACTTCCCAGAAGCCCATCCGTGGATGGCACAGGAGAGCGCGAATAAACTTACCCCAGGGACACGCTGCTACGCTGCATATTTACGGAGGGGTTCTCGGTACACGGTATAAGGCATAAGACCCCAACGGCACAGCCTGGGTCACCAGGGCCCTCCAGGGACGACACAGGATATCACAGCCCGAGCCTACGCAGACTCTGGGGCTATTAGAGAGGCAATGGGAAAGTCAACTTCCCCAGGACGCTGCCGCAGGACACAACGGGTCTGACCCAGCCAGGCTCAGCGACTCTCACAGAAACCTCCATGGGCACAGGTGTAAAGATCTGGCTGAGCCAGGCGCTATCTGACAGCAGTTCTGAAACCACCAGCCCCGGCCGCGGCTCACGTTCCAATGGGGCTTTTCACGCTTGGGAGAATTCTCCTGCGCAGGCTCCGTGTACACTATGGGCTGCTCAAACTGGACCCAAGGGTCCATCTAGCCCAGTGTCCTGTCTTCCAACAGTGGCCAATGCCAGGTGCCCCAGAGGGAACAAAGAGAACAGGGCAATTACCAAATGATCCATCCCCTGTTGTCCAGTCCCAGCGTCTGGCAGTCAGAAGTTTAGGGACACCCAGAGCAGGGGGTTGCATCCCTGACCAGCCAGCTAACAACACTGATGGACTTCTATCAACGTATCTAATTCTTTTGAATCCAGTTATACTTTTGGCCTCCACAACATCTCCTGGCAAGGAGTTCCACAGGTTGGCTGTGCGTTGTGTGAAGAAATACTTCCTTCTGTTTGTTTTAAACCTGCTGCCTGTTAATTTCATTGGGTGACCCCCGGTTCTTGTGTTATGAGAAGGGGTAAATTAAACTTCCTAGTCCCTTTCTCCACACCAGTCATGGTTTTATAGACCTCTATCATCTCCCCCCTTAGTCGTCTCTTTTCTAAGATGAATGTCCCAGTCTTTTTAATCTCTCCTCATATAGAAGCTGTTCCATCCCCCTACTCATTTTTGCTGCCCCTCTCTGTACCTTTTCCAATTCTAATATATATATTTTTAGATGAGGCAACCAGAAGTCAAGGTGTGGGCATACCACGGATTTCTATAGCGACATTATGATATTTTCTGTCTTATTATCGATCCCTTTCCTAATGGTTCCTAACATTCTGTTCACTTGTTTGACTGACGCTGCACATTGAGTGGATGTTTTCAGAGAACTATCCAGAGTGACTCCAAGATCTCTTTCTTGAGTGGTAACAGCTAATTTGGACCCCATCATTTTATAGGTATAATTGGGATTACGTTTTCCAATGTGCATTACCCTGCATTTATCAACATTGAATTTCATCTGCCATTTTGTTGCCCAGTCACGCAATTTTGTGAGATCCCTTTGTAACTCTTTGCCGTCAGTTTTGGACTTAACTATCCTGAGTACTTCTGTATCATCTGCAAACTGCCACCTCACTGTTTACCCCCTTTTCCAGATAATTTATGAATATGTTGAAAAGCACAGGTCCCCGTACAGATACTCGGGAGACCTCTCTATTTACCACTTTCAATTGTGAAAACTGACCATTTATTCCTACCCTTTGTTTCCTCTTTTTTAACCTGATCTATGAGAGGACCTTCCTTCTTAGCCCATGACAGTTTATTTTGCTTCAGAGCCTTTGGTGAGGGACCTTGTCAAAGGCTTTCTGAAAGTCCAAGTATATAATATCAACTGGATCACCCTTGTCCACATGCTTGTTGACCCCCTCAAAGAATTCTAGTAGATTGGTGAGGCACGATTTCCCTTTACAAAAGCTGTGTTGACTCTTCCTCAACATATTGTGTTCATCTGTGTGTCTGATAATTCTGTTCTTTACTATAGTTTCAACCTGTTTGCCCGGTACTGAAGTCAGGCTTACCGGCCTGTAATTGCCAGGATCGCCTCTGGAGCCTTTTAAAAAAATTGGTGTCATATTAGCTACCCTCCAGTCATCTGGCCCAGAGGCTGACTTAAGCAATAGGTTACACTCCACAGTTAGTGGTTCGGCAATTTCATATCTGAGTTTCTTCAGAACTCTTGAGTGATACCATCTGGTCCTGGTGACTTATTGCTGTTTAATTTATTGATTTGTTCAAAAACCTCCTCTACTGACCCCTCAGTCTGGGACAGTTCCTCAGATTTGTCCCTAACAAGAATGGCTCAGGTGTGGGAATCTCCCTCCCAAAGTTGGCACTGATGCAAATAATGCATTTAGCTTCTTCACGATGGCCTTGTCGTCCTTGAGCGCTCCATAACCCCTTGATTGTCCAGTGTCCCCACTGATTGTTTGGCCGGCTTCCTGCCTCTGATGTACTTACAAAAAGGTCACACTATATAATTTGCATTAAACGGAGCCAATTACAGCTGCTTTCCTCTTTCATGTGGAAGCAGAGTCTACAAGCCCAGCATGCAATGTGGCCTGTTTGGGTCAAACTAGAGTGTTGCATGATGGGACCTAGACCTCCGGCTTGTGTTGACACCATCATGGTGTGGGCCAAGTGGCGCTGGATGGAGAACTCAAGTCGTACAGTCACCTCTCCCTATTAAAGGGCCATGGTTCTTTCTGGGCCACCATCAGAACCAACCAGAACCTGCCACCGAACCCCGGCCAGTCTTTTGAGTTTGGAGAAATTTCCGCTGAGGTTTTCCCATCACTTTTCCAGGTACCGGCTCTCCGTGCTCCTGGGACCTGCCTGGGAATGGCTGATTGGTGCCGTTCCCAGCCTGACACAGCGAACACTGGACCTCTCCCAAATCTCCCGGAATCTCTGGTCTGGTTTGACTGGTTCAGGAGGCTCCTGGAAGTTCCCAGGAATTGGGGTGCTCAGCCAAGCCTCCAGACCCTGCCCATCGCATGGTGTCAGGAGGGCCGCGCCAATGGCCTTCCAAGAGCTGCCCCGCTCCGGGAGCTCTGCCCACACAAAGAGGCAGCGCGGGCGCCCGGCTCCTCCGAGGACTGGGGATGCAGCCAGTTGCAACATGTTTCCTGCTCTCTCTCCTCTTCCCTCCCGCTCCCTCTTTCCCTAATTAAACTGCAGGTGAACCTACCAGGCCGTGGCAACACGCCAGACACTAAATTCCTCCATGCAGATCCGAACTTGCCTCCACGAATGCGCCGCTCTGAGAATGCGGCCGCGCTCCACGGCCGGGCCAGTCGCCGTGGCTGGAGTGACAGCCCAGGGCTGCGTGCTTGTTTTCGGGCTGGTCAGGCCCAAGTCCACAAAGACACCTAGGCCCTTTGCAGTGGAAAGGAGAAGCCTAAATACCCCTGTGGAGCCGGGCCCAAGTGGCTAGGGTGCGGCAGTGGGGCTCAGGAGACCACCGACGGTCACCTCTCTGTGCTGCCCTCGCCTCGGTGTCGTGCCAATTTGGATTGTAAGCTCTTTAGGGCGGGCACTAAGGGACAAGGGATTTAGGTGCCCAGAGAGGCAGATAAGGGGGATTTTGAAATCTATGGGAATTAGGCACCAAACTTGCCTTGGCCCAACTGAACATCCTCCCAGGGGCCAGTCAGCATCATGAGGCACCTAAATCCTCTGGGATCAGGTCCCATGTGGCTGTGCCGCACCCAGCACCCCGGGGCCCCGATCTCAGCGGGGGCCTCGCGGGCCCCTGCAATGCCTGGTTTGCCTGCGCTGTCTCCATTATGGGGCGGAGAATGGCCGACTCCAGCCCATGGCTCCAGGCTACAAGACACACGTTCTGGGACCCGCCTCCCCCTCCCACTCCCATCTACCCACAAAGAAATGGAGCGGGGCTGCTCTACCTAGACACCAGCAACAACGCGCCTGCCTACGGGGTGAGCGTCGCCTGGCACGAGGCCGACGGACCAGGTCTGTCCCGTGTCTCTGCAGGCATAGCGCCCTGTGCTGGCGGAGAAGCTATCTGCATTCACCATTACGGTGTACACCCGATATTGCCCGCACCTGCCTGGCTCTGGCACCCCCGGCCTGCCTCACAAAACCCCCTCTTTGCATGGGTCTGCCCTCTGGCTGTATCAGGCCTGGTGAGATGCACCACACGATCCATTGTCTACAGCCAAGCTCTAAGATACAACCGCATTTGCTCCAATCCCTCAGACAGAGACAAACACCTACAAGATCTCTATCAAGCGTTCTTAAAACTACAATACCCACCTGCTGAAGTGAAGAAACAGACTGACAGAGCCAGAAGAGTACCCATAAGTCACCTACTACAGGCCAGGCCCAACAAAGAAAACAACAGAACGCCACTAGCCGTCACCTTCAGCCCCCAACTAAAACCTCTCCAGAGCATCATCAAAGATCTACAACCTAGGCTGAAAGATGATCCCTCACTCTCACAGATCTTGGGAGACAGACCAGTCCTCGCTTTCAGACAGCCCCACAACCTGAAGCAAATACTCACCAGCAACCACACACCATACAACAAAAACGCTAGCCCAGGAACCTATCCTTGCAACAAAGCCCGATGCCAACTCTGTCCACATATCTATTCAAGTGACACCGTCACAGGACCTAATCACATCCGCCACACCATCAGGGGCTCGTTCACCTGCACATCTACCAATGTGATATATGCCATCATGTGCCAGCAATGCCCCTCTGCCATGTACATTGGCCAAACCGGACAGTCTCTACGCAAAAGAATAAACTGACACAAATCTGACATCAGGAATCATAACATTCAAAAGCCAGTAGGAGAACACTTCAACCTCTCTAATCACTCAGTGACAGACTTAGAGGTGGCAATTTTGCAACAGAAAAACTTGAAAAACAGACTCCAACGAGAAGCTGCGGAACTGGAATTAATATGCAAACTAGATCCCATTACCTTAGGTTGGAACAGAGACTGGGAATGGCTCGGTCATTACGTTAATTGAATCTATTTCCCCTAGTTTAATATCCTAGTTAAATACCCTCACACCTTTGTGTCAACTGTCCGTAATGGGCCATCTTGGTGCTCACTTCAAAAGTTTCTTTCCCCTGCTGATAACAGTTCCTTTCAATTAATTAGCCCCTTACAGTTGGTATGGTTACTTCCACCTTTTCATGTCCAGTTCTGGGCACCGCATTTCAAGAAAGATGTGGAGAAATTGGAGAGGGTCCAGAGAAGAGCAACAAGAATGATTAAGGGTCTAGAGAACATGACCTATGAAGGAAGGCTGAAGGAATTGGGTTTGTTTAGTTTGGAAAAGAGAAGACTGAGAGGGGACATAATAGCGGTCTTCAGGTATCTAAAAGGGTGTCATAAGGAGGAGGGAGAAAACTTGTTCATCTTAGCATCTGAGGATAGAACAAGAAGCAATGGGCTTAAACTGCAGCAAGGGAGGTTTAGGTTGGACATTAGGAAAAAGTTCCTCACTGTCAGGGTGGTTAAACACTGGAATAAACTGCCCAGGGCGGTTGTGGAATCTCCATCTCTGGAGATATTTAAGAGTAGGTTAGATAAATGTCTATCAGGGATGGTCTAGACAGTAATTGGTCCTGCCATGAGGGCAGGGGGCTGGACTCGATGACCTCTTGAGGTCCCTTCCAGCCCTAGAATCTATGAATCTATGAATCTATGTTTCTCTGAATGTATAAATATCTGCTTACTATATGTTCCATTCTATGCATCTGACGAAGTGGATTCTAGCCCACGAAAGCTTATGCTGAAATGAATTTGTTAGTCTCTAAGGTGCCACAAGTATTCCTGTTCTTTTTGCTGACACAGACTAACACAGCTGCTACTCTGAAACCTTCCCTGAGATGACCCCCGCACCCCTCCGTGAGGAGATCACTCCCAGACCTGCCGGCTGGCCACTGGCCTGGCTGGCTGGGGTTTGAGGAACACTGTGATGAAGTGGGACTGTTCTTAAGGTTTTCTCTGAATACTGTGTGGGTGCCTCAGTTTCCCCTATGCATTTCTTAAGTTTCTGGGTGGGGGGATAAGGGTGTACGTGCAGGCCAGGGCCCAGGACAGAGGGCCAGAGCTGCTAAGACCCGGCCATGGGGAGAATCAGCAAGGGGCGGAGGCCGGGCCGGGAGCTGGGGAGGCGAGTGCCTGGTGCCGGGGGGGCTGAAGTTAGAAAGAGGGAGACGGGAGCCCGACTGGAGGCCCTGGACGTTTCAGGGAAGCATTTGCCGGTGGCTCGCTCGCCTCAGGCTGTGAGCTCATAGGCTCCACGGAGCTGAGTGTGGGCAGCCCTCGGAGGGGAGATCTCCCCAGGAAAACCCACCGGGCACCCCTGCCAGGCCCCCGGAGGTGCCAAGGGCACCATGCCAGTGGAGGGACCATCTCCCCGGGAAGACGTAAAACCCCAGGTGCTGCCCACTCGAGATCCCAGAATCGAGGTGCAGCTGCACCTCAGGGCCAGTGCCTGGCTCAGGTGGGTTATTCCCCTCCCTAAAACCCCAGTGTCTCCTGAACACCGCGCCCAGCTTCACTTCCTGTCCGAAACTGTTGTATGGCGCTGCCGCGGCCCACCCCAGAGGGGGCTGCATTCCCATGGCCGAGGCGTTGGATGACGGGTGAGAGCCCAGGCGGCGCCTGGCGCTACGAGCCGAGCCCCCTCCCCGTTCACCTGCAGCTAGTGCCCAGACCGCATTTGACCCGCTGCAGGAAGAGGTTTGGGGCCAGGGGATTCATTCGCAGCGGGTCTTTGTCGGGGCTCTTCCGCCGACCGGCTTCAATTCCTGCCCCACCCCCCTCGGGCTGGTTTTCTCCCCCTGGCCGGAGCGGGCTCCCCGAATCGTTCAGGGGGAGCGGCGGGGACACGAGGAAAGATTCCCAGGCTCTGTCACTGCGGGTGACGGGCCCGCGGGCGCCTGGAGATCATCTGTGGATGAGGGGAAAGCAGTGGATGTGCTATTTCTTGACTTTAGCAAAGCTTTTGATACAGTCTCCCACAGTGTTCTTGCCAGCAAGTTAAGGAAGTATGGGCTGGATGAATGGACGGTAAGGTGGATAGAAAACTGGCTGGATGGTCGTGCTCAACGGGTAGTGATCAATGGCTCCATGTCTAGTTGGCAGCCGGTATCAAGTGGAGTGCCCCAAGGGTCGGTGCTGGGGCCGGTTTTGTTCAATATCTTCATCAACGATCTGGAGGATGGTGTGGACTGCACCCTTAGCAAGTTTGCCGATGACACTAAACTGGGAGGAGTGGTTGATACGCTGGAGGGTAGGGACAGGATACAGAGGGACCTAGACAAATTAGAGGATTGGGCCAAAAGAAATCTGATGAGGTTCAACAAGGACAAGTGCAGAGTCCTGCACTTAGGACGGAAGAATCCCATGCACTGCTACAGACTAGGGACCGAATGGCTGGGCAGCAGTTCTGCAGAAAAGGACCTAGGGGTTATGGTGGACAAAAAGCTGAATATGAGTCAACAGTGTGCCCTTGTTGCCAAGAAGGCTAACGGCATTTTGGGCTGTATAAGTAGGGGCATTTCCAGCAGATCGAGGGACGTGATCATTCCCCTCTATTCGGCACTGGTGAGGCCTCATCTGGAGTACTGTGTCCAGTTTTGGGCCCCACACTACAAGAAGGATGTGGATAAATTGGAAAGAGTCCAACAGAGGGCAACAACAATGATTAGGGGGCTGGAGCACATGACTTATGAGGAGAGGCTGAGGGAACTGGGATTGTTTAGCCTGCAGAAGAGAAGAGTGAGGGGGGATTTGATAGCTGCTTTCAACTACCTGAAAGGGGGTTCCAAAGAGGATGGATCTAGACTGTTCTCAGTGGTAGAAGATGACAGAACAAGGAGTAATGGTCTCAAGTTGCAGAGGGGGAGGTTTAGGTTGGATATTAGGAAAACCTTTTTCACTAGGAGGGTGGTGAAGCACTGGAATGGGTTACCTAGGGAGGTGGTGGAATCTCCTTCCTTAGAGGTTTTTAAGGTCAGGCTTGACAAAGCCCTGGCTGGGATGATCTAGTTGGGGTTGGTCCTGCTTTGAGCAGGGGGTTGGACTAGATACCTCCTGAGGTCCCTTCCAACCCTGAGATCCTATGATGGGGGGCAGCCCGCGGAGCGGGAGCCCGCCCCGGGGAGCAAAGGCATGAGCAGCGCAGATCCCGGGCCGGCCGCGGGGGCGATGGAAGCGCCCCCCCGCTCTCCCGGCGGGTTGGTCGGGTTGCAAAGCGGAGTTCGCAGCCGCCTTCTCCAGGGGCGTGGAGCAGCGCGGAAACCCGCCTGCCCCCGCCCCAAGCCCGACAATAACAGTTCCCAGCGTCCGTGATGCGCACGGGCCGAGATCAAAGTCACCCCGAATCCGCCGCTCTCCTGGGTCAGAGCAGCAGCGCCCCGCGCCCCCAGCCCCGGTCCGGCCTCCGGCGTATTGGGCTCCCCGTTCCCCTGGCTTGGCTGGGTCCCTCTGAAGCGCCTCCCAGCCCTGGCTGGCCGGAGGCAGCCTAGCGCCCGGCTCACGCTCTTCCACATACGGTCAACCCCCGCCCCAGGGCAGAGCCCCGCGGCCCGGGCTGGGAGCCTGCGGCCCCGTTCTAGCCCGGCTGCCTCCCGCCCCGGCTCGCCCCGGGCCAGCTTCGCTCCTGTCACTGTGAAACCGCCCGACAGAGCAGCAAACAGGCCGGCGGGTGACTGATGCTCCAAAGGCGACACCGCGCGCAGGCAGTCTTTGGAAAGACGCGGATTCGGCCTCCCCCCCCCCCAGGTAATTTCCCCCGGAGGAACCAGCCGCCGCTGCTCCATATGGAGTGAGACCCCAGCACGGGGCGGGGCCGGGGCCCTAAGGCGAGCTACAGCGCCGCGGTGACCGGTGGCTTCTTCTGCGGCGCGTTGTGAATAAACCGGATCCACTCCGGATTCCTCCCGTGGAGACAGCGAAGCTCCTGGCACGAGTGAGCGCGGCTCCCGCCAGGGAGGCTTTCCACGCTCCGGTTCTGCATTCAGTAGCCGAGTCTCTCTCCCCGTCTGGCCTCGAGAGCCCCTGCGGTCCCGGGGCTTGGGTCTTTCCCACCAACGCGCACGTGTGCACGGGTGCTTTTCTGGGTGGTTGGAAATCGGAGTCTCTCTCTGGGGAGGATCCGGCTCCGCCCCGGCCCTGGGTGCGTCTGGCGAGGGCTGGAAGCGGGAAGAGCCGAGCTCCGCCGTTACTTTTACCCTGACACTCGCTCCTGGCCGGGCACCCCCGGGGAGGGACCTCTGGCCCCCCGGGGCTACAGGGTTGGAAGCGGACCCTGGGCTGCGCCGGCTCGGGCGATGCAGGGAGCTCTGAGCCCAGCGCCGGGCAGGCCCTGGAGAGAGCTGCCTGGAGGCCGGGCAAGGCGGGGGCATCTCCCGGGAGGGAGCTGCCGAGGGCCCGATCCTCCGGGGTGCCCAGCACCCGGCCCTGAAATCAGCGAGGGGTCCGAGCGCCACAGGGGTCCGGCTATCCCGCGGCGGGGGAGGTCTGGGCCCGGAGTTCCACCGCCCGGGCCCAGCTCCCAGTACGGGTCTGGGTCCCCGCACGGGACAAGTGCCCCCGTTCCCGCGGGAGGGGCCGGGCTGGCTGTGGTGGGGGTCGGGTCACAGAGGGAGGTGTCTGTCCTGGAGCTGGGGGCGATCCCAGAGCAGGGAGTCGGATGCCAGGGGGATCCCTGTGTCCCTGGAGCTTTCTCCGGGCCGGCGGCTCCGGCCCTGGGTCCAGACTTGCCGGAACCGAGCCTGGACGTGAGGAGACGGGGTGCTCACCCCACTGCCCGGGCCAAACGCCCATGTGGGATCACATCCGGTCCCCGCAACTCCCCTCCCTTCCTAGCGGATACCACGAGTCCCGTTCGCATCCTGTCCTGCGGCGCTGCCACGTCCCACCCCAGAGCTGGCTGCATTTCGGAGGCGAGACAAACCCCGCTGCCCCGGGGGCCCGAGAGAGCCCTGCCGGAGTGAAACGGCGCTGGGATGGTCGGGGGCAGGCGCTGGGGGTGCGCGGGGCTCGGGAGAGGGGATTCCGAGCCGGGGCAGCTGGGCCCAGCCGCACCCTGGGCTTCCCACTGGCTCTGTAGCTCCCAGCCTGGGCAGGTCGCTCCGAGGCCGCCGGGTGCCTGGTTCAGGACCTGCCCCGGGCGTAGCTGCAGGGCGGGGGCGAGGGGAGCCGCATTGGGGCCGGCTGGGGGCCGCCTTGGGGCCGGGCGGGGGCGGCGGGGGCCGGGCGGGGGCGAGGGGAGCCGCATTGGGGCGGGGGCCGCATTGGGGCCGGGCGGGGGCGAGGGGAGCCGCATTGGGGACGGGGGCTGCATTTTGGCCCGTCAGGGGCCGTATTGGCCCCGGCGGGGGCCGCATTGGGGCCGGCGGCCGGCCCTTACCTCGGCTGAAGATGATGCTCTCGTAGGGGAGCTTGTTCTTGGTCTCCAGGCTGGAGCAGTTCCAGCGCTGGTCCCGGAACTGGTGCTGACACTCGTGGATGGCGATTTGCAAGCCCTGGATGGCCGAGGCCGCCACGTCGGGCTGCCGGACACACACCTCCAGCTGGCGCCGCGTCAGGCCGGGCAGCGTCAGGCACACGGTGTTGGCGTTCAGCACCGGCTCCGACGGCAGCCTCAGGCCCAGGATCTCGTTGGGGCAGGAGCTGAAAGGGAACCGAGAGCCGGACTCAGCGCCCTGCCCTGCCGCGGCGCCCCCACAGCCTCGCCCCCCCCCCCCCACCCGGCGCCAGGGCTCTACTGGGGGAGGGGAAAGCCCGGCGGAGAGACAGTCACGGGGCGGCTCCCCACCCCCCACGCTGTGCAAAGTCCCCACACTGAGGGGGGCAGCCAGGCCCCAGAGAGACCCGCCAACCAGCCCAGCGAGTCTGAGCGGGGCGGGGAGTCGGGGAAGGGGATGGATGGGGGGCTGGCTAGGAAGCCGGAGAGGGGGTGGGTACGGAGCTGGCCGGGTCAGGGGGGAATGAGAATGGAGACACGGGACTCTAGGGTGTTGGCAAAGGGCGGGGTGAGCTACCCAAGCCGCCGATCGCGGGGCAGGGTGCCGGGATCTTGCCCCAGGGCACCGATCCCCAGGATCAGGGGATCCTGCCTGGGGCCACCCCCTGTTTCATTGCCGGATGAATCAATGAACGACCAGCAAGAGCCGTTGAGATGCAGAAACTGCCCCGACTGGAGGCCCCCACCGATGAAGCCCCAGCAGGGAGAGGCTGGGCCGCTCCCCAGAGGAGCGGGGGCAGAGGGGGCAGGTCCCATAGGCAGCCAGAAATCCCCAGCAGCAGCCTGTTTTCCACGGGCTCCCCAGCTCTGCCTCGGAGAGGATTTGACAGGACTCTTCTCTACCAGATCTTATCCCCAGCCCATCCCCGCAGCGTCTGGGCACCTTCGAGTCAGGCACCAAGTCACGTGACCGACGCCTGTCCTGTGTGGAACAGGGCGGCGAAGAGAACCAATATCAGAACCTAGACAGAGAGACAGACAGAGGGGGTGTATGGGGACAGACAGACAGAGGGGGTGTATGGGGACAGACAGAGGGGGTGTATGGGGACAGACAGAGGGGGTGTATGGGGATGAATGGATGGATGGATAGATAGACGGGGTGGGGTATAGAGACAGACCGGAGGGTCTGGGATAGATTAGATAAGTAGAGGGGGTGTATGAGGATGGATGGGTAGATGGGATGGGGGGATGGATAAATGGCTGATGGGATAGATACATCGGGGGGTGTATGAGGATGGATGGGTAGATGGGATGGGGGGATGGATAAATGGCTGATGGATCTGATGGGATAGATACATGGGGGGGTGTATGAGGGTGGATGGGTAGATGGGATGGGGGGATGGATAAATGGCTGATGGGTGTGTATGGGATAGACACATGGGGGGGTGTATGAGGGTGGATGGGTAAATGGGATGGGGGATGGATAAATGGCTGATGGGTGTGTATGGGATAGACACATGGGGGGTGTATGAGGGTGGCTGGGTAGATGGGATGGGGGATGGATAAATGGCTGATGGGATAGACACATGGGGGGTGTATGAGGGTGGATGGGTAGATGGGATGGGGGGATGGATAAATGGCTGATGGGTGTGTATGGGATAGACACATGGGGGGTGTATGAGGGTGGCTGGGTAAATGGGATGGGGGATGGATAAATGGCTGATGGGTGTGTATGGGATAGACACATGGCGGGTGTATGCGGATGGGTGGATGGGGATGGATGATGGATTTATATGGGGATAGATACAGGGGTCCACAAGGATGGACGGTGGGAGGGCACGTGGGGGCGCATGGACAGCCAGCCAGCCCCAGCGACCCAGGCCCGGTTCGGGTGACCACCTAAGCTTTTGGCTCATTAACCAAGCATTGGCCAGTCAGTGACGGGGCTCCCCCACTCCAGTGCTCTCACCCCGGATTTGCGCGGCTGTCACTGAGACCAGACACCCTGGGGATGGGCGTGGGCGGCGCAAGCCGGCCTCACCGGTCAGCCATGCTGAGAGTCTAGTCCTGCTCTATCCAGGGTCGTGTCCCGCCCCCCTCACCCTGGTATCTGGGCTGCTGCCAGCCCTGCATTAAACAGCCCGACTGACATCTGCCCCAGGGGTTTGCTCTCTCTCCCCCGGACCGGGAGCTGGGCTCTGCCGGGCGACTCTCGCCAGCGCTCGCTGGGAAGCGCCGGGCCTGGCCCGGGCTGGCTTGTCCCTCTTAGGTCCCGTTCCGCGCCCTGCTCCCAGGCTGTGTCCAGGGCCCGGCCTCCTTGTAATTCATCGGGGGTTGCGGGGGAGGGGTGTCCCAGCCGGACTGTCGGTCAGGCCAGGCTTGTTCACCTGGACGCCGTTTTACACCCAGGGGACTAAAGTCCCGCCCCTTCTCCCCGCCAGGCTCGGAGCTCAGCTGGCTCCGGCGCCAATCCGGAGTGACCCCGCCCAAGTCGCTAGGGCAGCGGGAGCAACCTTCACAACCAGAGCAGGGAGCTCCCCAAGTCCTGACACTGAGTCGGAGTCACTCCGGATTTGCACCCGCCTGTCAGATCCGGATCAGTCCAGCTGTGCCTGTCCCAAGCAAGGAGGCTCCCAGCCCCCATTATCCAATGGTGGGCGGGGGGGGGGGGCGTGCCAGGGCGGCTGGAGATCCTGTGCCGCCGCTGACATCCTCCTCCGCTCCCCGGCTCTGCCCCCCCCCCCCCCCACCCCGGACTAAGTGGGTTTAAACACGATTTCACGGTGAAAGGCCCGCGGGTCACAGGCTGCGGCGGCTGCTGCTTTAATTAATCCACGTTCCAGCGTCAACACATTGGGGGAGGGGGAGGGGGGAGCCCAGCCCAGAAACAGGAGCTGGAGCGAGCGGGGGAGTTTAACCCTTCCCTGCCCGCCGCCCCGAAGTTTGGCAGCTGGCGGGGGATCCGGGGAAATCAAAGGAAAAACGCCTGCAGCGGCCTGTGATGCGGAAAAGGGGTGTGTGTGTGTGGGGGGGGGGGAATGTCCAGCAAAGGGGGGAAGGTCGGAGTCCCCCCCCCGTACTCGACGTGGAGCCCAAGCGGCTCCCCACCGCCAGCCCGTTTCGCTCGGATTTGGGGTGAAAGGAAAAGCAGAGACCTAACGACCAAAAGAGCTCGGTTCTCCTGGCCTGGCCTCCTGTGACCCCCCTTCGGGAGCGGTCCCCCCCCCCCCCGCATCCTGGCTCGGGTGGCCACAGGGGTTCCCCGTGGAGGGGGGTGCAGCGCTCCCTGTACCCCCGCCCCCGCTGCGCTTCAGTCCGCAGGGCCCAGCGCCGGGCTCGTGAAGCGGTTCCCGAACCCCGCCGGGCACAGGGGCTCGGCGCCTCCCCCCGAAATCCCCGCCCCGGCACAGGTGGGTAAAACCCCCCTTGGCCCAGCCCGGGAACGGCGAACAATCTCCCAGGGGGACCGCCAGGGGCACGGAGCTTGGCCGGACCTGCGAGTCTTCGTGTTCAACAGATCCCAGCAAAACACCGCCCGGCCGCCACGTGGTGACCTGGCCTCCACCTGCGAACCCAAGATCTCCCGGGGGTCTCACGAGCCCCTCGACTCCTGCTTTTGAAACAGGGGCAGCTGGGCCCCCCAAATATCCCCTTCACTTCCCCCCAATCATGGGACCCTAGAACCGACTCCGGGACCCAGCCTCAGCCAGTAAGGCCGTGAGAGAGCTGGGGAAAGAACCCGGGCGTCCTGGGCCTCTGTTTAGACAAAACTCCCTCCTTAGCCCAATTAGCCTGGGCTAGTGGGAGCATGGGGGCGCGGGGCGGGGGGCGCTGCCTTTAGACACGAGCAGGTGCCCGGACAGCTGGTTCTGAACTTGGTTCCTCCATGTGCTCCAGCAGGAGAGGAGCCGATTCGGAGCGGGGCCGGAGTCGCTCCGCTTTATCTCCGAGCCCGGCCCGAGCAGACTGGCCACACCTCCGGCGGACAATTCCCCCTTCCCGGGCTTTGCTCTGCGGCCCAGGTGCCCCCCTCCCCGGCAGAGGCCCGGCGCTTACGCCGGCGCGCCACACGGGGCAACCCGAGGGAAGCTGCTCCCGGTTTGCCCCGCACCGCGGGGGAGGTGAGCCGGGAATCAGGCCCTCGCCAATCAGCGCCTGACCCAGAAAGCCAGGCCGAGCAGAGGCGGCTTTCCCGGCACTTGCGAGGAAAAGCAAATCCCCTCCCCCGGGACAATTTCCACACGGCGGCGGAGAGCTCTGGGGAGGGAAAGGATCAGCCGCAGCCCGGATTATCCGGGGGGGGCCGTGGGGGGTTACCACACAGGGGAATAATCCTCCCAATCAGTCACAGAACCGAGACAAGCCGGTTAACGCTGCGTTCCGCAAACGGCTCCGAAGTGACACCGCTTCTCCTCGGGCCCGCGCGCGATTCCTGTCCCCGGAGCGCAGGGGAGCTGGCGAGGGGCCACTGGCCAAGACCCGAGCCTGGGGCCTACAGGCCCCACCGCGGCTCCAAAGAGGCGATTTTGGGGACGGGGAGCGGCGCCCGGGCGCGGCGGGCGCTCGTTCTCTTACCTTCGCAGCCAGAGGCCGAGGAGGAGCAGGGGACAGAGCCCGGGCAGCAGGGCCAGACCCATCTTGCGTCCCGCCGGCTCGCTGGGGGGCTTGGCAGCCGGGCTCGGCTTTGCGGGGGGGGGGGGGCGCAGGGTTCCCCCGGCTGCTGCTGCTGGCTCGTGTCTCTTCTTGCGCTTCCCTTCTGCTCTTCAGGACCTCGGGGACCCCCGGCCTGGATGGGTAGGTTGACAGTCCCGGCAGGACGGGGCCATCCTCGCCGCGGGCAGCCGCTAGCCCCCCACCCCCCGACACAACCCCAGCGACATGGACCGGGCAGGGCCGCTCCCCCCTCTACCGGGACATCAAAGTTCCAGGGAGCGGCTGGCGGCTTGCAGCGGGGGGGAGCTGCTCCATGGGGACGCCTCCGGTCCAAGTCTCCAGCGGGGGAGGGGGGCTAGCTGCAGGGTGCTGGCAGGGGCAGAATGGGGGCAGGCTGCCCCCCCGCCTAGCCCCCCTCCGGCTCGCTTTGCTCAGAGCTCCCGGCCCTGTGCGCCCCGGGCGGGGCGCGCCGGTCCCTGGGGCGGGGCGCGCGCGGCGGGGGGGGGGTGTCTCTCCGTGGGGGGGGGGGGGCAAGCTCCCCTGGATCTCGTAGGCGCACGTGGGGCCCCAGCTGCTCCCTCCTCCCCGCCGCTTTCTCCAGGCGCCTCCCTGCGCCCAGCGCGGACGGTCCCCGGGCGAGGAGCGCAGCGGGCCGGGTCCCACTCCCGGCCGGGCTCGCACAGGGGCTGAGGCGGAGGCTCTGCCTGGGATGGGATCGCGCCGCGCGCTGCGTTCCTGGGCGCCCGGAGCCCGAGTCCCGACACGTCTGGGCAGGAGCCGCAGGGGAAGGACGGGGGCAGAGGATGGCAGCGGCGGCGGGGCGGGGAGGGGAGGGAGCGTGCCACACACGGCCTGCCGGGGAGGGGGCGGGCGGGCGGGCCGGGGGTGGGGGTGCCTGGGTGGGGCGGGTGGGTGCGTGTGCATGGAGGTGTGTGTGTGTGTGTGTGTGTGTATAGGGTTGTGCACGGATGTGTGTGCATAGATCTCTGGGGTGCATAGATCTCTGGGGTGTGCATGGAGGTGTGTGTGTACATAGGGGTGTGTGGATGTGTGTGTGTCTACATAGGGGTGTGCAGGGATGTGTGTGTGCATGGATCTATGGGGTGTGCATGGATGTGTGTGTGTGTGTGTGTACACAGGGGTGTGCATGGATGTGTGTGGCTGTATACATAGGGATGTGCATGGATGTGTGTGAGTGTGTGTGTGGATACATAGGGGTGTGCATGGATGTGTGTGAGTGTGTGTGTTGATACATAGGGGTGTGCATGGATCTGTGTGTGCGTAGATCTCTGGGGTGTGCATGGATGTGTGTGACTGTGTGTGTGGATACATAGGGGGTGTGTTCATGGATACATTAGGGTGTGGATAGATTTGTGTGTGTGCATTGGGTTGATCAGATGGCAAGTGTGAAAAATCAGGACAGAGGGTGTGGGGTAATAGGTCTCTATATAAGAAAAAGCCCTGAATATGGGGACTGTCCCTATACAGTTGGGACATCTGGTCACCCTAGTGCATGGATATATAGGGGTGTGGATGGAGGTCTGTGTGCATGGATATATAGGGGTGTGGATGGATATATAGGGGTGTGGATGGAGGTCTGTGTGCATGGATATATAGGGGGTGTGGATGGATATATAGGGGTATAGATGGATGTGTGTGTGCATGGATATATAGGGGTGTGGATGGAGGTCTGTGTGCATGGATATATAGGGGTGTGGATGGAGGTCTGTGTGCATGGATATATAGGGGTGTGGATGGATATATAGGGGTGTGGATGGAGGTCTGTGTGCATGGATATATAGGGGTGTGGATGGATATATAGGGGTATAGATGGATGTGTGTGTGCATGGATATATAGGGGTGTACATCGCAGTGTGTGGATGTGACAGTGTGCATGGATATAGGGGTATGTGTGTGTGTGTGGGTGTGGGTGTGCATGGATGTATGTGCATAGGTATATGTGGATGTGCATGTGTGGCTGGCTGGCTGAGTGCATGGATGTGGTATGTGTTTATCGGGGGGGGGTGCATGGATGTACGTGGGGCTATAGGGGTGGGTGTGTGAGTGTTCATGGCTGTGGTGGTGTGCATGGGTGTAGCTGGATGAGGGGTGTGGGCCTGAGAGCCTGGTTGTGAAGGTGTGTGTATGGATGTGGTTTGGGAGCATGGCTGGGGTGTGCCTGGATTTGAGAGGGCTGGACCTGCCCCTGTGGGTGTGCAGATGTGTGAGTGTGTGGACGTGAGGGTGTGTGCATGGAGGGGGAGGTGTGTGTGTAAATCCCTTAGGCGTATGGCTGTGCTGATGGGGATAGTGTGTGGGTGTAAATCCCCTAGGCATATGGCTGTGCTGATCGTGATAGCGAGTGGGAGTTGTGTGTAAATCCCCTAGGCATATGACTGGGCTGATGGGGATAGCATGTGGGTGTAAATCCCCTAGGCGTATGGCTGTGCTGATGGTGATAGCGTATGGGAGTTGTGTGTAAATCCCCTAGGTGTATGACTGTGCTGATGGGGATAGTGTGTGGGTGTAAATCCCCTAGGCGCATGGCTGTGCTGATGGTGATAGCGTATGGACGTTGTGTGTAAATCCCCTAGGCATATGGCTGTGCTGATCGTGATAGCGAGGGGGAGTTGTGTGTAAATCCCCTAGGCATATGGCTGGGCTGATGGGGATAGCATGTGGGTGTAAATCCCCTAGGTGTATGGCTGTGCTGATGGTGATAGCGTATGGGAGTTGTGTGTAAATCCCCTAGGCATATGGCTGGGCTGATGGTGATAGCATGTGTGTGTAAATCCCCTAGGCGTATGGCTGGGCTGGTGGAGATAGCGTGTGGGAGGTGTGGGTGCGTGTCCGTGTGTTGGCCTTGTACCTTACTCACATCTCTATAGTCTGCGCCCCCAAGTCCCCTGGCCATGTTGGACCACGCCTGGAAAGGTGCAGCCGGTGGCATTGATGCTGGCCGCAGCGCTGGGGTGGCTGGAGCGGTCTCCAGCATGCGGTGGGGCTGATGGGTGTGGGGAGCAGTGGGGCTCCTGATCTGCTCTTGACCTCTGACTAAGCCCCTTATTCCCTGCGTCCCGGCAGCCCTGGGTTTGCACCCCCAGCGCAGCCGCAGGTGTGAGGCCGGCGGTTTGCATGCGGGGCCCCGTGGCAGCGGCTGGCTGGGGGGCTCTGCCTCGGACGATCTGCGCGTCGTTGCAGTGGGGAGCTGGCTGGGACCACACGGCTCTGTTCCGGCCCGAGCGAGCCGGCCTGCCACGAACGCCAGGGACGCGGCGTTCAGGCCAAGTCACTCTGGGCCTGGCGGGACCTTTTCAGGCCCGGTAACTGGCTGTGGGGAGAGAAACACCCTGATGTGGGGGCAGGGGAAGGGTGGGGCAGTGCTCCAAAATAGTCCCAGGCTGGAGATCGAAGAGACTCCCCCTCTGGAGAGTAACAACTCCCCTTGCGGTGAGCCCAGCCCTGCGGCTGGTGGAAGGGAGGCAGCCCGGGGGTTAATGCACCAGGCTGGGACCCAGGAGATCCAGGCTTAGTTCTGCCGCCGACTCCCTGTGTGCGCGGGGAGTCTCTCCGCCCCGCTGGGCCTCAGACCCGCAGATTTCTGGGAGCGTAAACTGGGCCCAGTTCCCTCCGGGCTGGTGGGGCGGAGTGCAGGGCTCCAGGCGGGAGCCAAGGTGCGGAGCCCCCCACGCTGTTCAGTGGGAAGGAGCTCACCAGTCCCTGTTCCGGGGGGGGGGGGTCCGTGCTGCCCATAAAATCGCTCCCCACCCCCCAAGTGATCTGACTGGGGACGGGGAATCTTTCCATGGCACGTGCAAACCGACCCGCCTCCCTACCCCAGTAACCCCCCACGTTTCTCCGGGCGCCCTGGCTCCTCGCGGTACGTCTGCAGCCGTCTGTGGGCCTTGTTTCCCCGCAGTGCCCCTGGCTAGCTCCAGCCTCTGCTCCTCTCTCGGGACCCAACCGCAAAACCCCGGAGCAGCCGGCAGCCCGGAGAGCAGCACTGGGCCTGGCTCCAGGATCCAGCCCCTCATCTCTGGCCCCCTGGCATCCCTAGTGCCGGCTGCACAGGCCCTTATCGTCCCCTGACAATGGCTCCGTGCCTGGGGTGGGGTGGTGCAGAGATCGCTGGGGGTCCCTCACTTGGTGGGGAGGGGCCGGGCGGATCCGCCCTTTGGGGATGGGTCGGAGAGGAGGGGCCAGGGCTGGCCTTACCATGGTGGCAGACTGTGGGGGCAGAGCCATGTAAGCAGAGTCAGGATGAGCTCTACCCTGACATCTGGTGGTGAGTTGTGGAAAGGGATGTCAGGGGCTAATCTTGTTTGCATGGACACACCCACCCTGCAAAGCATGATGGACCGCTTGCCCAAATGGTCACTTTGGGTGCTGTGGGAGCCCCAGTTTCTCTGTTATTGGGGCAGGAAGAATAAAGTGTTGTTACCCTGATTATGTGAATCAAGGTGTGACGAACTAGGACTGTTGTTAAGGTTTCCCTGAGTACTGTGTGGGTGCCTCGGTTTCCCCTATGCAGTGCTTGAGTATCTAGGTGGTGGGACGACGGAGCATGATTGTTACAAAGCCCTAGAAGGCAGGGGTGGGCAGAGGCCTGGACACAGAGAATGGCCCTGTCTCCTGGCAACAGATGGCCCCGGCCCCTCCCCTGCAAAGGTGAGAGCTGAAGGTGTTGGAACAAAGGGATCAGGTGACCTGCTGGCCTGGGAAGGAGACAAAGGGGGAGGAGGGGCTGGAGAGTCTCAGTTTGGAGCTGGCTTGGGAAGAGGAGGGGAGGGGGGCAGACAGGGTCTGGCCTCCCTGCCCCATTTGGAGCTGTGGGGCAAAATGCAGGGAGCCCCCAGGCTGGGGTCTAAGCTCCCTGCCCCCCGGAAGGGCCCGGCTGAGGGGTCCTGGATGTACTGACAAGCTCCGGTTGGATTGTGTTCCTGGCATCTCTAATAAACCTTCTGTTCTACTGGCTGGCTGAGACTCCCAGTGAATCCGGGGAAGAGGGGTGCAGGGCCGGACTCCCCCACACTCCGTGACAACTGGTGGCAGTGGTGGGATGTACTGCACCCCGTGGAAGACGCTTCCTGCAGTAAGTAACTGGGGAGCAGTAGAACGAAGGGGGGCTAACGAGGTCCAGGCGTGCTGAAGGCTCACAGAGGAGCGGTTTCGGGGAGCGGAGGAGCTACGCTTAACCCCTGGGAGTGTGTGACCAGCAAGAAGGACTGTGCAATGATGGGGTCCCCCTGGGGGCTGCAGTGAGCAGTCCCAGGGGCGGAGGAGCCTGCTGCTTGGCCCTGGGAGAGAGAAGGATTTTTGCAGTGACAGGGTTCCCCTGGGGGTGCCGTGAGTGGACCCAGGGGCGGAGGAGCTGCGGCTCGACCCTGGCAAAGAGGCGGTGACCTGGAGAAGGGCTGGCACACTTGGGGTTCTTCCTGGAAACCGTGGGGAGCTAAGAGCACACAGGCCTGCGAACCCACAGCAACTTGGGAGCAGTGAAGTGATGGCATATCGCTTTCTCCTTAAAAGAAGCATTGTAACCCTGTGCAAAAAGAGAGGGATACGCATTGGGAAGCTCACTAAAGCCCAGCTAATTGTGCAGCTGGAGGAGGATGACCATTCTAAGGAGCAGATTCCTGACCCCGATGGGGCTACAGCAGGATCTGGGAGCAGCTGGAGCGGTAGCCTGGCATCCCCAAGAGTCTGGTCCCCAACCAGACGGGGGTCTTCACGATCGGGTTCCCCAGCAGGGGATCGGAGATGGATGGAACTGGAGCTGAGTCCGAGAGAGCAAGAGGACTGTGAGAGACAGCGAGAGCCCGAGAGAGATCTACAGGAGAAGCATGAGCAGCAGCATAAACTGGCGGTGGTGGAACGGAGAGGCATAGGGGACTGGCCAGGGGTAAGTGGGGATAGATCCCGGGGTGCCAGCTCCGCAGGGAACCTCGATCCTAAATTGCTGCCCCTGGTTAAGGAGGGTGGGGATGTGGAGGCCCACCTCACTGCCTTTGAGCAGGCTGGTGATTGGAACCAGGGAGACCCTGCGGAAAAGCCCCGGGATCTAACCCCCTTGCTGGGTCCCAAGGCCATAAACTCCGCCAGCCAGATGGGTGGGATGGTGGACGGATTTCCACTCCTGGCCCTGGACTCAAGCCCTATGGACCCCCAGTGGGAGCGGAAGGTGATGGTCAATGGAGAGACATTCTTGGGGTGGCGAGATCCCGGGACAGAGAGAACTGTGGTCAGGCCCCGGGTGGTGCACCCCCACCAGATGCTGAGGGGCTGTGTGACCTGGGTGAGGGTCCCAGGGACGGACCCATTCGCCCTGCCTATGGCCCAGATCCCTGTGCAGACCCAGGAGGGGTCGGGCTGGCTGGTTGTTGGGGTTCTCCAGGATATCAGCAGTGAGGTGCTGTTGGGGGGTGACTGTGTATCTTTGGGACAGGATCCAGGCCCTGGCCCTGTAACGGCCGAGGATTTGAATTTGAACTCAGGGAACCAATTGGCTAAGAGGGAAATGGTCAGTGAAAATGCAAATGACCTGGCTGGCAGGGGGGAGGAGCTGCCAGGCCCCGGTTACCTGCCTGCCTGTAACCAGACCCCTAGGGCGGGGTGGGACAGAGAGATGCTCCCCACCCCCCTGCACAATGGAGAGGTGGCTCAGGCAATCTCTGATGCAGAGAGCAAAGCAGCGAGCTCGCTGCCTGGCCCCACAGGGACAGCCAGGGCAGCGCTGAGCACCGGGGGAGCAGAGACCCCAGCTGAGTGGGGGGACACACAGGCAGGGCAGGACGGCTGCCAACCAGGCTTGCCTGGTCCAGAGGTGCTGCCGGGAAGTGATTCCACGGCAGGGAGGGAGCCACCAGAGACAGGGCTCAGTGGGGCGGTGACCCCAGGCCTGGCCAGTGAGCTGCAGAGGGATCCCGCCTTGGAGAAGCTAGGGGAACTTGCTGGCCACAGCGCTGCAAACCCCCTTGGGGAAGACTGCAGAGACAGATCCCTGTGGGAGAAGGGATTCCTGTGCCGGGAATGGGCTCCCCAAGGGGAAGTAGAACTGTGGGGAATCAGGAGGCAGCCGGTGGGGCCCCAGAAGTATCATCACCGGCTATTGTACCTGGCCCAAGGTAAGGGAGAAGATCCCTGGAGGTCCCTGCCCATCAGAGAGGAACCTTTCCAGAAGGTGGCTATGAATAGGGTGGGCCCCCTCAGCAGGGCAACCTGGTCAGGGAAGAAATGCATCCTGGTGGTAATGGATTTCGCCACCCGCTACCCAGAGGTGGTGGCTCTGTCCTCCACTGGGGCAGACGCGCTGCTGACCATCTTCAGCAGAATGGGGGTCCCCAGCGAGGTCTTTACAGACCAGGGATCCGAGGCCATCTCAGCCCGGCTCCGGGGCGTGTGGAAGAAAGGTGGGGTCTGGCCCACCTGGGCCTCTGCATATCACCCTCAGTCCAACGGGCTGGTGGAGAGAGTTCAAGGGACCGGGAGGCTGATGCTGAGGACTTGTATAAATCAGCATCCCCAGGACTGGGACAAGTACCTGCCCCACCGATGGCACAGGGAAGTGCCCCAGGAATCACCAGGGGGCTTCCCTTTCAAGCTGTGGTATGGAAGAAAAGTAAGGGGACCCCTAAAACCGGTAAGGAACGATTGGGAGGAGAAAGGGGAAGACCCCCTGATGGATCTCTCCCCTGAGATGGGAGCCCATCCTCCCATCAGGTGTCCCCCATTCAGAGTAACTGGGAAAAGAGCCCAGAACCTGGAGAGAGAGGCCAAGGACAGGCTGGCTTTAAAGGTAAACCAGTCATTCAACAGCCCAGGGCTGGCCAAGGTGGAGGCGATCAGAGATTGGCCTGTTCCCCAGACCAAGGAACAGGTCCAGGCCTTTAGCGGGATGGCGGGGTACTACCAGAGGTTTGTACCCCCCTTTAGCTCCCTAGCTGCCCCCATCACAGAGCTAGGTAAGAAGGAGAAGCCAGACGAGACAGTCTGGACCGAGCAGGGCCAGAGAGCTCTCTGTGCGCTGAAGGAGGCTCTAATCCAGGGCCCAATAGATCGAGTAAACCCAGACCGGGCCAAGCCCTGTACAGTGTTCACCGAAGCCTCAGACACAGGGCTGGGCGCGGTGCTGATGCAGGCCTATGCGAAGCGGGGGAGACACCCCATCGGGTATCTGAGCAAGGAGCTGCTGCCCTGGAGGCAGAACGGTCAGGCCATAGAGAGGGAATGCCTGGCCATGGTGCAGGCCCTTAAGAAGCAGCAGCCGGATCTATTTGGGTGGCGCTTTACGGTGTATAGTCACCACCTCGCCCCGACGTGGCTGCATCCAGGAAAAGGGGCCGATGCCGAGCGGCTGGTGACACAGACATGTGGTCAGAGAGGGGACCAGATCAAGAGGGAGGCTCTTAACCAAGAGAGCCCGAATTACAGCCCTCCAGACTGGAGCGCTGGGAAAAGACCTGATCTCAGCTTGAACCCCAGGGGTTTTGGGATGGAAAAAGGGCACGGGCCGCATAAACCTTCCCACATGCGGCCTGCGGGTGCCATCAAGCACACCCGACCTAAGGGAGCACGTGGAACTGGAACGGCCTGGTGTGACCAGGTTCGAACTTCCCCAGGTCACTGGCTAAAGTGACCCCGCTCAGTTCAGTCTCGAAGGGGGGAGAGATGTGACGAACTAGGACTGTTGTTAAGGTTTCCCTGAGTACTGTGTGGGTGCCTCGGTTTCCCCTATGCAGTGCTTGAGTATCTAGGTGGTGGGACGACGGAGCATGATTGTTACAAAGCCCTAGAAGGCAGGGGTGGGCAGAGGCCTGGACACAGAGAATGGCCCTGTCTCCTGGCAACAGATGGCCCCGGCCCCTCCCCTGCAAAGGTGAGAGCTGAAGGTGTTGGAACAAAGGGATCAGGTGACCTGCTGGCCTGGGAAGGAGACAAAGGGGGAGGAGGGGCTGGAGAGTCTCAGTTTGGAGCTGGCTTGGGAAGAGGAGGGGAGGGGGGCAGACAGGGTCTGGCCTCCCTGCCCCATTTGGAGCTGTGGGGCAAAATGCAGGGAGCCCCCAGGCTGGGGTCTAAGCTCCCTGCCCCCCGGAAGGGCCCGGCTGAGGGGTCCTGGATGTACTGACAAGCTCCGGTTGGATTGTGTTCCTGGCATCTCTAATAAACCTTCTGTTCTACTGGCTGGCTGAGACTCCCAGTGAATCCGGGGAAGAGGGGTGCAGGGCCGGACTCCCCTATACACCGTGACACAAGGACAGTGGGCTTTTGTTATAATGAAGGGACTTGCCATTAGCTAAGCAGCACTTGCTAGGTGGGGGACATGGATTCCAAAACCCAGTGAATTGAGGCTGGGGATAGGTATTTGTAGTGGGTGGCATGGGTGTTGTCTGAGGGCCCTAAATGTCAATTGCATCTTCTCTCTCTCTGCTGTGGCATATCAGAGCTAATTTTGAGTTCCCTAGGAGTCTAATCACAGGCTGCTGAGTTGGAATCACTCTGGGCTAAGTGTGTAAATGAGCATGAAGCCTCCCCTAACTACAAGCTGAAATCACTAAAAAGCTGAAATTGTTATGAGCTGAAATCACTGAGCACTGTGTTAAGTAGTGGGGGAGCCAGAAGATATATTGCTGAGTGGTTGGTGGAGCGGAGCTGCTGGCGGGACAGCCGGAGCGGCTTGTGGGACGGCTGAGCGGAGCAGAGCCGAGCGAAGCCCCACGAAGGGATGGGGCAGTCAGCTTCGAGCCACGTAAGGTGCCCCTTACCTCTCCCCTCCCCATTTTTACCCAGACTGGGAGGGGGTGTAACACTCTGCAGATGAACTTTTGAACTCTGGGTCTGGACTTTTGGGTTGTTGGACTTTTGGGACTTTGGGTGATTTTTGGGGTTGCTGGACTCAAGAACCAAAGGGAAAGGACATGGCCAGTTTGCTGGGGTGGGTCGTTGCTCACAGTTTGGTTTACAAATCCTAGATGTGGTGTTTCCCCAACAAAATGCCGCATTGTTTCTCTCTGTCATTAAAAGGTTTTTCTACACTCAGACTCGGTGCTTGCGAGAGGGGAAGTACTGCCTCTTAGAGGCGCCCGGGGGGGTGATATATATTTGTCCCAGGTCACTGGGTGGGGGCTCGAGCCGGTTTTGCATTGTGTTATTGGAATGGAACCCCTAGATACGGAACCCGGCCCTTGTTGCTGCCGACTCTGACTGGCAGAAGGGTTACAGCCGTAACTAGGAATTTCTGCTCCTGAGGCAGGGGCACAGAAATTCTTGGTCCTCCCCTCCTCCGAATTGCCGCCGAAGCCGCGGGACCAGCGGACCTCCCGCAGGCAAGCGGAAGCGGCTTCGGCGGCAGTTCGGCAGAGGGTATTTTTAGCAGCCGCCAAAGCCGCTTCCGCTTGCCTGCGGGAGGTCCGCCAGTCTGTGTGCAGAAGGCCCCCTCCGCCGAATTGCTGCCGAAGCCGCGGCACCGGCGGACCTCCCGCAGGTAAGCCCTCTGCCCCTGCCAGCAGTGCGCCCCGAGGTGAGTGCCTCAATGGCCTTGCCCTCGTTACAGCCCTGGGGGGTGGGGGGGCGCCACTAGGACCCAGAGTGTAGAAAATTGGGTCTGCTGCTGGTGCATCTGTATACTCTCTGCTCTAGATGCACAGAGATGGGGGAGTGCTGTTCTGGAGCAAGGAGGGAACAAGAGACGTAACAGGCAGGCAGGAGAAAAGGGGAGAGGGAAGAACAGAAGCCAGCAGGAGCTGCAGGGAGAGACAGGGGGAGGAGTCTCTTATGTACCTCTCTAGCACCCCCAGGAGCCTGGACTGATGAACACCAGCTTCTCAGGGAGCTTCCTGTTTCTGATGCTTCCCTGAACCCACTTGAGGAGAACAGGTGACCTGGCAGCTACTGCAGCATCCATATCTCCATCTCAAATGGATGTAACCAGGCACATTCCTGAAGAAAAGTGTAGATCAGAGAAGAGTGTGGTGGAGGCGCAAGAAACAGCTGCTGCTGAGTTTAGTTCCTTTAGTCTCGATGATCCAGGACTGTGGACCTACTTGCGCAGTAGCCTGAGGGACTTCCTTGTACTGCATGGCCCCAGCAAGTGAACAAATTCATGTTCCCGAAAGACAATGAAAATAGAAGTTTCCATCCAACACATTACTGGCGTGAAATCCCCAATGGTGACACAGTGGAGAGGCCATGGCTTATGTACTCAAAAACCCAGAATGCTGCATATTGTTTTTGTTGCAAACTCTTCCAGTCTAATGTTCCAGCCACACTGGGTTCTACAGGAACAAAGGACTGGAAAAATCTGGCTAGAAATCTGGCATGCCATGAGAAGGCAGCAAATCAGCAGAGAGCATTCCATAGGTGGAAAGAGCTTGAGATGAGACTAAGATTAAAGGCCACCATAGATGATCAGCATCAAGAGAAGATTGCATCAGAGTCTCTTTACTGGCAAAATGTTCTGAAAAGGCTCGTTGCCATTGTGAGAATGCTTGCTACCCAAAACCTAGCACCGCGTGGCACTTCAGATCAGCTGTATGTGCCAAACAATGGAAACTTCCTTTAAATTGTGGAGCTGAGGGCTGAGTTTGATGCTGTACTCCAGGAGCATCTAAGAAGAGTCACCACCCAAGAAATGAACACACACCACTACCTTGGAAAAACAATTCAAAATGACATCATACAGTTACTGGCAACAAAAGTCAAACAGAAGATTGTGGCAGATCTGAAGTGAGCAAGATATTACTCTGTTATTCTGGACTGCACACCTGACATCAGCCATACGGAACAAATGACTTTAATGGTGCATTTTGTAACAACAACAGAACCTAGTGAAAATGTCCATGCAATGATAACTGTTGCAGAGCATTTTCTAGAATTTATTGACATTGATGATACTACAGGAGCTGGTATGACAAATGTGCTTCTTAAAAAGCGGGAAGATACGGGAATTGCGATAGCTGACATAAGAGGTCAGGGCTACGATAATGGTGCCAACATGAGAGGAAAGAACAGAGGAGTGCAGACACAGATCTGAGAGTTAAACCCTCAAGCTTTTTTTGTCCCATGCAGTTCTCATTCATTGAACTTGGTGGTCAGTGATGCAGCATCAGCTTCTAGTGAGGCTGCTGAATTTTTTAATGTAATTCAAAGCATCTATGTATTTTTCTCTGCATCAACTCATTGATGGCAAATTTTGAAGCAACATCTGGGAACATCCTCTCTGACTCTGAAACCACTGAGTGCCACACGATGGGAAAGTCGAGTGGAGGTGATAAAGCCCATCAAACACCAAATTGGGAATATAGATGATGCTATAGTTGCCATTATGGAGGTTAATGCTGTGTCAGGAACTGTTCGTGGGAGAACAGTGGCAGAGGGAAATGGAATCACCAGAAACATACATAACGTCAAATGTCTGTGTGGCTTAGTGTTGTGGCATGACGTACTGTTTGAAATAAATGTTGTAAGCAAGAGACTCCAAGGTGTTGACCTTGATATATCTGGAGCAATGGGACAACTGGACAAAGCAAAGTCATACCTAGTCTTACTGGTCAGATGAGGGATTTCAAAACGTTCTGAAGAGTGCACAGAAGTTGGCAGAGGAACTTCACACTGAAGTTTTCCCACCCATTCAAGAATACAAGAGTCACTGAAGAAGAAGACATTTTGATTACGAGGCATGGGATAATCCCATAACAGATCCCAAACAACAATTCAAAGTTGAATTCTTTAACCAGGTGCTAGATTGTGCAATACAGTCAGTTGAAGAACATTTCATGCAGCTCAAGGAACACAGCAGTATATTTGGGATGTTGTATGATATTCCAAAATTCCTCACTAAACCTGAAGAAGACCTACACCAGCAATGCAGGGTGCTAGAGACAGTGCCGACACATGATGACATGCACAATATTGATGCGAGTGATTTAGGTGATGAACTGAAAGCCCTTTCAAGATACATTTCAGCAGGATCAACTCCAAAGGCTGTTCTGGAATATATGTGCACAAATAAGATGACCACCCTCTTTCCAAATGCTTTTGTTGCTCTGGGCATACTTCTACCACTTCCTGTAACAGTTGCCAGTGGAGAACGCAGCTTCCCCAAGCTGAAGTTAATAAAAACACATCTACGCTCCACAATGACACAGGAGAGGCTGGTCGGCCTTGCAACCATCTCAACAGAGCATGAGCTGGCCCAGACTGTGGACCTTCAGGCAGCCATTCAAATCTTTGCAACCAAGAAGGCCTCGCACACGTCCTAATGTCCAACCTAAACTGCCCTTGCTGCAATTTACGCCCATGGCTTTCTGAGTGGTTTGTGTGGCAGGGAACAGCTTGAGAGCAGGGGGCTGCGGTGTGGAGCCTTTGGAGTGGCCCAACATTGCTTGCACTCCCAGGGCAGGGGTCTGTGTCCTTTCCTGGGAATCCTGCCCTTCCCGGGGCTGGCGGCCCAAACGACACCATGCACGCCACATTCCTACGCTCTGAAAGAGGCCCGGGCAGGAGCCGGCGATTTACCGTTGCACACTCACACCCCTGGTCTAATTTGCACACGCACCGTTTCAGTGAGCGAGTCGAGTGGTAAATGCAACTCGCCGCACACAGGAGCAATGCCCCGGTGTGTGCATGTCCAGCTGTGGGGATTGCACAGCTGGACAAGGCTCTTCCCCAGCCTGGGTTGTCTGCTCCCCTGATGTGGGTGACAGGAACATCCAGAAGGGAGAGGAATTAGTTAGGGCGGCACATGCTGGGTGAATCAGGACAGCAGAATTGTATCCAGGCAGGAAGATGCGTTGGACCAGGGAATCATACCCAGCGGGAGGCGGGGGGCCCGTTGTTCTCTGACAGGCGGGTGGATCCAGCCAGGAACTCATCCCGCAGGGAAGGGCCGGGAGCCACGATACTCAGGACATTTAAAACTAGACTGCCCAGAGCCCTAGATGATGCGCGGTGGAGCGTAACCCTGCCCTGGTCCCTGGGGACGGACTGCAGGACCTAACAGGTCTGTGTCATCTCTAGCTCCTGTGCCGCCGATTCCCTGTTGACTCTCCCACGCCGGCCCTGCCAGCAGCCTGGATTCTCCTTGGAGGCTGCTCGCCCAGCGTGGTTGGAGAGCTCTGGTGGGCACATCAGGGAGTGTCTCCTCTGACTCTCCCACCCCGCCGCTCTCCATCGCACCCACATTCCTCGGGCGGTTTCTCACCGCTTCCCAGCGGCGCTCCCTCCTCGGCTCTCCTGGGTGGGGGACTGGCAGCTAATGCCGGCCAGCACGTCGAACCCTTTGGCTGGATTTGGGCAAACACCCGGAGCCGTTGCTGCACCCGGGGGGCCCTGCACCAAACTCGACTGATGTTCGGAGCCGGCAGGGCCTGGGCGAAGGGCTCAGAGCAGAACAGCATCCTTCAGGAGAACCACCGCTCCAGAGCCGCTTGGCCGTGCAGAGAGAGCAGGGAGGAGCGGACACCTCCAAGAGGGCTCTGGTGGGTTCTCATTCCCCGGCTCTGGCTCATCCCCTCCTCACCCACTGGGGCCTTCTCCTGGCAAGAGCAGCGCTGGCCCAGCGCTATAAAAGCTGTGGGTGACCAGGGAAGGATGGACAGCCAAGGGGCGCGTCCCAGCCCCTTCCTCTGCAGGGTCATTACAGATATTAGCTAGCAACTGGACTAGCCTTCCTTGGGAGTGACGCCAGACCCCGGGGCTAACAGCTGGGGGGATCATTCCCCTCTATTCGGCACTGGTGAGGCCTCATCTGGAGTATTGTGTCCAGTTTTGGGCCCCACACTACAAGAAGGATGTGGATAAATTGGAAAGAGTCCAGCGGAGGGCAACAAAAATGATTAGGGGGCTGGAGCACATGACTTATGAGGAGAGGCTGAGGGAACTGGGATTGTTTAGCCTGCAGGAGAGAAGAATGAGGGGGGATTTGATAGCTGCTTTCAACTACCTGAAAGGGGGTTCCAAAGAGGATGGATCTAGACTGTTCTCAGTGGTAGAAGATGACAGAACAAGGAGTAATGGTCTCAAGTTGCAGAGGGGGAGGTTTAGGTTGGATATTAGGAAAAACTTTTTCACTAGTAAGGTGGTGAAGCACTGGAATGGGTTACCTAGGGAGGTGGTGGAATCTCCTTTCTTAGAGGTTTTTAAGGTCAGGCTTGACAAAGCCCTGGCTGGGATGATCTAGTTGGGGTTGGTCCTGCTTTGAGCAGGGGGTTGGACTAGATACCTCCTGAGGTCCCTTCCAACCCTGAGATTCGATGATCCGGGGGGCAGCGCGCGGAGCGGGAGCCCGCCCCGGGGAGCAAAGGCATGAGCAGCGCAGAGCCCGGGGCCGATCAAAGGTTTAGAAAACCCGAGCTGTGAGGAAAGGCTAAAAAAACCTGGGTATGTTCAGTCTGGAGAAAAGAAGCGTGGAAGGCGGGACTTGAGAACAGTCTTCAAATCTGGGAAGGGCTGGCATCAAGAGGACAGTGATTGATTGTTCCCCATGTCTGCTGAAGGCAGGACAAGCAGTAACGGGCTTAATCTGCAGCAAAGGAGATTTAAGTTAGATATCAGGTGAAACTGTCTAACTCTCAGGGCCATTCAGCTCTGGATCCGGCTTCCCAGGGAGGTTGTGGGATCCCTGTCACTGGAGGTTTTTAAGCCCAGGCAGACAAGCCCCGGCCAGGGCTGGTCTAGGTTCACATGGTCCTGTCTCAGTTCAGGGGGCCCATGATGACCTCTCCAGGTCCCTTCCAGCCCTACTGCCCAGCCACGCCCGGACCCAGCTAACCCCTGTAATGCTGGGTGCAGCAGGATGCTTCCAAGCACTGGCTAACCTCACTAGGGGGGGCATCTGTCCTCAGAGCATAATGCCCATAGGCAGCCCCGGGTGGGCCTGGACTTGCTGGCTAGGGCTGGGGGGTGGGTGCAGCCCCGCCTCAGACCTAGGGCTGGCCCTAGCAACGCCTGCATTCGCCACCTCCAGGCTCAGTGACTGACGTCTCTTTTGCCCAGGCGCCAGCCCGGCGGTGGGCAGCTGCCGGGCACGTGCTAAGCAAGACAGGCCAAGACAGGCCACGTGGCCCTGGGGCAGCCCCCCTCCTTGCCCTGACGGGATTGACTCTGAGACCCTTGTCCCCAGCTGAGCCCGGCCTGGGCCCCGTCAAGGCCCAGCTGTCTCTGTGGGGATGGGGAAGGTTGGATGCGTCCCCCATGTGGGCGAGCTCCGGTAGAGGGGGCACAGCCTTCTTGGCATGGCGCTCCCTGTGCATGTATCACCACCTGCTGCTGGGCGTAAGGCAGGGCTAATGGGAGAGGGGCATTATTATCCTCAGTAAAGAGATGGGGGAATTAGGCACCAGGAGGGGAAGGGACTTGACTAAGGTCACACAGGGAATCAGTAACAGAGTCAAAAATAGAACCCCAGTGCCCTGACTCCCCAATCCTCCCCCCCCCCCCGCTCTAAACACTAGACCCCACTCCATTCCCAAAGCTGGTGTGGACCTGAATTTATGGGCTCGTTTATTTTGGGTTGCCAATGATCTGATCAGGAGATAATTTAGGTTCTTCTCCCAATTCAGGCTGCAGGGATAGAGAACACAGAGACTTCAATATCGTGAGAGGGCTCTTGGGGTGTATGGCATGGACACGTCTACTGAGGACAACACCAACTTGTTAAGATCTTTATTAAACTAAATGAAAGAAGCATAAATGCTACAAAACACAGAGTCACAAAGAAGTAATAGGTTTCTGAGTAGCAGCTGTATTAGTCTGTATCAGCAAAAAGAACAGGAGTATTTGTGGCACTTTAGAGACTAACAAATTTATTTGAGCATAAACTTTTGTGGGCTACAGCCCACTTCATCAGATGCATAGAATGGAACATATAGTAAGAAGATATTTATACATACTGTGATGGTGCAAGGCCAGAGGGCTATAGTAAAGTGTTGAGGAACAAGTATGTTAGCCCCGGGCTAACCAAATCCCTGATACCTTGGTAACCAAATGGCAGTTGCTCCAGGTTAATCAAGACACCTGGGGCCAATTAAGATCCTTCTAGAAAAAGCAGTGGAGATGGCTAGATTGATTGGGACACCTGAAGCCACTCAGGGGCTGGCTGGAACTAGTTAAAAGCCTCCCAGTTAGTCAGTGAGGTGTGGATGTCAGGAGCTGTGAGAGGAAAGTTGCGCTGTTGAAGAGACTGAGCGGTACACACCATACTAGGCACAAGGAAGGAGGCCCTGAGGTAAGGGTGAAGTGGAGTTGGAGGAAGTGGGGGCTGCTGTGGGGAAGTAGCCCAGGGAATTGTACGTGTCCTGTTTTTAAAAGGTCAGCTACCGTAGCTGATACTATTAGGGTCCCTGGGCTGGAGCCCGGAGTAGAGGGCGGGCCCAGGCTCTGCCCCCCTTTGCCCCCGGATTAATCTCTGAGACTGGGAGACAGCAGAGACTGTGCAAGGGAGGATAGCTTCTGTCACGGAGTGTGGGGGCATCAGGCCCTGCACCCCTCTTCCTGGGATTCACTGTGACGCTCAGCCAGCCAGTAGAACAGAAGGTTTATTAGGGATGCCAGGAACACAGTCCAAACAGAGCTTGTCAGTACAAACAGGACCCCTCAGTCGGGCCCTTCTGGGGAGCAGGGAGCTTAGACCCCAGCCTGGGGCTCCCTGCATTTCACCACCCAGCTCCAAACTGAAACCAACCAGACAAACCCTCCAGCAGGCTCTTTTCCCCTCCCCCGGGGCCCCTCCTCTAGACTGTGTCCATTATCCCAGCCAAAGGTGTCACCTCCCAACCCCCCTCCTGGCTCATGTTACAGCCTCAGGTAAAGTCTCCCATTCCCAATGCAGCAGGTCCCAGGGAACCTCCCCCGCAACCCTCCCAGGTCAAATCCACCTCGCTCCCTATTCCGTCACAGCTTCTCCTTACCTCCCTCGCTGGCTTATGATGACAATGGCTCAGTAGACTGTCTCTAGAGAGAAAAGGGTTACGTGGAGGGTCACAGTGAGCCTCTGGGGCTAGTGAAATCCACCAGGAAACACAGGACCCACGGAGACAAGAACAGAGCTTTGTCACAATACAGAGACCATGAAAAGGTGGAAGTACCCATACCCACTGTAAGAGGCTAATTTATTTAGAGGAACTATTAATACAATTCTATGACCCCTGATGGTAACATCTCTATTCTAAAAGACGACGTAAGCTAGTAGACTCACACCCTTCCCTGAAAACCCGTAGTAGGAGATAGAGGCCCAGCCTCGTCTCTGGCATGCCCGAGGAACTGATGGTCCAGGCTTCCCAAATTGGTATGGATTAGGTTTGGGTGTTGAGTAGCTAGACTGTATTGCAAAGGGGAGCTGGTAGCTTGATAGAAGATAGGAAGAAGCGATCCCTTTGCATGGTTGTTTGCCCTCTTATAGGGTCCCGGTGCTGCCCACTGCTGGAATCTAGGCCCAGCCTATCATGCCCAAATCTTATTTCCTCACCCACATAAATCTTCGGGTGCACTTACTCTATGGATTAACATATTATGACATATATTCATACGTATTAGTATCGATTATCTCATTCCTGACACCGTTACCCTTGGTCTAACTCATGACTTCCATGTTCTGCGGTTACCGGTCTGCTCCAGACTCAAGGTAAACAGAGTCAGTTCTTTGTTCGGTTCCCCATTCAGTTCCCCAAAGTTAAGAGGGTCGACCAGTAGGCCATGTATCTATGCCAAAGGATACAAACACTTATACTAACTTGCTCTAGCTAATCATACAGAATACAGGCCAGTAGGTTACTTGCATTACAGCCAGCTATTATGAATAACCATGAATAACTCTTATGAATGCCATAAACTGGAATGCCACATAAACAAAACCCCAGAAAATACTATGATTCATTAATAATATATGATAAAATAATATGAATCAAACCCAAAGAAAACATAGTATGCAATATAGCAAGCTAGCAAACTGACCTTATGGGTTACAAATCCCACCTTTGATGGGGTGATTGCATAAAAACTCCATCACATAGACAAGGGAGTGGATAGTGGATGTGTGAAAACAGGTTCCATATTACTTTCCACCTCTCGGGGTGGAGGCAGGATATCCTAATGAGCTACCTCCTGATACATCTCTACTACAGTCATTATGGATACATATTCACCATCGATATCTGTTGGCTGTACGGGCAATTGCTCTTTTTCCTTTAACTTGTTGATCTTACACTGCATGTATCCTAAAGTGATGAAAATAATCCCTGTTGCAATGTCTTGGACAATATTCCCTTTAACCCAATTTCTTCCCAGGGAACATCATAAGAACATAAGAATGGCCATACTGGGTCAGACCAAAGGTCCATCCAGCCCAGTATCCTGGCCACCGACAGTGGCCAATGCCAGGTGACCCGGAGTGAGTGAACCTAACAGGTAATGATCAAGTGATCTCTCTCCTGCCATCCATCACCCCCCTCTGACAAACAGAGGCTAAGGACACCATTCCTTACCCATCCTGGTTAATAGCCATTAATGGACTTCACCTCCATGAATTTATCCAGTTCTCTTTTAAACCCTGTTATAGTCCTAGCCTTCAGAACCTCCTCAGGCAAGGAGTTCCACAGGTTAATCTATTGCCTGATCTCCCCCATCTAATTATTGGACAATAGCTTGTTTAGCTTTATCCATGTCATTCATAATTTGAATGAGGTGGGTTTCCTTTCCAATTAATAATTGTTTTAATTGTAGTCCCAGAGGGGGACTATATACCGAAAACGTTGGAGTGTTTTGGATTGTTTGATAAAAGGGATCAGATAAAATCATGGTAGTATTTTCAAAGGCGGGAATAGGGGAAATTACTTGGTTTCCAACTGAAGTAAAATGCTTTGGAGTAAAACAGAAATTCGGATCTGTGACCTGACACTCCAAGGAACCTTTCCTGGTTAGTCACTATGCAAAATTGGCCTTATTTCTCCAATCCCCATACGGGATTCCGTGTATGAGGGGCATGGAATTGGACCCCCTGGAAACTAAATGCAAATCTGTATTGTGAATCCCGGGTCACTGGCAGGGTCCAAAAGCTGTTACTGATGTCTAGAACTGTGAACCACGCAGCCTCCAGATCAAAAGACTTACTGAGGTCTGGCGTCCTGACCACTGTAGGGGCACAAGTAGGTGTGACCTGATTTAAACGTCTGTAATCAATTGTGAGACACCAAGAGCCATCTGGCTTCTTAACGGGCCAAATCGGGGACTTGGCTGGGGAAGTACATTTACGTAGGACTCCCTGTACCAGCAAAGACTTAATAGTCTTGGCTACGTAAGGTGTAGCCTGATCTGGATAGGAGTACGGTTTCTGGGCTGGCACATCTCCTCCTTCCACAACAACAGCGACTGCCATACACCCACAGTCATCTTTATGTTTGTCAAAGGCGCTGGCATGTTTGCGGCTTAGGACTTGTAACTCTGAACAGCGTGGACGTTCTGCTAGCAATTTGTCCAGGTTGTGTTCATCTGGTCCTGGGCCCTGCACTGCGGAGACCATCCCGCAGTCAGGCAGGAATCCATTTCCTGTCCCGTAGTAAAACACAACCACTGATTAGCCATATCAATAACACATCCCGGCCTGCACAGGAAATCAGATCCCAACGAGTTATTCTCTGGGTCTGACAATGTCAGTGATGCAAAAGTATGGGTCTTTCGCAGGTGACTGATTTGTACTTTAACGGGTTTAGAAAGCATGGCCATAACTCCTGGATTGAACCCAGGAGTCCTGGCTCCCAGCATCCCCTGCTCTAACCACTGGGTCCCACTGCCCTCCCAGAGCCAGGGGAGAGAACCCAGGAATCCTGGCTCCCAGCATCCTCTGCTGTAACCACTGGATCCATTGCTCTCCCAGAGCCAGGGGAGAGAACCCAGGAATCCTGGCTCCCAGCATCCCCTGCTCTAACCAGTAGCCCCCACTCCCTCCCAGAGCTGGGGCTAGAACCAGGAGGCCGGGCTCCCAGCCCCCCCCCCCCCCCCACTGCTTTAACCACTAGACCCCACTCCCCTCCCAGAGCTGGGAGTAAAGCCCAGGAGACCTGACTCATGGTCTGACATGGGCCGTATTCAGAACCCGGGGCAGAAGGGCCAGTTCCCAGGGAAATCTCTGAGTCACACTCACTGGAGACCTGAACGGTGGGGTGAGACCCACACCCTGGGGTTGGAAAGCTGGCGTGATGGACAAAGCGGTGCGAACCGCATCAATCTGACCGGCAGTGGACTTTCCAACGGAGTGTAATGTAGATACCCAGGGGATAAAGGGGCCACATAGCAGGAACTGTTCCTAACACAAGGTCTGGGATAGAATGGGCGGGGGGGGCTGATTCCCCTTATCCCCTGGTTTTCCTGCTGTACCCCTTTCTCCAGGTGTGTAAGTTACATTCACTTGGCACCCCCTGTTCAGTGCCAGATCGGTGCAAGGTACCCGACCGCCCTGCCCTTCCGCCAGTGTTCAGGCCCCCGCTGATCTCAGGTAAATACGGAGCAATCCCAGAGACTCCAAGGCAGCTGCTCTGGATTAACGCCTGGTGTGACGAACTAGGACTGTTGTTAATGTTTTCCCTGAGTACTGTGTGGGTGCCTCGGTTTCCCTATGCAGTGCTTGAGTATCTAGGTGGTGGGACAAGGGTGCATGATTGTTACAGAGCCCTAGGGCAGGGGCCTGGACACAGAGAAGGGCCGACACTCGGTCTCCTAGCAACTGATGGCCCCGGCCCCTCCCCTGCAAAGGTGAGAGCTGAAGGTGTTCGAATAAAGGGATCAGGTGACCTGTTGGCCCGGGAAGGAGACAAAGGGGAAGGCGGGGCTGGACACTTTCAGTTTGGAGCTGGCTGGGGAACATGGAGGGAAGCGCAGACAGGGTCTGGCCTCCCTGCCCGCCTTTTGGAGCTGTGGGGTAAAACGCAGGGAGCCCCAGGCTGGGGTCTAAGCTCCCTGCCCCCCGGAAGGGCCCGACTGAGGGGTCCTGGTTGTACTGACAAGCTCTGTTTGGACTGTGTTCCTGGCATCTCTAATAAACCTTCTGTTCTACTGGCTGGCTGAGACTCCCAGTGAATCCAGGGAAGAGGGGTGCAGGGCCGGACTCCCCCACACTCCGTGTCACCTGGGGAGCCACCTTACGTCTCCTCCTTCCCCAGGGACGCTCAGCCAAGACCCAGCGTCTGTGTTAAATTCCGGGCGCTCCTGCGTTGGGCTGTGGTGACCAGACCCCCGGGGGCTTCAGCCTGGCTCCCTGGCCACCAGATCGCGCTGCCTCCCTGAATCTTTCACAAGGAGAACGGCTCAGGAGCCCTGCGGTCACGGCCGGCGAGGCCACGCCTGGCACCCGTTCCCGGTCGCAGCTCTGGCTGGGCAGGGGCGGAGAACCGCGTCCGGCCCGGCTGGCTGGCTGAGGAAGTGTCTGGAGCTTCCCCCGGGGAACCCCACCCCCCTCTTGCATGTGCGTCTCGAACCCGGTGCTTTAAGAAGGGACTAAAGGGGGCTCCTGCCAGGCCTTTACTCAGCACAGCCCCAGGGCCAGCGTGGGGGCCCACCTGGCACGGTCGAAGGATGGGGGACCGGCAGAGAACAAGACCCGAGCCCCTGGGGGCAAAGCAGCTGGGGAGCTGACGTCCACGGGAGAAGGGACAGACGGCAGACATGGGTGCCACGCAGGGAGCGTTGCTGTGGGGGTGTCTCACCAGCCTACACTGCCCTGCCCCCCCAGGCCCTAGACTCCAACCTCCAGCTGTTTGTGGGCTGCTCGGGGCAGGGAATGAGCCTCTTTCCGCGGGCGTGCAGCACCTTGCACACGGAGCGCCACGGCAACAGAACTAACCGAGCCGCCTGGCTTTTGTACCGCTTATCGGTCACGTGACCGTGCCACCAGCCAATCACCGCGCACGGTTCGCTGGGCTCGGACGCCTCCCTCGGGCTGCGGCCAGGCCAGGAGTCCTGATTGGCTGACACTCGCCTCAGTTTCCATAGCGCCTTTCCCCCCCCAGCGCGACGCACTGCGGCTCGCACCACCTAGCGTGGAGATGCAGCCCCCTCTGGGGTGGGACCCGGCAGCTGATTGGCGGCCACACAGTCAGCGCCTGGCCCGGTTGCTACTCACCAGGGCTCTTCCCGCTCCGTCACACAGGCTTATGGAGCTGAGCTGGGAGCGGCACAGCACTTGGAAGCCCAGTGGGGTCAGGCCTGGCCATCGGGGAGCGAGGGGAGCGCTCAGAGAACTCTGGATGCTGCGTCAGGGGGTCTCATAGGCAGCCGTGAACCGCCCTGAGGTGCTGCCCTGTGGCCCTGGCTGGGCCATTTGCACAGGGGGGTTTCACCCTGGGGTCCTGGCCAAGTCTGGGCTGACCCTTGCCCTGCGGCTGTCAAACAGCGACTGCCCTCCCCCAGAGACGGCTGCATTTCAGCGCTGTGTGCATGTCGTCCGGCCGTCTCAAACACCCTCGGAGGTCCTTAGAACCAGGACATGATTATTCCCATACGGGGCCCGGAGGCTTTGCCCGGGGGCTCCTCCAGCAAACTCCCACCCCTGACGGCACAGCCAGGTTTTACTGGGGGGGGGGAATTGGGAGGGGCTTTTGCAATGACTCAGCCTCTCTGCTCCGACCCTGGCCAGAGTGACGAAGTGGGGGCCGGTGCCAGGCCGGGACTGCAGTCTGACGCACGCTAAGGGGACACTTTCCCAGCGAGCAGGAGCTCTCCCCTGGGTCCCAGCTGGAAGACGGCTAGGGGCTGGCCGGGCTTGGCTTCTGGGAGATTCTCTGCGGTCGGTGGCAGTGTCCGGCTGCAGCGCTGCTGGGGGCCAGGCTGCCAGGAGATGCGGAGTTGGCCAGACACGACACTGGTTGGCTGCCTCGCCGCGGGAACCGGCAGCATTGCGAGCACCAGCAGGAGCTGAGGTTTATCCCAGGGACCCTTCGCCCCTCGGGCCACAGACGTGGCTTCCAAGCAGATCCTGCGGCTGTAGATCCCCAGGGGTTAGAGACAGAAACCACTCCTTTCTCCCCCCGCCAGGCCAGACCATCAGCTAAACTCAGCACATTGAAAATCTGCCCCCCACCCCAGAGCAGGATCAGCCCCCGTTTCTAGCGCCTTGCCCAGTCTAAGTGCCCCGTGGGATGGGACGCAGGGCGCAGCCTCGCGCATTTCACTCTCCAGGCTCAGCCTCCGGGTTCCCTTTGCCAATCCCCTGCTGCTCATGGCTCCTAGCTAGGCCGCTGCACAGCGTCCGGCTGGCTGGTAACACTCCCCAGATATCCGTTCTCTGGGCCCACTTCCCCCCACGCCAGCACTCAGCCGGCTCAGGCAGATTTTGCTCTTTTAGGCCCCCATTCGGCAAGGTACTCGAGCACCTTTGCTGACTCCTAATGCAGGCTCCACCCCCCTGATCCTTTCCCTGGCTCTTCTCTGACCCCCGCTCCAGTTTGTTCATTTCTGTGTTTCAACCCCAAAGGCAGCAATTCCCCTTTAAGCTCATCGTCTATTTCATTGTACCCCTTCCGAGCGGGTTCTGCCAGCAGTTTCAGTTCCTGTCTCCTCCAAGTACAGATCATTATCTAGATTTTTCAGACTCCTTTCCCATCATCGGCCCCCGTTTTCATTTGCTCCAAACTTTCTTAAACCGTCTCCTTTGTTTTCTTCTCCAATGTCCCATCTCTGGTCTCAGGCCAAAGGGGAATTTTTTTTCCCTGGAAGTTTGATTAAAATAATCTGTCCAGCCGGTTCGGAGGCTGGGCCATTGAAAGGCGAGTGACGCACTTTCCATTTCACAATTTTTTTAAAAAAAATCAGAATACTGGAAGCTCCTCCGTTGTCCCTGGGGCCGACACTGGAGATTTCACAATGTGACCTGAGCCGCGGAGCGTTCCGCCAAAGAGCAACAACAACCTGAACACACACACACACAGACGGTGGGTATCTATTTCACAGCCTGCAGGAGGGCATGTTATGTTCTTATGTCAGCAAGGGCTGCGTCCTGACCCTCCGGGCCAAAGCACAGGCCTCCACCGCATGAGTGAAAGGAGTAACTCTAACAGCCGGCAGTGGTAGTAGGCTGCTCTCCTTCAACCGGTCCCCAGTTACAGCTCACATTCCATTGGGAAGCTCCTTCGTCACTCAAGCCCTCACCGTTCCCACAAGCCGTCCGTGCAGGGAATGTGTCTTGTGTTGCCCACCATCAGACTTGGATTTCGGCTCGCGTGTGCCCACTGCCGGCTGCCCTGGGGATGGGCTCAGGGACGGGGTGCAGCCCCCAGAGGTCCTTGCGGGATCCTGCAAAAGTATTTCAGCGGCCGACCGGCTATTTGCAGACTAGTGGCTTTTGCTCTTCGCGGCTCGTTACTGGACTGGTTTTGGCATCTGATTGGTCATTTAAAACACGTCGGGTTGTTTCTGCTTCCTGAAACGAGGATCTAGTGTAGGGGGCCAGCAGGAAGCCAAGGCCCCACTTAAGGTCCAAGCAGAGTGGCTCCCCCTTGCGCACTGTGGCTCATGAAAGCCCAGCATAATCAATGGGGTAGAGTCTATGTGCACCTCTGCCGGCTGGCATCAGAACTATCCCACTGTGTGTCATAGGCCCTGTACTGCAAGCTCTAAGGGAGAGTCTCCTTTTGCTCAGATGATCAGGGCCTGAGTTTGGAACAGGAGATCCAGGGTGTATTACCAGTGACACATGGCCATGGTGAGGGGCCGAGTGGCTTTGGTTTGTTATAATACAGTCCTTACCCTGCTGCACAGAGCTGGGGGGAACGGGGCTGACTTAGGGCCCAGTAGCCGAAGCACAGGGGCAAACCGGCTGTGGCATCCCAGGGCTCAGTTATCTCTGTGACCCCGGGGGGATCCTCTGGGGTGTGCCAAAGGCAAGTCGCTCTCAGGACCTGGCACCCTGGGTTATTTAGGGCTGGGTACCGCAGAGTGCCCTGCGGGGGGCGTTTTACCCTTCTGCCAGGTGTGGCTTTCAGAGCGATGGGTCTGTGACTCCGAGTCCCCCGGGCCGGTGGCCTTTGCCCCCCCGGGAGCCCGGACAGCGTGCTCCCCCTGGCTGTCAGTAGCCACCGGCACCTCCTGGCAACTCCGACCTGGGCTAGTTATCGCTGTGGCCACCAGGGCTAATCCGCGCAGAGAGCTGGCCCCTGGGCCCCGGCTCCAGAGCGACCGGGTCAGTCCCAGTTTCTCTGTCCTAACTGGGGGAGGCCGCCGGCTCCGCCCTGCTCAGAGCCGCAGGAGAGGAATCATAGAATCATAGAATCTCAGGGTTGGAAGGGACCTCAGGAGGTTCTAGTCCAACCCCCTGCTCAAAGCAGGACCAACCCCAACTAAATCATCCCAGCCAGGGCTTTGTCAAGGATGACCTTAAAAACCTCTAAGGAAGGAGATTCCACCACCTCCCTAGGTAACCCATTGCAGTGCTTCACCACCCTACTAGTGAAAAAGTTTTTCCTAATATCCAACCTAAACCTCCCCCTCTGCAACTTGAGACCATTACTCCTTGTTCTGTCATCTTCTACCACTGAGAACAGTCGAGATCCATCCTCTTTGGAACCCCCTTTCAGGTAGTTGAAAGCAGCTATCAAATCCCCCCTCATTCTTCTCTTCTGCAGGCTAAACAATCCCAGTTCCCTCAGCCTCTCCTCATAAGTCATGTGCTCCAGCCCCCTAATCATTTTTGTTGCCCTCCACTGGACTCTTTCCAATTTATCCACATCCTTCTTGTAGCGTGGGGCCCAAAACTGGACACAGTACTCCAAATGAGGCCTCACCAGTGCCGAATAGAGGGGAATGATCACGTCCCTCGATCTGCTGGAAATGCCCCTACTTATACAGCCCAAAATGCCGTTAGCCTTCTTGGCAACAAGGGCACACTGTTGACTCATATTCAGCTTTTCGTCCACCGTAACCCCTAGGTCCTTTTCTGCAGAACTGCTGCCCAGCCATTCGGTCCCTAGTCTGTAGCAGTGCCTGGGATTCTTCCGTCCTAAGTGCAGGACTCTGCACTTGTCCTTGTTGAACCTCATCAGATTTCTTTTGGCCCAATCCTCTAATTTGTCTAGGTCCCTCTGTATCCTGTCCCTACCCTCCAGCGTATCAACCACTCCTCCCAGTTTAGTGTCATCGGCAAACTTGCTAAGGGTGCAGTCTACACCATCCTCCAGATCGTTGATGAAGATATTGAACAAAACTGGCCCCAGCACCGACCCTTGGGGCACTCCACTTGATACCGGCTGCCAACTAGACATGGAGCCATTGATCACTACCCGTTGAGCACGACCATCCAGCCAGTTTTCTATCCACCTTACCGTCCATTCATCCAGCCCATACTTCTTTAACTTGCTGGCAAGAACACTGTGGGAGACTGTATCAAAAGCTTTGCTAAAGTCAAGAAATAGCACATCCACTGCTTTCCCCTCATCCACAGAGCCAGTTATCTCATCATAGAAGGCAATTAGGTTAGTCAGGCATGACTTGCCCTTGGTGAATCCATGCTGACTGTTCCTGATCACTTTCCCCTCCTTTAAGTGGTTCAGAATTGATTCCTTGAGGATCTGTTCCATGATTTTTCCAGGGACTGAGGTGAGACTGACTGGCCTGTAGTTCCCCGGATCTTCCTTCTTCCCTTTTTTAAAGATGGGCACTACATTAGCTTTTTTCCAGTCATCCGGGACCTCCCCCGATTGCCATGATTTGTCAAAGATAATAGCCAATGGCTCTGCAATCACATCGGCCAACTCCTTTAGCACCCTCGGATGCAGTGCATCTGGCCCCATGGACTTGTGTTCGTCCAGCTTTTCTAAATAGTCCCGAACTACTTCTTTCTCCACAGAGGGCTGGTCACCTCCTCCCCATACCGTGCTGCGGAGTGCAGCCGCCTGGGAGCTGACCTTGTCTGTGAAGACAGAGGCAAAAAAAGCATTGAGTACACTAGCTTTCTCCACATCCTCTGTCACTAGGTTCCCGCCCTCATTCAGCAAGGGGCCCACACTTTCCTTGACTTTCTTCTTGTTGCTCACATACCTGAAGAAACCCTTCTTGTTACTCCTAACATCTCCGGCTAGTGTGATTTGGCCTTCCTAATTTCACTCCTGCATGCCTGGAAGCCTCTGCGTAGCAGGCTCTGGGTGGGAGAGAAGAGGGGCACGCCCCGCCACGGGAGGGGAGCGGTCCCAGGCCAGACGCAGCACGGGACGCAGGCAAGAGGGAGCAGGGCAGAAGGGCCGGCTGCCACCTAAGGGGACAGGAAGGAATTTCTCCCCGGATGCGCAGTGGGTCTGGTGTCTCCGTGGGGCAGCGCCAGGCTGGGGGCGGGGTTCTCCGCAGCATCAGAGACTGGCTTCCCCTGGAGACGGGGCCCCGGGTGCTCAGAGGCGGGTCAGACAATCCCTTTCCTGTGTCTGGCAGCTAGGGCTCGCTCACAGGCTAACTCGTCACCAGATCTGGGGTCGGGAACGAATTTGACCCTGGTCAGATCAGCAGGGACCTTGGGGAGGGGGGAGAGTCACCTTCCTCTGCAGCCTGGGTCACCCACAGGGCGTCTCCCAGCTAATCAATTCCCTGCCCTTGCAGGGGCATAGCTGGCATCTGGGTCTCTCCTGTTCTCTGCTTCTGGCAGCAGCCGCCTGACAACTGACCCGCTGTAGCCTGAGTGGGCTCAGGATCGGGCTCCCTGCCCGAAATCTTCCGGCCCGCGCCATGCAGGGCTCAGACGAGAGGGGCACCGGGGTCGCGCCTGGCCCTAACCTTCCATGGAGCTGCCCATCAGTTTCCTCTACCTCCCCCAGCCCCCGTCTCCCTTTCGCTGCCGCCCAGATCCACGGAGCTCTGGCCCCTCTGCCCGCCGGGACGGCTGCACCGCTGGGAAACCCCAGATCCCCAAGCGCTTTCTCTGGTCGCCGCTGGCCAGCGAATCCGGGCTCCTGCTGCCCCCTCCATCACAACGGCCCCACCCTCGGTCACAGCGGGGCCGCTCGCTGGGCCAGATCTCGCCCGCCGTTGCACAAGCGGAGGGGAAGGTTGGCTTTGAAACCCGTTTAGTCAAATCAGTGCGACTCTGGGTGTGGCTCCAGTGAGACAGACCTGACCCGGGAGCAGAGCGTCCACATGGGGGCTCCTGCTGCTTTAACTGAACCGGTTTAATGACATCAGGTCAATTAAACAGGTGGCAAATTGGGTGCAGCTGAGCCACCAGTTCCTGCCGATTCAGAGCTTGAATGTACCTGGCCAGAGGGTCTCTGTTCTGGCCTAGGAGGAGCAAAGAGGGCATAAGGACATGTGAGTGAGGGACATCGGTGGGCTGGGGGGAGCCCAGGGCAGGTGGGGCTGCAGTTTGGGAGTGAGGGGCACAAGCACATCTGGAGGGGATTGCAGGGCTGGAATAGCAGGGGGCTGCGGGTCAGGAGTGAGGGGCACCGGCAGAGCTGTGTGTGAGAGGAGCCCAGGGCTGGGCTAGCCGGGGGCTGCGGGTCAGGAGTGAGGGGCACCGGCAGAGCTGTGTGTGAGAGGAGCCCAGGGCTGGGCTAGCAGGGGGCTGTGGGTCGGGAGTGAGGGGCACCGGCAGAGCTGTGTGGGGGAGCCCAGGGCTGGGCTAGCCGGGGGCTGCGGGTCAGGAGTGAGGGGCACCGGCAGAGCTGGGGGGACCCCAGGGCTGGGCTAGCAGGGGGCTGCGGGTCGGGAGTGAGGGGCACCGGCAGAGCTGTGTGTGCAGAGAGCAGGGGTCAGGATTGAGGGAAGTGGGCAGGGCTCTGTGGGGCCATTGGACCTGCCTGTCCAGCGCCTGGTTCTGTGCAGTCCCCCCCACCCCCAGCATCCCCTGATCTAGCCACTCCCCTCCCCAAAGCAGCGTCACCGGTTCAGCTCCCCAGTGGCCGGATGAGCTGGAGGCCGGGCGCCCCTAGGGTTGCGGGCGTGGGGGAGGCTGCCTGGCCTGCAGCTGAAGCTCCCTGGCACCCACCCCTGCACCCCCGGTGAGAATTCCCGAGCTCTGGCCCCTGAGATGCCTGACGGGGGCGGGGGGTGAGTCACGGGACGGTGAGCAGCGAATGACGCCGGCCCCACGGGAGGGGGGCTGTGTGTGCAGACATCCCGCCGTGACTCGGAGCCGCTTCACCGAGCCCCTCGGAGCATGGGGGGGTGAGGGGGGGTGACGCCCTGTGCTGCCGAGAAGCCCGTTCGCTCGTCACTGCCGCTCCTGGCCCAACGGGCTTCGGCCGGCGGTTCCCGAGCCTGGCCGTGGGTCTGTGTGCCTGGCCAGCCCCTTCCAAGCAGGGTGTTTCCGGGCCCCCGACGGGCTTGGCTGGCACAGCAGCCGCTCCCAGCAGGGAAACCTACCAACAGGCCCCCGTGGCTTGGCCCGTCCCCCCTGGGCCTCGGGCCCGGCTGGCAGAAGTGGGTTGTTGGCGGGTTGCTCGTCCTCACTGGTTCCTGGGCGTGGGGCTGCGGGTGAGAGCCGGGCTCTGGGCTCTGGCCGGTTGGTTGCTCAGACGCGCTCTGGGATCCTGCCCCCGCGGCCAGGCGGCAGGAGCTGGCGTGTCCTGGAGAGACTAGGGCCAGGCACGCGGCTAGGAAAGACGATCGTGCGGCTGGGGATTTGAATCGGGGCGGCCCGTTCACTCAGCGGATCCCCGGGGTCTCCGGCTCTGCCCCAGACACTCTGGGTCCATCTACACGGCAGAGTCTCCCCCCCAATTGCGGAGTCGAGCCCACAGGCCTGACCCAGCCCCACACGGGGTCCCGGGGGGGCCGAGCGACGGCCCCATCGCAGTCTAACATTGGCACCGTCCTGGGACCGACCGTGGTGGCTGTTTTTGGAAGGGCCCTGCCGCCGTTTGTCCCCTGGTCTGAGCCTTGGCGGTGACTCGGTGCTGGGGGATGGGCCAGGCGCTGCCCCTTCGACTCACATCCTCGCCCTGGGGAGCTGGGACAGGCAGATGCTCCCCGGCCCGTTTTCTCCTCTTCCCTGCACCCTGGAACCCCCCTTTGCCCCTCGGCTACCCCGGGCCCCTGTGGGGGGCGGCCGAGATCGGGGCAGCCCGGCGCTGTGGGGCCTCTGGAAAGGCCAGCGGCCGGGCTTGGGGGTGGGTGTTTTCATGGGTTCTGAGATTCCCCAGCGGCCGGGGGTTCGGATCCAGGCCACGGGAGGGCAGGAGGCCGGGCCGGGCCCCACGGTGACCCAGGGTGGAGCTGGCCAGGCGGACACGATGCAGGCCCCTCCCGGCCCCCCGTGGGAGGAAGAGGGGGGCAAAGGCCTGCAGTGGGGCGGGGGGGAGCTGTGTAAGCGGGGGGGAGTGTGTGTATGTCCATGCATCTGTGCAGCTACACGGCTGTTTGCCTCTCGGCCCCGGGGAACAGCCCTAGTCTGCCCCCCGCCCCCCACTTGCTGGCCTGTTCCATCGGCCCAGGGCTCCCTCTGCTGGCCAGAAAGGGACCTGCACGGGCAGCTAGCTGAGAATCACCCCCCCGCACCCCCCGCCGCCGACCCAAGAGCAGCTGGCTCTGGGGCGTTTCCATGACACGGGGGGGGGGGGGGGGTGTTACTATGGAGACACCCAGGATGCTGCCGTGAGGACCAAGGAACGTGCAGCCGCCCCCGGGGACCCTCTGGTAGGTCGGGGGGACCCCAGCTCTGCTCTGTGTGTGTGTGTGGGGGGGTTGCTCCCCAGCCTCAGCGCTGGGCCACGCTCAGCTCCCGCTGCCCCCGCCCCGAAGCTGGGCTCTGGCAGCTCCCCAAAGCAGCCCCTACCTGGCGCCAGCCGGCCAGAGAGCGAATGGGCCAGGGAGACTGAGCCCCAGGGCGTAGCTGCTGCCCCCGCCCCCCCAGAGGTGGCTGCATTTTAGCAGGGCTGTGGCAGCAGCCAAATGCAGGGACAGGGCCCAGCCCACTCACTCCCCCCATCAGCTCCCGCCAGTGCCCCTCAATCCTGACCCGCAGGCCCTGTTGCGAGTCCAGCCCGGGCCCCTCTTGAACGCAGACGGGCCCGTGGGCTGACGGACTCGTGGTTCAGTGAGTCAGCCAATCAGCCACCGGCAACGGGCGCCTGAGACCCGACAAACTCATTCCACCCGCACTCTGCAGTCCGCTCGCTCCCCTTCCCACAGGGGGCAGGGCGGCGCACACAGAAGCGTGCAAATACACACACAGGCACGCACATGCAGGAACACACAAGCGTGCACACACACACATACAGAGACACTCACACACACAAGCGTGTGCACACACTCAGTGCCAGGTTTTCACTCCAGGCGTCCCTGACTCTTCCTGTCCCACCTCGTTCCAAGCAGCGGCTCTGAGCAAACACAGAGGCAGGCGCTATCCATTCCTCCCTGACGGGCTCCCGCGCCAGCCCTCTCGGGGCAGCGTTAACCATTCACCAGGGTGCTTGGTGATCCCCAAAGCGGCGAGTCCCTCGCTGGCAGGGGGCGGGTGTGACGCGAAGAGCCTAGAGGAGACCAGCTCCAGTGCCCCCACAGCGCCCCCCTAAGAGATGACACCCTGACTAGCTGCCCCCGCTGGAAGGAAACGTCTTTCTGCCGGTGTTTAACTGACCTGTGGAACTCACTGCTGCAGGATACATTATTGAAGCAAAGAACTCGGGGAAGGGTCAGGTGTTTGTACAGCCAAGAGCAGCCTCTGTGGTGACATTACCCTGGCCCGCACCATCCCTCCTCCTCAGGATCGCCCCCAGGACAGAAAATGTTTCCAGGGGGCCCCCCGGAGTGGCCAAGCCAGCCACTCCTCCAGCAAAACAGCCAGCCAATCAGCAGAGCAAAAACAGCTGCCAATCAGATCGGGCGGGGGGCACCCCAGAAGTTGGCACCCAGGGTGAGCACCTGCCTCACACCCGGCCCTGCTCCTCTTGCTTCAGGGCACCCATGGGGATCAGGCAGCCCCCGGGCGAGGTGCTGGGGTGCGCCCCCCACACCGGCTGTGACAGGCCATGGACCGTCCCCAGCCCGGAACGGCCCATTGACCGGCCCTGCTGCCATCTAGGAGGGGCCGGCCAGGCGCCTTGCCCTAGCATCTCCCCCGGCTCAGCCCCATCTCTGCCCCACGGCCCAGTCCCTGCTGCCCCCAGAGCCCAGATCACTGTCTGCCAGGCAGGGTGGGAGAGTGACCCTCCCCTACGCGAGCCCAGGGGATGGTACCGCCATGGGTGGCTGGGTCCCAACGCCCGAGCGGCGCCGGGCGAGCGGCTGAGTAGGACGCGGCGGGGGCAGGGCCAGCAAAAACCGTGACAAGCCCACGTTGGTTCACGTCGAACCGAATCTGAACTTGGTCAGAATTGAGGAGGGGTCAGAAAATCCCCCGCGAGAGGGGAGGGTCCCGGAGCCGGGACATCTGGGCTGTAGATTTACAGCCCGAGGGCTGAGCCCTGCCAGCCCGCGTCCACTAGCGCTATCCTGCCGCGGGCATCTCAGTGTAAGGTAGGGTCCCCGAGCGCCCTAGCGGCTGGGCTGGCGGCTATAAAGGGGGCAGGGGCTGGCAGGCAGGCGGTTACAAAGGGGGCAGGGACTGGCAGGCTGGTGGTTACAAAGGGGGCAGGGACTGGCAGGCTGGAGGCTATAAAGGGGGCAGGGGCTGGCAGGCTGGCGGTTACAAAGGGGGCAGGGACTGGCAGGCTGGCGGTTACAAAGGGGGCAGGGACTGGCAGGCTGGCGGTTATAAAGGGGGCAGGGAGTAGGGGCTGGCAGGCAGGTGATTACAAAGGGGGCAGGGACTAGGGGCTGACAGGCAGGATGTTATAAAGGGGGCAGGGGCTGGCAGGCTGGTGGTTACAAAGGGGGCAGGGAATAGGGGCTGGCAGGCAGGAGGTTATAAAGGGAGCAGGGGCTGGCAGGCTGGTGGTTACAAAGGGGGCAGGGACTGGCAGGCTGGCGGTTATAAAGGGGGCAGGGAGTAGGGGCTGGCAGGCTGGTGGTTACAAAGGGGGCAGGGACTAGGGGCTGACAGGCAGGAGGTTATAAACGGGGCAGGGGCTGGCAGGCTGGTGGTTACAAAGGGGGCAGGGAATAGGGGCTGGCAGGCAGGCAGTTACAAAGGGGGTAGGGGCTGGCAGGCAGGAGGTTATAAAGGGGGCAGGGGGTAGGGGCTGGCAGGCAGGCGGTTACAAAGCGGGCAGGGGGTAAGGGCTGGCAGGCAGGTGGTTACAAAGCGGGCAGGGGGTAGGGGCTGACAGGCAGGCGGTTACAAAGCGGGCAGGGGGTAGGGGCTGACAGGCAGGCGGTTACAAAGCGGGCAGGGGGTAGGGGCTGACAGGCAGGCGGTTACAAAGCGGGCAGGGGGTAAGGGCTGGCAGGCAGGCGGTTACAAAGCGGGCAGGGGGTAAGGGCTGGCAGGCAGGCGGTTACAAAGCGGGCGGGGGTAGGGGCTGACAGGCAGGTGGTTACAAAGGGGGCAGGGACATGCCACACACCGCCCCAGCCACCTCCGCTGGCCATTTTCAGACCCTCTTGGGGGGGTGGCGGGGGGCAGAAAGTGCATTTTCCCTCGGCCGATCGATGGGGCTGTAAAATCTCCAGGCCTGGCTCCGCTCCTGGCTCTGCGGCTCACTCCCCGGGCCGGCGGCTTTGCCTCGATGCAGCGGAGCTCGGGGGATTCCCTTGGCTGGAGGGGGCGCTAGCAGGCAGCGGGACCGGCGACCCCCCCCTTGGACATTAGCCGGGCCCCGGAGTGACCAGCCGGGCTCGGTAAAGGGGAAGGACCTGGATTGTTGGAGGCGAGCGAAGGACGCACCTGGAGCAGCCGGCCGGGTCCCTGCCCCCTCAGAGGAAAGGGGGCAGGACTCAGTTTAAATATCTTTATTCGAGTCCCCGCCCCCCCCCCCCCCAATGCCCACAGAGCCCCTGGCCCGGTGGCCACGGGGGCCCGAGGAGGCAGCGGGGAGGGGGCAGGCCGGGCGTCGTCCTGGCCTGGTAAGGGTTCGCTAGTGAGGGAGCCGTACCCCCGGCTGAGTCTGTGTGCATCCCCCCACCCCCGGCCCAGCCCAGCCCCCAGGCCTCGGTGCCCCTAGCAGGGCGGGGCACCGCAAAGCCCCTCCCCAGGGGCTGGATGGAGACCCTCCCCCAGCACCCGCGTCCGGGAGAGAGGGAGCCACGGAGCAGCCTGGGGCTGGGCCGGCGGGCGTGGCAGGCTCCCCAGCAGGCTCCCCGGTGGGCGTGGCAGGCTTCCTGGTGGGCTCCCCAATGGGTGTGGCAGGCTCCCCGGCAGGCTCCCCGGCAGACTCCCCGGCGGGCGTGGCGGGCTCCCCGGCAGGCTCCCTGGCGGGCTCCCCGGCGGGCATGGCAGGCTCCCCGGCAGGCTCCCCGGCAGGCTCCCCGACGGGCGTGGCGGGCTCCCCGGCAGGCTCCCCGGCGGGCGTGGCAGGCTCCCCAGCGGGCTCCCCGGTGGGCTCCCCGGCGGGCGTGGCAGGCTCCCTGGCAGGCTCCCCGGCAGGTTCCCCGGCGGGCGTGGCAGGCTCCCCGGCAGGCTCCCCGGTGGGCTCCCCGGCGGGCGTGGCAGGCTCCCCGGCAGGCTCCCTGGCGGGCGTGGCAGGCTCCCCGGCAGGCTCCCTGGCGGGCGTGGCAGGCTCCCCGGCGGGCTCCCCGGCAGGCTCCCCGGTGGGCGTGGCAGGCTCCCCAGCGGGCGTGGTGGGCTCCCTGGCGGGCTCCCCGGCCAGCTCAGAGACAGAGGCTGAGCTCCTGGTGCACCCGGCACTTGCGGCACTGCACCACGCAGCACCAGTGGAAGCGGCAGAGGCAGTTCTCCTCCAGCACCACGGTCTCGGCCCGGTGCCCGCGCCCGCAGCACAGCAGGTCGCAGCCGCTCACGTCCGGGGCGGTGCCGTTGCAGGCCCGGCCCCGCGTGCCCGGCGAGCCCGTCTTGCGGCTGGCGGCGCAGAAGTCGGGCGAGTCGGCCGAGTAGACGAGGTCCTGGCGGTCGGGGGGCTTGATGCTGCGGCCCACGGGGAGCAGCGTCTTCCCGTCGTTCGCCCCCATCACCTTGAAGGCTCCGTTGAAGCGCTCCAGCAGGCGGGCGCCCACCTCGCGGAACGGGGGCATCTTCTTCCAGCAGGTGTGCAGGGAGCAGGAGCCCGACAGCCCGTGGCACTTGCACTCCGTCCGCATGTGGCTCCGCACCGCCTGGGGGGGGGACAGGGCCGCTCAGGGGGCCTGGCCGTCGCCCCCGGCCCACACTGGGGTCCCCTGCCCGGCCCCCTGGCCCACACTGGGGTCCCCCGCCTGCCCCCTGGCCCACACTGGGGTCCCCTCCCCTGCCCGGCCCCCTGGCCCACACTGGGGTCCCCCGCCCGGCCCCCTGGCTCACACTGGGGTCCCCTCCCCTGCCCGACCCCCCGGCCCACACTGGGGTCCCCTCCCCTGCCCGGCCCCCTGGCCCACACTGGGGTCCCCTCCCCTGCCCGGCCCCCCGGCCCACAGTGGGGTCCCCTCCCCTGCCCGGCCCCCTGGCCCACACTGGGGTCCCCCGCCCGGCCCCCAGGCTCACACTGGGGTCCCCTCCCCTGCCCGACCCCCTGGCCCACACTGGGGTCCCCTCCCCTGCCCGGCCCCCTGGCCCACACTGGGGTCCCCTCCCCTGCCTGGCCCCCTGGCCCACACTGGGGTCCCCTGCCTGGCCCCCTGGCACCGCCCCACTCCATCCCTCCCCGCTCCTACCGCTGCCCGGAGCCTCTCATCCAACCCCACCGGATCCCAGCCCCACGAAGGAGAGGGGTATACGGGGCGCTGGCGTGTTAGTGGGGGGGGTACAGGAGTGTCCTGGGGGGGCAGCCCCCATAAGGGCAGCTGGACTCAACCTCACCAGCCGCCGCCCAGCAGAGACTGGACCAGAGCCGGCCTGGGGTGCGATGGGGATAGGAAGCCGGCCCGGGAGAGCTCAGGAGGGGGCCGGGCAGAGGCGTGGGGCTGAGGTCACGGGGTGAGCCTGATCTTGGGAGAATCAAAGTGGGAATTGTGGGGGGGCGGGGGGGGAAGGTGGGTATGCGCTGGTGGGTGTCAAGCAAAGGAGCGTCTAGGTGTGGCACATGGCACGGGCTTCTGTGCCGGGGCAGTGCCGTATGGCAGGACCATCGCAGGGGGTGGTTGGCACTCGGTGGGCAGCATGGCAGAGCTGTGACAGGGTGGGGAATGGTATTTGGTGGGTGGCGTGGCAGGGCCGTGGCAGGGGTTGGTACTCGGTGGGCGGTGTGGGTGGGCTGTAGCAGGGCAGAAGGGGGAATGTGGTTGGCAAGTGCCCTGCTCATTGGGTGGGGGGGGGATGGGGTAGGGGGGTCGGGCTGGCCCAGCGGTGGCAAGGCATGGGGGCAGTGGGGTTGGCAGGTGCCCTGCTCATTGGGTGAGGCAAGGCGGGGTGGGGAGGACGGGGTAGGGGGCCGGCCTGGCCGAGGGGTGGGGAGGATGGGGTAGGGGGGCCGGGCCAGCGGTGGCAGGGCAGGGTGGGGAGGAAGGGGTAGGGAGGCCGGGTGGGCGGAGGGGTGGGGAGGACGGGGTAGAGGGCTGGCCTGGCAGTGGGGTGGGGAGGACGGGGTAGGGGGCCGGCGGTGGCAGGGCAGGGTGGGGAGGACGGGGTAGGGGGGCCGGCCTGGCGGTGGGGTGGAGAGGAAGGGGTAGAGGGGCCGGACTGGCGGTGGGGTGGGGAGGAAGATGTGACGGAATGGGACTGTTCTTAATGTTTCTATGCCTCAGTTTCCCCAATGCATGGGTTAAGTCTCTAGGTGGTGGGATAAAGGGTGTAATCGCAGAGCCCTAGAGGGCCAGTGTGATGACAGAGAATGGCCGACACTCTGTCTCGTGGCAACTGATGGTCTGGGCCCCTCCCCTGCAAAGGTGCGAGCTGAAGGTGTTCGAACAAAAGGATCAGGTGACCTCCTGGACCGGGAAGGAGACAAAGGGAGAGGAGTGGCTGGACAGTTTCAGTTTGGAGGGGGCTTGAGAAGAGGAGGAAAGGGCAGACAGGGTCTGGCCTCCCTGCCCCCCGTTTGGAGCTGTGGGGTGAAATGCAGGGAGCCCCAGGCTGGGGTCTAAGCTCCCTGCCCCCTGGAAGGGCCCGCAGGAGGGGTCCTGGTTGTACTGACAAGCTCTGTTTGGACTGTGTTCCTGGCATCTCTAATAAACCTGTTCTACTGGCTGGCTGAGACTCCCAGTGAATCTGGGGTAGCGGGGTGCAGGGCCTGACTCCCCCACACTCCGTGACAACTGGTGGCAGAGGTGGGATGCACGGCACCCCATGAACGATGTTTCCTGCAGTAAGTAACTGGGGAGCAGTAGAACGAAGGGGGGCTAACGAGGACCAGGCGTGCTGAAGGCTTACAGAGGAGCGGTTTCGGGGAGCGGAGGAGCTACGCTTAACCCCTGGGAGTGTGTGACCAGCGAGAAGGACTGTGCAATGATGGGGTTCCCCTGGGGGCTGTGGTGAGCAGTCCCAGGGGCGGAGGAGCCTGTGGCTTGGCCCTGGGAGAGAGAAGGATTTTTGCAGTGACAGGGTTCCCCCTGGGGGTGCCGTGAGTGGACCCAGGGGCGGAGGAGCTGCAGCTCGACCCTGGCAAAGAGGCGGTGACCTGGAGAAGGGCTGGCACACTTGGGGTTCTTCCTGGAAACCGTGGGGAACTAAGAGCACACAGGCCTGCGAATCTACAGCAGGATCTGGGAGCAGCTGGAGCGATAGCCTGGCATCCCCAAGAGTCTGGTCCCCAACCAGATGGGGGTCTTCACGATCGGGTTCCCCAGCAGGGGATCGGAGACAGATGGGACTGGAGCTGAGTCCGAGAGAGCGAAAGGACTGTGAGAGACAGCGAGAGCCCGAGAGAGACCTACAGGAGAAGCAGCAGCAGCAGCATGAACTGGTGGTGGTGGAAGGGAGAGGCATAGGGGACTGCCCAGGGGTGAGTGGGGATAGACCCCGGGGTGCCAGTTCCACAGGGAACCTCGATCCTAGATTGCTGCCCCTGGTTAAGGAGGGTGGGGATGTGGAGGCCCACCTCACTGCCTTTGAGCAGGCTGGCGATTTGAACCAGGGGGACCCTGCGGAAAAGCCCCGGGATCTAGCTCCCTTGCTGGGTCCCAAGGCCGTAGACTCCATCAGCCAGATGGGTAGGATGGTGGACGGATTTCCACCCCTGACCCCAACCTATATGTCTGCGTGGAGTCTCCTGGGCTCAGGCCCTGCGGACCCCCAGTGGGAGCGGAAGGTGATGGTCAATGGAGAGACATTCTTGGGGTGGCGAGACCCCGGGACAGAGAGAACTGTGGTCAGGCCCCGGGTGGTGCACCCCCACCAGATGCTGAGGGGCTGTGTGACCTGGGTGAGGGTCCCAGGGATGGACCCATTCGCCCTGCCTATGGCCCAGATCCCTGTGCAGACCCAGGAGGGGTCGGGCTGGCTGGGGGTTGGGCTTCTCCAGGATATCAGCGGTGAGGTGCTGTTGGGGGGTGACTGTGTCTCTTTGGGACAGGATCCAGGCCCTGCTCCTGTAACGGCCGAGGATTTGAATTTGAACCCAGGGAACCAATTGGCTAAGAGGGAAATGGTCAGTGAAAATGTAAATGACCTGGCTAGCAGAGGGGAGGAGCTGCTAGGCCCCGGTTACCTGCCTGCCTGTAACCAGACCCCTAGGGCGGGGTGGGACAGAGAGATGCACCCCGCCCCCCTGCACAATGGAGAGGGGGCTCATGCTGGCTCTGATGCTGTGACCAAAGCAGCGAGCTCGCTGCCTGGCCCCACAGGGACAGCCTGGGCAGCGCTGAGCACCGGGGGGAGCGGAGACCCCAACCGAGTGGGGGAACATACAGGCGGGGCAGGACGGCTGCCAACCAGGCTGGCCTGGTCCAGAGGTGCTGCCGGGAAGTGATTCTACGGCAGGGAGGGAGCCACCAGGGACAGGGCTCAGTGGGGCGGTGACCCCAGGCCTGGCCAGTGAGCTGCAGAAGGATCCCTCCTTGGAGAAGCTAAGGGAACTTGCTGGCCACTGCGCTGCAAACCCCCTTGGGGAGGGCTGCAGGGACAGATCCCTGTGGAAGAAGGGATTCCTGTGCCGGGAATGGGCTTCCCCAGGGGAAGTAGAACTGTGGGGAATCAGGAGGCAGCGGGTGGGGCCCCAGAAGTATCATCACCGGCTATTGTACTTGGCCAGTGGTAAGGGAGACGCTCCCTAGAGATCCCTGCCCATCATAGAGGAAACTTTCCAGAAGGTGGCTATGAATAGGGTGGGCCCCCTCAGCAGGGCAACCTGGTCAGGGAAGAAATGCATCCTGGTGGTGATGGATTTCGCCACCCGCTACCCAGAGGCGGTGGCTCTGTCCTCCACTGGGGCGGACACCGTGGCAGACGCGCTGCTGACCATCTTCAGCAGAGTGGGGGTCCCCAGCGAGGTCCTTACAGACCAGGGATCCAATGTCATGTCAGCCCTGCTCCGGGGCGTGTGGGAGAAAGGTGGGGTCTGGCCCACCTGGGCCTCTGCATATCACCCTCAGTCCAACGGGCTGGTGGAGAAATTTCATGGGACCGTGAGGCTGATGCTGAGGACTTTTATAAATCAGCATCCGCAGGACTGGGACAAGTACCTGCCCCACTTGTGGCACAGGGAAGTGCCCCAGGTATCCCCAGGGTGTTTCCCTTTCGAGCTGCTGTATGGGAGGAGAGTAAGGGGACCCCTAGAACCGGTCAGGGACGATTGGGAGGAGAAGGGGGAAGACCCCCTGGTGGATCTCTCCCCTGAGATGGGAGCCCATCTTCCCATCAGGTGTCCCCCATTCAGAGTAACTGGGGAAGAGCCCAGAACCTGGAGAGAGAGGCCAAGGACATGCTGGCTTTAGAGGTGATCCAGTCATTCAGCAGCCCAGGGGTGGCCAAGATGGAGGCGATCAGAGTTTGGCCTGTTCCCCAGAACAAGGTCCAGGCCTGTAGCGGGATGGCGGGGTACTACCAGAGGTTGGTACCCCCCTTTAGCTCCCTAGCTGCCCCCATCACAGAGCTAGGTAAGAAGGGGAAGCCAGACGAGGCAGTCTGGACCGAGCAGGGCCAGAGGGCTCTCTGTGCACTGAAGGAGGCTCTAATCCAGGGCCTGATAAATCGAGTAAACCCAGACCGGGCCAAGCCCTGTACAGTGTTCACCGAAGCCTCAGACACAGGGCTGGGAGTGGTGCTGATGCAGGCCGAGGCTAAGGGGGAGAGACACCCCATCGGGTATCTGAGCAAGGAGCTGCTGCCCTGGAGGCAGAACGGTCAGGCCATAGAGAGGGAATGCCTGGCCATGGTGCAGGCCTTTAAGAAGCTGCAGCCGGATCTATTTGGGTGGCGCTTTACGGTGTGTGTTCATCACTCCGCCCCGACGTGCATCCAGGAAAAGGGGCCAATGCCGAGCGGCTGGTGACAGAGACACGTGGTCAGAGAGGGGACCAGATCAAGAGGGAGGCTCTTAACCAAGAGAGCCCGAATTACAGCCCTCCAGACTGGAGCGCTGGGAGAAGACCCGATCTCAGCTTGAACCCCAGGGGTTTTGGGATGGAAAATGGGCATGGGCCGCATAAACCCTCCCACATGCAGCCTGCGGGTGTCATCAAGCCCACCCGACCTAAGGGAGAATGTGAAACTGGCAGGGCCTGGTGTAACCCCCACCAGGAAGTGGGGGAGATGCGAGGTGTCCATGGGAACGTTGGTGGGGTCGAACTTCCCCAGGTCACTGGCTAAAGTGACCCCGCTCAGTTCGGTCTTGGAGGGGGGAGAGATGTGACAGAATGGGACTGTTCTTAATGTTTCTATGCCTCAGTTTCCCCGAGGCATGTGCTAAGTCTCTAGGTGGTGGGATAAAGGTGTGTAATTGCAGAGCTCTAGAGGGCCAGTGTGATGACAGAGAATGGCCGACACCCTGTCTCCTGGCAACTGATGGTCTGGGCCCCTTCTCTGCAAAGGTGGGAGCTGAAGGTGTTGGAACAAAGGGATCAGGTGACCTCCTGGCCCGGGAAGGAGACAAAGGGAGAGGAGGGGCTGGACAGTTTCAGTTTGCAGCCGGCTAAGGAAGAGGGGGGAGGTGCAGACAGGGTCTGGCCTCCCTGCCCCCCCCCAGTTTGTAGCTGTGGGGTGAAATGCAGGGAGCCCCAGGCTGGGGTCTAAGCTCCCTGCCCCCCGGAAGGGCCCGACTGAGGGGTCCTGGTTGTACTGACAAGCTCTGTTTGGACTGTGTTCCTGGCATCTCTAATAAACCTTCTGTTCTACTGGCTCTGAGACTCCCAGTGAATCCGGGGTAGCGGGGTGCAGGTGCTGACTCCCCCACACTCCGTGACAGAAGGGTTAGAGGGGCCGGCCTGGCAGAGGGGTGGGGAGGACGGGGTAGGGGGCCGGGCCGGCGGTGGGGTGGGGAGGACGGGGTAGGGGGCCGGGCCGGCGGTGGGGTGGGGAGGACGGGGTAGGGGGACTGGGCCGGCCTGGCTGAGGGGCAGGGAGGAAGGGGTAGAGGGGCAGGCCTGGCCGAGGGGAGGATGGGGTAGGGGGGCCAGACTGGCCGAGGGGCGGGGAGGACGGGGTAGGGGCCGTCCCGGCCGAGGGGCGGGGAGGACGGGGTAGGGGGCCGGCCCGGCCCAGCTGAGCGGTGGGGAGGAAGGGGTAGAGGGGCTGGGCCGGCCCGGTGGTGGGATGGGGAGGAAGGGGTAGGGGGCCCGCGGTGGGGTAGGGAGGAAGGGGAGGAAGGGGTAGGGGGCCGGCCCAGCCGAGGGGTGGCAGGGCAGGGTGGTGAGGAAGGGGTAGAGGGGCTGGGCCGGCCTGGCCGAGGGGCGGGGAGGAAGGGGTAGGGGGCCGGGCCGGCCTGGCCGAGGGGCGGGGAGGACGGGGTAGGGGGCCGGCCCGGCCGAGGGGTGGCAGGGCAGGGTGGTGAGGAAGGGGTAGGGGGCCGGCCCGGCCCAGCCGAGCGGTGGGGAGGAAGGGGTAGAGGGGCTGGGCCGGCCCGGTGGTAGGATGGGGAGGACGGGGTAGGGGGCCCACGGTGGGGTGGGGAGGAAGGGGTAGGGGGCCGGCCCGGCCGAGGGGCGGGGAGGACGGGGTAGGGGGCCGGCCCGGCCGAGGGGCGGGCAGGACGGGGTAGGGGGCCGGGCCGGCCCGGCGGTGCCGTTACCAGGCGCCCGGCCTCGTTGTTGTGCAGGTCGATGAGGGTGCGGATGTCGCTCTTGCCCTTCTTGCGCTTGGCGTCCATGAACTGCCGGGACTTCTCGTAGCCGAACTCCACGTCGTCGCCGCAGCCGCCCCACTCCCAGGCGGAGGCCTCGGCGCCCGGGCCGGCCGTGGGCAGCGGGGGGGCCCGGCTCCGCGTCACCTCGCAGCTGCATTGCAGCAGCTCGCCCATGCTGCAGGCCTGGGTGACGGCGTGACTCACGCCGGCCGCGGTGATGGCGTAGACGAAGGCCGTCTCCCGGATATCTGCGGGGGGGAGGAAGCCGCGTCAGCCGGTGGGGGCGCTGTGCTGCAGGGGGCCCTGGCTGGCAGGTGCCCATGTGGGGGGATTTTCCCAGGGGCTGGGGTGTGACCAGACCCCCCGGCTGCGGGGGGACGCTGCAGCTTGTCCAGCCTGGCCAGGTTCCCTTCACTCTCCCAGCGCCCCCCTCAAGTCCCTCCAAGGAGGGTTAACCCGTCCCCCACCCCAGGGGCACCTCCTGGAGCCAACGAGGGGGGCCATAGATCACAGTCGCCAGCGGCTGGCCCCTTGTGCAGCATCCCGACCACAGGAATCAACGCAGCTCTTGCCCTCCCGCCCCAACTCCCTGAGCCTGGGTCCCCACCTTGAGCTAACGGCGACTCCCCATGAGTTATGAGCAGTACAGGGCCTTTGACCCACAGCTGAGCGGTGCTGACTGCAGCCAGTAGAGGGCAGAGGCGAGTCGCTGTAACCTGGCTCCCTGTCAGCGCCGTGTCAGTGACAGCTCTGAGCCCTCGGGGGGCACCACGCGATCCAGGCAGCTACTGCCCCAGCTGGCCTCAGCGCCCCCCTGCCCCAGAGCTGCGAAGTCTGAGAGTCCAATGGGGGCCTGGCTGGGAGGTGACGGAGCTGGGGAGGCCCCACGGGGGCCCATCTCCCCCTCCGGGGGGCACGTGCCAGGCTGCCCTGCCCGGTGCCTCCCTGTGGGGCGATGCTGGGGCGCTCACCCCCACCCCCTCACTCTTCCGGCACCAGCCTCCGCCCCGCGGGATTATTTATTGTGAGCGTGTTCTCCCCGTCTCTGCTCCGGGACACGAATTCCAAGCATCCTTCCCCTGCCCGGACCTGCTCCGGCAGCCCCGGCGAACGATTCCAGCAGCGTCGCCCCGGCTCTGGTGCTGCAGCATTAACACAGGGTCTGGGGCCCATCCAGCGCTCGGCAGGGCCCTCCCCCTGCCCTGGGGCTCCCTTGCAGCCCATGTTGGCGCCCGACTCCCCTCGGCGGGGCTGTGGGGCCTGGCAGCGGGGGGGCATTGCAGTAGCCCCCTGGGTCCTCGCTCAGGATGGCTGCCCCTCTCGGGCCGGGCGATGCCCAGGGAGAGACCAGCCCTGGGCTAAAGACGACGTGCTCAGAGACAAGAGAGCGGGCAAGGAGGGGCACCGCTGTGCCGGGCGCAGGCAGCGGGCATGGGGTGGTGGGAGCCAGGGGAGGGGATGTGGCAAAGGAGTGGACCTGCCTAGCAGATGCATTTGCAGCGGGCCTGTCACCGTGGCATCTGGGCACAGGGCACCCAGCAGCGGTCGCCCAAGGGGATCAGACCCCCCAGCCTCTGCTGTTCTCAAAGCAGGGGGGTCCCCCCCCCACTGGTTTCCAGACACCACGCTGCCCACGCTTGCTGCTCCGTGCCTCCGGCTTCGCTCTGCCGTCTCATACGGTCAAAGGGCTGGTCCTGCGCCTGCTAACACAGAACCTAGCTTGGGTGTGGGGCGGACCCCGACATGCAGTGACTCTGCACAGGACCCAGGCGTCCTGGTGAGCTCCCCGCGGCACGCTCTTAGAGTCATAGACTTTAAGGTCAGAAGGGACCATTCTGATCATCTAGTCTCACCTCCTGCACAATGCAGGCCACAGAATCTCACCCACCCACTCCTGGAATAATCCTCTCACCTGTGTCTCAGCTATTGAAGTCCTCAACTCATGGTTTAAAGACTTCAAGATGCAGAGAATCCTCCAGCAAGTGACCCGTGCCCCACGCTGCAGAGTAAAGCGAAAAACCCCCAGGGCCTCTGCCAATCTGCCCTGGAGGAAAATTCCTTCCCGACCCCAAATATGCCGATCAGCTGAACCCTGAGCATGTGGGCAAGACTCACCAGCCAGACACCCAGGACAGAATTCTCTGCAGTAACTCAGATCCCACCTCATCTAACATCCCATCACCGGCCATTGGGCCTATTTACCGCTGATAGTCAAAGATCAATTAATTGCCCATCAAACCATCTCCTCCGTAAACTTATCAAGCTTAGTCTTGAAGCCAGATGGGTCTTTTGCCCCCACTGCTCCCCTTGGGAGGCTGTTCCAGAACTTCACTCCTCTGGTGGTTAGAAACCTTCGTCTCATTCCAAGTCTAAGCTTCCTGATGGCCGGTTTCGATCCATTTGTCCGGAAGGGCGAGCGGGAGCTGCGGCCGGGCATGTCGGTTACGCCGTCTTGGAGCCGGCATCACCTCGGCGCGCGGCATCAACCAGACCAGGACCCGCCTCGAGGCCCCGCTTCCGGAACGGCGCCGCATGGGAAAGGGCTCGGAAAAGGGCGGCCAGCAGGCGAGGGCTGGAAAACCTGCCCGAGAGCGAGATCCGCAGCAGCTCCACCTGGCGAGGTATCCAGGAGAAGGCTGAGCGGCGAAGGAAGGACCCGCCCGGGGAGGCGATCTCTGACAGCCGATGGCGCGTTGATCTAGCAGGCGAAGGGCTAAGGAGACCCAGCAGCTGACGCTGGAGCGGCTCAGAGTAGACGTAAGGTGCAAATGTTTAACCCATTGGACCCCCTGACCCCGGCCTGGTCCGGGTTCGCCGTCGCTTGACGGCGTTCCAGCAACCCTGGCTGCATCTCTAACGGCCCGGCGCTAGCTTCACCGGCCGCTCGGGGCTGGATGCAGGGGTCGCGGGGGAGCTCAGGAGTCCTGAGCTGGCATTGCCCATCCTTCTGAGCTGGGACGTTCCCCGTCCTCCGGGGCAGCCCCCTGAGCTGCAGACCCATGGTCCTACCCACGGGAGAACCCCGCGTCATCCCAGGTGGGAAAGCTGGTGTGTGGGACGGGGCTCCCACCTCTCCCCTTGGGAGATCACGCCGGGGGCCGGAGAGCAGGGCGGGTTCCTCCTGTTCCCTGTCCTAAGGCAGATCCAAGCCCCCCACAGGGCTGGAGTGGGGGGGGTCACAGCGCAAGCTGCTGCCCCTCACTGCTTCCTAAAAGAGCCCGTGGGAGGGGGGGCCTGCGGCCGGGTGAGGCCGTGGGGCGGAGACAGCAGCCGTCCAGCATGGTACATGTGCCCGGAGCAAAGCCCAGCGCGGGTGCTGCATTCGTCGCGGGGGGTCCCTGGGCGCTGGCCCCGCTGGGACAAACGGCTCCAGGGCAGGGAGCCGCTCCAAACATGCACAGGGTGCCCCGGCCCCTTTGCAGCAACCGGAGCCCAAAGGGAAGGGGGGCATCTCATTGGGCGCACCAGGCAGTGGCATGCCCAGGCCCGGGTGCTCCCGCGGGGGTGGGCTGGCTGTTTGCTAGGTGCGGGGAGCCCAGAGGTGCTGCTGCGGCCCACGGAGGTGACAGCTCCCAGCATGCAATGCTCCATGTTGACCCAGGCAGCCCCGCTGCACTGCATGCTGGGACATGGCGTCTCCATTGTTGCTCGGGGTGTCACTGCGCTGCCCCCAGGGCCCTCGGGGCGCTGTCAGAGACAGCAGGAAACGCCGCCTGCCTGGTCCAGCACCCGGTCAAGTCAACAAGAGTCTGCCCATAAAACCCAGGTGACCCAAATTACTGAAGCTAAAGGAGAATCCTCATTAGCTCGTAGCACTACAGGGCTTATGACACACAGTGGAAGCGCTGAGTCCCACCAGTAGGGGGCAGTGGCTGGACATGCGCCTGCTCATCTGCTAGTTCCTAGCAGTATGGCCAGTGTGGGGGACTGCTGAGCTGCAGCCAGGGGGCACTAAATTCCCTTGTGCCCCCACCCCCCCAGCTGGGCACAGGTTGGGGGTTCTGGTGTCACCTAGGGTGGCCTGGGGGGCGGGGACAGGCCTGACACACACCGGAAGGACAGCCAGGCCCCGCAGGGCCAGGGCAGCCCAGTGTGACCGGGGGCTCGTCCCTAACCCCCACTGCCCATCCCAGGGCCCCCTCCTCACGGCAGATCCCCCCTGCCAGTCCCCTCTGCCCCCGTGCCCCTCTCCCGTCGGCTGCGTGCAAGCTGTTTTCAAGCCTCCCCCAGTGCCCTCGGCGCAGGCGCATGCAGGGAGTGGCGTGTGGGGGCGGGGGGACGGGACGTCTCCTCGGGGCGCAGTAAATCACTGCCAGACGTGGAGGCATTCTTGAGCATGATTACGCCCCACAGTGGCTGGGAGCGCGGGTAATTGGTTCATTACAACACGGGGAGACATGTCCTGGCAGTAAACCTTCGGCCCTGCTGCGCCACGGAGCGCTAACCGGCGTCCCCGGGGGCCTGCGCCGCGGTCCAGCTCTCACCCAGGGGAGCGGGCGCAGGGAGGTCGGTGCATCACCCCTCGGCTGGCTGGGGGTGGTGGGCAGTGCTGGGGGCCTTCTGCAGCTTCTTCCCAGCTTGGGCAGGGCTTCGAGCAGGAGGCAGGGGCCTCGCTGTCCTCCTGTGGGGCAGCAGCTTTAACAGGAGGGGGTAGAAACACAGCAGTCACTGCTTACCTTCGCCTCACCCACCATGGAAAGGCAGCCACCTCTGGGGTGGATTCCGGCAGCTGATCCGCTGGGCAGAAACACTCTGCTTGGCTGAGCGCGGGCTGCCCTGACCCGGGGAGAGGAGGAGGCAGGGAGCAGACTAGGAGGCCAGGCGAGGGTCTGTATGGCTCCAAACCAGCCTGGGAGAGCCCTCCTCAGGTGAGGAGCCGGGATCGGCCCCAGCCCGAGGGCAGGACCCTGCTGGGCTTCCCCGACCCCGCCGCCCAGGCTGATCGGTGCCCCACACACAGCCCCCTCTGATAGACAGGTGGGGACCTGCTTCCCCCTCCGCCGTGGGGCTCGGCCCTCCCTCCTTTCCCCTGGACTGGAGCCCCCCACCGCCCTGTCTCTAGGAGCCGGCCAGCCCCTCCCCCCGCAGGGAGTTCCCAGCTGTACTCAGGGTTCCGGGGGATCGCCGTGGCCCCGCCAGCCTTACCCTGCTGCAGGATCTTGCCGAAGTACTTGCTGTGGCTGCTGCAGTTCCAGCGGCGGAAGCGGAACTGGAACTGGCACTCCCGCACGCCCAGCCTGGCGCCCTTGGCCACCTCCTGGACGATGTCGGGCTCCGTCTGGCACAGCTCCGCCTGCTTCCCCGCCAGGCGCTTGGTCTTCCGGCAGATGCTGTTGGGGTCCATGACCAGGGGGCTGCCCACCGCCCTGGAGAAGGGAGAGAGGGAGGAAGCCAGCGCTGCGGCAGCCGGGGCACCGGGGAGCCCGCTGCTCCCCAGCTGGCTGGCACAGGCCCTGTGCCACAGCCCTCCTCAGCCGAAGCCTGATGCCCTCGTGTGGGGCACCTCCCCTAGCCTGCCCTCCCCATTCTTGGCTCGTACCGCATCACCCGCCGGCCCTGCCGCCCGCCTGCACCGTCTCTGTGCCCCTTGCCAGGGGGCTCTCTGTGCCGGGAGCCCCCTCCCCGGGCCCACCCATGCCCTCTTCTCCCCCAGCGCATGGCCAGGGCCCCCTGGGACAGCGAGGGGAGCCACCTCCTCTCCCCAGCGACGGTGGGCGCAACTGATGCCACGCGGGTACCCAGGGGCAGCCAAGAGCCCAGACGGACCCTGAGCCCCCTCGACTGAGATGGGGGGAGGGATAGCTCAGTGGTTTGAGCATTGGCCTGCTAAACCCAGGGTTGTGAGTTCAATCCTTGACGGGCCACTTAGGGATCTGGGGCAAAAATTGGGGATTAGTCCTGCTTTGAGCAGGGGGTTGGACTAGATGACCTCCTAAGGTCCCTTCCAACCCTGAGATTCTATGATTCTGTGGCTGGGGGGGCGGGCGGCACGTCAGCGAGCTCCCTTGGGGCAGCCTGGGCTGGTCACAGCGGCCCTGCCGGGTCCCTCGGCAGCCCCTCCCAGCCTGCCGGCAGGACTGGCAAGATTTTGGCCAAGTGACCAGCCCCTGGCCCCATGCGCCCAGCTCAGCTACAGAACGGGCCCCGGGAGACGCAGGAGACAAAGGGCGAGGGGGCGGGGGGCGGCTCCAGAGAGTGCAGGGGGGTGACTCGGTAGGAGGCGCTCTCCTCTCTGGCTCATGCTGACGCCAGGGCCCCAGCATGGCACTAGGGGGCACCGGGCTGACGGCAGAGCCCTGCGGAAGGCGAGATAAAATCACTCGCTTATTTCTGATCTGCCCCTGGGCCTGTGGGGTCAGGTGGCCGTTGAATTCTTCTTCTTCCCTACGCTCCTGTCTCTGCACAGCTGATCAGCTGCCGGAATCCACCCCAGAGGTGGCTGCCTTTCCTTGGTGGGTGAGGGGAGAGTAAGCAGTTGCTGCGGAGTTTCTACCTGTTAGTGGGTCGAGTAGCTGCAGGGAGGAGTGACAGATACTATAGAAATATCAGCGATTATTGCATAGGGTGAGCAGATGTCCCGATTTTATAGGGACAGTCCCGATTTTGGGGTCTTTTTCTTATACAGGCTCCTATTATCCCCCACCCCCTGTCCCGATTTTTCACACTCGCTGTCTGGTCACCCTATTATTGCATAGCCATTGTTACCCCGGGAGCTAGGGCTCCCCTCTCTGCTGCTGGTCAGTCTGGGGGTGGGGGGAGGGACGGGGGGCTGAGTAGGGGAGAGGGACCGTTGTATGGCTGGTGTATTTTGTACACATGAAAATACTGCCCAGTTCCGCCTTATCAGGACACCCTTGTGGTTTCGGGCACTCCTGGCCCGCCAGACACAGAGCCAAATCCAGACCTGGCGTCAACCCTCCCAAGTCACACCGCGTTACACCAGGACTGACTCTGCCTCGGCTTCCCCCACGATCCAAAGAGGAAAGCCGCCTGCGAGGGCTGACAGTGGGGTGACTCCGGAGTAACTGCAGTTCTCTTTGTTCTGGGTTCAGACCGCGCCTGGCACGCTGGTCTGTGGGTGGGTCACGGCTCAATACTCGTTCATGTCAGTGCCCTGGATTTACACCAGTGCGGCTGAGATCCGCATCTGGCCCCGCCTCTCTTGGCAGAGCTGTGCAGGGCCGCGTGCTCAGACCCGCGGCTGCCAGGCCCTTCAGCAGGGCCCACTCCACGGCAGCCTGGCTCACTGGCCAATGTACCAGGCCGAGTATCAGGAAACGAGGGTACTAGTCCCAGCCCTGCTTGTGGCAAGTCCAGTGCCTCAGTTTCCCCTCCCTCTCTCTGCCTGCCCAGTTTATTTAGCTCATGAGCTCTTCGGGGCAGGTGCCGTGTCTCGCTGGGTGTCTGCCCAGCACGGGCACCAAGGGGGCGGGCACTTGTACCCCCCGGCAGAGCCCAGCCCTTGATTCCCCGGGGTCTCAGCCCCGGCCCAGGGTGGGCAGTGCCCAGGGCGGGCCGCCCATTCTTGGAATGTCTCCTCCCCGGGGGAGGGAGGCGCTTTTGCAGCAGGGGCTGTTCTCTGTTTACCTTGTGGGAGAAGAGCCGAATGACCTTGCCCGACGATAAAGCCCCGGGAAGCCCCCTGGCTGCTCTCCAAGTTCCTCCCCGGCTCGCCTCCCGATGCCCCAGCATCGCCTCCAGCGACAAGGTCAAGGGATGCTGCAGCTGGGGGTGTGTGAGCGGGAGGGGATCAGCCCGGCCTGCCGGCTCCTGGCACGACCTCAGTGACGATTTATGATTGATTCTCCTCCTCTGAGGGTCAGGACAAGAGGGTCTTCGTGGGGGGGCGGGTGGAAGAAGCCGGGTGCCAGCTTGGAATCACGGTGCCAGTTCCACACCAAGCAGCAGCCTGGGGTCCGACACGGAGACGGGCATGGGGGGGACCCCCGACTGCCTGCCCCAGCCCCCAGCTCTGGTGTGCTGCCCAGCCCTCTGCTCTCAGCTCCTTCCCAGGCCCTGAGAGCAGCCCCACAAACCAGGCCGGGCCTTCCCGCTCTGTGTCCAGACTGGGAGAATCTGCCGACCGGATAACCGGGTGGGGAAGGATTCGATGTTTATGGGTGAGTGTCGATAAACGTCGATTTCACACAACCGGCCAGTAGCGCTTGAAATTCACCAGAACAAGGCTTCACCGTCTACTGCCATTAACTAATTCTGATCTGTCCCCCCACCCCATTGTCTGACGCTCCGTAACGTCCCGCCGCTGTGCCCGTCTGAATCGATGACAAATAAATAGCGATATCGCCTGTCGAAATTACACAAATAAAAAACAAACTCTGCCCAGCCTGTATCTATCCGAGGAGGGGCCGGGGGTCAGTGGGGTAACCCTCCTTCATACAATATGGGGCTTCCCCCACCCCCATGGCTGGTCTATGTTCCTGCTCTCCTGCTAACACTCCCCTTTCAGCACAAAGGCTCCTGCTTTTAGATGGAGAGGTCCCAGGTTTGATCCCCACTGACGACCCACCCAGGCGGGCGGCCGCAGGGCGGAGAAGACTAGGATGCCCGGCTAGAGACGACCCAGGATTCCACCTCCAATCTCTCTGCCTCCCACATGGCCTCTGTGGCCAAACCAATGCCCGATAAGCATCGCCGCTGTGGCCCAGTGGGCTCTGGCTTCGCAGCCCCCCAGTACCCCCTTCTCTGCCCTCCGGCGGGGATAGGGGCACGGAACGATTCCTCCGCCTCAGAGAGAGAAAAGGCCAATGGGGGCCCCCAGAGCCAGGGCAGGGCTGGCCCTCTCCCGGGCTAGGGCCAGTCCTGGGCTAATGGCTCCTGCCCCATCCCGTGGGGAGACAGTGGCACAGCTTGGGGCTCTCGGAGTCCCAGGCTGCATTTGTCCTGGCATCTCCCGCCCCCTTAGCCCTCCCGCGCCTGCCCCGCTCCTGTCAGTGCGACCCCTCCAGCGGGGTCTACAGTGGCCCTTTAAGGGAGCCAGAGGCCTGGTCCCAGCATGGCCCAGAACAGGGGCATTCTGGGGGATGTAGTCTGCAGGGAGTGATGGGCGGCAGGGTCCCGGGGAGAGGTGACTGCAGAACTACCTAATGCAACTTCCTTGGCCGGCCTGGGCCAAGACCGGGAGTACACCCTGAGCCAGGGCCAGCCTCGAAAGGGTTTGGGGATGGCCTGGAGGATCCAGGAGCTCTGGGGCAGCCCTATACCAGAGGTGGGGACGGGACGGGGGCTGGCAGGGGCTGTCTGCTGGAGCCCTGCCCCAGTGGGGTGAAGGCTGTGGGTGGGGACAGTCAAAGGGGGCTTGTGTCTGGGTCTCTCCTTGCCCTGGAAGGGGCGCGGCTGCCCTCTGGCTGGAACTTACCCAGCTACGAGACTGCACACCGTGGGCCCAGCAGGGAAACTGAGGCGTGGCCCCACCCGGTGCTAGAGAGGTAAGACCCTGCTGCGTCCCCGGGGATGGGGTCTGCCCAATGCGTATATGTCTCTAGCTCCTTTAACTCCCAAAGGCTGTGCTGCTGTCCCCTCGCTAGGGCTCCAAAGACCACACCCCCCCCCCCCGCGTGCTGCACAGACTAACCGGGAATACACAAAGTACAGCCGTCACTCCTGCGCTCAGTTAAATGCAGCTACCTCTGGGGTGGGGGGTGGCCGCTGCCTCCCAGCCGTGCTGTCCAGGCGTGTGCTAAGGCAACAGGGCAGGGAGTGAGATGTGGTTAACCCCGACTCCTCCACGGGGTGCCCTGGCAGGAAGAGAGCTCTAGGTTAGTCCTTGGGTTACTAGTGTGTCTTGTACGAGCTTCTCTCCTGCATTCGCGAATCCTCGTCCGCAGGGCCCATGACCCCCGGTGGCCCCATTCTGGTTCCATGCAGCGGTGTGCGTACAGGCACGCTGGCGGTACCCTGCCCTCCCCAAGGAGCACTCCCAGCCTCTCTCACAGTGACACTCCCCCCGACCCCGACACAGGGCCAGGGCGTCGCAGCCCAGGGCTTCCAGATGGGGAAACTGAGGCACAAAGCGGGGAAGTGAGGCCCCCCCCCAGGTTTGCCCTATCGTGTACCACCCTCGGCCTGTGGCTTCTGAGCCCGGACTAGGACCCACGTCCCCTGACGCTGCGCCAGAACCGCAAGCTGCTCCTTCCCGTTCCGCTCTGGGCCGCGGGCACTCTGTGCTTCCCGGCCCCAGAGCGGCCCAGCTGCGGAGAGTGCTGGGGAGGGAGCGAGCTGGGGGCAGGGGGGGGGCGCATGGGGGTCAGGGACTCTGGGGGATTGGCAGGGTCTCTCTGGCTGAGCCGGCGGGGCCCAGAATCTCATGAAGAGCGGACTCTCTGGGCTCAGCTAAAAAGGACGAACCAGCCCGAGGGCCGGTGGGTCAAACGCCGAACTGCGGCTCACCCCGGCCGGCGGGGCCGGGAAACGCAGAGCCCAGCCAGCGCTGGGGGCTTCGGCGCCTCTGGCCTCCCTAGCCCCCAGCCCCTGGTGCATAGCCTGGGCCTACCCCCTCCCATTCTGCCCAGCTCCCCCACGGCCTGCCTTCCCCCCCCTTATCAGGCCCAGACGGCCCCGGCGGGGCGGGGTGCATAAGCTGCACTGCAATATTAATTTCCGTTGGGCTCCTGCCTCTCACGGGGGGGACGTCGCTGGGATCCAGCGAGTTGTTTTCCTTTGGGGGGGGGGCTGGGGGGGGGGGGGCGCGTGCGGGAGGGCGAGAAAAATGCTGCCAAACTGCTACTGCTTTGGCGAGGACTCCTCCGCCCCAGCCTGGTCTGCCTGAGCTTGTTCCCCTCCGAACCCGGGGGGGATCTGTCATTCCCGCGCCCCGCCCCCGCCTCTCGACCGCTCCTCCCCCTGCCCTGGTGAGGGAACCCGCTCAGGAATGATGCCCCGGGAGCAGGGGAACAGCCCCGCCAGGCCCTGCCGAGCCCCCCGCTGCTGCTCCTGTTCTTGGCTTGGGCCCCGCCTGGCTGGTTCATTCACCACAACCTCCAGCGTTAGCCCTTATCGCACGGCACAGGCTGCCGAGCGAGCTCTCGATCCTGGGCAATTCCAGAGCACTGAGCCCCGCCGCTTGCTGCGGAGATGCAGCTACCTCTGGGGCGGAACGCGGCAGCTGCGTCACAGCTCGCAGCAACGCAAACGCTTAGGCTGGGCCGTGAGAGTGGCTCTCACGCCCTGCAGGGGGCATTTAGGGGAACCAAATCCGGGCAACTCGGCGGGGTGTTGGCACCGCACATGGTCATTGGCCCATTTTTCCCTTTTAAGGACTGACCCCACTCCCTGCCGCAGCGAGGGTTCCCTGGAGGGTTGTCCTTCCCGGTACCCGTCACTGGTTCAGCACAGATCCCTAGATTCCCGGCCCAGAGGGACCCTGGCGATCATCTAGACTGACCAGCCGTATGACACCGGCCACCAGGACTGCCCCCAAAGCCATTCCTGGAGCAGATCATAGAATCATAGAATCCCAGGGTGGGAAGGGACCTCAGGAGGTCATCTAGTCCAATCCCCTGCTCAAAGCAGGACCAATCCCGAATTTTTGCCCCATATCCCCAAATGGCCCCCTCAAGCATTGAACTCACAACCCTGGGTTTAGCAGGCCAAGGCTCAAACCACTGAACTATCCCTCCCCCCTCAGATCCCTCGGACACGCATCCCATCGGGGTTATAAAGGGTCAGAGAATCCCCCAGGCTCCCTGGTAACTTGGGCCAATGACCCAAAGTGCAGAAAGCAGCGTCATCCCTGGCACAGAAGGGGAAACTGAGGCACAGATGTCCGCTAAACCACACAGCCTCCCGGTTCTTATCTCGCTGCCAGGGCAGCCCAGCGAGGGGCCCACCGAAGCCAATGGGAAGCGTTCGGGCACTCGGGGAGTTCTGACGTGGTCGCCACTCCAGGCTCTGCTGCAGGACACAGAGTAATTATTCCTGCTCCTATGCCCCTGCTGTGCTCAGCATGTGGGGATATCTGCCGTCAAGGGACTGCCGGAGGGGAGGGGGCTGGGCTGGCCCTGCAGCTCGGGAACTGGCCCTGCGGCTCGGGAACTGGCCCTGTGGCTCGGGTGCAGGCTTCCCACTGGGACTTTGGTCACAAGCGGCACCGGTCGGTCCCAGCCTCGTCCCCAGGAGAAATTGCTCACCACCCAGCAGCCAGGCACTATTCCCCCATATCTGCTCAGGGACTCCCAAGTACTGGATGCCGTTGCTACTGCAGGTCAGGAAGTTGGTACGTTTTCGGGTGTGTGTGGGGCTGGGCTAGCAGGGGGCTGTGGGTCGGGAGTGAGGGGCACCGGCAGAGCTGGGGGGAGCCCAAGGCTGGGCTAGCAGGGGGCTGCGGGTTAGGATTGAGGGGCGCCGGCGAGCTGCATGTGGAGCGGTACGTCTCTCAGGAGTGTTAAATTCCACCTAATCCAGCCAGATATTGGGGGGCGAACTCCTGCCGAACATACACAGAAATATGTATTCATCCTCCGGCAGTGCCCAGCGGCGCTGAACGCAGCCTAGGGAGACCCGGTCCCTGCCCCAGCGAGCTCACAAACTAGCATAGATCGTAGGGGAGGGGCCTGCAATCTAATTAGCCCGGTTCAATCTACGACCCAACACAAACTGCAGGAGAAGAACCTTTCCCCGGGAGCCTGCCCCAGCCAATGCCCCCGATGGCTCAGCCCCATCACGCCCAGTTTCTCCCCAGCCCAGGCTGCCAGTCCCAACCAACTATACCCCAGCCCCCAGCCCGGTCTGGTTCTTGTCCCCGCTGCGTTTTCGTGGGGCTGCCTCTTTCTCCAGCATCTTGGGCACCAGCCAACGGGAGGGAAACATACCCCCGGGTCCCACCCAGCACCTCGCTGCAGCCTGTCTCTGCCCCACGGCGCCGTCTCTGAGTCCCAGCGCCACAGCAGCCGAGAGCAGCAATTGCAGGGAAAGTCTTAGTCACTCTGTGGGGACGGTGCATGGGCTCTCAGGTCTAGTGTAGGCGCTGTGGGGCTGGAGCGTGCTCAGTGCAGACGGAATCTGCTGAGAATTTAGCTGCCAGATGCTAACAAGGCTCTACCGAGCACGTGCAAGCGGGTTTCTTCTCTAAGTCTGGACCAGACGGTGGTGGATTTTCGCCACGACGGCAAAAGGCAGATCTCTGACACCAGGGCACATTCCCCACCCCCCACCACCAAGGCCCTGCTCCAAAGCATGGAGGCGTTAGCGCGTCTCAACCCAACAGCGACAAGAATTGCCTGCAAAATGGGCAATCGTCTAACCCTCTGCTCCTGTTCTTGGCACCGGCTGAGTCATTCCTTGCTAAAACGTTCCCCAAAACTTCAGCCGGAAGCCGACGCCCGGCGTGGAGACCTTCAGCCGGACGTGGTGAAATCTGGCAAAGCGACAAGCACCTGATGGCAGGGTCTTAAAATGCCAGTGGCAGGCGACCGGCACGCTCGGTGATGCTGCCAGGTCTGCGGGCAATCTGCCCGTGGCGAGAGCCGCTGGCTAGCGGCTTGCGGACACAGGGTGGATGTGAGTCTAGGCGAGGGGAGAGGCGAGGCTTTACGGCGCCGTTCAGGCCGGGGGTCCGGCTCCAGGGGCCACCAGGGACAAGCCCTGGAGCGGGGAGAAGCGGATGAATATCTGAGCAAGGCTGGGAAGCGTCGTGGGGGGGGGGGGCGGGAATACATCACTGTGAGATGGGGGAGCCAGTGAGGGGGGTGGAGTCGAGGGGGGAGCCAAAGACGGCTGGGGGGGGATTGCACCGTCTCATCTTGTGGACCCTGGCCATGGCCGGGATGTGCCAAAGACAAGTCCCTGGGGTTCCGGGCCAGAGTGACGCCCCGGCTCCCTGGAGAGCCCTCCACCCCTTCTGCCCTGCCTGCAGCACCGAGACTCCAGCCAGCCCCCTGCTGGGTCTCCTAGCCCAGCCTAGCCCCCTCTGGCTAGGGGGAGAGAGTGCTGCATGGCCCACATGTCTAATTGCATTGAGATGTGGGGGGGGGGGGGGGGGGGCCTGGGGAGCCCAACACCCCCGCGACGCCGTTGCCCGAACTGGTATCACAGCAGTTAGCTTGATCGTCCCCTGGGCTGCGTCCGGCAGTTCAGAAACCCCCCAGGCCTGCAAGGAGCCCCGTGGAATTAACGATTGATGCCCAGACTGTGACTCGCTCCCATCTGCTCCTGCACGCAGGGACCGCGCACTCAGCTGCGGTTCTTTACACGCAAGGCAGTTGTGGGGAAGCAGCTAACTGGAATATGGCTCACTGCAGGTCACGTGCGGGCGCCTACACAACTGGACGAAAAGTCACGTGGCTGGTGACTCAGCCCATTGGCAAATCATCACTTGGCCTAAAATCCAGCCGGTCCTGCCAATAGCACCTTCCGGCTGAGACGCTTGAAGCCCTTTATAAATATTCCTCACTTAAGCCCTGTGGCTTGGGTAGTATTGCCCCCATTTTATGGATGGGGAAACTGAGGCACGGGGCAATTTTAGTGATTTGAATAAAATCACACAGCAAGTCTAAGGTACAGTCAGGGGCTCCTAATCCTATGGATTAAGCACCCTGGGAGGATTACCTTCACCCTAAGCAAGGACTCGAACTCGGAGTCCTGGATCACAGGCTCCCCCGCTCAGACCCACTAGAACATGCATCTTCTAGATGCTAGAAAAAGAAGATCAGGGGCTGCTCTTCACTCTCTCTCCTGAGAGAACAAGGGAACAAGCAATGAAAGCGAAAGGCACCAAATTCACAGTGGATAAAAGGGTTGATACTCTCACACGGGTGGTTACCTAGTGGCAGTGAGTTCCACAGGTTATCAAGGAAGCCAAGGGCTTAGCAGGATTCACAAGCTGATCCAAACACCGATGGTTACGTCAGACGAGATAAGACCGACAGCCAGTGGGACCGTCCCTCCAGCGTCAGGCGTGAGTCCCCCATTTTAGGGGCTTCGGAGGAACCTGCCCCCCCAGGCACTTTGTTCCAGAAGGGGGCAGTCGAGGGCCCGTTGCTCTGAAGCTGCTGGGGCTGGCCAGGTCTGAGCCAGGGCGCTGGGCTGGATGGACCCTTCTCTGATCCCGTCTGTTTTCCTGCTCTCCGCCGCGTTCTGCGTGCCCAGAAAACGCCACCGCGAGAGCATGGTGCCCGTGGACCCTGGTGTCTCGTGCAAACCAGGACACGTGCAAGCGAGCAGCGGGACACAGAGACGCCTGCCTCGCACCCGGCTGGCCGACAGGGATACAAAAGTCCATGGTGACGGTGACAGTCCATCCACCAAGGCTCGTGAGCGGGGTTGCGGGGCTCCACTTTCCCTGAGAGTTGGGGTCCTTAGCTGGCCCCAGGTTGGCCAGGTTCACATCTGCCCCGTACTTTCAGATGGATACAGGAGAGCGCAAGGCCGCCCTGTACAGGCTGGCGTCCGATCCTCCCCACTCGGCCCTCCGTCGCCCCAGAGCACCTGCCCAGCTGGGGGAGTCCAGAGAATCGAACGGAGCTGAGTCCGGGGCGCTCGGCCGCGCGATGGCCGGGGGGCTGGTCCCTTTCGGAGCAATCCCATTGGGGATGTATTCAGCACCCACCCGGGCGCTGGGCACGCTACGGCCCAGGTGCCAGGCCAGCAGCCCCGCCCTGAAGAGCGTGTGTGGGCACGGGAGAGACGATGCCAGGCGGAGGGCAATACTAAAGAGGAGGCCGGGAGGTGCCTGGTGACTCGGGGTGGGCAACACACATCTGGCTCCTCTGATGGGCCGTGTCCAGAGGAGAGGGCGAAGGTGATGGTCGTGCTCCGGGCACGGAAGCTTGGCATAAGCAGGGAGCTAGTCCAGGGGGCACAGGGCACGGGGTTTGTCATGGGCTGGACCTAAGAAAAAGGACAACACGCCCTCCTGCCCCATCATGCCGCGTCCGTCCCCGTTCGAATCCCCCTCCTTCCGGCGCGGATCTCCTCTCCGCCGAGCCCCGCCCTCGCCCGCTCTGCCGCCCGGCGCGCTGACCTGCGAGCTCACCAGCGGCACCATCCCAATCCTTAGCTCGTACGGCTAAGGTGGAATTCACCGCCTGGGGCTGCCCACCTGGGAGCGCCTCCTCCGCTGTGCCCTGCCTCGGGAAAGGGTTCCCCTGCCGGTCTGTAGCCAGGTCTCCGGGGTGGCCTGTCTCCATCGAGGGGTTTTATTCAGTTGCCCCTCCCCGTGGTGTCGGGTCTGCGGTTTTGATGACGGCGGCGTTCTCAACTGGACCTGCTGGAGTGAGTGAGCATCTGTATATACCAGCCCCCCACCCCCCACGACACTAGCACCCCTCCAGTGGGGATGGGGGGTGTCTGTGCAGGAGGCCAGGCGAGCGGCTCCGCACGGTCCCTCCCGCGCCATGCGACGGGTGCCCGGCCATGCCGCTCACACTTGCAAAGGTTAGCGGGGCTCTTTTGCCTGTGTCCCTCCGCTGCACAGGCCGGGGAGAGGACGGCTCAGCTCACGGCTTCGGCAGCAGACCGGCACACCAGGCCTCGGTCTGCCTGTGGCCCTGCAGACGTCACGCCTCTGCTCCTTAGTTCCCGACCTGTGAAATGGGGACAAGTCCTTCCTTTCTCCCCACGCCCTTTGCCTGGCTCGCCTGGAAGCTCCCTGGGCCCGGGGCTGTCTTATTATGTGTATGTGCAGCACCCGGCACAATGGCAGCTTGGCCTTGGTTGGGGGCTCCAGGCTCTACCGGAATACAACTAATTAATACGGCGCCTTAGCTGCCTTGAGTCCAGCTGTGCAGGGCTTCGGAGAGCCAGCCGTGCCTCTAGAAGGGGCCAATTGCAGCTTTTCTAGACTGCCGGGCCTTCTTGCTTGGGACTTGCAGGGCTACAGGCAAGCCCGCTGCGTCCCACTGCGAAGCCAGGAACGTCCCTCACCCCATGGTCTAACGCTCCCTTTCCAGCCTGACAGGATCACCAAGTAGTGAGGGCGAGAGCCACCGCTGCACGGAGGTCTGGCGTGTTGAAAGTAGTCCCAGCGGAGACAGATTAGTGGGCAAAGTGTGGGTGAGTCCAAGGGGCATGCCACACTGGGAAAGGATGGAGTAAACCCTGTCACGGGGCCCTGTTGTTCCTCTGTCACGGCCACAGGTAGGCGGCACGCCCAGACACTATGCTAGGACGACGTGAATGAGCAACGGAAGAGAGGAAATGCTGACATTGCTGGGAATAACCTTAACTCTGCCCTCTTTTGGAGCAGCAAAAGCGCGGTTCGCCTCGTTCTCAACACACGCTCGCACCTCACAACCGGCGTGAACCGCAACACTCCAAAGCTTTTCCCAGGACGAGGTTTAGCCCCCGCCGACCCGCTGCGCGCCCCGGCGGTTATTCCAGAGCTGTGCAGAGCCCAGCACAGCGACGGCCCGAACACAAACCTCCTAGTAGCAGAGCTGTTTAAAAGCAGCTCGCCGGGATTTTCTGATGCAATGGGACGCGCGTTTCTTTCGCAGAATCAACATCCCCCCAAACTTCCCCCCCAGGCTAAGAGCAGGCCTGGAAAATCTCCGCCCAAGCTTGAAAGTGCTATAAAGTTACGAGCGACTCTAAACTGGGTGCAGATGGTGCTGCCTTGCTCTAGATCCATATCAGAATTCACTCCAGTGGACCGGCTCCTGATTTATCCTCATGTAAACGAGAGCCAAATTTGGACCAAGCAGCTCTTATGTGTACACCTGTGTTTGTCTGCCTGCAGGGGAGCGTACGCGGATCTGAGTGAGAATCTCTCAGAAGAAATATGGGAGCTCGGGGAACGTGTGGAGGTGAGACAGGGGACGGTGTCCACGTGTAGGAGGCGTGTACATGAACACGTATTTGACACGTACGTTAAGGGCCAGGCAAAGGGGCTTGGATAAAATGAGAACTGATCCGAATCTTGCCCTAAGCCCAAACTGAACTTTTTCTGAGCTTCTGAAAAACCGAGTTCGCGTCTTGTGACTTTCCGCACTTCCTAGTGATGTCCAGACCCCAATACGGCCTCGCGCGCGGACGGAACCGGCCACGCCGACAACAGAGACAGCACGGAGCATGTGACCAAATGACCCAGGGACGGAGTCGGGCTGTTCCCCGGGGGGGCGACCGCGCTGATTGAAATGGCGCGCCTTTGGGTTTACACCTGGGGCGACGGCGCGGAATCCGGGCCAGCGTGCGGAGGAGCAAGTAAAGGACCGGGTCCGAAGAGAACTGAGACGGGGGGAGCGAGAAATGAAGGAGTTGGTTTACAGGAGGAGAGGATTCAGCAAGGATGAGAAAGGAGAGGGTGTTGGCGGGGGAGGGACATAAAAACCAGATCAAAAGGCAGAGGGGTTGAAATGTTAGGGATGGTGGAAGGTTTCCTGCCGTGCTCCCTGCCCAGCGTTAGAGTATGAGATTATTAGTAGCAGGCAGCAACACACCTGGGAGCACCTATAATTAACCCCATCATGACCGACCTCTCTGTGACCTGCAAAGTTCAGGGAGCGCCGCTCTCCCTCCCAGCTAGAGAGAGGGAGCAAGAAAAGAAATAGCCATGAGAGGGAAGGAGGGGGAAAGTGAGCCGGAGAACAAGGGGAACCTTTTCCCCTTGCCGGGGGTATATTCTGTACTAGTTATTCCGAGTTAACCAGGGTGATTTGCTTGGTTTTGTCAGGAGACACCTGCCCCGATCGCTTGTCTCCAGCTTTCCCGAAGGCCTGCACGTCCCTGGGACCTCCCTGCAGACTCCCAGCGAACAAGAGCCCGGAGCAGGATGGCTATTGAAGAAGAAGAAGGCGGGGTACCAGAGCTGAGCATGCAATTCTACGCCTGCTCGCTGGCCCGGGGAAAATCCCACGGCAACACAGGGCTGCTGGCACATTTTGTATAGTGGGGGCGCTGAACCAAACCCACAACCCCTGTCTGTGACGGAAACCGCTTCCAGCCGGGGGAGCGTTGCACCTAGGGAAACGCTGTCGCAGGAGGCAGCGAGACGGACAGCGCCTGTCTGACGACTGGCTGAGCCCATGTTGATTTCATCGGGCGGCCACTCCCACTGTCTCGAAAGCAAGCTGCATCTGGGGGGGCGGCACTTTTTTTTAAAACGCCCTCCCATTTTCCCCTGTGTTTCATCCGCCCATGGAATCAGCCGGCGGGGAGTGGGGCAGGCCGCTTGGAAGTGGAAGAAAAGCCACAGGGCCTTCATTTTCTGGCCTGGCTAAACCATTGTCCACCGTTACAGTAGCCAGCCAAGATCAGTGCCCCCTGCGCTAGGGCTGGACGGACCGTCACCAGAGACAGTGCCCGCCCTGAAGGGATTCTACTTTAAATACCCCGGGCAGATAAATGGTGGAAGGAGAAACAGAGACACACAGTGGGGCAGTGGCTGGCGCAGGTCTGGGGCAGAAGCCGAAACAGGCCACAGACTAGTCCAGGGCTCTCCCGAAGTGTGGGCAAAGTGTCGCTGGCTGGGTAGGTTCCTCCCTGGAGGGCCAGGTTGCCGTCCGCTAACTGAGGATCGGGCCCATGTTGTTTTATTCCAGCCTCTGGGCTCACACACAAACGCTGTTTGTTGTGGACTGATTTCTCCTTGGCCATGAGTACCCAGGATGGGCTGTGTATCAGTCTATATTCTTGCATGACGATTGGTGGCTCTAGGCTGAGGGTTTGTGTTTGGTCACGTCATTGGCAGTTGGGTGATTTTTTAAAATTAAACTCTTTTCTTTTCTGAAGCAACGAAAAAACAACCCTGGCTGACCCTTCGCCCTGATCTCCCCCCGCCGGCGCTGCCAACACACACAACACCGCCCCTCGCAATAAGACGAGCCATCTTTTAGATGAGACGCAAATCCAGACCCCGCTGCCGTCCAAGACCCTGCAGCGCTCTCGCCGAGAGCGGGGTGCTAAGTCTGATGTCCTGGCCAAACTCCGGCTGGAGTAATCATCTTCTGGGTAAACGCCCATTGATTTAAATGGGGCCACAGTTTCACCCTCTGTCTCCTTTATCCCTCATGCAGTTTCGATGGCATGCAGGATTTCCTATCACTTTCCACCCGAAATACACTGCTTGGTGATACTAGTCCAGGCTGCTGCACTCCTCCCCAGAGCCGGCTGCACCCGCGTACTTTGCCTTTGCCATCGCTAGCTCCCGGAGCTCTGCTGAAGTAGAGCATTGCTAGTCGGAGGATGATAAGAGTAAGCCGAGATCAAGAGATAGAGCGGGTGCGTTAAGCAACAGACTGAGAAACAGCCAGGAGGAAAAAAGTAAATCTGTCAGTCACCATGGGAGGCTGCCTCCAGGAAAATAAATGTTTGCCATTGTCTGCCTGGGATCTGTGTGCACGCTGCCCTTACACATGCTCGCGGATCCCTATATGCCCCGTACACCCTCCCCGGCAGCCAAATTCCAATGCAACTGCGTCTCCGTGTCCCTTGAGCGCCTCCTTCCCCGGTAGACAAATACAGTAGGTCCTACTGAAATGCGACAGAGTAAAGGGCCAGATCCTTCAGTGCTCTGTGCTGATTTAAACCAGGTTTAAAGCTGTTTCTCCCCAGCGTTCCCGCCCCCGTCTGGGCAGCCACCTGCCCTTGTCCCGGCGAAGGGGACCCCGCGGTGGGCAACGTCGGCCCTGGCTGGGAGGCCAAGGGGAGGGAGAGGGGGAGGCGAGCTTTGCGTTCGGGGTCAGGAGAGGGGGACAATGTGGAGATGAATCGCCTGGGAGCGTGAATTACGGCCCGGACTGCTCGGCGGGGGCTGGAATCCAAGCACTTAAAAGCGGATAAAGACGGGCTCGGCAAAATTCTTCCTAGATTGAACTCGTTCATGTTTCGACAGATCCCCGGGCTTTCCAAGGCTGGGTCCCGGCTGCAGCTCCTGTCGTGAACCCCCCACCCCCGCCAGGATCCTGCCTCGCAGGCTGCACCTTTGATGCCGGCACCATTACAAACGGGGGGGGGGGGGGGGTTGTCCAGGCTGCTCCGGCCCGGGGGGGGCCGCCTCACGCTAGCCCCCGCCTTTTAATTAAAGTGGACTTATTGGAGGGAAGACAGGAGCAGGCGGGGAGGGGAGGGGACTCCACGACGCCCCCAGGCTTGCGAAGGCGCCGATCCAGGGGGGCACATGCTGAAACCCTTGTACAGCTGTTACCCACGCCGTGCTCAGCTCATTGCCTCCAGCTGCCTGTGGACTGATCCCAGCTCCACCGGTATAAACCCCGAGTAACTGCCCCGCCGGCTGAGTGAACCCTGAGTAACTCCCACAATGCCCGAGTAACTGCCCCGACACCTGAGTGAACCCTGAGTAACTCCCTCAATGCCCGAGTAACTGCCCCGCCGGCTGAGTGAACCCTGAGTAACTCCCACAATGCCCGAGTAACTGCCCCGCCGGCTGAGTGAACCCTGAGTAATGCCCCCAACGCCCGAGTAACTGCCCCGCCGCCTGAGTGAACCCTGAGTAACTCCCTCAATGCCCGAGTAACTGCCCCGCCGGCTGTGTGAACCCTGAGTAACTCCCTCAATGCCTGAGTAACTGCCCCGCCGGATGAGTGAACCCTGAATAACTCCCACAATGCCTGAGTAACTGCCCCGACGCCTGAGTGAACCCTGAGTAACTCCCTCAATGCCCGAGTAACTGCCCCACCGGCTGTGTGAACCGTGAGTAACTCCCTCAATGCCCGAGTAACTGCCCCACCGGCTGAGTGAACCCTGAGTAATGCCCCCAACACCCGAGTAACTGCCCCGCCGGCTGAGTGAACCCTGAGTAACGCCCCCAACGCCCAAGTAACTGCCCTACCGGCTGAGAGAACCCTGAGTAACTCCCTCAACGCCCGAGTAACTGCCCCACCGGCTGAGTGAACCCTGAGTAACGCCCCCAATGCCCGAGTAACTGCCCCGCTGGCTGAGTGAACCCCGAGTAACACCCCCCAATGCCCGAGTAACTGCCCCGCCAGCTGAGTGAACCCTGAGTAACGCCCCCAACGCCCGAGTAACTGCCCCGCCGGCTGAGTGAACCCTGAGTAACTCCCTCAATGCCCGAGTAACTGCCCCGATGCCTGAGTGAACCCTGAGTATTGCCCCCAATGCCCGAGTAATTGCCCCGCCGGCTGAGTGAACCCTGAGTAATGCCCCCAACGCCCGAGTAACTGCCCCGCCGGCTGAGTGAACCCTGAGTAATGCACCCAATGCCCGAGTAACTGCCCCGCCGGCTGAGTGAACCCTGAGTAATGCCCCCAACACCAGAGTAACTACCCCGCCGGCTGAGTGAACCCTGAGTAACGCCCCCAACAGCAAAATAACTGCCCCGCCGGCTGAGTGAACCCTGAGTAATGCCCCCAACACCAGAGTAACTGCCCCGCTGGCTGAGTGAACCCTGAGTAACTCCCACAACGCCCGAGTAACTGCCCCGCCAGCTGAGTGAACCCTAAGTAATGCCCCCAATCAGTGATTTCCCTACACCCCCCCTGAATTTCCCCAACACCCCCCCAGTTTTGTGGACTAGTTACATGCCAATTTAGTGACACACACACCCCCAGTAAATTCGAACACCCCCCCCCAATTTCAATTCCTGGGGAGGCCACTGCCCCCAACGCCCAAGTAACTTCCCCACTGGCTGAGTGAACCCTGAGTAACATCCCCAATGCCTGAGTAACTCTCCCAACACCAGAGTAACTGCCCCAATGCCCGAGTAACTGCCCCGCCGGCTGAGTGAACCCTGAGTAACTCTCCCAATGCCCGAGTAACTCCCCCAACGCCCGAGTAACTGCCCCGCCGGCTGAGTGAACCCTGAGTAACTCTCCCAATGCCCGAGTAACTCCCCCAACGCCCGAGTAACTGCCCCACCAGCTGAGTGAACCCTGAGTAACATCCCCAATGCCTGAGTAACTCTCCCAACACCAGAGTAACTGCCCCAATGCCCCAGTAACTGCCCCAAAGCCTGAGTGAACCCTGAGTAACGCCCCCAACGCCCGAGTAACTGCCCCGCCGGCTGAGTGAACCCTGAGTAACTCTCCCAACGCCCGAGTAACTCCCCCAACGCCCGAGTAACTGCCCCGCCGGCTGAGTGAACCCTGAGTAACTCTCCCAATGCCCGAGTAACTCCCCCAACGCCCGAGTAACTGCCCCACCAGCTGAGTGAACCCTGAGTAACATCCCCAATGCCTGAGTAACTCTCCCAACACCAGAGTAACTGCCCCAATGCCCCAGTAACTGCCCTGAAGCCTGAGTGAACCCTGAGTAACGCCCCCAACGCCTGAGTAACTGCCCCGCCGGCTGAGTGAACCCTGAGTAACTCTCCCAACGCCCGAGTAACTGCCCGGCCGGCTGAGTGAACCCTGAGTAACTCCCCCAACACTCATGAATAACTCCCCCAGCAGCTGGATGAACGCTGAGAAACTCCACCAATACCCCTCTAGCTCCCCAACGCCCGAGTAATGCCCCCAGCCGCTGTGTACTCGGGGGCTATGGGGCAAGTGAGGCAGTTGCCCCCCCCCCCAGGTTTATATGCCTCCCCCCATTCCGATTTTGCGGGCTAGGATTTAACCCGACGTGAGGCTGGATCCGCGGACACACAGGAATGTCCCTGGACCGATGCCCCCGTGTGTAAACCCTCCCCGAGCTCCCCGATCCCAGCGGCTCTGACGCCGGCAGGTCCCGGGCTGGGAGTCTCCGCTCCCCGCCCGCCCCGGAGGTGAGCGCTCCTCGGCCGCGGGGCTCCGGGGGGCTGGCCCGGGGCTGGGGCGGAGGAGCCCCCGGGTCGCGGCTACTCACCACCAGAGCCCGATGATGTTGGCGGGGCAGAGCAGGACGAAGAACAGCCCGAGCTGGGCGCGGGACGGGGGCAGCATCGTGGGGCGCAGGTAGAGCGCGGCGGGCGCTCCCCGGCTGCCTGGTCCGGGGCGGGGGCGGGCGGCTCCCGAGGAGGAGGGACAGGGCTGCGAACGCCTCTGCCTCCGCCAGGGAAACCGGAGCCCGAGGGGACGGGGCGGGGGGGGCGGCGAGCGCCAATTCCGGGAGCGCAGCGATGGGGATCGGCCGCCGGCAGCCAGAGCCCCGGGGCACCGAGCCGCGCCGGCCGGAGCGCAGCGCCCCGGCCCCGGGAGCGCCCGGTCTGACACCGCGGGGCCCGGACCCCCGGACCCAGCCCGGCAGAGCGGCGCCCGGACCCCAACCCCAGCCCGGCAGAGCGGCGCCCGGACCCCCAACCCCAGCCCGGCAGAGCGGCGCCCGGACCCCCAACCCCAGCCCGGCAGAGCCGTGCCCGGACCCCCAACCCCAGCCCGGCAGAGCGGCGCCCGGACCCCCGGACCCAGCCCGGCAGAGCGGTGCCCGGACCCCCAACCCCAGCCCGGCAGAGCGGTGCCCGGACCCCCAACCCCAGCCCGGCAGAGCGGCGCCCGGACCCCCAACCCCAGCCCGGCAGAGCGGCGCCCGGACCCCCAACCCCAGCCCGGCAGAGCGGCGCCCGGACCCCCAACCCCAGCCCGGCAGAGCCGTGCCCGGACCCCCAACCCCAGCCCGGCAGAGCCGTGCCCGGACCCCCAACCCCAGCCCGGCAGAGCGGTGCCCGGACCCCCAGACCCAGCCCGGCAGAGCGGTGCCCGGACCCCAACCCCAGCCCGGCAGAGCGGTGCCCGGACCCCAACCCCAGCCCGGCAGAGCGGTGCCCGGACCCCAACCCCAGCCCGGCAGAGCGGTGCCCGGACCCCAACCCCAGCCCGGCAGAGCGGTGCCCGGACCCCCAACCCCAGCCCGGCAGAGCCGTGCCCGGACCCCCAACCCCAGCCCGGCAGAGCCGTGCCCGGACCCCAACCCCAGCCCGGCAGAGCGGCGCCCGGACCCCCGGACCCAGCCCGGCAGAGCGGCGCCCGGACCCCCGGACCCAGCCCGGCAGAGCGGCGCCCGGACCCCCAACCCCATCCCGGCAGAGCGGCGCCCGGACCCCCAACCCCAGCCCGGCAGAGCGGTGCCCGGACCCCAACCCCAGCCCGGCAGAGCGGTGCCCGGACCCCCAGACCCAGCCTGGCAGAGCTGTGCCCGGACACCAACCCCAGCCCGGCAGAGCGGTGCCCGGACCCCCAGACCCAGCCTGGCAGAGCGGTGCCCAGACCCCCAGACCCAGCCTGGCAGAGCTGTGCCCGGACACCAACCCCAGCCCGGCAGAGCGGCGCCCGGACCCCCAGACCCAGCCTGGCAGAGCTGTGCCCGGACACCAACCCCAGCCCGGCAGAGCGGCGCCCGGACCCCAACCCCAGCCCGGCAGAGCGGTGCCCGGACCCCAACCCCAGCCCGGCAGAGCGGTGCCCGGACCCCAACCCCAGCCCGGCAGAGCGGTGCCCGGACCCCAACCCCAGCCCGGCAGAGCGGTGCCCGGACCCCAACCCCAGCCCGGCAGAGCGGTGCCCGGACCCCCAGACCCAGCCCGGCAGAGCGGTGCCCGGACCCCAACCCCAGCCCGGCAGAGCGGTGCCCAGACCCCCAACCCCAGCCCGGCAGAGCCGTGCCCGGACCCCCGGACCCAGCCCGGCAGAGCGGCGCCCGGACCCCCAGACCCAGCCCGGCAGAGCGGTGCCCGGACCCCAACCCCAGCCCGGCAGAGCGGCGCCCGGACCCCCGGACCCAGCCCGGCAGAGCGGCGCCCGGACCCCCGGACCCAGCCCGGCAGAGCGGCGCCCGGACCCCCAACCCCAGCCCGGCAGAGCGGTGCCCAGACCCCAACCCAGCCCGGCAGAGCGGTGCCCGGACCCCCAGACCCAGCCTGGCAGAGCTGTGCCCGGACACCAACCCCAGCCCGGCAGAGCGGCGCCCGGACCCCCGGACCCAGCCCGGCAGAGCGGTGCCCGGACCCCCAACCCCAGCCCGGCAGAGCGGCGCCCGGACCCCCAACCCCAGCCCGGCAGAGCCGTGCCCGGACCCCCAACCCCAGCCCGGCAGAGCGGCGCCCGGACCCCCGGACCCAGCCCGGCAGAGCGGTGCCCGGACCCCCAACCCCAGCCCGGCAGAGCGGCGCCCGGACCCCCAACCCCAGCCCGGCAGAGCGGCGCCCGGACCCCCAACCCCAGCCCGGCAGAGCGGTGCCCGGACCCCAACCCCAGCCCGGCAGAGCGGTGCCCGGACCCCAACCCCAGCCCGGCAGAGCGGTGCCCGGACCCCCAACCCCAGCCCGGCAGAGCCGTGCCCGGACCCCCAACCCCAGCCCGGCAGAGCCGTGCCCGGACCCCAACCCCAGCCCGGCAGAGCGGCGCCCGGACCCCCGGACCCAGCCCGGCAGAGCGGCGCCCGGACCCCCGGACCCAGCCCGGCAGAGCGGCGCCCGGACCCCCAACCCCATCCCGGCAGAGCGGCGCCCGGACCCCCAACCCCAGCCCGGCAGAGCGGTGCCCGGACCCCAACCCCAGCCCGGCAGAGCGGTGCCCGGACCCCCAGACCCAGCCTGGCAGAGCTGTGCCCGGACACCAACCCCAGCCCGGCAGAGCGGTGCCCGGACCCCCAGACCCAGCCTGGCAGAGCGGTGCCCAGACCCCCAGACCCAGCCTGGCAGAGCTGTGCCCGGACACCAACCCCAGCCCGGCAGAGCGGCGCCCGGACCCCCAGACCCAGCCTGGCAGAGCTGTGCCCGGACACCAACCCCAGCCCGGCAGAGCGGCGCCCGGACCCCAACCCCAGCCCGGCAGAGCGGTGCCCGGACCCCAACCCCAGCCCGGCAGAGCGGTGCCCGGACCCCAACCCCAGCCCGGCAGAGCGGTGCCCGGACCCCAACCCCAGCCCGGCAGAGCGGTGCCCGGACCCCAACCCCAGCCCGGCAGAGCGGTGCCCGGACCCCCAGACCCAGCCCGGCAGAGCGGTGCCCGGACCCCCAACCCCAGCCCGGCAGAGCGGTGCCCAGACCCCCAACCCCAGCCCGGCAGAGCCGTGCCCGGACCCCCGGACCCAGCCCGGCAGAGCGGCGCCCGGACCCCCAGACCCAGCCCGGCAGAGCGGTGCCCGGACCCCAACCCCAGCCCGGCAGAGCGGCGCCCGGACCCCCGGACCCAGCCCGGCAGAGCGGCGCCCGGACCCCCGGACCCAGCCCGGCAGAGCGGCGCCCGGACCCCCAACCCCAGCCCGGCAGAGCGGTGCCCAGACCCCAACCCAGCCCGGCAGAGCGGTGCCCGGACCCCCAGACCCAGCCTGGCAGAGCTGTGCCCGGACACCAACCCCAGCCCGGCAGAGCGGCGCCCGGACCCCCGGACCCAGCCCGGCAGAGCGGTGCCCGGACCCCCAACCCCAGCCCGGCAGAGCGGCGCCCGGACCCCCAACCCCAGCCCGGCAGAGCCGTGCCCGGACCCCCAACCCCAGCCCGGCAGAGCGGCGCCCGGACCCCCGGACCCAGCCCGGCAGAGCGGTGCCCGGACCCCCAACCCCAGCCCGGCAGAGCGGTGCCCGGACCCCCAACCCCAGCCCGGCAGAGCGGCGCCCGGACCCCAACCCCAGCCCGGCAGAGCGGCGCCCGGACCCCCAACCCCAGCCCGGCAGAGCGGCGCCCGGACCCCCGGACCCAGCCCGGCAGAGCGGCGCCCGGACCCCCAACCCCAGCCCGGCAGAGCCGTGCCCGGACCCCCAACCCCAGCCCGGCAGAGCCGTGCCCGGACCCCCAACCCCAGCCCGGCAGAGCGGTGCCCGGACCCCCAGACCCAGCCCGGCAGAGCGGTGCCCGGACCCCAACCCCAGCCCGGCAGAGCGGTGCCCGGACCCCAACCCCAGCCCGGCAGAGCGGTGCCCGGACCCCAACCCCAGCCCGGCAGAGCGGTGCCCGGACCCCAACCCCAGCCCGGCAGAGCGGTGCCCGGACCCCCAACCCCAGCCCGGCAGAGCCGTGCCCGGACCCCCAACCCCAGCCCGGCAGAGCCGTGCCCGGACCCCAACCCCAGCCCGGCAGAGCGGCGCCCGGACCCCCGGACCCAGCCCGGCAGAGCGGCGCCCGGACCCCCGGACCCAGCCCGGCAGAGCGGCGCCCGGACCCCCAACCCCAGCCCGGCAGAGCGGCGCCCGGACCCCCAACCCCAGCCCGGCAGAGCGGTGCCCGGACCCCAACCCCAGCCCGGCAGAGCGGTGCCCGGACCCCCAGACCCAGCCTGGCAGAGCTGTGCCCGGACACCAACCCCAGCCCGGCAGAGCGGTGCCCGGACCCCCAGACCCAGCCTGGCAGAGCGGTGCCCAGACCCCCAGACCCAGCCTGGCAGAGCTGTGCCCGGACACCAACCCCAGCCCGGCAGAGCGGCGCCCGGACCCCCAGACCCAGCCTGGCAGAGCTGTGCCCGGACACCAACCCCAGCCCGGCAGAGCGGCGCCCGGACCCCAACCCCAGCCCGGCAGAGCGGTGCCCGGACCCCAACCCCAGACCCCCAGACCCAGCCCGGCAGAGCGGTGCCCGGACCCCAACCCCAGCCCGGCAGAGCGGCGCCCGGACCCCCGGACCCAGCCCGGCAGAGCGGCGCCCGGACCCCCGGACCCAGCCCGGCAGAGCGGCGCCCGGACCCCCAACCCCAGCCCGGCAGAGCGGTGCCCAGACCCCAACCCAGCCCGGCAGAGCGGTGCCCGGACCCCCAGACCCAGCCTGGCAGAGCTGTGCCCGGACACCAACCCCAGCCCGGCAGAGCGGCGCCCGGACCCCCGGACCCAGCCCGGCAGAGCGGCGCCCGGACCCCCAACCCCAGCCCGGCAGAGTGGTGCCCAGACCCCAACCCAGCCCGGCAGAGCGGTGCCCGGACCCCCAGACCCAGCCTGGCAGAGCTGTGCCCGGACACCAACCCCAGCCCGGCAGAGCGGTGCCCGGACCCCCGGACCCAGCCCGGCAGAGCGGCGCCCGGACCCCCAGACCCAGCCTGGCAGAGCTGTGCCCGGACACCAACCCCAGCCCGGCAGAGCGGCGCCCGGACCCCCGGACCCAGCCCGGCAGAGCGGCGCCCGGACCCCCGGACCCAGCCCGGCAGAGCGGCGCCCGGACCCCAACCCAGCCCGGCAGAGCGGCGCCCGGACCCCAACCCCAGCCCGGCAGAGCGGTGCCCGGACCCCAACCCCAGCCCGGCAGAGCGGTGCCCGGACCCCAACCCCAGCCCGGCAGAGCGGCGCCCGGACCCCCAACCCCAGCCCGGCAGAGCGGTGCCCGGACCCCAACCCCAGCCCGGCAGAGCGGTGCCCGGACCCCAACCCCAGCCCGGCAGAGCGGTGCCCGGACCCCAACCCCAGCCCGGCAGAGCGGTGCCCGGACCCCAACCCCAGCCCGGCAGAGCGGTGCCCGGACCCCCAACCCCAGCCCGGCAGAGCCGTGCCCGGACCCCCGGACCCAGCCCGGCAGAGCGGCGCCCGGACCCCCAGACCCAGCCCGGCAGAGCGGTGCCCGGACCCCAGACCCAGCCCGGCAGAGCGGCGCCCGGACCCCCGGACCCAGCCCGGCAGAGCGGCGCCCGGACCCCCGGACCCAGCCCGGCAGAGCGGCGCCCGGACCCCCAACCCCAGCCCGGCAGAGCGGTGCCCAGACCCCAACCCAGCCCGGCAGAGCGGTGCCCGGACCCCCAGACCCAGCCTGGCAGAGCTGTGCCCGGACACCAACCCCAGCCCGGCAGAGCGGCGCCCGGACCCCCGGACCCAGCCCGGCAGAGCGGCGCCCGGACCCCCAACCCCAGCCCGGCAGAGCGGTGCCCAGACCCCAACCCAGCCCGGCAGAGCGGTGCCCGGACCCCCAGACCCAGCCTGGCAGAGCTGTGCCCGGACACCAACCCCAGCCCGGCAGAGCGGTGCCCGGACCCCCGGACCCAGCCCGGCAGAGCGGCGCCCGGACCCCCAGACCCAGCCTGGCAGAGCTGTGCCCGGACACCAACCCCAGCCCGGCAGAGCGGTGCCCGGACCCCCGGACCCAGCCCGGCAGAGCAGCGCCCGGACCCCCGGACCCAGCCCGGCAGAGCGGTGCCCGGACCCCAACCCAGCCCGGCAGAGCGGCGCCCGGACCCCCAACCCCAGCCCGGCAGAGCGGTGCCCGGACCCCCAACCCCAGCCCGGCAGAGCGGCGCCCGGACCCCCAACCCCAGCCCGGCAGAGCGGCGCCCGGACCCCAACCCCAGCCCGGCAGAGCGGCGCCCGGACCCCCAACCCCAGCCCGGCAGAGCGGTGCCCGGACCCCAACCCCAGCCCGGCAGAGCGGCGCCCGGACCCCCGGACCCAGCCCGGCAGAGCGGTGCCCGGACCCCAACCCCAGCCCGGCAGAGCGGTGCCCGGACCCCAACCCCAGCCCGGCAGAGCGGCGCCCGGACCCCCAACCCCAGCCCGGCAGAGCGGTGCCCGGACCCCAACCCAGCCCGGCAGAGCGGCGCCCGGACCCCCGGACCCAGCCCGGCAGAGCGGCGCCCGGACCCCCGGACCCAGCCCGGCAGAGCGGCGCCCGGACCCCCCGGACCCAGCCCGGCAGAGCGGCGCCCGGACCCCCAACCCCAGCCCGGCAGAGCGGCGCCCGGACCCCCAGACCCAGCCCGGCAGAGCGGTGCCCGGACCCCAACCCCAGCCCGGCAGAGCGGTGCCCGGACCCCCGGACCCAGCCCGGCAGAGCGGCGCCCGGACCCCCGGACCCAGCCCGGCAGAGCGGCGCCCGGACCCCCGGACCCAGCCCGGCAGAGCGGTGCCCGGACCCCCAACCCCAGCCCGGCAGAGCGGTGCCCGGACCCCCAACCCCAGCCCGGCAGAGCGGTGCCCGGACCCCCAACCCCAGCCTGGCAGAGCGGTGCCCGGACCCCAACCCCAGCCCGGCAGAGCGGTGCCCAGACCCCCAGACCCAGCCTGGCAGAGCGGTGCCCGGACCCCAACCCCAGCCCGGCAGAGCGGTGCCCGGACCCCAACCCCAGCCCGGCAGAGCGGCGCCCGGACCCCCAACCCCAGCCCGGCAGAGCGGCGCCCGGACCCCCAACCCCAGCCCGGCAGAGCGGCGCCCGGACCCCCGGACCCAGCCCGGCAGAGCGGCGCCCGGACCCCCAACCCCAGCCCGGCAGAGCGGCGCCCGGACCCCCAACCCCAGCCCGGCAGAGCCGTGCCCGGACCCCCAACCCCAGCCCGGCAGAGCGGTGCCCGGACCCCAACCCAGCCCGGCAGAGCGGCGCCCGGACCCCCGGACCCAGCCCGGCAGAGCGGCGCCCGGACCCCCAACCCCAGCCCGGCAGAGCGGCGCCCGGACCCCCAACCCCAGCCCGGCAGAGCGGCGCCCGGACCCCCGGACCCAGCCCGGCAGAGCGGCGCCCGGACCCCCGGACCCAGCCCGGCAGAGCGGCGCCCGGACCCCCGGACCCAGCCCGGCAGAGCGGCGCCCGGACCCCCAACCCCAGCCCGGCAGAGCGGTGCCCGGACCCCCAACCCCAGCCCGGCAGAGCGGTGCCCGGACCCCCAACCCCAGCCCGGCAGAGCGGTGCCCGGACCCCCAACCCCAGCCCGGCAGAGCGGTGCCCGGACCCCCAACCCCAGCCCGGCAGAGCGGTGCCCGGACCCCCAACCCCAGCCTGGCAGAGCGGTGCCCGGACCCCCAACCCCAGCCTGGCAGAGCGGTGCCCGGACCCCAACCCCAGCCCGGCAGAGCGGTGCCCAGACCCCCAGACCCAGCCTGGCAGAGCGGTGCCCGGACCCCAACCCCAGCCCGGCAGAGCGGTGCCCGGACCCCAACCCCAGCCCGGCAGAGCGGCGCCCGGACCCCCAACCCCAGCCCGGCAGAGCGGCGCCCGGACCCCCAACCCCAGCCCGGCAGAGCGGTGCCCGGACCCCCAACCCCAGCCCGGCAGAGCGGTGCCCGGACCCCCAACCCCAGCCCGGCAGAGCGGCGCCCGGACCCCCGGACCCAGCCCGGCAGAGCGGTGCCCGGACCCCAACCCCAGCCCGGCAGAGCGGCGCCCGGACCCCCAACCCCAGCCCGGCAGAGCGGCGCCCGGACCCCCAACCCCAGCCCGGCAGAGCGGCGCCCGGACCCCCGGACCCAGCCCGGCAGAGCGGCGCCCGGACCCCCAACCCCAGCCCGGCAGAGCGGTGCCCGGACCCCCAACCCCAGCCCGGCAGAGCCGTGCCCGGACCCCCAACCCCAGCCCGGCAGAGCGGTGCCCAGACCCCAACCCAGCCCGGCAGAGCGGTGCCCGGACCCCCAGACCCAGCCCGGCAGAGCGGTGCCCGGACCCCAACCCCAGCCCGGCAGAGCGGCGCCCGGACCCCCAACCCCAGCCCGGCAGAGCGGTGCCCGGACCCCCAACCCCAGCCCGGCAGAGCGGTGCCCGGACCCCAACCCAGCCCGGCAGAGCGGCGCCCGGACCCCCGGACCCAGCCCGGCAGAGCGGCGCCCGGACCCCCGGACCCAGCCCGGCAGAGCGGCGCCGGGACCCCCAGACCCAGCCCGGCAGAGCGGCGCCCGGACCCCCAACCCCAGCCCGGCAGAGCGGCGCCCGGACCCCCAGACCCAGCCCGGCAGAGCGTTGCCCGGACCCCAACCCCAGCCCGGCAGAGCGGCGCCCGGACCCCCGGACCCAGCCCGGCAGAGCGGCGCCCGGACCCCCGGACCCAGCCCGGCAGAGCGGTGCCCGGACCCCCGGACCCAGCCCGGCAGAGCGGTGCCCGGACCCCCAACCCCAGCCCAGCAGAGCGGTGCCCGGACCCCCAACCCCAGCCCGGCAGAGCGGTGCCCGGACCCCCAACCCCAGCCCGGCAGAGCGGTGCCCGGACCCCCAACCCCAGCCTGGCAGAGCGGTGCCCGGACCCCAACCCCAGCCCGGCAGAGCGGTGCCCAGACCCCCAGACCCAGCCTGGCAGAGCGGCGCCCGGACCCCCAACCCCAGCCCGGCAGAGCGGTGCCCGGACCCCAACCCCAGCCCGGCAGAGCGGTGCCCGGACCCCCAACCCCAGCCCAGCAGAGCGGTGCCCGGACCCCCAGACCCAGCCCGGCAGAGCCGTGCCCGGCCCCCAACCCCAGCCCGGCAGAGCGGTGCCCAGCCCCCCAACCCCAGCCCGGCAGAGCGGTGCCCGGCCCCATGCTGCTGCAGTGCCCAGCCCTGAGGAGTTACTCCCAGTGAGCTCTGACAGGCCGGCCAGCCATTCGAAGCCCAACTGAGCCAAGCCAGCCCGAACCATTGAGAGCTCGGCCAAGCCAAGGCCTTGTGTCCGGAGCTGCTGGACAGACGCAGGGTGCTTCAGAGCTGATCCACCCCCTAAGTCCCCCCCGTCCTCCATCCTCCACGACACTGACCACAGATTTTCCTGGCTCCCAGCGGATATCTCTGGAGCTCCCCCCCACACACATCCCCACAGCTGCTTTAGGGGGAGGGTTAGCCCGCGAAAGGAGAGAGAAGAGAGGAAGGTGGAAAAGAGCAAGAGTGCGAGGAAGAAAGGGAAGGGGGCTGGAGCAGCGGACGGGGCAGGGGGGTGACAGGGAGGGGGCAGGATCCGTGTCGGTAAAGCCCGGGGAGCTCCCAGCAATGAGCCGATCCCGTCTCAAGTGTGGAGGGGCCCCAGAGGGGAGACAGCTCAGTGGGAATCGCGGGGGGCTGGCGGAGAATCTGGCTCAGGAGCTGGGAGACCCCATGCGCCTCCGGTCCCTCTGGCCCCCTCTCATCCCTCCCCCATGGCCCCCCGGCAGGAGTGGCTCCTACAGACCCATGGCCAAGCCTTTGTCTTGGTTGAAACGCCCCGAGCCCCTGAGGGCTAATTCCCCGGGTGGATCCATCTCCCCGATGCGGAGCGGCCCTTCCCCGGGGAATGACGCCCCAGATCTCCCTCACGGAGTCGGGCCGATTTAACGTGGGTGTGATTTTACACTGATACAGCCCCGTGCACCGGGCTGTGTGGACGCGCTTACTTCGGTTTAGTTTCAGACCAGGTGTAAACTGAACCAAGGGGATTCCACCTTTTTTCATTCGCAGACCCCCCCAACATTTCCAATGGGGGTGCGGAGCCGTGGTCGGTCGGAGGGCCCCGGGGGCCGCGGACCCCAGGCTGGAGACCACTGAGCTGAAGTGAAGCGAAGTGAAGTGAGAGTTCACCCTGGGAACCGCCGGGCGCGGGTGCAGAGCCAGGGCGGTATCTCTGCTCCGGGCAGTGGAGACGTTTCGCGGCCATACCAAGGTCAAGGTCTTGGCCCTTATCTTCAAGCACTCAGTGGCCAGGACTCCCGGGATCACACCCAGCCCACTGTTGACAGCTCCACTCTCCCAGCACCATGGAGCACTCAGGGAGGTGGGCACCGCGGGGGCTGGGGAACCAGGGCATGGGCGGGGGGGGGCAGGGGGCACACTATGTGGGGGATGGGGATACCTTGTGGGCCTGGGCAGCTGGCATCGGATGGGGACCGCGGACGACAGCTCCACTCCTCTGGCCCCGGGGGACGTTCTGCCGTCCGGGCAGAAGACAGAGAGTCCTTGGGGGCCAGTCCCAGGCTGCGGAACAAGCTTCCCTGGGAAGCAAGGACCATCCTGGCCCTGCTCCATGTGCCAGGGGCATTCTTCCCCCAGCCTCCTCGGCCAGAAACGCCGCCCAACGTGAGCGTGAAAAACAACCAAATCCTGCCCGAACAAACCGGTCCCTTGCACGCACGGCTCTCCCCGCGGGGACGGGACGCACCACGCCTTGACAGCTGTCAGTCACACCACTCGGTGCGCCATTGGAAGGTGCCCAGATGGGTGGGGTAAGAACACGCCAGTACCAGCCCCTGCCTAGTTCTGCGCTCTCCCTGCCCGGGAAGATCCGGGCTTTCCCTGCATTCTCCCAGGCAAAGCCCATGTTGTTCTTTCCAGCCTGGCTGTCCAACCTCGCTGGGTCCCCGTACAGCTCTCTCCTCCTCGTTTAGTGCCATCTGCACATTCTGGGACCCCGTTCATGAGAAGCCCTGGCCTAGCATGGCCCCTGCGGGCCCCTCTCCCGTCCCGATACCGCCTCCTTCGCTGCTACCCTTTCTTCCCCTGCTCTCGGCCAGGGGTCGGTGCCCAGCCTCCTGATCGGAATCCATCTGGAGAACAGGATCCCATCCCTAAACCCCACCGTGTCCCGTCGCCAGCGATTCCCTTTGGCGATCCTGCCCCCGGCCAAGCAGCCGAGTTGGTCTGGGGGGCCCGACTCTTCCCAGCGCCCCGTACCGGGTTTACAAAGGTGCCAGTGGCACCACGGTGCCGGGCCCGTGCTCAGAAGGGGCCCCGGCCACCCCGTACCCCTCTTATCTTCTCTTCCCTCGCCCCCGGGGGCCCAATCCAGCGATCTGAAGACGCATGTTGATGTCAGTGCCCCTGGGGTCAGCTGCTGCCCTCCCCCAGCGCTCAGGCTGAAATGGGCGGGAGTTTGGGGCAGTGGCGTGGGTAGAAGTGGAAATTTGGGCGAGCCCCGACTTTCGGGTGGGCCGGGCACTGGCAGACGGCGCTCGCTCAGCGTCTCCGCCGAGGCCACGCCCACTCCCTGGCCCTGCCGCCCCCAGACAGGGCTTCACCCGCCGAGCTGGGCGCGGGCGCGGGGCGGCTCAGCACATGGCCAGGCGGAGCAGCCGGAGCGGAGCTCTCTGGCGGGCGGGCGCGGCGCTCCGGCCTGGATTGCGGGGGCCTGAGGGAGGCTCGGGGCCGCTGGGGCAGCACCGCACCCCCGCTCAGATCTGGGTGGGCCTGGGCGCTAGGGGGGTGGTTTGGGGTCCGCAAGGCAGGCAGATGAGCCGGTCGACGAGAGCGAGGGCTGGCCCTTTAAGAGGAGTTGGGCTTAGCCTTGCCTCCTGTGGCTAGTTAGCTGCCTGCCAGGTGATGGCTGAGAGGCCAGAGATCAGCTGCTTGCCTGGGCGGACTTGGCTGGAGAACTCAACCCACCCCTGAAGCCAGGGCCTGGGACTCCTGCTGCTGGGAGCTGCGTTCGCTGCCCATCTGGCCCCACCAGCTCCTGTGAGGTTTGCTCCCCTAATACTTGCCCTGTTGCTTGACTGCCAGAGAAGCCATGGCCGGGATCTCTCTCCTGTCCCTTGTTTGAGCAGCAGCAGGAGTCAGACCTCGGTGTTTCTCCAGGCTCCCACGGCCGCCCCCAATCCGGGGTGTTGGCTAGGGTGACCAGAGAGCAAATCGGGCCCCGTTGCTTTTCGGGGAGGGGGTATAGTCGCATAAGGCAAAGCCCCTGATATCTTGCCGTCTCGTCACCCTGCCGTGTGGGGCTTTGTGAATTCCTCCCCTCCGTCCCCATCCTCGCCAGAGGCTCTCGCCACGTTCCCGGCTTCCCCGCATGCCTTTACCTGCTCCTTGTCTGCCACGTCTTCCCCGGGAAAACGGGTCCCTCGCTGCGCTTCGAAAACGCGCGCCCACCTCCAAGCCAAACCGCAAAGGCCCCAGACGCCCCTGGGACCTCTGGGCGGTTTTCTCCACCGCCACGTTTCTGGGGCTCGTTAGTCAAACTCAGGGCGGCGGGATAATGACCCGGGGGGGCTCAAGAGACAGAGGCAGATCTGCAACCGCCCCCAGAGTGGTTCAGTGATTCCCCACCAGAAGGCATCTAGGCCCTCTGAGGTTTTGCATCCACCTCAGGCTCTGGGCCGAGGCAAGGACGGAAGGGGGCAGGGGCCTGGGTGGGGGGCACGCAGGGCTATGGCGTGGTGGCGCTCGTCACCCCGGGGAGCTTCGCTTTCAGGCTCTCCGGACAGAGGGGGAGGCCCAGGAGGGCAGAAATATGAGCCCCGCCTCGGGCTGAAAAGCTCCCCCCGGCGCTTGGCATTCGAAGCCATTTTCGTATCTGCCATAAAGGGACCACGGGGCAGGTGAAAACCGTTTATCTGATGTACGAATGGCAGAAAACTCCCTTTGATTCCTTCCACGGCGGGGAGTTCAAAGGGGAAAAGTGCCAAAGCCCGTTCAGCAGAGCAGCAGGTGCGTCCGACTGCAAAAACGCAATCCATCATGTCTGCAGAAACCAGGGGGGGGGGGGGGGGCTCAGCACAGGCCCCCCCGCCTCCCTCCCTGCAGCCCCTGTGCCTGGGCAGCCCCACAGATATCCCCGGGGAACAGTATCAAGTGACAGGAGCGTAGCTTGGGATTCTAGTTTGGTGCGAAACAGCAGGGGACTATCCACCTCCGCTCTGGGATTGAAGGGGGGAGCGGGATTGCTACTGAAAGACAGATATGCGCTGTTGGCCGCCGGCACGTCGCAGGAGGGGGAGCAGCGGGGTAGCAGCGCAGTGGAGATGTGTGAATGGGATAACCGTGGGTTTGCATTGATTTATTCATGAGCGTTTCTCCTCCACGTCAGACCTGAGCCCATCTTGGACGTGAATTTAGCCTTGCCACAGTCCTGTGAGGCAGGGCGGGGTCATTATCCCTGTCCTGCAGATGGGGAAACTGAGGCAAGGAGCATCAGGGACTCCCCCACAGTCAGGGCCGGCGCCTCCACTAGGCGACCCTAGGCGGTCGCCTAGGGCGGCAGGATTTGGGGGGTGGCATTTCGGCAGCGACTCATTTCCTGGCAATGATTCGGCGGCAAGAAAAGCGGCTTCAGAGGAGCTGCTGCCGATTACGGCGGAGGAGTGCTGCTGCCTAGGGCGGCAAAAACCCTGGCACCGCTACTGCCCACAGTCTGGGAACAGAGCCCAGATCTCCTGGGTCCCAGCCCCATGCATTTAAGGCCAGCCTTTCTAAAACCGAACAAACAGATATCAAAAGGGGCCGATCCTTATCTGCCGTCGGTCGCCACCCCCTCCGTCCGCTCACTGCTGCCAGCGGAGGACCTGGCCATAGACTGAGGGGGAGGCAAAGGGATGTGGAGAGAGACCAGTCATTTGCCATCCACCCACTGCACCGACCGAGCAGATCCGGTCCTTTGTCTCTGGCTTGTTCCTGTCTCTCCCCTCCCAGCCCTCTTCCCCCCGTCTTTTGTGTTATTGCAAATTATAAAACAATTTTGTCCGGCCGTCCCGCATTCTTTTGCCTCCTGCAAGAATTTTAATGTATTTATTTTTGCTATCAGGGGAGAGCGCCCTGTTCCTAGGTCGCCCCTGCAAAGCGAGGACCGGCCGCGCCCGCTGAGGGAAATTAATGACCGAGCGGTTTTCTTCTGCTCGCAGGCCCCAATTACCTACAAGCCTTGACAACCCCTAGGGCAGGGGACTTCCAGATTTGTCTCTGCCTTGGTAAAGCGTTTCCCCACCAGAGACGCTTAATCTGCATAATACTTTGGCCACAGGGTTCAGAGGCTGCCGGGCTCTTAATGAGTGATCAGCAATTAATTGAGTTATGGTTTGCACCACGCACAGCAAAGTGTTGTAAAAGTGTTTGGTGTTATTAATCATCGTTACGCTGATGAGCAAAGTAAGCTGGGAAGGATCACAACCCTAAATGCAGCCACTTCTTGGGAGGGACGTGGCAGCTGGTTAACACAGTTTGGGACAGGAAGTGAAGATGAGCCCCCCCCCCCCCCCCCCCGTTGAAAATTCAGGGAGCATTTAGGACTGTAAATATCCTCGTCTTGCAAAAACAAGACCCCAAGAGGGGTCCCCCCCACCTTGGGACTGGTTTTAGTGCTCACGATATGGAGACAGCACCGGGGGGCTGAGAGCCATTGAGCCAAACTGTAAACCCTGGATAGCCGAGGTTTTCAAACTGCGGGTCGTAACCCAGGACTGGGTCGCGGAATGGAAGGCGCTGGGTCATGGCAGCTCTGGTCAGCACCGCCGACCGGCTGTTAAAAGTCCCAGTGCTGCCCGGCTAAGGCAGGCTCGTCCCTACCTGTCCTGACACCGCGCTGCGCCCCGGAAGGGGGCAGCAGCAGGTCCGGCTCCTAGGCGGGGGCACCACGGGACTCCGTGCACTGCCCCCGCCCCAAGCGCCGGCTCCGTGCTCTGGCCAATGGGAGCTGGGGAGGGGGGCGGTGCCTGCAGGCCGGAGCCACTTGCGCACCTCCGCCTAGGAGCCGGACCTGCTGCTGGCCACTTCCGGGGCACAGCGCGGTCCCCGGTGCCAGGACAGGCAGGAAGGTGCCTCTGCATCCTGGCTGCGCCACTGACCAGGAGCTGCCCAAGGTAAGCCCACGCCCCAACCCCCTGCCCCAGCCCTGAGCCCCCCCCCCAAACCCAGAGCCCCTTTTCTGCACCCCAAAACCCTCATCCCCGGCCCCACCCCAGAGCCTGCACCTCCAGCCCAGAGCCCTGCCCCCCTCCCACACCCCCAACCCTCTGCCCCATCCCTGAGCCCCCCCAAACCCAGAGCCCCCTCCTGCACCCCAAACCCTGCACCCCATTATCCCTGGCCCCACCCCAGAGCCTGCACCTCCAGCCCAGAGCTCTGACCCCCTCCCACACCCCAACCCCCTGCCCCAGCCCTGAGCCCCCCAAACCCAGAGCCCCCTCCTGCACCCCAAAACCCTGCACCCCATCATCTCTTGCCCCACCCCAGAGCCTGCACCTCCAGCCCAGAGCTCTGACCCCCTCCCACACCCCAACCCCCTGCCCCAGCCCTGAGCCCCCCCAAACCCAGAGCCCCCTCCAGCACCCCAAACCCCTCATCCCCAGCTCCGTTGGTTCGCAGGCATCCCCAATTTTCTTCAGACAGAAAAACCGTTTGAAAACCCCGGGCTGTATATGATAGAAACCACGTCAAGCCAGGGGGTGCGGCAGCCCCCCCAGCTCCAGCACCTCCGGACAGCACCCTCCGCAGCATCGCCAGCGCCCCCATGGAGTTAGCCCGGGGTCACCCCCCACTGCTCCCTGCAGCACCGAGCCCCCCAGCACCGCTCTGGGACAGCGCCTCCTACAGGATCCCCTGCGCACTGCCCCACATTGGCCAGCGGTGTCCCATGCATGTTCCCCCCCGCCCCACAGCTTAGCTTGCGAGAGCCGCCAGGGCCGGAGCCCCCGGTGGTCCGGTTGTTTGCAGGGAACCGCTCCATAGCCAGAGGGAGGAAGGGAAACGGGGCATCCCCGCTGGGGGAAAGCGCGGCCAGATCCAACCCAAACAGCCGGCCGCTCCGCAGGCACATACTTTCCCCTCATTCGTCTCTCCTTTATTGCCGCGGCCGCTGGCGATTAAACCCAGGGTGGCCCCATCCCCGCCCCGCCGCCTGCCCCTGCAGTGAGGTCATAGAGCCGTGTTTGTGACATCCCCGCCATCTCCATGGCAGCGCGCCGTGATGTCATCCGCATGGGGTTGCGGCCCTCCCGGCAGGAGGAGAATGATCTTATTAAAACAACAGGATCCCGGCGCAGAGAAGTAGCAGCCGGGGCACTCCGAGGCAAAACGCTGCCTCCGCCCAAGAGGGAGAGTCTGGGGGGCAGAGACGGGTCAGGGGGTTAGTCCTCAGTTCGCCCAGTGCTGCCAGCCCCGCTGTCTCACTCCTAGGCAGGGCGAGCAGATGTCCCGATTTTATAGGGACAGTCCCGATTTTGGGGGTCTTTTTCTTATAAAGGCTCCTATTACCCCCCCCACCCCGCCATCCCGATTTTTCACATTTGCTGTCTGCTCACCCTACTCCTAGGAAGAGGCCGTTTTTTCTCGTCCCTCGTCACTGGAAAGTCTGGGCCACTTCCGGCCATTTGGGGCTGTACCTTTCCCTCTCTCTCCTTTGTGCCTTGAGCGCTGGAGTAGGACGAATCTCTCCTCCCTCCCGCCAGCTGCCAGTCCGGCCGGTGGTTCTGAGTGCTCTCAGCTACTTCCAGAGCTAGCCGACGGACCCGGACTGTCCTGGGGAAGGGCCTCCCTGTCGGGAGGTCACCTGCTAGCACTGGGGCCGGGGGGCTGCTGCCCGGCCCTCACCGACTCGGGGGTGTTTCTTAAAGCCCCAGTTCCCAGCAGGCAACTCAACGGTTGCAGTCTCGCTGGCTGCAGAGCAAAGCTGGGAAACAAGCTCCCTAGGAGCTCAAAAACCAGAGGGCAAAGAAGACGCCATGTTTATTGTTAACAAAATCTTGTGATGTTTTAAAGCCAATTTCATGATTTGGGGTGGGGGGGGGGAGGCGCTGGCTTGAGATTTTTGACCCCTTGGGTGGATTTTGCTCTTCACACACCAGCAATTTGTCCCCCATTCTCCCGTGGTGAGAGCCCATCCCCCATTCTCCGGCGGATCCAGCCCTTTCAAGCAGTGAATTCTGGTGAATTGGCCCCTAAGAGGCACTGATGGATCTCGCTTTAACGTGGCTTTAAATAGCACAGGCCCAGTCTCCCTCCCGCAGCTAGTCCCCCAGACTCGGCTTCTGGGGAAATCTCCACCTTCCCAGGGAGTTGTCGCAACCGGGATTGCTGGGGCCTACAGGGCTGCAATAATGAAAGCAACATGGCAGAGACTAGCAGAGACTAGAGGGGAGCTGTGGGAATGGGGAGGGTCCTCTCAAAGAAGATAGATCTGGGGCGAGGCCAGTGGCATGAAGATGGGATAAATAAATTCAGGGTCAGAGCGGCACCGGGCCCGACGGGTGCCTGCAGGATTGGGTCCCAAGGGAGGCGGTGGTCGTGAGACGGGGAAGCACGGTAGACAGGGTTGGGGTGGGGGGGGGTGGCAAAAGTACAAGCTGGAGCATCAGGACTCCTGGGTTCCATTCCCAGCTCTCCCAGGAACTCGCCAAGTTCCGTGCCTCAGTTTCCCCCTCACTGCCATGGGGATGCTGACCCCGAGGGGCTGAGAGCTGGCAACCCCAAGTCCAACCAAGGGCCAGGGTCTGGCTGCCAGATTGTCTTGGGTTCAGCACTTGGCTTTTCTTTACTAACCCCGACCCCCGGATCCCCCAGTCGAGCAGGATCCAGGAGAAGCCAGGGGCACAGCAGGCGGGTGGCAGGCCCTGAGGGCAGGGGGCTGGGGGCAGGTTCTATTGGTGGCGCTGGCGGAGCGCGGGAACAGAAGGCAGGGCTGGCGCCGTCGCCAGGGGGCCATTGGCTGGGTCATTTGCTCCATGCAGGAGGGGGGCGGGGCCAGCTGGGCTTCCCCCGGGCCAGGGATCAGCGCAGAACGGCGAGGGCCAGACGGCGTCTCCTCTCTCCCCAGGGCAGCGTCCGCATATTGGGCTGCATTAGTAGGGGCATTTCCAGCAGATCGAGGGACGTGATTATTCCCCTCTATTCGGCACTGGTGAGGCCTCATTTGGAGTACTGTGTCTAGTTTTGGGCCCCACACTACAAGAAGGATGTGGATAAATTGGAAAGAGTCCAACGGAGGGCAACAAAAATGATTAGGGGGCTGGAGCACATGACTTATGAGGAGAGGCTGAGGGAACTGGGATTGTTTAGCCTGCAGAAGAGAAGAGCGAGGGGGGATTTGATAGCTGCTTTCAACTACCTGAAAGGGGGTTCCAAAGAGGATGGATCTAGACTGTTCTCAGTGGTAGAAGATGACAGAACAAGGAGTAATGGTCTCAAGTTGCAGAGGGGGAGGTTTAGGTTGGATATTAGGAAAAACTTTTTCACTAGTAGGGTGGTGAAGCACTGGAATGGGTTCCCTAGGGAGGTGGTGGAATCTCCTTCCTTAGAGGTTTTTAAGGTCAGGCTTGACAAAGCCCTGGCTGGGATGATTTAGTTGGGGTTGGTCCTGCTTTGAGCAGGGGGTTGGACTAGATACCTCCTGAGGTCCCTTCCAACCCTGAGATTCTATGATCCATATCCAGGGTTTTGGTTCAGTCTGTTACAGAGATGGGGGAGTGGATCCGGATCTGGGGTTTTGGTTCAGCCCATTACAGAGATGGGGCGGGGGGGGGGGGGTGGATCCGGATCTGGGGTTTTGGTTCGGCCCATTACAGAGATGGGGAGGTGTGGATCCAGATCTGGGGTTTTGGTTCGGCCCATTACAGAGATGGGGGTCAGGTTGGATTGGGATCCCAGGTTTGGGTTCAGCTTCACAAACTGCGGGCAGTTCTCCACTCACCCTAATCGGTGTCATTTTTAAAGGGCCTGATCCCGCATGCTGGGGCCAGGATTGGGCCCATTTGCATCAAGGGCAGCTCTGGGTGCACAGGATTGGGCCCTCGGGGTTAGGGCTCATTGCTGGAGTTTTCCCTAGGCAGAAGCACCCCCCCCCCCCGCTCCCACACTGGGCAGTGCCAGCTAATCCCTGGGTTGCTGCCCCATGGCGGCTCACGAGGCACAATCCCAGCTGAGGATTACCGAGAGCCTGAGGGTACGTCCACGCTGCGATAACTCCCCCACACACACTGAGTCTCCGAGCCGGGGGCAGCTGGCCAGGGCTCGCCAGGCTGGGGCACAGAGCCCCAGCAATGCCCCGATCTGTCTCCTGCCAGATGGGCGCTTGCAGCTGCCTCTGGGGGCTAGTTTGGGCATCGTGTGGCTACTGCCAAAGCAACGCCCCTGGTCTGTACTGCTCGGTGGGGACTCGCCGCATGAAACCTGCCATCTTTCAGCCGCCCGTCACCGTGGTATCTGGCCACCTGCCATGTAAAAATCTATTAACAGACTCTGTGCCTCAGTTTCCCCATGGCGGGTGCGCTAGCCCTGCAGAAACAGATTCGCCCAGGCCAGGTGGCCGGGTGCTTCAGTGCAAACCACAGAGCTCATGCTGCTTTCCCACCCAGCGGACCCGGTTTGGCACGGGGAGAACAGACCAGATTCTGCCCTCCAGGGGAATTCGGGTGACTTCGTCCCAGGCTGGAAACTTGTCCGTTAGTCCCAAAACATCTTGGTGACCCCTGAAAACACGCCCCTTTGTGCCATCTCGGGGTTCTACCCACAGTGCGGCTCTGGCCCCCGCACCCTAGTATCGGGGCACCTCACAATGTCTCTATCCCCACAGTATCCCGGGGAGGCAGGACAGGGCTCTCACCCCCATTGTACAGAGGGGAAACCGAGGCACGGCGCGGCTAAGTGACAAATCCACAGTCGCACAGGGAGTCTCCCAGGGCCCAGGCATGCTCAGCTGAGATTCCCCTGTGGCCCTTGTCGGTGCTGCTCACAAAATGCTGGATCTCAGTAGCTACCGAGGGAGAAGCCAGCGGGGGTGAAGGGAAGCCGCACGGCCCAGCGTGCAGCACCGGGAGGCAGGTGATCTGAGAGCTGTGCCTGGCTCCCTGTGTGCCCTTGAGCAAACCCCATCCCGTCTGCTGCCTCAGTTTCCCCACCTGTCTCACAGGGCTAATGACACCGAGCGCCCCGTGGGAAGCACTCTGAGGGCGCTGGGCATTCTTGGTCCCCGGCAGGCTGGGCGGGACGTCGGGGACACGGCTGTTATCTCCTAGAAAAGCCAGGAGCTGTCGGGGGGGCGGCCGTGGCCCCCGGAAGGGCCGTGAACATGAGCTCATGCGGGCGGGCGTACAAACGGCCCGCTCTGTCTCCTCGGGGCCGCGGCTGTGCATCCCGCGCCCCGTCTGCGTAGGAGGCATCTGCAAGGGACGGCAGCCAACTCCGCCTGGAATGGGGAGATAAAATCTGGTTTGCTTTGGGCTGACGGTAAACAGCCATGTGCAACCGGGGCAGGGACACCATGGGGCTGGCTAAGGCTAAGGACTCCCTCCCTCTCTCCTTTCCCCCCCCTTGGATGCTCGGAACCGAGAGAGGAACCCCAGGGGCCTGCCCCCTGAGCTTTCCCTGTTGCCAGCCCCCAGCTCTGGGGTAGCCTCCTTGGGAGCTGACTTGCGTCTGCCTGGCTAAGGGCTCATCTCTGGGGCAGGGGGTCAGGGGAGGAAGGCCTGGCTGGGAGCAGAGCCGCCGAGATTAGGAGCCGGCAATCTCTCCTACTTGACTTTGAATAACTCCGCAGCCCCTTGAAGCGCCGATCGGCCCCGGCCCGCTCGAGAGGAAGATGGCTCTGGGCCGGGATTCTGCCCACGCCACCCTGTGATGACGGGCGGGCTGAATTCCCTAGTGCCTGGCTCCCCCCCGGGCCCCCTTCCACTCTTGCAAAGTGAGAGTGAACCAGAGCAGAACGGCAGCATTGGCCATCCTGAAGCTGGAGAGCAGGGAGCTGGTCTCGCCCGGGACCCCCCACTCACCGTGGCCCGCGTAGTGGGGAGGACGAGGGCACCCAATTCTAATGTGGAGGCTCCCAAGAGCCAGGCCGGGGGAGAGAAAGGGGTAGACAAGGAGTCTGCTGGGAGAGGGACTGGAGAGGGGAGGGAAACTGAGGCTGGCTGGGCAAGGACTCTGGTGAACCGTGGGGGAGGCTGGGACTGGCTGGGCAGCAAGACTCGGACTGGGAGGGGAGGGAGATGGAAGGGAATGGGGGGACTGGGAGCCAGTTGGCTAGGGATGGGGGACCACGGAGATCAGACCAGGAACCAGGCGGGGAGGGGGGAGCCTGGAACAGTCAATTCATAGATGCCAGGACTGGAAGGGACCACTGTGAACATCTGGTCTGATTCATTGCATGGCACAGGACACAGGGCTGCCCTGGCGTCATTCCTGTTTGAACCAGACTGGATCTTGTGCCACCTAGGAACCAGCGCAGGGCAGGGGTAGGTGCAGGGGAGAGGACAGACCCATCGGAGAAGCTGGGGTGTGGGGGCAGAACAGGGACTGAGAGTGGGGAGAGACGAGGAGACTGGGGGAAACTGAGTCGAGGGTAGTGAGCCAAGAAGGAAGGACTAGGGCTGGCTGGGCAAGGAGACTGGGACAAGGAGCCAGGTGTGGGCCAGAGCCAGCTGGAGGGGATGGGGCAGAAGGGGTGAAGCTTGGGGGGATGGGCAGAAGGGTCTGTGCCCCATAGCACATTCCCTTCCAGAGCCTGGACTGGAGCCCAGGATTCCTGAGTCTCACCATTCCTCTGCTGTCAGCCGACCCTTGAGAAACCCACTGCCAAAGTGTGCGTCTCCTCCCCGTCTGGGCTGGTCTAGACAGAGGATAACAACCTACTACTGCTGTCAGTTACTCCGTTAGCTCAAGTGGCAGAGGCCTGTGCGGTGAATCGAAGGGTTCCTGACCCGCCAGGTGCCAGTACGATGCCACCTGCTAGAATTTCCAGTTGGACATAATGACACGGTCGTGAATTACCGGCTCACATTCTGTTCTTTCCACAGGACCCTGCCTCGCTGACCTGCTCTGGGACGAATCAGGGCCGTGCAGGGAAGGTGGGGCCCTGCCTCATTTGCTGCGAAAGCTGGCAGGTGTGTGGTGAATGAGGCAGGGCCCTGCCGGAGGAGACAGGATGGTCTCATGGTTAAGGCAGTCGGCTGCTGCCCTGGGGAAGCGGATTCCAGCCCGGCAAGTCTCTTACGCCAGCTTTCGCCTCGTTTTCTGGCTGCCCAGCGGAAACGCTGAGCATTCCCGGTGACAGCTGAAGCCAGGGTGAGCTGGGTAAGGCCAAGGGCTCTGAAAAATCAGGGCCTGGGGGTCTCGAACCGGGCACCCAAAACTAGCGGGAGCTTTTTCCCTTCGTCTCTCTGCGTTTCGGCGCGTGACATGTAATGCCGCCACCCCCTCCTTTCCCAGGGGCGTTGTGGAAAGAAATGAATCCATGTGTGCGAAGCTCTCCGAGACGACCGTGATAAAGCGAGAGAGAAAAAACTCAGTCTGTCCTCAGAGCAGGGTTTGAATAGCCGTAAATAAGTCACAGGGCCACGCCCTGACCAATGAGGATGAAACAAAATACTGAGTGCTGCTCATTTGGCGAGCATGTCCCTCCCGGCACGGAATGAGGCCGGGGTCCCGTGGAGAAAACACGATGTAAACCTGTAATGACAGACTGTCTCCTAATGCCCGTGCCAGATCGACACGGCCCAGGTAACCTTAATGCTGGCATTCCCTAGCTCACGAGTGCTCGACTTTGCAACCTTGATCTTCTTTTAACACGGTTTTTATAAATCCTGTTAGAAGACAGTGGAGGCAACTGGTCCATCGGTGTTAAATCGAACAGAACTGGACCCTGCCTGGAATAAAAGCAGCGGCAGTCACATTCACTAGTGAAAACGTGAGTTTGTCTCCCCCTCACACCACTGTAAATCAGGACTGACACCTGAAGCCAAGGGAATTCCACCAGGGTAGACCCGCTGTAGGCGAGAGGAGAATCAGGTTCACCAACCTTCATGCTTCAGGGAATGAAGTGATTCCCCAGCTGAGGTCAGGAAGAAATCCGAGCTCCCGTGGCATAGAGGTGCACTGGGCTGGCCAGTTACAGGTGGGTGTTGAGCACCATCCTCTGAAGGCTTTGGTGCTGGGAGAGTTGGGAGGTGCCAGGGACCAGGAAGCAGAGGGCATGGCCCATCGGTCTGTTCTGGCGTGGCACAGGCGCTGTCCTTGTTGATTCCATTCTCTTCCTAATTCGCTAGGGGAGCTGCTTGTCCCTCGCATGCCGTCCCCAGGGTCCTGTCACTGGCCCCTGCTCCTCTCTTTCCCCTGCAGCCTCACAGAGCTCCGGCTTGCCCTGCTGCTGCCTCATCCCTTTTCTGCTTCCAGTCTCGGATGCGTTTTAATCTTGGATTCCGGACTCTCCTTACTCCTTGTGTCATAGAATCATAGAATCTCAGGGTTGGAAGGGACCTCAGGAGGTATCTAGTCCAACCCCCTGCTCAAAGCAGGACCAACCCCAACTAAATCATCCCAGCCAGGGCTTTGTCAAGCCTGACCTTAAAAACCTCTAAGGAAGGAGATTCCACCACCTCCCTAGGTAACCCATCCCAGTTCTTCACCACCCTCCTAGTGAAAAAGTTTTTCCTAATATCCAACCTAAACCTCCCCCTCTGCAACTTGAGACCATTACTCCTTGTTCTGTCATCTTCTACCACTGAGAACAGTCTAGATCCATCCTCTTTGGAACCCCCTTTCAGGTAGTTGAAAGCAGCTATCAAATCCCCCCTCACTCTTCTCTTCTGCAGGCTAAACAATCCCAGTTCCCTCAGCCTCTCCTCATAAGTCATGTGCTCCAGCCCCCTAATCATTTTTGTTGCCCTCCGCTGGACTCTTTCCAATTTATCCACATCCTTCTTGTAGTGTGGGGCCCAAAACTGGACACAGTACTCCAGATGAGGCCTCACCAGTGCCGAATAGAGGGGAATGATCACGTCCCTCGATCTGCTGGAAATGCCCTTACTTATACAGCCCAAAATCTGGGCTCTGTCTCCAGAGGAGCTACCAGCTGTGGTGCCGCAGACAGAGCACCCTGGGGATCCCCAGCCTTTTCCCTGCTGGGTAGATTCGAATTCTCCTGCTCAGAATTCACTCCCTCGGTTTGTTCATTCGCCAACGTGCTTTCCTAGCTATGCCGGCCGTTCAGTTTGCAGCACGATCCCGGGCGTGAGGCTGGGCCCCAGAACTGACGCCATACACCCTGGTTGTGGGGACGATCACCGCGACCTGAGTGTAACCGGCGCAGGGCTCGCTGCTTGAGTCTGCACATGGCTGGCGCTATCGCTGAGACTGGGGTCAGCTGCCCGGGGCGTTAGCTCCGAAGCCTAAAGGCGACGTGTCAGTGTCCCCATTGGTGACCGTCCCATTGCCGATCCTGAGAGCAGATAGATCCAACCGCCCCCCCGCCCCCAGGTTCCAAAGCCCCAACCGCCCCCTACCTGGCTGCCAGCCCCCCGGCTTCTCCCCCACCCACCCCGATGAGGCCGCTTTGCCAGCACAAAAATCTGGGGCGCTGTGAAACAGAAACCTGGGGGGCGGCGTGAAATAAACTCCATGTGCTTCATAACCCGGGGGGTGCTGCACTGACGGTCCTTCGTTAACCCCTTCCTTCCCGTGCTGCCTGTGCTCTCCGGGTGACTCTCTGTCCCCCTCTAGCGGCCTGACCACTCTCGGCTTGCGAGTCTGTTGCAGCCACAGCGCTAACTCAGGCCTTAGAGGCTTGTGAGCTTGGGCACGCCGGTTCGCTCCCCATTGGCGATGCCCGGCGCGGGGGTGCGGTGTGACACCCCCCTGCATTGTCACGGGACTCCCAGCTCACTGTGCTGGTGGCTGCCGAACGCAGGGACCGTTCCTGGACCCTTGGCTGTCGTGACACCGCGAGCTCTGGTACCCGGGCGGCTGCGTGGCTCCCTGGCCGGCAGCCGCCTCAGCCCAGGTTCCTTGTGGGGGACACTCCGTCGCCTCCTTTCTTCTTGGCGAGGGCTGGAGACGCCCACTCCGTCCAGCTCAGTGGCCCCGGCCGCTGGTACCTTTACCTCTGACAGGAAACCAGCAGCAGCTTGGTACAAACCGGAGCCGGTTCCCAGGAGCCTCCTCTGGAGCCCGACGCCGTGGGGATGGGCCCGTGAGCGAGACGGGCAAAGGAAGTGGCAAACGCTGGGGGTGATGGGTCCCAGGGATAAGTGGAGGCCACACTAACACCGTGGGGCTCCGTGTCACCGCCTAGTGGCTGCTACTGCTGCCTGCAGCCCAGCAGGGGGGGGGTGGGGCGTCCGGAGCTATGTCGCTCGGCGTCCAGGTCCGGTGTCTCTGCGCTCACTGGAGATGTGTCATTGCCCAGGCACGTCGGCCGCTTCCTCTTGGACCTCCCCAGCCCCTCCTCTGTCGGCTGTCTGCGGTGCCAGCTGAGTCACCGGCCCCCCCATCCCGTCCACCTCCCCGCTCCCTCTCCCGTTATCAGCCCTGGCTGGCTGTGGCCAGCCCCGCACAGACCCCCCACGCGGCCGGAGCCGCTTTCCTTGTTCCCAGCCACCGCCCCGGTGACTCACCAACGCCGGCAGGGCCTTTCGGGGCAGAACTGCAGCTCCCCCCTTCCCCCCCCGCCCCCCCGATCATCGGCAGAGCTAGAAAGCGAGGCCTCCCCCCGCCCAAAGCACATGGGGTGCCCACAGTCCTGACCACTCTCTCCTGAGAATCTCCAGGGCCGTGTGACCCCCAAGGGGTCAGGAATCCCCAGAGCAGCAGCTTGGACCCACAAGAACACCCTTGCTGTGGTCCCCCGGCTCTAAGCACTAGCCCCCATCACCCAGCTCCGGCAGCGGCCCCCAGAGGGCGCCGGGGGGTTATATCCATCCGAAAATGCCCGGCTCGCTGATTCTCAGCCAAGGGGCTGCCCCGAAGCGGTCGCCCCCGGGACGCTTCCCAGCCTGGCTGAGATCGCTGTGGCAAAGGCATTTAGGGAGGCAGGGGGACACCTTGCAGGATCGGGCCCTGCACCGGCAATGTGCCGCCGCAGTGGCTGCAGAAGGGGAAGCTACGGCCGGTCGGCCCCTCCTCCCAGTGCTGCACTAGCCCCTCCCCGCCCCCCGCCCGCCTTAGGCCTGATCCTGAGCTCACTGCACTCCATGGGGGTTTTGCGCTCCACTCTGAAGGGAGCAGGCTCCGGCTCCTAGATGTCCCCTTCCTGCTCCTCCGTTGTCCTGTCTCGACGTTACTGGCTCACGTGAGGCAGCTCAGTCTAGTGGTTAGAGCAGAGAGGAGCGGGAGGAAGGACTCCTGCATTCTCCTCTGAGCTCTGCCAGGAGAGTCGGCCATGGGGACTAGGAGTGAGAACGCCTGGGTTCTATTCCCGGCTGGGGGGTCAGGACTCCTGGGTTCTTTTCCCGGTGCTTGGAGGGCAGTGGGGTTTAGTGGCTTGGGCTGGAGGGTCAGGACTTCTGGCTTCTTGTCTTGGATTTGGGCGTGCAGTGAGTCAGGAGTTGAGGGGTCTACTCGTGGCTCGGCTGTGTGACCTTGGGTGAGGCGCAGTGCCTCAGTTTCCCCATCTGTTGAATGGAAGGCTGCCCTTGGCCCAGCTTTGAGCTCTGATTTCTGGGCTCTGACTCTGGCCTGCCGTGATGATCTGCAGTCCTGGGGCTCATTCTGTGACCCCCACCTGCCATCCCAAGAGGCGCCCAGCCTCAGACCCACCCTAGGTCGGAGCCTGTGTAAGGGGCTGTTAGCTGGACACCTGGGCAGCCCCTAGCGGGGTCCTTCCCCAGCCTGATCCCATCTGCCTGGCTCAGATTCTGCACTGGGCTATGTGCTGCCTCTGTCCTGCCAGGGAGAGAACGGTCATGGAGCCAGGGGTGAGCGGGCACCATTTTCACACCTTCGCACGAGGGGTGTCTTGTGCGAGGAGAGACCTCACTTTGCCCCCGCCTTGGCTGGCCCTGCCGGCTCGGTCCCTCGGTGCCACTCAGGGTGGAGGCTGCTCGGGTGGGTTCGCTCGAGGGGCGGCCCGGTCCCTGGCACTCGCCCATCTGAGCACCGTCAGTTCCAGCCAGGCACCAGCAGCTGTGTCACAGTGCCACCTGGTGGGCCCAGAGCTGCCAGGCACGTGGCAGGAACAACCCCACTTCCCGGCTCCCAGCCAGTTCTCCCACCTGCCTGGCACCTCCTCCCCACCTGTGCCCAGCGGGCGTTCAGGGCGGGCACCCGGGGCTGGACAGGGCCTCTGATAGCAAGAGATGCTGAAACTTGCGGCTGCCTCCTGGCAGGGCTGGGGAGACGTAATTAAGATGCGGGGGGGGGGGGGGGGGGCGCTTTGCTTTAGTTCCCGCGTTGTTCTGGTGGGATCGGAAAGGCTGGCGGTTCGCACGCAAGGCTGGGAGCTAGGACACTTGGGTTCTCAGCCAGGCGCTGCCGTAGTCTGTCAGCGAGTCACTGCCCTGCTCCGTGCCTCAGTTTCCCCTGACCCGGGGTGGGCAGAATAATTATTTGTTGTATTACCATAGCACCTAGACGCCCCCAGCCACGGCACAGGACCCCCTCATGGTAGGTGCTGAACAAATACAGAACAAAGAGCTTCCAATCTAAGACAAGAGAGAACGGGGGGTAAAGACAGAGGGGGCTGCTATGACCCTGTGACGTTATTGACAATAACTGGGACCATATAGATCATGGTTGAAACCAAGGTCCTGTAGTGGCACCAAATCTTATATAAAGGGGGTCAAATAAGGTATCTAAGTCCAGGTTATGCTTGGCTGGTTATGATTATGTCATTTATATGTATGTATCAGTTTTGTAGTTGAAGTTATAAATATTGGCTTTCTACTGTCTGTATTTCAAACTGGAGCTGGGCTTCTGGGACCCAGGACAAGCTATCAGCTCGGCCAGGCCTGCTGGATGGCCCATTAAGGGCCATTAGCGATACAAGGGACCCATTGAGAGATGGCAGACACAGACTTAACAAGATATGCAGGGACTTTGCCCATGTGACTCCAGACGCCATTTTGCTGTGATTTTCCACAGTAAGGACAAAGAGGTGTCTTTACACCTGGAAGAAACTATAAAAGGCAGCTGCCTCATCTCCATTTTGTCTTCATTCCAGCTTCTTACCTCTGGAGGAACCTTTCTACAAATGGAAGCTTTGAACAAAGGACTGAAGGACCCATCCCAGCTGTGGATGTACTCCAGAGACTTGATTTGAATTTGAACCTGCAGTTTATTGCATCTCTGCAAGCCTGATCCAAGAACTTTGCCATTACTGTATGGAATTGATTCCTTTTAACCAATTCTAGCTCTCACCTAGACCTTTTTCCTTTTATGAATAAACCTTTAGATTTTAGATTCTAAAGGATTGGCAACAGCGTGATTTGTGGGTAAGATCTGATTTGTATATTGACCTGGGTCTGGGGCTTGGTCCATTGGGATTGGAAGGACCTTTTTTCTTTTACTGGGGCATTGGTTTTCATGACCAGTTGTCCCCATAGTGGCACTGGTGGTGAGACTGGGAAACTGGAGTGTCTTAGGGGATTGCTTGGGATGACTTGTGGTTAGCCAGTGGGGTAAAACCAAAGTCTTCTCTATCTGGCTGGTTTGGTGCCTTAGAGGTGGAAAAACCCCAGCCTTGGGCTGTAGTTGCCCTGTTTGAAGCAATTTGTCCTGAACTGGCACTCTCAGTTAGGTCCCGCCAGAACCAGCATCATTACAGACCCAGCTCTTCCATAGTCCCTGGGAGGAACCCCATCAGTGGGCCAGATCCCAAAGGGGTCCCGCTCTCCCTCCAGAGCTCATGGCCTGCTAACGGGGCTACTGGCCTCCTGCGTCACCCCATGAGCTCGGCCCTGCGAGGCCAGCTGAGCCAGACGCCAGACCAGTCCACTCCTTGGGGACTAATGCAGCCCGGTGACATCGGAACAGCAGCTTGAAAACAGAGGCTTTATGAGTCCGCTGGGACGCAGCTTAGGAAGTGCTGAGGTCAGCCCCGAGAGGTGAAGGTTAAAGCACGACTCGTTCTGCTCAGCCGGGCGTAATCCGCCAGCTAAGTGACTCCACTCCCAGGCTCTGTCTCTCTCTCGGACTCCCTCAGTCAGTATCAGGCTCTTCACGTCAGTCTTGGTCTCCGGTCTCTGGGCTCGGGCTGGTGTCTGTGCTCAGCCCAGTGCAGATTCAGGAGTCCCCGGCGCTTGCCTGGTCTCGTTGCATCCGCTGTTGATCTAGGTCAGTTTCAAGCTGTTCCTTAGCAACTTTATTCTTTCCACCCAGGCAGGGAGGCGACACCCCTCCCGCACCCCCCCCCCCCCCGCCTCCTCCGTGTCACTTAGTCTGCCCTGAGAGCAAATGTAATCCTGGGTAGCCATGCAAAGTAGAGAGGGAAACTGAGGCACACACCAGCTTCAGAAAAACGTTACCGGGAATACAGGGGCGCACGAGGAAATGGAGACAGGACTGGTCAGCAGGCCGGGCAGTGGGCTCAGCAGAGCGTCTTCGGGCTGTACGGAGAGCTGTCCACCAGCCGGTCCCCAAGGGAAGGCTGACGCAGTCAGCTAGTGGGTTCCAGGGGCGACATCAGGGTCATATTATAGACTCATAGACGTTAAGGTCAGAAGGGACCATTCTGATCATCTAGTCTCACCTCCTGCACAATGCAGGCCACAGAATCTCACCCACCCACTCCTGGAATAATCCTCTCACCTATGTCTCAGCTATTGAAGTCCTCAAATCATGGTTTAAAGACTTCAAGATGCAGAGAATCCTCCAGCAAGTGACCCGTGCCCCATGCTGCAGAGGAAGGCAAAAAACCTCCAGGGCCTCTGCCAATCTACCCTGGAGGAAAATTCCTTCCCGACCCCAGATATGGCGATCAGCTGAACCCTGAGCATGTGGGCAAAACTCACCAGCCAGACCCCCAGGAAAAAAGTTCTCTGTAGTAACTTCTAACATCCCATCATTGACCATTGGTCCTATTTACCACTGATGGCAAGTAATTGACCTTTGACTAAGATGTTATCCCATCAAACCATCCCCTCCATAAACTTATCTAGCTTAGTCTTGAAGCCAGATAGGTCTTTTGACCCCACTGCTCCCCTTGGGAGGCTGTTCCAGAACTTCACTCCTCTGATGGTTAGAAACCTTCATCTCATTTCAAGTCTAAACTTCCTGCTGGCCAGTTTAGATCCATTTGTTCTTGTGTCCACATTGGTACTGAGCTGAAATAATTCCTCTCCCTCCCTGGTATTTGTCCCTCGGATATATTTAAAGAGAGCAATCAAATCTCCCCTCAGCCTTCCCTTCGCAGGCCCTGGATTATATCAGTGCCATGGGGACACCTGGCTCCCTTTCACTTTCTGACACCAGCATTCGAAAGGGGGAACCTGCCGAGCAAAACGCCGCTTACCCGCAGGCTGCACGGGCCAGCCAAAGGTTATACGCCACTCCGGGGAACCTGGCAGGGCGCTGGAAGAGAGGAATGGCCAAGGGACCTCTGAGATCCTTCCTGTCCCACGTGGGAGTGAATCGGTAAGTGGTGTAGAACACTGGTCTATCTTCTGTGGGGAGAGGGGCTTGTCTAGGGCGGCTGGCCCCATCTCAGAAGGGGGCCCAATCTCCTCTCGGTTTGATCTGGTGGGCATTACGGAACCCTGGTGGGAAGACATGGTAAAATCCCTGGTTAGGACCTATTCAGGAAGGATCGAGTGGGCAAAAGGGGAGGGGAGGGGCACTCGGTGTCACAAATGGCATGACCCGTGTCCGAGTCACTGACAACTTGGAAGCAAACCATCTTGCACGCTCATGGATCAGTGGCCTGCCAGACACAGAATAAGATTGGGCCCCAGGTGGCATCTGCTACAGACCCCCCCATCACACTAGAGAATGACCAGCTCCGTCCACACCTATATAAAAGTCGGGCCCTACCAAATTCACACCAGCAGCAGTGCAGAAGTAAGGGTGGCATGGTATGTGGGGGAGGTATCATCACAGCCTGAAATATTTTCAAAGGGGGTCCCAGCAAAAAAGTGTTTGAGAACCCCTGACTTAGCAGACGCTCTTATCCAGGGTGCCTTACAAACGTAGCAGTAGCATAGTACAATACTTGTTGTGTATATACTGTCTGAACTCATCCGCGAAATTTGCTATGTTTCCTGACCAGGAAATTTGCTATATTTCCTGAGCAGCCCAGGAAAAATGTGTGATTTCTCCGCGATGTAAATAGACGCCCGTCTGTAATGTGTAGAGGGGAAAGCTCCATTATCACGGGGGACGTCACTCTGACTGACATGCTGGGGATCTCACGCTGCCAGGACTAAAACATCCTTGGGATTTCTAAAGATTATAGATGACGGTTACCTAACTTGCCAAGTGCTGCATCCGACATGGGGGAATTCTATATTACACCTCCCCTTGCCAGGGTAAAGAGGAATCAATCACAGAACTTAGGTACACGGGAGCGGGACTGGATCACCTTTGTGAGGGGCAAACACAACAAAGTCCAGGCCCGAATACTTTGGTGCTTTTGAGAGGGCCTGTCAGGGTTCCCTCCCCACTCTAAACTCTAGGGTAAAGACATGGGGACCCGCATTAAGAGCCCCTAAGCTTATTTTTACCAGCTTAGGTTAAAACCCCCAAGGTACAAAATTCCCTGCACCCTGAGAAATGCTTCTTCCACTGCCACCATCAAGTGTTCTAAACAGGAATCCAGGAAAGGGGACCACTTGAAGTCCCTTCCCCCCAAAAAATATCCTCTCAAGCCCGTACCCCCCTGTCCTGGGAAGCTTGGGGATAATCTCCTAACCAATTGGTTACACAGTGATCTAAAAACCCACCCCCTGGGTTTTTAAAAACCATAGAAAACAGTCAGCTTCTTAAAAGAAGGATTTTATTAAAAACAAAGAAGGTAAAATCATCTCTGTAAAATCCGGAGGGTAACTATTTTACAGGGCACTCAGAGAGATTCCCCCCTCTGGACAAAACCTTAAAGTTACAGAAAAACAGGAATAACCCTTCCCTCTCCCACAGGGAATGTATCAAGCAAAATAAACAGAAATCTACTCGCTATGCTATCTAAATTTACTTTAGAAAAGTGAGTATTGGTGAGGAGGTGGATTTTCTGTAGGTTCTTTCTGTCTTCCAAGATCACTCTCTCTCAGACAAAGACACACACACAAAGCCTTCCCCCATCCTAAGATTTGAAAGTATCTTGTCCCCTTATTGGTCAGATGCCAGCCAGGTCAGGTGTCAGTCTGGCTACCTGCATTTCTTAACCCTTTACTGGGAAGAGGATTTTATAGTACTGCATCAGACCCACTCCCTTCATATTTATGACACGCCCCCCAAATCACCGATAGTGTGAAACACTGGCTGTGATTTCTTCCTGGAGCTCTAAAAGAAAACAAAAGTAATAAGACACATGAACCTACGATTATACTAATAACGGTATAAAGACTACCAATATTGTCCACATTGCAAGAACAATTTTAACCAGTTGGTTCTTCATAGTAGACACCTTCAGGCCACTCAGCGTCTTCTGCTCCCTGGGCAGTAAACTGACCAACCTTCAATTCTCGGGGGGAAAAAGGCTTTAGAGAATTAACATGGTACACTTTAGGCTTGAGAGTTGTGGTGGGGAATGCTATGAGATAGTTCACAGCTCCCAGGCGTTCTTGGACCGTAAATGGCCCTTCCCATGACGCTTCCATTTTATGGGCCTGGAGCGCCTTCAAGACCATGACTTGGTCCCCTACTTTAAAGGAACGCTCTCTGGCATGTTTATCATACCAGGCCTTTTGCTCTTCCTGAGCCTCTTTTAGGTTTTCTCTAGCAAGGGCTAAAGAGTCTCGGAGGGTGTTTTGTAGGTTGCTTACAAAATCCAGAATGTTAGTTCCTGAAGAAGGTGTAAAGCCCTCCCATTGCTGTTTCACCAGCTGTAATGGCCCTTTAACCTTGCGGCCATACACAAGTTCAAATGGTGAAAACCCTAAACTGGGATGTGGTACAGCCCTGTAGGCAAAGATCAACTGCTGTAACACTAGGTCCCAATCGTTGGAGTGCTGATTTACGAATTTACGTATCATGGCTCCCAAAGTTCCATTAAACTTCTCCACCAGACCATTTGTTTGATGGTGGTAAGGGGTGGCAACCAAGTGGTTCACCCCATGAGCTTCCCACAGGCTTTTCATGCTCCCTGCCAGGAAATTAGTTCCCGAATCAGTAAGGATGTCGGCGGGCCAACCTACCCTGGCAAAAATCTCTGTTAATGCCTGGCATACACTTTTAGCCTGGGTGTTGCTCAGAGCTACTGCTTCTGGCCATCGGGTGGCAAAATCCATGAAAGTCAGTATGTACTGCTTTCCTCTGGGTGTCTTTTTCGGGAAAGGACCCAGAATATCCACAGCTACCCGCTGAAATGGAACTTCAATTATGGGGAGTGGCTGGAGAGGGGCTTTGACCTGGTCTTGGGGCTTTCCCACTCTTTGGCACACCTCACAAGACCGGACATAGGTAGAAACATCCTTGCCCATTCCCTCCCAGTGGAATGACCTCCCCAAACGGTCTTTGGTTCTGTTCACCCCAGCATGACCACTAGGATGATCGTGGGCTAAGCTCAAGAGCTTTAGCCGGTACTTAGTCGGAACCACCAACTGTCTCTGAGGACGCCAGTTTTCCTGGTGTCCACCAGAAAGAGTCTCCTTATATAGAAGTCCTTTTTCTATAACAAACCGGGATCGATTAGAAGAGCTGAGAGGCAGTGGGGTGCTCCGTCCCACAGTCCAAGCTCTCTGTAGGCTTTCATCTGCTTCCTGCTCGGCTTGGAACTGTTCCCTAGATGCTGGAGACATCAGTTCCTCACTGGGTTGTGGACCTGGGCTGGGTCCCTCTGGAAGCGATGCAGGTGATGGGTTTGTTTTTGTTGACTGTGAACCGCTCTCCGCTGGTGCACAATGTGGTAATTCAGGCTCTGGCTGAGCCTCTTGTATTGAGTTATCGGCTGCTGCTGCCATTGCAGGCTCGGTGGTGACCTCGGGTGTTGGCACGGTAGATGGGGTTGCAAGCGCTGGACTCAGTGCTGGCAATGGTTCTGGTGCTGGTTGCTTTGCCAGTTCCGGTTCCGAGACTGGCTTGGGTCGGGTTTCTGTGATTGGATCTACGACGGCTGTTGCAGTCGTTGGCAGGGTATCCGGTTCCACCACCTCTATCCGGGTCTCTGGTAGTACAGATGGGGTTCTGGTGGAAGTCTCAGGAACAGAGCTAGGTGTGACAGCTTGCTTAGCCTGGCTGCGGGTGACCATTCCCACCCTCTTGGCTAGCTTCACACAATTGGTCAAGTCTTCCCCCAGCAACATGGGAATGGGATAATCATCATAGACTGCGAAAGTCCAATTTCCTGACCAGCCCTTGTACTGGACAGGCAACACGGCTGTAGGTAAATCAAAAGATTTGGACTTGAAGGGTTGAATCGTCACTTGCGCCTCTGGGTTGATTAAGCTGGGGTCCACTAAGGATTTGTGGATAGCCGACACTTGTGCTCCAGTGTCCCTCCACGCTGTAACCTTCTTTCCGCCCACATTTACTGTTTTCCTTTGTTCCAAGGGTATCTGGGAGGCATCTGGGCCTGAGGACCTTTGGTGTGACCCCGGTGCAATGAACTGTATTCTGTTGGGGTTCTTGGGGCAGTTGGCCTTCACATGCCCCAATTCGTTACATTTGAAACATCGCCCAGCTGACTGGTCAGTGGGGCGAGGTGGGTTGCTGGAGAATGGGGTGGTGGGGCAATAAGGGGTCTGGGTTTTTCCTTGTGGGGCCTTGGGCTGCTCCTGGTGAGGGGGTGTGGTCTCGGGTTTTCCTTTCTGGTATCTCCCCAAACTATGACCAGGGTTGTTCCTCTCTGCTTCCTGCACCCCTTGTGTGCCAAATTTCCTTGCCCCTCTGCTGATCTGGGACTGTTCGTATTGATCAGCATAAACAGCAAGGCTGTCTGCTGAGTCCATTTTCTTATCCCATAAACACTGTCTTATATCATCCTTGGACATATTCAGGAATTGCTCCTGAGCCATCAAATCACACACTCCTTCAAAGCTAGTAACTTTCCTCTCTTTGAAGCTTTCACACCCCTCAATTAGCATTGGCTCAGACATCTGAGCCATGCAACGCTTAATTTACATGTAAACAGGTAGATAAACATTCCTTGCCCAAAAGGAAACCCGGTTTTCATCTTTGCTGGGGACCAGTCTGGAGACACAGCCCTTAGGAGCTGTGTATCTATAACTCCTTACACAGCATCTGTACATGCGCTTTGCAATGATATTGATACTCAGCGTGACACATGCTTTCATTAGAGACTTCACGTGACTGTCAGGGACCTAGAATATAAATACCAGACCCAGGGGATCCCTGTGTACCCCTGATGCGCTCTCCCCATTGGCATCAAGAGGTTGTTGGGTCACCCCTTGCTATCGACTTCCCCTTTTACCCCAGTTGTTTTAGATAGACAGAGAGATAATATCTTTGCCACTTTCCCTTCCCCTCCAAACCAGTTTTTTTAACCTAATATAGTCAGGGCCTTCTCTCTCAAGTCTCAACCACCAGATTGTAGCTTTTAGTAAAAAGCTAGTAAAATGGTCTTTAACAGTTCCCAATTATGACTCTCAGGTCTCTGTTCTAAATTCTTTCTCCCCACTGCTTTTGTTTATAATTGTTTTTGGCTTTATGAAATTGGCCCTGTCATAAATATGAAGGGAGTGGGTCTGATGCAGTTTAGCAAGGAGAAGGTTAAGGGGAGATTTAATCAGTCTATAAATACCTACATGGGGACAGAGATTTGATAAGGGGGAGGGGGATTTCAATCTAGCAGGCAAAAGTCTAACAGGATCCAATGGCTGGAAGTTGAATCTAGACAGATTCAGACTAGTAATGAGGCCCCCTTTTTAACGTGGAGAGGAATCAACCACCGTGACAACGTCCCGAGGGTCGAGGTGGGTTCTTCCTCACTGGACATTTTAATATCACAATCGGATGTTTTTCTAGAAAATCTGCTCTAGTTTGAGCCCAGCTCTTGGCCTTGAAGCAGGAATTAATTCAAGGATGGTCTATGGCAGGGGTCTCAAACACGCGGCCCGTGGGCCGCATGGGCTCCCCGTGCCCCCGCCCCACGTTCTGAAGTTCCGCCACCAGACAGCTGTTCTGGCGGCGGAACTTCAGAACGTAACTCGGGAGGGGCGGGGACCTGGGGAGCCAGGCGGGCCGCAGGGAAGCGCTCCGCCGGGCTCCCCACGCCCCCTCCCCCCCCCCAGTTACATTCTGAAGTTCCGCCGCCAGAACAGCTGTCTGGCGGCTTCGCAGTTTCTGGGAGGGATGGGGGAGGAGCAGGGAGCCCTGCACTCAGGGGAGGAGGCGGAGAAGGGGCGGGGCCTAATGGGAGGGGTGGAGTGGGGGCGGGGCAGGGCCGGGGGCAGCGAGGGGGCGGGGTCAGTGATGCGGCCCTCGGGCCAATGCACTAGTCCTCATGCAGCCCTCGTGGTAACTTGAGTTTGAGACCCCTGGTCTATGGCCTGTATTAGGCAGGAGGTCCAGCAACATGACCACACCAGAGCTCCGTAGGCTGGGATATGCTGGGGGGCGTTGTTACCAGATTTGCCCATTACTTTGGGGTACGCTCATTTATTAGGGTTACTCTTCTGGGGCGGGGGGGGTGGTAGTTCTGTAATTCTATCAATGTACTGCTTGTGTCACGTGTGTTCTCACACGGAGCTCTACCTCTCCCTGGGGCAAGTCCCCTCCCAGTGGAGCTATCCTGCAGGACCTCGGGTCCCCAGGGCTGGGTTCCTCCAGCCCCAGAACCAGATGCAATACAACACACACACATGCGCGCACACACACCCCAAGTCTGAGCGGACAGGGTCAATCAGCACTCTCACGCTGCCACCCTTATATGCCACAGGTTCAGCATGTCCCTATCCCCACTTTCACGTTATAGTTATACTGGTCGTAACCCACTTGATGAGCAAACCCCACAGGATTTTTGGGCACTACAGGGATCTTTAGTTTTGGTAAAAGGAGGGCTGCTGCAGAGTAAATGGGGAAGCTAAAAACACCAGAGTAAAGTTCAGAGAGAGAGAGAAGCAACCAGCTTATCCATAAAAGTTATTTATTGAATAATAGTGATAACTACACAAGGAGAGCCTGAACCAACATAACTGTTACAGTATTAAAGGTTACAAAAGTCATCTATAGAAAACTCGACCTGATCAAACAAGTCAGGGTTAGAAAGTTATACCTGAGATAGAAAAGAAAACAGAGAGAGGGAGGGATCTCACCACTTCCATGAGGCTTGAACTGGTCGGGGTTCCCAGGTGATGGGGGTAGCTCAGGGTCCTGAGTGCTGGAGACAGGCAGAGCCCCCAGCACGATCAGTCAGGAGATGAAGTCCCAGTGGATCTGATGCAAAGTTTAGATCCAAGCATCAGAACACTTACTGGAGCGTGGGTAGGGGTTTTTGTAGAGAAACAACAATGGTTCAAGGGAGACCACCTGATTTGTTTATGGGTAAACTGATGACTCAAGGGTTTTCTTTAGGCCAGACAATAGGAGCTGATCACTCTTGGCTATGGGTGGTGTTTTCTCCCAGGGAGCTCACAATGCAATTAGGCTGCTTCAGTATTTTGGATACCAATCAAGGATTCATGACTAGAATTGGTCTAATAAGTGCCGAGCTGGGCGGGTGCAGGCATGGGTTCGTTAACATCTGGAGCAGAGATCCCCCATGATGCAGTGCTTCCCTGCTTGTCTGGTCCCAGAGTTCAGTGCGGTTCTCTGTTCTCCATTCTGTATGCTAATGGCAATGTCTCCCTGTCCCATCTTTCATGCAGATGAGGCTAGGGGAGTGGCCTCTGTTCTCCATTCTGTGTGCAAATAGAGATGCCTTAATCTTGTCACCCTTGTCAGGAGGGGTCTAGGTGTGTCTCCCAACACCCTTCACTGCTCTCTGCAAGTCTTTTCTCTGATCGGTTTTGGTTCAAGCAGAGACGGGGGGATGGGGGAGTCTTTCATGAGTCAGATAGGCAGATACTGCGTTCTAGTTCCCCAAGAACACAGAGCTGACTGATATCAGTGGCAGGTGGTATTGAAATGCCTGGCGGTGGTGACTCAGGCAAGTCCCCACTCTCTGAGCTCACCTTGACAGGTTGTGTGGCTATGGAGGACACAAGGCCAGGCAGCGTGAACACACATTTCAAAAGGCTGCCGGCAGCCCTAACTTCAGCTGAGAGAGGAGGCAATGAATGCGTAAATCCTAGGGCTAGTGGACATGAGGGGGTGGAACTCTCTGCTCCCTTTACAGGGGAGAAGAAGGAAAGCCAGCTTTGGCCTGTGTCATTTACATAAATTACCCATAATTCCAGTGGCTGAATTGTGTTGCTGTGTTTGGAATGTGTTTCTGTTTACAATACAGATTATCCTGGGTAATACCGATGGATATACAATAGCAGATTATCATCACTGTGCTCATGGATGGGCATGGGAATTCGGCAGGGTTTGCCCTGCAGTGAGCGGATCTCCCTCCGCTAACAAGCATGGGGCACTGGTCTACTATCGAAATCCACACTCTTGCGCGTGGAGGCATGAAGGTGTGTGGGAGCGCCAATCTAAGGAGCAGGGTTGTGTCTGAGGGCATTGCTCTGAATTCCTGACACGGAGAGCCTGCGCCCTGTGGCATCAATCTGCAGCCCCAGAGCTGAGAGAGCGGTGCTGTCTGGACTAGAGCTGACTGGCAGGACCGAGCCCTGCCTCCTGTCCCCGATGTCACTTGACCACTCCTCATAGACTCATAGACTATAAGGTCAGAAGGGACCATTATGATCATCTAGTCTGACCTCCTGCACAATGCAGGCCACAGAATCTCACCCACCCACTGCTGGAATAATCCTCTCACCTATGTCTCAGCTATTGAAGTCCTCAAATCATGGTTTAAAGACTTCAAGATGCAAAGAATCCTCCAGTAAGTGACCCGTGCCCCATGCTGCAGAGGAAGGTGAAAAACCTCCAGGGCCTCTGCCAATCTACCCTGGAGGAAAATTCCTTCCCGACCCCAAATATGGCGATCAGCTGAACCCCGAGCATGTGGGCAAGACTCACCAGCCAGACACCCAGGAAAAAGTTCTCTGTAGTAACTTCTAACATCCCATCATTGACCATTGGTCCTATTTACCACTGATGGCAATTAATTGACCTTTGACTAAGATCATGTTATCCCATCAAACCATCCCCTCCATAAACTTATCTAGCTTAATCTTGAAGCCAGATAGGTCTTTTGCCCCCACTGCTTCCCTTGGAAGGCTGTTCCAGAACTTCACTCCTCTGATGGTTAGAAACCTTCGTCTAATTTCAAGTCTAAACTTCCTGATGGCCAGTTTATATCCATTTGTTCTTGTGTCCACATTGGTACTGAGCTGAAATAATTCCTCTCCCTCCCTGGTATTTATCCCTCTGATATATTTAAAGAGAGCAATCATATCTCCCCTTAGCCTTCTTTTGTTTAAGGTAAACAAACCAAGCTCCTTGAGTCACCTTTCATACGACAGGTTTTCCATTCCTCGGATCATCCTAGTGGCCCTTCTTTGTACCTGCTCCAGTTTGAATTCATCCTTCTTAAACATGGGAGACCAGAACTGCACACAGTATTCCAAATGAGGTCTCACCAATGCCTTGTATAACGGTACTAACACCTCCTTATCTCTACTAGAAATACCTCGCCTAATGCATCCCAAGACCGCATTAGCTTTTTTCACAGCCACATCACATTGGCGACTCATAGTCATCCTGTGATCAACCAGGACTCCAAGGTCCTTCTCCTCTTCCGTTACTTCCAACTGATGCGTCCCCAGCTTATAACTAAAATTCTTGTTATTAATCCCTAAATGCATAACCTTACACTTCTCACTATTAAATTTCATCCTATTACTATTACTCCAGTTTACAAGGTCATCCAGATCTTCCTGTAGGATATCCCGATCCTTTTCTGAATTGGCAATACCTCCCAACTTTGTATCATCCGCAAACTTTATTAGCACACTCCCACTTTTGGTGCCGAGGTCAGTAATAAAAAGATTAAATAAAATTGGTCCCAAAACTGAACCTTGAGGAACTCCACTAGTAACCTCCCTCCAACCTGACAGTTCACTTTTCAGTATGACCCGCTGTAGTCTCCCCTTTAACCAGTTCCTTATCCACCTCTCAATTTTCATATTGATCCCCATCTTTTCCAATTTAACCGATAATTCCTCATGTGGTACTGTATCAAATGCCTTACTGAAATCGAGGTAGATTAGATCCACTGCGTTTCCTTTATCTAAAAAATCTGTTACTTTCTCAAAGAAGGAGATCAAGTTGGTTTGGCACGATCTACCTTTTGTAAAACCATGTTGTAATTTGTCCCAATTGCCATTGACCTCAAGGTCCTTAACTACTTTCTCCTTCAAATATTTTTCCAAGACCTTGCATACTACAGATGTCAAACTAACAGGCCTGTAGTTACCCGGGTCACTTTTTTTCCCTTTCTTAAAAATAGGAACTATATTAGCTATTCTCCAGTCAAATGGTACAACCCCTGAGTTTAGAGATTCATTAAAAATTTTTGCTAATGGGCTTGCAATTTCATGTGCCAGTTCCTTTAATATTCTTGGATGAAGATTATCTGGGCCACCTGATTTACTCTCATTAAGCTGTTCAAGTTGGGCTTCTACCTCGGATATGGTGATATCTACCCCCACATCCTTATTCCCATTGTCATGCTGCCACTATTCCTAAACTCCTCATTAAAGACTGAGGCAAAGTATTTGTTTAGATATTGGGCCATGCCTAGATTATCCTTAACCTCCACTCCATCCTCAGTGTTTAGCGGTCCCACTTCTTCTTTCTTTGTTTTCTTCCTATTTATATGGCTATAAAACCTTTTACTATTGGTTTTAATTCCCTTTGCAAGGTCCAATTCTACATGCCTTTTAGCCTGTCTCACTTTATCCCTACATGCTCTGACCTCAATAAGGTAGGTTTCTTTGCTGATCCCTCCCATCTTCCACTCCTTGTATGCTTTCTGTTTTTTCTTAATCACCTCTCTGAGATGCTTGCTCATCCAGCTTGGTCTAAAACTCCTGCCTATGAATTGTTTCCCCTTTCTTGGAATACAGGCTACCGATAGCTTCTGCAACTTTAACTTGAAATAATCCCAGGCCTCCTCCGCCTTCAGGTCCATAAATTCTTTAGTCCAATCCACTTCCCTAACTAATTTCCTTAATTTATTAAAGTTAGCCCTTTTGAAATCAAAAACCCTAGTCTCAGATTTATTTTTGTTTATCCTTCCATTTAGTTTGAAGTGAATTAGCTCATGATCACTCAAGCCAAGGTTGTCCCCTACAACCATTTCTTCAATGAGGTCCTCACTACTCACCAAAACCAAATCTAAAATGGCATCCCCCCTTGTTGGTTCAGCAACTACTTGATGAAGGAATTCATCAGCTATCACATCTAGGAAAATCTGAGCCCTATTATTATTCCTAGCACTTGTTCTCCAATCTATATCTGGGAAGTTGAAGTCTCCCATGACTCACTCCTGAGTGTAAGCAGACTGGTGAGTAGGGTTTCAGGTGGGTGGGAGGGTGGGCGCTGTAGTGGGACTATCTATAAATTGGATAATTCTCTGGGGGACTGCAGGTTTGCCCAGACTCTGGCTGCTCTGATTTGGGCAGCTGCGTTTCTGGTACAGAACATAAGAGCATAAGAACGGCCGGACTGGGTCGGACCAAAGGTCCATCTAGCCCAGTGTCCTGTCTTCCGACAGTGGCCAGTGCCAGGTGCCCCAGAGGGAATGAACAGAACAGGTGATCATCAAGTGATCCATCCCCTGTTGCCCATTCTCAGCTTCTGGCTTGTAAATATATGTTGGGTTTTCATGTTTCTTGTGATTCTTTTCCCTTTTCTCCCAATAAAAAGATCCTTGTGGTTCCTTGTGCCCAAGGGGCCCAGGGAGGGGTTACTTTAATGTCCCAGAGGCAGGGGCACCGGAACAAGACAGCCCCCCCCACCACTTTTTACCTGCCGTAAGGGTGAGTGACAGGGGGAGGGGGCAGAGAGGAGTGAACGGGCGGTGGCGGGACGAGGCGGTGTGGAGGCAGGATCTAGGGGGAAGGGGCAAGGCGGGGGTTCAGGGAGAAGGGGGCGGTGCTAGGGCGGGGCAAGGGGTGGTGCAGGGGTGGGGTCTCAGAGGGAAGGGGCAGCATGGGGGCAGGGGAGAAGAGGCGGTGCAGGGGTGGGGCCTCAAGGAGATGGGGCGGTGCAGGGGCAGGGCCGTGGTTCGGGCGCCTGTGGACCCCCCACACTTTCAGGGTGCTTCCAGCGCTCCTGCCCAGAGCCAGACGTGGGAGTCCAGCATAGGAGAGAGGGGGTTTCAAGCCAGAGTTTGACCCCCTGGCCTAGACAGACTGGGCCTGGCTGCTGGCGCCTGGCCGAAGGGTTACAGGTAGAAAGGTGACTCTTTATCGAGGCCTGCGCTGCTGAGGAAACCACCCTCTGCCCCGGCCTGGCGTTAATACTCATGGACTGGGGCCTGCACCACGAGACCTACATTGAGGAGCCTGGCTGGAGGGGCAGGGGGGCTTATTCCAAAGCACGTGAAGTCAGGACACGGTCACACAGGCAGCCCATTTTGCCACACCTTGTGCCCTGGCTAAATTCCACCGGGGGGTGAGTCCAGGCCGCTGGGGTGAATTGCCCCTGCACTGTCTGTCTTAACAAAGACACTGGGTTTATGGCATTACAGCAATCTGTAACCCACTAACCCCCCGTTGTGTCCTACGACTGCAGGGGTGTTAACGGGCCCCTTCACCCGGAATGGGCCCTTACAGCACGCGCTAACTCCGTGCGCTAAACGCTCTGTCCCACCTGCTTTAGCTGGGACGCCGGGAGAGCCTCTCCCAGCCCCGAGGAAGGGCTCCCGGCAGCTGGAAAGCTCGGTCCAAGAGAAGATAAACCTGCCGTCCGGGTTATGCACCATGCCAGCAGGGGGCCCATCAGCTCTGTCTAAGTCCGGTTTTCTAGTCTCACCCATCGCTAGGGAATCCACGCGCCTCTCTGGCGGCAAAGGGTGAGCAGTACAAGGCCAGTGGTGGGTTGGCTGCAGATCCTGGCCCTGTGCGTTCCTGCCTCTCCCCCCTCCTTGGAGCTGAGTTTCTTGGTCCCCAGACAGCGCCAGGAAAGCCGATCTTGGGGCCCAGGCAGGCTGTGTGAAATCAGCGAGCCCAGGCAGGAAGTGGGGCAGCCAGTTGGCCTCCAGCTGCCTGCAAAAACCCAGGTAACGCCGGGCATCCGCTGCACATCACACCCCTGCCTGCGCAGCTTGGAAGGGCCTCGGTGGGTCCCTGTGGGTCACTCGGGTTCCAGGGGCACTGTGCCCGAGACGGGGCCAAAGGTCTGCCCACATGCCCTTGAACTGAGCTGCCAGATAAGAGGAGTTAATGATCAGCGCTAGCAGGGAGCTGGCGGGACCATACCTCTGCGTAGGGCTGTCTGATTAGTGCAGGGAGGAGGGCCGGGGAGCAGACGCACGCTGTGGTACCTGGGCACTGCCCTCTGCCCTGGAGCGGAGGGAGGCTGGGCTGTTGAGTAGGAGCAGCAGAGTCTTGCTATGGATTCTGCACAGTCTCCCAGCAAGATGCTGGCACGGTCCTTGGGCAGCAGCCATACCAGAGGGGACCCAGGCTGGGTGGAGGGGCCTGGAAAGTCTCACATGCTGTAAACACTCCTGTTGGAGTGTTTCTAGGAGGTGGGACTTTCCAGGCTCCTCCCTCCCGTACAACCTCGGCTCAGGGCCTGCAGCATCCCGGGAACAAGCAGGTTCGAGGGGGTGCTCCCACCCTAAGTTATTGCCCAGACAAATATCTCCAGGGCGGCGCTAGCCCGCGCCGTCCTCTCCTGGTCCCGGCTCCTCACCTCTTCTTCCTCCATGGAGAAGGTTCCTCAAGGATCCTGCGTCCTTTCCCAGTCTCCCCCGTTTGACTCTCCCGGGAGACGAGCACTGCCCGGGGCTTAATGGGAGGCGAGGGAAGTGTCTTCCCCTGCCCGAGAGAGACGCGAGTTGCCTCTTCAACCACCCAGGCATCGGAAGTGCAACCAGTGCAGCCAGCAGCCCCAGTCGCCTTACGCAAGCCTGGGAAGGCAGCAGCCGCGGAGAACGGGTCCCCTTTGCCTGACCCCTTGGCAGTAACAGGCCTCCTGGAAGCAGGAATAACAAGGCAGCAGACGAAATCGGTGCAGTCTGCAGATCCACTGAGAATACAGTGCGGCATGATGTATTTCACTGTAGCGCATGCCAGCCCCAGCAGTGACCCCCCCAGTGCCAGGCACTGCCCACACACAGCGAGAGACAGCCCCACCGGCTAACCGAAGGGTGGGAGACAGGGTACAACACACAAGCAGAAGACTGGGGAATGGAGAGGTTAGGTGACTAGCCCATGGTCACACCGGGAGTCAGTGGCAGAGCAGGGACGGGCCCCAGGTCTCCCAGCTCATAGACTCATAGACTCATAGACTTTCAGGTCAGAAGGGACCATTATGATCATCTAGTCTGACCTCCTGCACAATGCAGGCCACAGAATCTCACCCACCCACTCCTGGAATAATCCTCTCACCTATGTCTCCGCTATTGAAGTCCTCAAATCATGGTTTAAAGACTTCAAGATGCAGAGAATCCTCCGGTAAGTGACCCATGCCCCATGCTGCAGAGGAAGGCAAAAAACCTCCAGGGCCTCTGCCAATCTACCCTGGAGGAAAATTCCTTCCCGACCCCAAATATGGCGATCAGCTGAACCCCGAGCATGTGGGCAAGACCCACCAGCCAGACACCCAGGAAAAAGTTCTCTGTAGTAACTTCTAACATCCCATCATTGACCATTGGTCCTATTTACCACTGATGGCAATTAATTGACCTTTGACTAAGATCATGTTATCCCATCAAACCAGCTCTATGTTTTAACCGTCCCACTAGCCTTGCGAGACCCTCCAGGCCATCAAGGGAGCAGAGAGATTCCCCCAGGAACGCTGTGACGCAGCTGGCGTCCCTGCAGCGCGGGCAGCCCAGACGCACCACGGCGCTCTGCCACCCACGGCCTTGGAATTCCATCCCCGGGGTCACACAGCAGGACAGCGACAGCCCCTTCGGGCCAGAGGCTCTGCTGGGGGGACCCAGAGGCCTTCACCTAGAATAAGCCCTGGCTGCCCTTTGCCGGGCGGGGAAGGCCCTGAGCCCAGCACCCCCTGCCAGGCACCTGGCAAAGTGGGTGTCAACCCCCCACCCTGAGTGAGCCCCCAGATCTGCAGGGCCACGTTTGTCCCAGTCATGTGCTGGTGAGAGCTGCCCCCGCAGTGCAGGGCAGGGGGAAGAGGCACTCATTGGTGGGGGGGGGCACCATCACCCTGGTCTCCTGGCTTGTTCAGCGGGTAATGGGTACCCTGGGTAGCAGGGCAGGCTCAGGGAGAAAGGAGGTGCTCGGGTACCGAGACCGGGGCACATTCCCAGCAGGGGGGTCTCATCTTGGCAGCCTGAGACCCCCATGGCCAGTGCCCTCTGCCCAGGGAGGCTGGATGCCCCCCTCCAAACCCCACCAGCACCTCCCTGCCCCTTCCACCTTCTCCCTACTCCCACCAGCCCCCTCCTCATCCTCTCCTGCCCCCACCCCTTCCTCCCCCACCCCCTGCTCCCTCCACCTTCTCCCTACTCCCACCAACCCCCTCCTCATCCCCTCCTGCCCCCACCCCCTGCTCCCGCCACCTTCTCCCTACTCTCACCAACCCCCTCCTCCTGCTCCCTCTGCTCCCTCCCTCTACCAACCCCCTCCTCATATCCAGTTTCTCGGCCACTGTAATCCCCAGCTCCTTTTCTGCAGGACTGCTGCCTAGCTGCTCAGAATCATCGAATCTCAGGGTTGGAAGGGACCTCAGGAGGTCATCTAGTCCAACCCCCTGCTCAAAGCAGGACCAACCCCAACTAGATCATCCCAGCCAGGGCTTTGTCAAGCCTGACCTTAAAAACCTCTAAGGAAGGAGATTCCACCACCTCCCTAGGTAACCCATTCCAGTGCTTCACCACCCTCCTAGTGAAAAAGTTTTTCCTAATATCCAACCTAAACCTTCCCCTCTGCAACTTGAGACCATTACTCCTTGTTCTGTCATCTTCTACCACTGAGAACAGTCTAGATCCATCCTCTTTGGAACCCCCTTTTAGGTAGTTGAAAGCAGCTATCAAATCCCCCCTTGCTCTTCTCTTCTGCAGGCTAAACAATCCCAGTTCCCTCAGCCTCTCCTCATAAGTCATGTGCTCCAGCCCCCTAATCATTTTTGTTGCCCTCCGCTGGACTCTTTCCAATTTATCCACATCCTTCTTGTAGCGGGGGGCCCAAAACTGGACACAGTACTCCAGATGAGGCCTCACCAGTGCCGAATAGAGGGGAATAATCACGTCCCTCGATCTGCTGGAAATGCCCCTACTTATACAGCCCAAAATGCCGTTAGCCTTCTTGGCAACAAGGGCACACTGTTGACTCATATTCAGCTTTTCGTCCACTGTAACCCCTAGGTCCTTTCCTGCAGAACCGCTGCCCAGCCATTCGGTCCCTAGTCTGTAGCAGTGCATGGGATTCTTCCGTCCTAAGTGCAGGACTCTGCACTTGTCCTTGTTGAACCTCATCAGATTTCTTTTGGCCCAATCCTCTAATTTGTCTAGGTCCCTCTGTATCCTGTCCCTACCCTCCAGCGTCTCAACCACTCCATAGCGCCACCCGCGAACTTGCTGAGGTTGCAAAAATCCATCCCATCCTCCAGATCATTAAGGAACAAAACCGGCCCCAGGACCGACCCCTGGGGCACCCACCCCCGCTTGACACCGGCTCCCAAGTAGACATGGAGCCCGACTCTATCCCCCGTCTGGTCCATCCGTCCAAGCCACCCCACGCTGCCCGCTCCAGATCCCCCCCTCCTCCAGCCCCCGGGGTGGGACTCGCCTGGGCCCCGCCCCGGCTGCCGGCTCCGCCCCGGGCCTCCGCGGCGCGGCCAGTGAGGCCATGGCGGGGCCGGGCGGCGGGCGCGGCGCTGCGGGGCTCGCCCTGCGCCGCTGGCTGCAGCCGCTGGCCGGGGCGCCGCGGCCCGAGCCGGCCCGGAGGGGCCGAGCCAGCGCGGCCGGAGCAGCCGCTGCGGCGCCGGGCGAGCGGCGGCTGAAGGGCCCCGAGGAGCTGCCGGGGCCGGGGCTGCTCCGCTCCCTCTACTGGATCTTCGTGCGCGGCTACCTGCTGCACACGCACCAGCTGCAGGTGCGGGCCGGGCACCGTCTGGGGGGGCCGGGCGCGGGGGGCAGGCGGGGCCGGGCGCGGGGGGCAGGCGGGGGCCGGGCGCCGGGCAGGCGGGGCCCGGGCACCGGGAAGTTGGGGACTGGGCGTCGGGCACCGTCCGCGGGGGCTGGGCGCCGGGCAGGCGGGGGGCAAGGCGGGGGCCGGGCGCGGGGGGCAGGTGGGGCTGGGCGTCGGGCACCGTCTGGGGGGGCTGGGCGCCGAGCAGACGGGGGGCTGGGAACCGGGAAGTTGGGGACTGGGTGTTGGGCACCAGCTGGGGGGCTGGGCACCGGGCAGGCTGGGGGCTGGGCATTGGGCACTGGGTAAACAGGAGCTGGGCACCGGGCACCAGCTGGGGGGCTGGGCACCGGGCAGGCGGGGGGCTGGGCATTGGGCACCGGGTAAACAGGAGCTGGGCACCGGGCACCAGCTGGGGAGCTGGGCACCGGGCACCAGCTGGGGGGCTGGGCACCGGGGCAGGCGGGGGGCTGGGCACCGGGCAGGCGGGGGGCTGGGCATTGGGCACCGGGCAAACAGGAGCTGGGCACCGGGCACCAGCTGGGGGGCTGGGCACCAGGCAGACAGGGGGCGGGGGGGTTCTGGGCACCAGGCAGGTTCACCGGGCGGTTGAAGGGGTAGGCATTGGGCACCGGCCTGGGGGGGGCTGGGCATTGGGCACCGGGCAATAGAAGTTTCACCGGATTAAGGACTAGATTTGACCCTCCCACTTTCTTTCAAGAGGAAGAGCTTCCAGAGCTCCAGTGCCTGTTTATTTCCCTTTCCTTCCTGCAAGTGGCCCTGAGATACTCAGAAGTCTCAATTTTTTTCTCCGTTTTAAAATGTGGCATTTTCTTGGTGTTTGATTTGAAATATTCTCCTGCGAGAACTGCAACTCGGTCGCTGTAGCGTGGTGTTTAAGAGCCTGCTGGAAAGTAACCAGCCTTTAAACCGAAGTGAAAGCCGTGTTGCCAACGCTCAGGATTTGGTCACGAGTCTCGTGATCATTGTTGTTTTCCTTCAACTCCCAGCTCATGGAGACAGGTGGATCTGTGATGATTTCAGCCTTCACTCTTAAAGAAATGAATGGCTGTGGAGAAAGCGTTAAAATATGCACCTTCAAGACGCAAAAAGCAGAAGGCAAATAAAAAGAATCCCAGATCTGTTATTTGACGTAATCTCATGATTTTAAAGCCAATCTCGTGATTTTTGGTGAGCCTGATTCATGATTTTTGAACATTTGGAGTTGGCAGTTCTGTGAAAGTGACTTGGAAGTGTCAGTTCACTCCCGTTTAAAGTCAGTTTCTATCTAGTCTATAATTTGTAGGGGGGTGATATAAACTCACGGGGCCTTGTAGCATGTGTCCAAAAGCTAAATGATCTGTTACAAGCTTGGTGAACTGCAAAAAAGTAATAGAAAGTCAGCTAGATTTATTTTTTTTTAACAAATATTTTAACTGTTGTAGTCAAGAGTAAGAATATACATTAAAATGTTACATCTAACCAGGGTCCCTTAAGAGACTTGACACAAGAGGTCAGAACGTGTTCGTATTAGAGCTGAGTGGGTCTAATATTTAATTTTCTTTCTTTGTATAGGAATTAGATACAGTCCTCCTGTCAGCTCATTTCTAAGTTATCTGCAAAAAAACCCCTCATTTTCAGATGCCCAAGTAGCCCTGGGAATCAGTTGCCCCCTCCCCACAATCTGAAATGAGGCCCTGTCCTCAGTCTAGCAGACAAAGGTCTAACAAGACCCAGGGACTGGAAGATGAAGCTAGACAAATTCAGACTGAAAATAATGAGTAACTTCTTGACAGTGAAGGTAATGTACCCAGGCATGCAGTGGGTTCTCCATCACAGGCAATTTTAAAACCAGGACTGGATGTTTCTAAAACATCTGCTCTAATTCAATCAGGAATTAATTCAGGGAAGTTCTGGGGCTCTGGTTACAATGCAGGTCAGACTAGCTGATCACGACAGTCCCTTCTGGCCTTGGGATCTATGACGTGAGTCCAGGATCTCCTGCTCTCAGCTCAAAGGGGAATTGGGTTCAGGTTCTGCTCAGTGTCCAGTCATCCTGGGCACCCCAAATAAACAGCTGGAGAGAAAGTGTCACCTCTCCTTCTTAGGGCACCCTGGAATATTTAGCAGCTGCTAAAGTCCTCCTCACTTAAATGCACACCCAGGCAGGGGGCTCTTTCTCACAGAGAGGAACTGGGGGGGAAGGGGATGAAGGAGGAGTGTCTTATGTCTCTTTAGCCAGTCATGCCTGTGCTCGGTGCCTCAGTTTCCCTATCTGTCGTGTGGGGCGGTATAAATGGCTATTGACCGACTCCCCTTCAAAATGGAAGGGCCAAGCCCAGGCTGCTCCGAACGCCCTGACAGGCTGCCCCGCGTCTCTGCCTGGGTAATTGCAGCCTAGAGCCTCCCGCCCACAAACACAGTCTGTACCAATCCTCTGTTTCCCCAGGGGACAGTAGGGAGGTGCTGGGGAATCCAGGTGTTTGTTTTCCCCTTGAAACAAAGAGACTGCCTCATAAATCTAACAAAGGAAGCAGTCGGGCTCATTTGGCAGATACAGGCCACACTGAAAGCTGGCAGCTGGCAATGCCCTTGAAACCGGACTGGTGTGATGAAGTTGTCGGTTAGCTGAGGGGCTGATTGTCTCCTGGATTGCAGCTGGCTATTCTGTGGACAGAGATGAGGCGGCTGGGGCAACCTTCACTTTGCATTTCCGGGTGTCCCCAGGGGTGCTGCTGTTTTAAAGTGAAACGCTCACTTTGTGGGTCTAGGACTCTACGAAATGCAGAGTTAGAGGGGACCGCAAGGGTCCGCTGGTCCACCAGCTTTCCAGACAACTATACCCCTTTCAGGAGGCTGATGGGTCTTGGGTATCCCCAAGCTTCACCTCACTTAAAAACTACCTGCTTACTTTTGTATTTTTGTGTCCGATTTTGTATCGCAGCACACTAGTCCTGAAAAATTGCTGACTTGCTCATTTTTACCACATCATTATAAATCAATTGAGATATAAATATTGTACTTACATTTCAGTGTATAATTAATAAGTCAATGTCTGTATGAAATTGTAGTTTGCACTGACTTCGCTAGTGCTTGCTATGTAGCCTGTTGTAAAACTAGGCAAATCTCTAGATGAGTTGATGTACTCCCTGGAAGACCCCTGCGTATCCCCAGGGGGACGCGTACCCCTGGTTGAGAACCCTGCTCTAGCCTAACCCCCTGCCAAGATGCAGGATTCGGTGGTATCTTTCCAGGCTTTCCAAAAGGGAGGGGGTCTGAGTGTGTGAGAGAGAGAGATTAAAAAGGGGATGTTCTTTTCAAACACTTTCAAAACTCGTTAGTGGTTGATATGGTCCAAACCTTAACTGCAGCGTAACAAAGTTTTTTGCCTGGGAATTTCCTTAGTTGTATTTTTTTAATAAGATCGTGAGAACAGCCAGACTGGGTCAGACCAATGGTCTACCTAGCCCAGTGTCCTGTCTTCCGACAGTGGTCGATACCAGGTGATTATTAAGTGATCCATCCCCTGTCGTCCAGTCCCAGCTTCTGCCAGTCAGAGGTTTAAGGATGCCCAGAGCGTGGGGTTGCCTCCCTGGTCACCATAGCCATTGGTGGACCTACCTGCCATAAACTTATCTAACGCTTGGTTTTGTTCTTTAACCCAGTTATGGTTTTGGCCTTCACAACATCCCCTGGCAAAGCCAGGAGCCCTTGAGTGGTTGGGTGCATTTCTACATGATATACAGCTGGAGGTATAAATAGAGAGCAATTCGTTACCGAGTTATAAGAATCTGGCACGAGACCCTGACGTTTCTGGCCATCCCAATTGCTTTGTTGAGAACCAGCAACACAATGAGACCCTGCAAACTGTAATGAGCAGGCACAGGCTTGACACTGTCCGCCTCCGGTGCAGCTTTCAGCCAAGCAGATATTTGTCAACGTGAAATAATCCCTCTTCCCGGCAGGTCCCCAGCCGTTCGGCTGAATTCACTGACGTTGCTAGGTTGCTTTTCAAGTTTGAGCTTAGTGGTGAAATTCCTTTGAACGGGGCTGAGCGCAGCGGGGGAGTCTGTAGGTTAAACAGAGCCTACTCAGTAAGCGTCCAGTCCTGCAAGTCTTTGCTCGGTCAGGGAGTCCTCCCTTGTGCAAGAAATCCAGGGAGTAAGGACTGCTCCCTGCTGGAAATGCAGATGTACGCCTGTCATGGGGTCCTCAGGCAATGCTCTGGAACTACTTCCTATGAAGCTAGTCAGGACTCTGGGGGAGCCTCCTCTCTCTGAGCTGACTGTCTCCAGGGCAAGAAGCTTCCCCAGCTTCCCCCTTCCTGGGTCGGACCCCAGAGCATTCAGCCTCCCCTGCCCCACCGGGCGCGTCCCACAGTGAATCCGCCCGGGCGGGGTCCTGGGGGAGCCAGGGGGTCCTGCCCCCCAACTCCGCAGTCAGACGTGACTCTCAGCCAGCCGGGAAAACAGAAGGTTTATTAGACGACAGGAACAGGGTCTAAACCAGAGCTTGTAGGTACAGGGAACAGGACCCCTCAGTCAGGTCCATCTTGGGGGGGCAGGAAGCCAGAGGTCCATCTTGCCCCCCTCCATTTCCCCAGCCAGCTCCAAACTGAAACTCTCCAGCCCCTCCTCTGTTCCGGAGCCAGGAGGCCAGCTGATCTCTCTCTTCTCCACCCCTTTCAGCTGGCACCTTTGCAGGGGAGGGGCCCAGGCCATCAGGAGACAGGGTGTCGGCCATTATCTGTGCAACAATCACACACCCTTCCCCCACCAGCTGGACACTTAAGAAATGCATAGGGGAAACCGAGGCACCCACCCAGTATTCAGAGAAAACATTCAGAACATTCCCACTTCGTCACAACACCCCATGGGCGTTGGTGTGTTTGCCGTCCAGTCCTGGGACAGAGGAACGGGTGATCAGCAACTAGGTTCCTAAGACCAGCAAGCGAAAAAAACCCCTGAACGTTATCAAGGTGGGGAAGCGTAACTGATGGTGAATGGCAAACGCAGACGCACGCCTCTGGGCCGATGACCTTCTTCCTTTCGCTCCTGTGACGTAGCTGTAGGATTGTTGTTCTGTGCATTTGCAAGGTGCCCATCCTGGCTTCTCCCTAGAAAAAGGAACCAGGACTCCTATAGCCAGAGAGGGGGAAACGTTCTGCACTGGAGCCCTGACGAGAGAGGCCGGTTTTTGGAATATGTTGCAACTTTGCTGTGTTCTGATGAAGCAGCGATAACAGACGGTGGTGCCATCGCTGCTGAGGGAATGGATGTTCCCTTATCTGTGCCAGCGGGGTCTCGGTCACAGCCTGCCGGTCAGGCTTCCAAATAAGGCTTCGTTCTCCTGCAAACTAATCAGCCGAGAGGGGAAATGCCCTTTATCTTTGCTTTGCACAGGGTTGTGTATTTTTATGCTTTTACTCAACGTAGGCCTTGATCCTGTAGTAGGCTCAGGGGGCCACATGCACAGGATCGGGGCCCTCGATTGTGAGATTGTCAGGGACTTAGGAGGAGAGGCTGAGGGAACTGGGATTGTTTAGCCTGCAGAAGAGAAGAATGAGGGGGGATTTGATAGCTGCTTTCAACTACCTGAAAGGGGGTTCCAAAGAGGATGGATCTAGACTGTTCTCAGTGGTAGAAGATGACAGAACAAGGAGTAATGGTCTCAAGTTGCAGAGGGGGAGGTTTAGGTTGGATATTAGGAAAAACTTTTTCACTAGGAGGGTGGTGAAGCACTGGAATGGGTTCCCTAGGGAGGTGGTGGAATCTCCTTCCTTAGAGGTTTTTAAGGTCAGGCTTGACAAAGCCCTGGCTGGGATGATTTAGTTGGGGTTGGTCCTGCTTTGAGCAGGGGGTTGGACTAGATGACCTCCTGAGGTCCCTTCCAACCTGAGATTCTGTGATTCTATTCTATGGTTCTATGACTGTGAGCCAGATCCTCAAAGGTATTTAGGAACCTGACTCCCCCTGAAACCAACGTTTCTCTGCTTCAGTCTCAACCATAATGACCTGTAGTGTGAACTCAGATCCATCTAGTGACGGGCCCCATCTCCAACAGTGTTCAGAGCAAGGTGCCAGAACCCCCTAGTGACGCGTCTGGAATAGCCCGAACGGACCCTGCTCCGTCAGAGGTTGGCTCGATGCAGGAGGATCTTGCTCGAATCCTGCCGACTCCCGTCTCCTCCTACTCCCCTCTCCAGTTTAACTCTCTCTCCGTGTGGAAATCTCTTTGTCCCACTAATTGCTTTAGCTCTTTCTCCCTGTTCTCTGCTGTGGTTTTCTCTGCGGTGCATGCAGTGTCCAGGGGAGGCTGCCCCGCTGGTTTAGATAATGGTGCAAGAGAATTCTCCATAATTATTCCCCTCCTGTTCCTTATGCAGCTGAACGGCTTGCTTTGCATTTTTGACCGCAGCTGTTCCCCGAGCAGAAGTCTGCATTGCACCGTCTCCAGTACTGCCCAGGTCCCTTTCGTGAGTCAATACCGTTCATTTAGACCCCGTGCAGTGTGTGGGTAGTTTACTTTTCCCCCTGCCGGTGCAGGACTTTGCATTAATTTCATCTGCTGTCGTCTTTCCCGTTCACCCAACTTAGTCAGCTCTCTCTGCTCCTAGACTCAGAGACTTTAAGGTCAGAAGGGACCATTCTGATCATCTAGTCTGATCTCCTGCACAATGCAGGCCACAGAATCTCACCCACCCACTCCTGGAATAATCCTCTCGCCTATGTCTCAGCTATTGAAGTCCTCAAATCATGGTTTAACTGACTCACCTGCAAATTGTGCTACCTCACTATTCCCCCCCCAGTGCAGATTGTTAATAAATATAGTAACACGGGACCTAGTACAGAGCCCGATAGGGACCATCTGTACCCTGGGGCTGTGATGGAAATGGGCCATTTAATGCTGTTCTTTGCTCTCTGACTCCTGGCCTGTTTTTGTGCTACGACAAAGCTTTGCCTCTCACTCCAGGGCAATTTTGCTGCTTTTGTGGCTGCTCGTATGGGACCTTGTCAAAGGCCTTTTGAAATCTAGATGCATTGTGTCACCTGGTCTCCTTTATCTGTTCCTTCGTCGTCACGGCCACAATTCTAAGAGATCGGCGAGGCGCGGCTTTGCTTTGCGGATCCGGGCCGGAGAGAGCCTCTCCGAGCAGGATCTTCCAGTGTTTTGTTTTTAATTCTCCTTTCAGCCAACGTGCCAGATATAAACTGGAATTCCCCCAGTCACCCCGAGAGCCTTTTTTAAAATATAGATCCAGCGTGTGCTGCTTTCCAGGTCTCCGGGACCGTGGCCGTCTGTAGTGAGAGATTGTGGGGTTTTGCTAGCAGCTTAGCCCCTTCTCCTAGAGCCCCTTTAAATCCCTCGGATGGACCACCTGAGCGTGGTGCCAGGTGACTTGTGCCAGCCCCCCTTCTCCGGTCACCTCAGTCTCTGAGAGCGCCTAGGCGGAGTTACCAGAAAAAGGCAGATTCGGGGTAGGAATCTTCCAGCATCCGCCGGGGTGGACTCTGATGTTCTCGCTGGTAACGTTCAGATAAGCCGCCCCACCCCCAGTACAAAATGCAGCCTCTCAGGAAGGGAAGTAGCCCGGTGCCCAGGGACATTGAATTTTACCATGGGCTGCAGGGGGGTTTCTGGCTGGCCCGCTGGATGATGGGGCAGTAAAGCTCTCTCCTCCCCGCCCATCACCGTGGTGTCTGGTCACCACCGCCCTGTGGCTGGATTGGAAATGGCAGCCCAGCAATGCAAGGCTACATACTCCACTCCCAATCCTCCAGGAGGGGGGCGCTGGCGTGCCAGTGGGGCCCAACCTGCTGTCGTGCATTGCAGGTGCTGTTCCGGAAGCTTTACGGCCCCATGTGGAAATCCACCTTTGGGAAGTACAAGAACGTGAACATCGGGAGCCCGGAGATCCTGGAGCAGCTGCTGAGGCAGGAGGGGAAATACCCCATGAGGAGCGACATGGCCCTGTGGAAGGAGCATCGGGATATCAGGCAGCTGCCGTATGGCCCGTTCACTGAGTGAGTCCAATTATAAAGGCTTTAGCCGCCCTGATGCAAACATCGTATGGGCTCCCAGATCAATCCAGGGCTGGAGTCCCGAGCAGCTGGCTGCCATATAATGGCCTGCAATATGCAGGAGGTGAGACTACTTGATCTAAGGGTCCCTGTGGACCCTCCTGGCCGGTGTTTCTCCACGACCAGTCCGTGGACCGGCGCCAGGCCCTGAGATCTCCCTGGCACAGGTGAGGAAGGCGGCAAGCCTGGTATTAAAAAAGGCTGAGGAACCCCGCGCTTGGGAACCGAGCTATTCCCTTGTGCGCTAGCGAGAGTAATGTCATGAATGGGGTGACTGTGACTGGCGGTGCTGGTACCAGGCAGCGTTGCATTTGGACTGCTGCCGTTGCTCCGTCCCCAAGGCTCCCCGCGGCCTGCCAAAGCCGTACAGAGAATCAAGGCAAGGTGCGCAAGGGTTAACGGGTGAAGGCTGACCTGGTTTTCTCCATGTGTGTCCATTCTAACACGTTTTGCTCCTCCACGGGTGGCCGGCCAGCAGGACATAGGGGCGAAGTCGAGGATTGGGCAGAACGGTTTTGGTGCCGGGGAAGCGGGGGAGAGATTCGGTTGAAATTCTCATCACGGGTCGTTTCCGGCGATGCGGGGCTGGGTCCCCGTGAGTGACCAAGGCTCCTTGCCTTGAGCCCGTAGCTGGGGGGTCAGGACCCCGGATGGGGTCAGGCCAGTGTTACGGGCAGCAGGGAGGTAGAGGGACAGAGGCACTGGGGGTTGCCCAGAACCCCCCCACCCCGCCCGAGTGGGCACTTCTGCAATAACCGGCCCGCGGGATGTTCTCCTCCTGCCCAAGAGTCCGCGGTTGGCTCATTCCCTGGAGCAGGGCGGGTTTAGTGCCCTGGTACAATTGTCCCTCTCTCCTGGAGCTGGGGGGGCACGTGGCACGGTCTCTCCAGATGCAGGGCCGGTGCTTGGGGCTAGGTGGGCCCAGTGCCACTATTTGACTGTTGCGTGGGGCAGCTGGATGAGGAGCGGGGGGCGCGCAGCGGGTAGGGTGACCAGACAGCAAGTGTGGAAAATAGGGATGGGGTGGGGGGTAATAGGCACCTATAGAAGAAAATGTGTCATCCTAGCAGCGGGCACAGCTGGAATGCAGGGGGGTGCGGGGGCGGCTCCACCTTGGGAACCCCGGTGTTACGGGGGAGTTCCCGGTCTGCCCTTCGTCTCTGGGCTCTTCCCTGCCAGCCCTAGCGGGTACAGGGGGGCGGCTCGGTGTCCCGCTTCCAGCTGCCCCTCGGCGTGGGCGGGCGCTGAGCCGTCTTCCCCCTCCCCCAGGGAAGGCGAACGCTGGTACCGCCTGCGCCAGGTCCTGAACCAGCGGATGCTGAAGCCGTCGGAGGCCATGCTGTACGCGGGGGCCATCAACGAGGTGGTGTCGGACCTGATGGCCCGGCTGCAGGCGGAGCGGGCGGGGAGCCCCTCGGGGGTCCTGGTGAGCGACCTGGCCAACCTGCTCTACAGATTTGCCCTGGAAGGTAGGTGGCAAGGGGGCAGCTGGGGGGGAAGGAGTGGGGCTCAGGAGGGCCCTGGGGGGCCATTGCACGCTGCCCCCTAGTGCATCCAGACAGACCTACTGCAGCCTCCTGCTGCTTCCCTGGAGTCCCTGTCCCACGGGGGGGGGCGCTCTCACGTCGTCCCCGGGCCTGTGCCCCCCACCCTGTGTGTGTTCAGGGCCCGTACTGGTGGCTCTCTCCTCTCCTCCCCGCCAGGCATCTCCTACATCCTCTTCGAGACCCGCATCGGGTGCCTGGAGCGGGAGATCCCGGCGGAGACGCAGCGCTTCATCGCCGCCATCGGCCTCATGCTGAAGAACTCCATCTTCGCCACCGTCCTGCCCCAGTGGAGCCGGGAGCTGCTGCCGTACTGGAACCGCTACCTGGGGAGCTGGGACACCATCTTCGCCTTCGGTCGGTGCCCAGGGCGGGGGGCTGGGGTCCGACGCGCAAGCCGGGCCGGGTTGGTACCCAGGGCTGCTGGTTTTCACTCGGACCCAGAATCCGGGCTCACCCCTCGCCCTACCAGGGACGTCCACGCTGCCGGGGGCACCCGCTGCTGGCCCGGGCCAGCTCACAGGGCTCAGGCTAAGACTTCTGGGCTCCTGGACCCTGCAAATCAGGCTGCAGCCCGAGCCCAGAAATCTCCCCTGCAATGAAACAGCCCCGCGGCCCGAGCTGGCAGGCACAGGCCGGCCGCGGGCTTTCCCTTGCAGTGTAGACGTACCTCCAGGGGGCTCCTCTTTGACTGGATTAACCAGGGTCCTTTTGCCGTTCTTCTATCGGCCCGTCGGCCTTTGCAACGCACCCACCGCTGCGGCGACGCCTCCCCCGTCGCTTGTGCCGCAGCAGCCCCGGTTTTCCCTGTTGACTCACCATGGAAATAGGCCTGGGCTTGGCAATGATTAATTGCCATCCGATTGCCAGGGGCAGTGGAGCGACAGGAAGGAGAGTTTCCGTCTGAGCGCCCGGCTCCGTAGGTAGCCGGAGTCTGTACGTTTGGCAGCGACCCGCGTGTCCTCGGCTTTCGCCCGCTCCCTGGCCGGGCGCTTGCGGGGTGAGCGCTAGGAGAGCCGTGGGCGGGCTGGGGCAGGTTTGTCCGGCCTGGCAGGAGTTGCTGACGCGGGGCCGTTGGCCTCGAGGGGTCCCGGGCAGCCAGAGCGAATTCTGCTGCTTCGGGGTCTCTGCTCGCCCCTCTCCCTGGGACCGAGGGCTGCCGGGATACCGGCTGCCAGTCAGATGCGTGGCAGAACGATTCGCACGGGGAGACCGATCTGCTCCAGGGTGCACGGCTCAGGGCCCCTGCCCCCCGTCACGGTCAGTCCTAGGGGGGCAACAAGGATCCGCTCGACCCCATCGAGCTACGGCAGGGGGTGCTTCAATCCTGCCCCGGGCTTGGGGCCCCTCCCCGCCTGGCTCCGTCCGCGGTCAGGGAGCCCCTCACGTACCCACTCGCAGAGGTGCGGCAGCGCGGAGCTGGGGGGACAGTGAAATCTCCCGGCTGCCCCTGCAATCGATTCATGGCCCGTCCCTTTGAGCGGGGGACTCCGTGACCCCCCTGCTCTCTGGTGCTATAGCCCCGGGCTGGGCTGGCAGTCGCCCCGACCCACCCTTGACACTGGCTGCTCTGCCCGTGAGTCCACGTCTCTTGGCACAGGCGGGAGGGGGCTCTCTGGGGAGCCCCGTTCCATTGGGGGAGAGGCGTGCCCTTGGGGGTGCTCCCAAGTTGGCGGTCGCTGTGGGATCCAGCCAGAGACCGGGGCAGGGTGCGGGGAGAGCAGTGATTTCCCTACACCCCCCCGAATTTCCCCAACACCCCCCCAGTTTTGTGAACTAGTTTCATGCCAATTTAGTGACACCCCCCCCCCCCCCCCAGTAAATTCGAACACCCCCCCTAATTTCAATTCCTGGGGAGGCCACTGGGGGAGAGCCCCGGCAGTGAGCCCGCAGCTGGGCATCGCCCGTCGCTTTGCGGGCAGCCCCCTTCCCCCACCTCCGTCTCTGCCCGGGATCGAACGGTGACTCCCCCTCCCCTGCGCGACGGGCCAGCTGCCCCCCGCCCAGGGCCAGGCCTGACCGGTCTCGCCTCTCTGGCTCTGCAGGCAAGAAGCTGATTGACAGGAAGATGGAGGAGCTGGAGGGGCGTCTGGAGCGGAGCGAGCCGGTGTCGGGCTACCTGAGCTACTTGCTGGCCAGCGGCACGCTGACGCCGGAGGAGGTGTACGGCAGCGTGGCGGAGTTGCTGCTGGCTGGCGTGGACACGGTAGGGCGGCCGCCTTCCGGCTCCCTGCCCACGGGGGTCAGGCCCGGGGCGATCGCGGGGGGTGGCTGAGGAGCTGCTCTGCGTGGGGGGAGGGGGGGCACCCCAAGGGATCGCGTGGTGGGTCCAAAAGGGAGCGCGCTGGGGAGCCGTGAGCCCTGTGGCCGTGGGGCCGGCCTGGGTTCCATTCCTAGCTTGCCACGGCCTTGCTGGGTGACTCACGCCCCCTCTGGGCCTCAGTTTCCCCTCTCAGCCTTTTCGGGGTCTGTTTAGATGGTGAGCTCTCTAGGGCGGGATCTGTCCCTGGCTGTCTCTGGGCAGCGCCTGGCACGACGGGGACCCTGTCTCCATAGGGGTCTGGGCAGCGCCTGGCACAACGGGGCCCCCATCTGTGCAGGGATCTGGGCAGTGCCGATGGGGCCCCCCTCTCAGTTGGCACAACTAGCCATGGGGGTCTGGGCTGGCGGCCCGGCCGTGCAGAGCCGGGTTTACGCTGAGCTCGGAGCTGCCGAATGCTTTGCTTGGGGGGAGTCCTGCTGCCCCTGGCTCTGAGTGGGGCCGTCCATGAGGGGCAGGGCGGGGGGCACTCCTGGGAAGCCACAGGGGGCCGCCCCTGTACGTCACAGCCTGCTCCCGCTTTCCCTCCCTGCGACCTCCCTGGTGTCTGTGCGGCGGTGCTCCCTCACCCCGGCTCCGCTGTCGCCCCTCCCAGACGTCCAACACCTTGTCCTGGGCCCTCTACCACCTGGCCAGGGCCCCGGAGACCCAGAGCTCCTTGTACCAGGAGGTGAACCGCGTCGTGCCCAGCGAGCGGCTCCCCGGCGCTGAGGATCTCGCCAAGATGCCGCTGCTGCGGGCCGTCATCAAGGAAACGCTCAGGTCCGTCCCCGGCGCTCCCCAGGGCCTGGCCCGAGAGGGTCCCCCCTGGGCAGGACCCACAGCCCTGGCGTGTTGGCATCCCTGGGTGGGGCGGGGCAGAACTCATGAGGGGAGGGCAACATAGGGGCTGTGACCACACCGTGCGCCTCACTAACCGGCACTTGGCAAACCTCCCCCAGCACCCCCCACGTCCCAGGGGGCTGAGAAGCTGCTAAGGGGGTCACTGCTTTTCTGTGCCACCCCCAGAGGGCCCATTAGAGCAGGTCATGGAATCATAGAATCTCAGGGTTGGAAGGGACCTCAGGAGGTCATCTAGTCCAACCCCCTGCTCAAAGCAGGACCAACCCCAACTAAATCATCCCAGCCAGGGCTTTGTCAAGCCTGACCTTAAAAACCTCTAAGGAAGGAGATTCCACCACTTCCCTAGGTAACCCATTCCAGTGCTTCACCACCCTACTAGTGAAAAAGTTTTTCCTAATATCCAACCTAAACCTCCCCCTCTGCAACTTGAGACCATTACTCCTTGTTCTGTCATCTTCTACCACTGAGAACAGTCTAGATCCATCCTCTTTGGAACCCCCCTTTCAGGTAGTTGAAAGCAGCTATCAAATCCCCCCTCACTCTTCTCTTCTGCAGGCTAAACAATCCCAGTTCCCTCAGCCTCTCCTCATAAGTCATGTGCTCCAGTCCCCTAATCATTTTTGTTGCCCTCCGTTGGACTCTTTCCAATTTATCCACATCCTTCTTGTAGTGTGGGGCCCAAAACTGGACACAGTACTCCAAATGAGGCCTCACCAGTGCCGAATAGAGGGGAATGATCACTTCCCTCGATCTGCTGGAAATGCCCCTACTTATACAGCCCAAAATGCCGTTAGTCTTCTTGGCAACAAGGGCACACTGTTGACTCATATCCAGCTTCTCATCCACTGTAACCCCCTAGGTCCTTTTCTGCAGAACTGCTGCCCAGCCATTCGGTCCCTAGTCTATAGCAGTGCATGGGATTCTTCCGTCCTAAGTGCAGGACTCTTACCCAACCAGCTGTTCCTTGGCCTGGCAGCCTGTGTTCCGCGGCCGAGGGGGAACACTGAGCTAGCCGACGGGGGGCTGGGAGAGGGGGAGCAGATGGACGGACACACCCCCTGAGGCAATGTGGGATTTGTGCCTCGCCCGCCCCCTCCCCCAGCAGCCCAGTTCTCCGGCCGTAGCGCGGGGGACGGGGCGTGCCCCATACCGCGTCCCACGCCGTAGCCCCGTCTCTTCTCCCTGCCCGGCAGGCTCTACCCCGTGGTCCCCACCAACGCCAGGGTCGTCGTGGAGAAGGACGTTGCCATTGGAGGCTACCACTTCCCGAAGAACGTGAGTGGGGGTCTCTGGCCCGCTTCCCGGCCCACGAGGCTCAGACTGTCGCTCCCCAGCCCTGCGGCTGCACGGGCTGCGGGGCCCAGAGGAGGAGCTGGAGGAGCTAGATGTGCCCCATGAAGGCAGCACAAAACCAGCTGTGCTTGGAAGGGGGCCAGCCTAAAGTAGGGGGTGGAGGAGCCCTGGGCTAGCCGGGGTCTGTGGGTCGGGGCAGAACTGGGGGGAGCCCAGGGCTGGGCTAGCATGGGGCTGCGGGTCGGGATTGAGGGGCACCGGCAGAGCTGGAGGGGAGCTCCAGGCCCGGATCTAGCCAGCACCCCCACCCAGGGCTTTGGTCCCTCACTTGCCCGGGGCTGCCAAGAGGAGCAGCACGTTGCCTGGGACACGGGTTGCCGCGGGGACGGGTCTCACTTCCTTTGTGTCCGGCTCCATCAGACTCTCTTCGTCCTGGCTCACTACGCGATGGCCCACGACCCCAGCAGCTTCCCGGAGCCCGAGCGCTTCCTGCCCCAGCGCTGGCTCCGGGGCCCCGGCGCTGCCCACCACCCCTTCAGCTCCATTCCCTTCGGCTACGGCGTCCGCGGCTGCCTGGGCCGGCGCATCGCGGAGCTGGAGATGCACCTGGCTCTGGCCAGGGTGAGTGGGGAGCCCCGCGGTCGCGGGGGGGGGGGGGGATTGGCCACGGCCCGCGGGACAGGGCGCTCCGATGGCCGGAGCTGCAGACCCCCCCACCCCCCCAATCAGAGAGCTGCGCCGCCCCCCAGGTCTCTGGGATGCTACACCCCAAGAGGGGGAGCTCAGTGTCCCCTCACCCCGCTGGTAATTGAACCCCACCCTGCAGGAGCCGACTGCCACGGCCTGAGCCCCCAGACGGGGCCCGTGTGCACCACCACCAGGGGAGAAGGCACCCGAGCCGCCCTGGGGGGGCCGAAGGGGGCTGGGGGGGCGCTGTGCTCCGGGGGCATTGAAGAGACGAGACATCTCCTTCTCCTTCCAGATTGCCCGGACGTTCGAGCTGCAGCCGGACCCCCGTGGCACGGAGGTGAAGTCTGTCTCCCGCATTGTCCTGGTGCCCAACAAACCCATCAACCTGCAGTTCATCGCCCGGCCCCCGGCCCCCTGAGCGCGCCCACCCCGCACTGCTCATCCCCCGTCGGAGCCCGCCCCTCGCCTGGGCCTCCCGGGCTAGACGGGTCTGCCCCGGGCCCGGCTCTCTCCCCGTCCCGCAGCTGCCCCCGGGTCAGGGTGTCGGTGGGATCTCGGCTGGCGGGGCCAGGGCAGCCGTGTGGTCTCGACGTAGCTGGAATCAATGGGCCAAAGGTGTCCCGTGCCCGTCGCTCTCCGTTACCGGGTGTGGGGTTCGCCGGGCGCAGCCTGGGCCTGGTGGCACCGGGAACCCTGGCCAACGCCCCGGTCGCCTTTCCCAGCGATCCAGAAACGGGAGAAGCGGTGCCAGGCAGCGGCGCCAGGCTGGGCTGGGAAGGCAAAGGCAGCGTGGGTGACTCCCAGCTGGCACTGAGGACGTGCTCACGGCCCTGGGGCGGAGGGGAGGGGAGATGGGCCCAAGCTGGCTGTCAGCCCGGGGGGGCTGGGATACCGGCAGAGCCAGTATCTCCCCACTCGGTGTCATTGGACCTCCCTGGAGCAGCAGGGACCCTCCTACCCCCCCAAAGAGCAGCTTGCTCCCCCTCGCCCTGATCTCCCCCTGCCCCCCCGGAGCTGGGGGACTGCAGGGCTGGGCAGAGGGAGGGGTTGTGGGGTTTGCCCCAGACAGAAGCCCCAATGTGCCCCCACTGCTCTAGCGCCACCTCGACCCTCCACCCCCCCACCCCTGCCCCCCTCCCATGGCAGAGGAACCTCTGCACAAGGACAGTGTCTGGCGGGGGCGCTGCCCGGGGGGGGGGGGGGGGGGTACCCGGACAGCTGTGCCACCCTGCGGGGCGGCCGGCGCTGGGCTGCGGCAGCTCCATTAACTGCTCTGCCCCCGGCCTGTGACTAACGCCCGGGGCTGGGCGCCAGGACGCCTGGGTTCAAGCCCCCGCGCTGCCACTGACTCCCATCCCCTCGGGCTCGCAGCCAGGCTGGGACAGCGGGGTCGGGGGGTGGAGGGAGGCCTGGGGAGCCAGGCCTGGGGGGATCCTGTAGCCCGGCTGAGAGCAGCAATAAAGCACCATGCGCTTGAGCGACTGCAGCGCGGTGTTTGTGTGATGGGGGCGGGGGGGGGCGCCGTTCCTGGGGGCCAGTGAGCACCAGCCTGGGCTAGCTGCCGCGCCAGGCCAGGGGAGGGGCCTGACTGGGAGCGTGAGGTCGCGGGCGCGGGGGACGAGAGGTTGGCGTGATGGGGGCAGCCTGGCACGGGCCGGCCAGTTCCTGGGCTGGGCTGGGCCCCCAGCCCCTGTGTCTCCATCCCGGGCTCCCCCACTGCAAAGCAACTCGGCCCGGCCCGGGCTTTGCTGGCCCCTCAGCGGGCGGTGGCAGCCCGGAGCCAGCGGGTGCCCGTGGCCAGGTCCCGGCTCGCTCCCGGGCAGCGTTTCTCTGGCAGGGGGACGAAAGCCGAGCAGGGCGAAGGAAGGGAGAGAGGCGCCCGCAGGCCCCAGGCCAGCCGCAGCTGGGGGTTTGCCTCGGCCGGGGCGTGAGACCAGGCTCACGCTGCTGCCAGCTCAGTCCCATGTGCGCCGGTGCCAGCCAGGCCCCTGATGCTCCTGGACAGAGTTGCCCCAAGGGCCGCCCAGCTCCTGCCTCCCCCAACCCGCCTCTGCCCCACGCTACACTGGCAAACCTGCCCTGCCAGCAGGACGGGGTGTCTCATAGGCGGGGGGGGGAGGGGAGTTCAACTCTATCACCAGCCCAACTGCCCCTCGGCCGTCCTGGGGGGGCAGCAGGGTGGGGGGTTCCACCAGCCCCCTGGCCAGGCCGTCGCTCCCTGCCCGCCCTGCTGGCCTGGGGTCCCCCAGGGCTCTGGCCCCGCACCGCAGCTGGCTGCTGGGACCGCCCAGGTAGCTCTGGGCTGGGGCGGCGCCCACACACCGATGGTCCCCAGCGCCCCGTCTTCGCCCCGTGGGATCCTGCGTCCCAGGGGGCCGGGGCGGGATCCCCGGAGGGCCGGTTTCGGCTCAGTTCAGATTAGCGGGCGCTGCTGGGGGGGGAGGGGCAGCCCTGTCAGTGGTGGCCCGTGGCTGTCACAGCGTGACCCCCCCCATTTGGCTAGTGACCCCCAGCGCTGCGCTCTCTTGGGCTAGTGTGGGCTCTGGTACCCTGCAGCGCAGCTGCCCTAAATAATCACCCATGGCCCGGTGCCAGCCTGTTCCCAGCTTGGAGAGCGGCGGGCACGACCCTCCGGCCGCCGCGCTGCCCAGGGCCAGTCAAGGCACGGGTGCCCATCCACCTTGACCCATGTTATGCCAGCTCCACATGGTGCCTGGACACCGCCGGAGGACTCGGTGGGGCCACTCCCAGCCCGCTGCCCAGGGCCAGTCTCGGGCACGGCAGCACCCGGAGAGGAGCCCATAACATCCAGGGTTTGCTCCAGGGTTGGCGCTGGGGGGAGGGGTCTTTGCCACCCGTGGGGCACAATACAAGGGGCCGCGGGTCTGACGGAATGGGACTGTTCTTAATGTTTCTATGCCTCAGTTTCCCCGATGCATGTGCTAAGTCTCTAGGTGGTGGGATAAAGGGTGTAATCGCAGCCCTAGAGGGCCAGTGTGATGACAGATAATGGCCGACACCCTGTCTCCTGGCAACGGATGGTCTGGGCCCCTTCTCTGCAAAGGTGGGAGCTGAAGGTGTTCGAACAAAGGGATCAGGTGACCTCCTGGCCCGGGAAGGAGACAAATGCGAAGGAGGGGCTGGAGAGTTTCAGTTGGAAGCCAGCTGGGGGCATGGAGGGAAGCGCAGACAGAGTCTGGCCTCCCTGCTCCCCGTTTGGAGCTGTGGGGTGAAACACAGGGAGCCCCGGGCTGGGGTCTAAGCTCCCTGCCCACCAGAAGGGCCCGCCGGAGGGGTCCTGTTTGGACTGACAAGCTCTGTTTGGACTGTGTTCCTGGCATCCCTAATAAACCTCCTGTTCTACTGGCTGGCTGAGACTCAGTGAATCCTGCGGAAGAGGGGTGCAGGCGTGGACTCCCCCACACTCCGTGACAGCAGGTCAGTGGGCGGGCGGGTGCCGGGGGCACAGGAGCGGCAATGAGGAAAATAAGCCTGGTGCCTGGCGAGGGACCATGTTACATGCCCAGCATGCGGCAGGAGGAGCCCAGCCAGCCACCAACAAATACACGTCACCCGGGCGCTCACCAGCAACCCCACAATAACACGCACCTCTGAATACTGGGCGTGCCTCAGTTTCCCCTTTGCATTTCTTAAGTCTCTAGGTGGTGGGAATAAGGGGGGATTGTTGCAGAGCTGGAGAGGGCCAGTGTGATGGGAGAATGGCCGACACCCTGTCTCCCGGCAACTGATGGCCTGGGCCCCTTCTCTGCAAAGGTGCAAGCTGAAGGTGTTGGAGAACAAAGGGATCCGGTGACCTCTTGGCCCAGGAAGGAGACAAAGGCAGAGTAGGGGCTAGAGCGAGTTACAGTTTGAATCTGGCTGGGGATGTGGGGAGGCCCAGCCCAGGCGGGGCGCTGGGCTCCCTGCCCCCCAAGTTGAACCTGACTGAGGGGTCCCGTTTCCTGTACCTACAAGCTCCGGTTTAGACCATGTTCCTGTCATCTAATAAACCTTCTGTTTTACTGGCTGGCTGAGAGTCACAGTGAATCGCAGGATTGGGGGGTGCAGGGCGCTGACCCCCACACACACACTCCGTGCCAGCACCGCCCAGCACCAACATACCCAGCCAGCGGGGGCTACCCTACAATAACAAGCCCGTGTGCAGAGCTCAGTGTCCAGAACCTGCAACAAAGCAGGGTGAGCTCACCAGCCCCTTCCCCCCCCCCGCCCGAGCAACCCCACACTAAGTGGGGGGGGGGGGCACAACTGAGTGACCCTACAATAACAACCCCCCACACACACACTAACAAAGCAGTATGCCCCACAGCGGTGGGGTCAAAGGCATCGGGTAAAGGGGCAGTTTCGTCTCGGTTCCCGGGGGCATTAGATACCCCGGCTCCAGCGCCGGAGGGAGCAGCCGGGCGGAACCGGAGCTGAGGGGACGCACTTTCGGGGGGGGGTCTGTGGTGGGGCTGGACTTTGCGGGCGTCTCCTGTGTCACTTCAGCTTTGCTTTATACACAACTCCTGCCCCCGGCCCGGTGGGGCCTGGCTGCTTGTCCCCGGGCCAGGTGCCAAGCCAAGCGGCAGCCCCCGGCGCATGCCAGGGGGCAGCGCCGTGTCTATGTCCGCTGGGCTTCCCCGTGTCCTGCTGCTCAGCTCCCGGAGGGGGCAACCCCGAGGCAAAGACAGTCCCAGAAGCGGAGTCACCGGCCAGGCTCTGCCAGGGCCGGCCGCGCGGCCATCCTCCCCCGGGCAGCGCCAAGGGGCCACCCAGACAGACGCGGCAGCAGCCCTCCCCGGCACCTTCAGAGCGCATGCCGGTCGATGCCTGCAGAAAACCAGGGATGGGGGTTACCAGGCTGCAGCAGCTGCCCCCTCCCCACCCCCAGCTGCCAGGGGACCCGGCCCTGCACCAGCACGGCCCTGCCACCCGCGTCTCCAGGCACCCACCGCAGGCCGAGCACGCGCCCTCCTGATCAGACTACAGGTCCCAGCATGCAACACACCGGCTAGGATTCTGCAGCCTGGGACTTGCGGCTCCCATGGGCTACCCCCCGCTCCCCAGTGTGCCCCCCGATGCTAGACACACCGGCTGGCGGGGCAAAGCCCCGGCGGGCACACGGCGGTGCTCAGCCCCAGCCCCACTCCGCTGCGTGGGCTAAAGACGCCGGGGAGGCCAGAAACCAGCCCGTCCCCTTGGCTACGGCGCCAGGCCGGGCAGCGGGATCCGGCCGTTTGCCCAAGCCCAGCAAAGAGCCGTCAGATGGGAACGGCTCCCGTCCCACTCAGACACGGGCCACGCGCAGCCAGGCTAGAACCGGGGTCCTCCGGGGGGGGGCAGGCCCCATGCCCAGTGCCCCCAAGCCATCCACCTGGGCCATGCGGCTGGCTCCGGATCCAGCCGTCCGTTAGCTGCCGCCTGCGCCCCCCGACACCCCCGCCTCATAAAACCGCCTCACCCCAGCGGGGTCGTTGCAGGGACGCAGGCGAGAAAGTCACACGGCTGAAAGGGATGTGGGGGGAGTGGATTTTACCCCCCACCCAGCAATGGCAGCTGCAATTTGCCCTTAGCTCACGCGGCCGGAGTGGGGGCTGGTCCCCCGCTTGGCACAGGGGTTGCGAGTCCAGAGGAGGCGGATGGAGCCCTGGGCGGTGACCGGACGCGGTGCCGTGGGAGGCCAGGCCCTGCTGCCGGAGAGCAATACAGACCTGCAGGTGCCCCAGGACCATGCCCCTGGCCCGCGGGGGTGGCAAGGCGGCAGGGAGGGGGGAGGCCGAGGGCCGAGCCTACCTGAGCCGGAGAGAAGCGGCGGAAACGGCGGGTACGAACGGAGAAAGGACGGAGCGCCGCGGGCTTAGGAGTTCAGAGCATCGATCCCGGCGGGCGACAGCACCAAGGCCTGCAGGATGTCGGAGAGGGAGACGACCCCCCGCAGCGCGTTCCTCTCGTCCACCAGAACCAGGCGATGGACCTGCCAGATGAACGAGACCCGCGTCAGCCGCCCCCGCGGGGCCAGGGGGGCAGGGAGCGGGCATCGTGGGGGTGGGGGTCGGGGTCAGTCGGGGGGGCTGGGTCAGAGAGAGCATCATGGGGGGGGGTCGGGGTCAGTCAGTGGGGGGCTGGGTCAGAGGGGGTGCGTGGGGGATTGGGGTCAGTCAGTGGGGGGCTGGGTCAGAGGGGGGATCGGGGTCAGTCAGGGGGGGCTGGGTCAGAGGGGGTGCATGGGGGGATCGGGGTCAGTGGGGGGCTGGGTCAGAGGGGGTGCATGGGGGGATCGGGGTCAGTGGGGGGCTGGGTCAGAGGGGGTATATGGCAGTGGATCGGGGTCACCGAGAGCCCACGGGAGGGGACTGGCCACTCTCAGGGGTCACAAAGGGGCTGAGCCTCACAGAGGAGCTGCCCGGGGGCTGTGGGCCGTGCTGGAGTCTGGGGGGAGGGAAGCGAGTCCAGGGACCGATGAAGCCAAGTGGGGGGACAGGTGGACGCTCCGATGGGACCCGGGTCCAGGGGCCCAGCCCAGCACTAGCCCCGGAGGCCGGGAGCAGGATCTGAACCGGGGGGGGAGGGGGGGGCAGTGATGCTGAGGAGCAGGGGCCCCCCCAGCCCTACCTGCTCCTTGGTGATGCGGTCGATGATGTCGCCCATGGTCTCGTGGGGGTGGCAGGTGAGCACCCCCTCCAGGCAGATCGTTCGCCGCCTCAGTGCCTCCCGCACGCTCATGTCCAGGTTGTTGTAGGTCTTCTGGGCAGCCAGGTGCTGGGGGGAGGGGACAGATGGCACCGGAGACGCCTGCCCCCTTGGGTAAGATGGGGGTTAGCCCCACTGTCCCTGCCCCCCACAATCCCCCCCACAGCCCGAGCATGGGGATTCACCTTCACTCCCCCCCTCAGCTCTTGCCCTGTGAAACAGCCGCCACGCTCCGCCCCAGAGGGGGCTGCATTGTGGTGGTGGGGAAAGGATCCCTGCCCGCACTCTGGGGTGGAAGGAGCGAGGGAGAGGAGGTAATGGCCCGCTGGGGGGACATGCCCCACGGCCCAGAGCCCCGCGATCCGGCCCCAGCGGGGATACTCACGATCACGTCGAACCTGGAGTACAGGCCCACGACCTGCCCTGGAACGAGAGAGAGAGAGAGAGAGTGCCGGGGTTACTGGTGGGGCAGAGCAGGGCAGTGGGGGGCTGTGACGTTATTGACATGACCTGGGACCGTATAGAGCATTGTTGCAACCAAGGTCCTGTAGTGGCATCAAATCTTGTATCAAGGGGACAAAGAGTCCTGTGGCACCTTATAGACTAACAGACGTATTGGAGCATAAGCTTTCGTGGGTGAATCCCCACTTCTTCAGATGCATGCCTGCGAAAAGCTTATGCTCCAATACGTCTGTTAGTCTATAAGGTGCCACAGAACCCTTTGTCGCTTCTACAGATCCAGACTAACATGGCTACCCCTCTGATACTTGTATAAAGGGGGATCTTATAAGGTGTCTAAGACCAGGTTATGGTTTGCTGGTTATGATTATGCCATTGATATGTATGTATCAGCTTTGTAGTTGAAGTTATGAATATTGGCTCTATCCTGTCTGTATTTCAAACGTATGCTGTGCTTCTGGGGGACACCCCAGACAAGTTGGTGTCAGCTCTGCCTAGCCTGCTGGATGGCCCATTGAGGACCATCAGCTACACAACTGACCCATTGAGAGAAGGCAGACACACCTTGTGACTCAGCAAGGCATGCAGGGACCTGCCTAAGGACAGAACAGAAAAACAGAGGTTTTCTCATGCCATGTCTTGGGTAGCTTGTCTTTGGAACAAAGAAAGCAGAGACCACATGGCAAGAGACTATAAAAGGCTGATGCCTCATCTCCATCTTCTCTTCAGTCCTGCTTCTTACCTCTGGAGGGACTTTGCTACAAACTGAAGCTCTGAACAAAGGACTGAATGACCCATCCCAGCTGGGAATGTTCTCCAGAGACTTGATTTGAACCTGCAGCTTATTCCATCCCTGCTGCAAGCCTGAACCAAGAACTTTGCCATTGCTGTATGTAATCGACGCCATTGAACCAATTCTAGCTCTCACCTAGACCTTTTTCCTTTTATGAATAAACCTTTAGATTTTAGATTCTAAAGGACTGGCAACAGCGTGATTTGTGGGTAAGATCTGATTTGTATATTGACCTGGGTCTGGGGCTTGGTCCTTTGGGATCGGGAGAACCTTTTTTCTTTTACCGGGGCATTGGTTTTCATAACCCTTCATCCCCATAACGAGTGGCACTGGTGGTGAGACTGGGAAACTGGAGTGTCTAAGGGAATTGCTTGTGTGACTTGTGGTTAGCCAGTGGGGTAAAACCAAAGTCTCCTCTGGCTGGCTGGTTTGGTGCCTTAGAGGTGGAAAACCCCAGTCTTGGGCTGTAACTGCCCTGCTTGAAGCAATTTGTCCTGAATTGACACTCTCAGTTGGGTCCCGCCAGAACCAGTATCGTTACAGCGGCAATGGTTGTCAGAGGGGCAGCCAAGACGTGGTGGGGACAGTGGGTCGCAAAGGGGGATCCAAGGAGCCCCAGTTCCTACAGCGATTCCGGGAGCGAGCCGTGGATCAGGGTAAGACGAGGGCGGTGCCGGCTGCGCAGAGGGGGGTGCGGGGTGGGCACGGCTCAGCAGGATGGGGGGATGGGACAGCGGGTGCTCAGGGTGGCTGTGGGTTGGCGGACCCATGGAGGGCAGCTCGGGGAGCCGAGAGGGGGGACCCTGGAGGAGGACCGGAACCAGAGAGGCCAGGGCGACGGGCTGCCCGGCGTGCCCCGGCGTCTCTGCCCGTACCGGCTTCATTGATGACGGGCAGCGCCGAGACCCGGCGGGCGACGAAGATCTCCAGGGCCATGTAGACAGGCGCCGTCTCCAGCACCATGGCCACGTCCCGGAAGGTGCCGACGCCCAGCTCCTCGATGGTTCTCTGCAGGAACCGCGGCTTGGGCAGCACGGCCCCCTGCGGCGGGAGAAGGGCGGCGGTCAGGGGGCAGCTCCCGGGCACGGCCAGGCCAGGCAGGGACGGGGCTCGGGTTTGCAATCCGGGCTCAGCCTAGGCTCTAGGGCAGCACGAGGTGACACCCCGCAAGCCCCACGGCTGGTCCCGGGCCAAGGGCGACGGCCGGGCACCTCCCCCCGGCCGTGGTACGTGGCAGCAAGCGAGTGCATCAGCATGTGCTAGGAACATGCACACGGCCCCACACACACACACTGCATGGACGCACAACCCACACGTACACACACACACACCCCACACACACACAGCGTGCACACACAACCCGCACGTACACACGCACACCCACACCCACCCACACACACACCACGCACGTACACCCCCCACACACACACTGCATGCACACACAACCCGCACGTACACCCCCCACACACACTGCATGCACGTACAACCCGCACGTACACCCCCCCCACACACTGCATGGACGCATAACCCGCACGTACACACACACACCCTCCCACCCACACACACACACACTGCATACACACACACACACACACACCGCGTGCACACACAACCCGCACGTACACACACACACACACACACACACCCCACGCACGTACACCCCACACACACACACTGCATGCACACACAACCCGCACGTACACCCCACACACACACACTGCATGGACGCATAACCCGCATGTACACACACACACCCTCCCACCCACCCACACACACACTGCATACACACACACACACACACACACACACCGCGTGCACACACAACCCGCACGTACACACACACACACACCACGCACGTACACCCCCCCCACACACACTGCATGCACACACAACCCGCACGTACACCCCACACACACACTGCATGGACGCATAACCCACACGTACACACACACGCACACACACACACACACACACACACACACTGCATACACACACAACCCGCATGTACACCCCACACACACACACTGCATGCACGTACAACCCGCACGTACACCCCCCACACACACTGCATGGACACATAACCCGCACGTACACACACACACCCTCCCACCCACCCACCCACACACTGCATACACACACACACACACACTGCATACACACACAACCCGCACGTACACCCCCACACACACACTGCATGCACACACAACCTGCATGTACACCCCCAACACACACTCTGCATACACACACAACCCACATGTACACCCCTCACACACACACTGTATACACACACAACCCACATGTACACCCCTCACACACACACTGCATACATGCACAACCCGCACGTACACCCCCCACACACACACTGCATACCCACACAACCCACACGTATACACACACACACACACACTGCATGCATACACAACCCACACGTACACACACACACACTGCATGCATACACAACCCACACGTACACACACACACACACACACACACACACTGCATACACACACAACCCACATGTACACCCCATACACACACACACTGCATGCGCACATAACCCACACTTACACACACACCCAAACACACACAACCCACACGTACACACACACACACACACACTGCATGCACACATAACCCACACGTACACACACACACACACACACAAACCACACGTACACACCCACACACCCACACTGCATACACGCACAACCCGCACGTACACACCACACCCCCACCCACACAGCAGGGCACTGGGCACAGCAGGCACTGCAAGGTCGCTGCTGGGGGAGAGCTGCCCGCACAGGGGTGCCACCCGCCCGTACCCCCTGATGCCCCCAGCCGCCCCCCCCACACACACACACACACTCACGAAGATGTGGAGGAACTTGAGGATGCGTTTGTGCGTCAGGATGTGCAGCACGTTGCCGGACACGGGCTCGATCACCGGCAGCCGGTGGATCCTGTTCTTGATCAGGTGGTAGACGGCGTCGAAGAGGCTGGGGGAGACCGAGGCAGCGATGGGGGGGGGCGGCTGGGGGGCCTTGGGCAGGAACTTCAGGGCACTCTGGAGTAATACCAGGGAGGGGGGCTCCAGGGGTCCGCTGCCCCACCCCAGATCTAGCCCAGTGCGATGTTCTGCCGATTGGGGGGTTCTGGTCCTGCCCCTTCCAGCCCCCCCAGTCCCCCATCACGTCCAGGCTCGGCTGCCCGGCTCAGCCCTGGCAGACCAAGGTTAGAGTAGTGGCCTGGGGGCCCGGACGCCTGGGTTCTTTCTTGGCCTGACCCCCTCATCTCCCAACCACCCCCCGCAGCTCGTCTCACTGCCCCCCCCCACATCCCGAACCCCTGGTTGCCCCTTCCCCACCCCTTCGCTCTTCCCACCCACCTCCCCTGTGGGGCAGACACCATGTAGGGCCTGCCCCAGCCCCCTACCCGGGCTCCCACCTGGACCAGCCTGGCTCTAGGGGCTGCCATGGGCACCCAGGCCCCGGCAGGCTCCATCTGGGGTGACCAGTGGGGGCAGCCGGCCCAGAGACAGGCGTCCCCCCACATCAGTGCTCCCCCCATGTGGCTGGGGTGGATTTACCTGTCATCGGGGGAGATGGAGACCAGGGGCTTCAGGGAGCCTTGCAGATAAACCTCTGGAAAGGAAGCAGAGGGGGTGAGCTGTGGGGGGAGGGGGCCGGGGGGAAGATGGGGTGAGCTGGGGGGGCCGAGGGTGCAGGGGAGTGTTAGGATAGAGATATTCGGGCTGTAAAGGCCTATTCTTTAAGAACGTAGGTGTATTTTTATCACTTAGCTACTAGTTACAGGGGTATAAAACAAAGAATTGAAATCACAGTCCGCCTGTGTCTGGACCTGCTCTCGCTAGGAGAGTCTGGTTCTTAGGCTAAGGCAGGGGTAGGCAATCTATGGCACGGGTGCCAAAGGGGGCACGCGAGCTGATTTTCCGTGGCACTCACACTGCCCGGGTCCTGGCCACTGGTCCGGGGGGCTCTGCATTTTAATTTAATTTTAAACGAAGCTTCTTAAACATTTTAAAAACCTTATTTACTTTACAGACAACAATAGCTTAGTTCTATATTATCGACTTCTAGAAAGAGACCGCCTAAAAACGTTAAAATGTATCACCGGCACGCGAAACCTTAAATCAGAGTGAATAAATGAAGACTCGGCACACCACTTCTGAAAGGCTGCCGAGCCCTGGGCTAAGGCCTTTGGCTCATCCTCACATCTCAAACCAGCCACACTGAAATAAGGTGGTGTTGGGCTGTTAGGGACAGGTAGGGTGACCAGATGTCCCGATTTTATAGGGACAGTCCCGATATTTGGAGCTTTTTCTTATATAGGCACCTATTACCCCCCACCCCATGTCCCGATTTTTCACACTTGCTATCTGGTCACCCTAGGAACAGGGCCGGCTCTACCTTTTTTGCCACCCCAAGCAGCGAAGCAACAAACAACAACAACAACAAAACAGCTGCCTGAAGAGGAAAAAATAAAGAAAACCCCCCCGGAGTGCCGCCCCAAGAACGGCCGAAGCGCCGCCCCTTCTGATCTGCCGCCCCAGGCACCAGCTTCCTTAGCTGGTGCCTAGAGCCAGCCCAGGTTAGGAAGATGATCCTGCCCTGATAGTGCCCATCACCACCAGAGAAAGATGATTCAAGAAAACTTAGTTCGAGAGCATCCCGTCTGGCAAAAAATTCCGCCTCAATGGTTGTGGTTGTGAAACCCTCATTTCTGTGTGTTTTTCTTTATGGCCCCCCAGTTTTCTCTTGTCAGTCTGTCTGGGTCTCTCGTTGTTTGTCTGCTGTAGAATTAATGTTGCTGGGCGTGAGTTAATGAGGGGAGTGGGATCTAAGTGGTTAGAGAATTATGTTACAGTGTGTTAGGATCGGTTAGTTACATTTCAGTCAAATGATTGGTTAAGGGGTAGCTGGGAATATTCCGATATAAACTGGGGTCAGGCAGGAAGGGGAAGGGAATTTGGAATCATGGTCGCTAAGGGGGAGGAACGGGAATAGGGAACGGGGAACAGACACAGGCATGGCTCTGCGGTGTCGGAGCCGGGGAGGGGGGCACGGGGTAAACGCTCGGCGGCGTTGGAGCCGGGGAGGAGGACGCGGGGTAAACGCTCTGCGGTGTCGGGGCCGGGGAGGGGGACCTGCAGCTCCCGGTGCCTGGGGCAGCCCCCCGCGAGGGATCAGGCCCCGGTTGGGGGGAGGGGGGGAATCTGTAACTCCCGCAGCCCCAGTGCACCCCCCACCTCACCCTCCACCCCCCCACGCTATAACCCCACAAACCCCTGCACCTGCCTCCCCCTCCCCGTCTTCTCCCTACCTCTCCAGGTCTCGATTTTATGCTCTTCCAGCTCATAGATCTGCACCTGCCGTGCAGGGAAAGGGGGGTGAGGCAGCAGGCCCGGGCCAGGTGGCAAAGGGGGACCCGCGGGGAGGCCCTGGGGGAGCTGCAGGACCCGTTGGGGGGCTGCTGGGGCTGCCTTTGGCTGCGCGACTCCCAAGGGGGGCTTCAATGGGGTGGCAACATGGCCCCCCGTCGGTGTCAGCTGGCCCCTCGGCCCCCACCGGCTCTGCCGGTGTCACACACCACGCTGGGGATGCAGATCCCGGAGGCAGGGCGCCCGCACGGACGTGCCCAGGGTCTGCCAGAGCAGGGCTGCCCACAGGCCCATCTAGCCCGGCGTCCGGTCTCCTCCTGTGGTTGGTACCAGAGGGGACGTGTCCCCGGCCGGCCGGCTCTGCCCAGGGGACCTGCTCTGCCCCAGCACTAACACTGAGCCAGCTGCGGGCGGGGTCCCCTCCCGGCTCCCTCCTGCTCCCCACACCAGGAACTCAACAGCCCCCTGGCGCTGGGGACCCTGGCACGTGCCCAGCAGTGTAACATCCTGCCTGGCCCTCTTCCCACCCCACAAGTGGTTCCTGAGCTCCCTCCCTCCCTGCTGGGGGAGTCTGATCTCCGGGGGGAGCCGCCCCAGAGGGCAGAGGCTCCCCCGCCGTGGGGCAGAGACCCGGCCAGCTCACCAGCGGGGAGCGGTAGTAGCGGTGTAGGATGTTGATGAAATCCGTGATGGTCAGCATCCCTGCGGGGAGAGAGGGGCCGGGTCAGTGGGGGCAGCTGGCTGGGGGCACCCGGGCCGTTCCCCGGCGGCTGGCTTCACGGCCCCGCCGGGCAATGCCCACAGGGCGCGCACCGGCTGGGCCGCGGCACCCTCCGCTCCCCATGCAGTGCCCCATGGCGCGGCGCCCCCGCCCATTCCCAGGGTAAGAGGCAGCCGGGCCCCACAGCCCCTTCGCGGCTCGGCCTCTCCACCGAGCCAGAAACAAGGGCTACCTGGGTGCCAGCCTGCAAGGGGTGAACAATCCCAGCGGGTCACGTGCCAGCGGGTGTGAGAGGGGTGCGGGAACTGGGCATGATGGGTTCTGTGCCACCCTGGGCATCGGTGCCACGCTGGGCATGGTGGGGGTGGGTTTCGCTGACATCATGAGGCAGCGCCCCCCCCCCCCCCCCCCCCCCCCCCCCCGTTCTGTGCCATTGCGACTAGCCGAGGCTGCCTGGCATGGACTCGCCGACCCCCTGCCCCCCGCGGCACTCACCCACAAAGCACTGCTGTTTGCTGTCCCAGAGGGGGGCGGCCCGCACCCCATTGGCCACCAGCGCCAGGAAGGCCTTCTTCATCTGCAAGCCGAGCAGAGGGGCCATGAGACCCCCGGGGGGGGGGGAGGGGACACAAAAGGGCAGCCCCCATTCGCCCCCTGTGGTGTTATTGACATAAGATGCAACTGTACAGATCATTGCTGCAACCAAGGTCCTATAGTGGCACCAAATCTGGTATAAAGGGGGTCAAATGAGGTGTCTAAGACCGGGTTATGCTTGGCTGGTTAGGATTATGCCATTGATATGTATGGATCAGTTTTGTAGTGGAAGTTATGAATATTGGCTCTATCCTGTCTGTATTTCAAACTTGTGCTGTGCTTCTGGGTGACACCCCAGACAAGTGGGTCTCAAGCTCTGGTAACCTGCTGGATGGCCCATTAAGGGCCATCGACTATACAACTGACCCATTGAGAGAAGGCAGACACACCTTGTGACTCAGCAAGGTATGCAGGGACCTGCCTATGGACAGAACTCAGAGGTTTTTTCTTGCCATGTGCCCCAATGCTGGTCTTTGGAACAAAGAAAGAGAGGCCACATGATGAAAGGCTATAAAAAGACTATTAAAAACTCCTCCATCATGTCTTCAGTCCTGCTTCTTACCTCTGGAGGGACTTTGCTACAAACTGAAGCTCTACACAAAGGACTGAAGGACCCATCCCAGCTGGGGGTGTTCTCCAGAGACTTGATTTGAACCTGCAGCTGATTCCATCACTGAACCAAGAACTTTGCCATCACTGTATGTAATTGATTCCATTTAACCAATTCTAGCTCTCACCTAGACCTTTTTCCTTTTATGAATAAACCTTTAGATTTTAGATTCTAAAGGATTGGCAACAGCGTGATTTGTGGGTAAGATCTGATTTGTATATTGACCTGGGGCTCAGTCCTTTGGGATTGGCAGAACCTTTTTTCTTTTACTGGGGCATTGGTTTTCATAACCAGTCATCCCCATAACGAGTGGCGCTGGTGGTGAGACTGGGAAACTGGAGTGTCTAAGGGGATTGCTGGTGTGACTTGTGGTTAGCCAGTGGGGTAAAACCAAAGTCTCCTCCGTCTGGCTGGTTTGGTTTGCCTTAGAGGTGGGAAAACCCCAGCCTTGGGCTGTAACTGCCCTGCTTGAAGCAATTTGTCCTGAACTGGCACTCTCAGTTGGGTCCCGCCAGAACCAGCATCGTTACACCTCCCACCCTGCCTCCCGGGGCTGCAGGACTGCATGGAATGGAGGGAGGGATCGGCCCAGGGTCCCCTCACCCCCCACACCCACCCAGGGCAGCCCCTCGGCTCTCACCTGCAGCGTGGTGTCGAACACCAGCAGCTTGGAGCTGGTGGGGACGGCGGCGTAGCAGTGGTGGGTCCTCAGGAAATGCATGTAGAGCTCAGCCTCGGGGCCCTGGAACGTGGCTTCCGGGCACAGCGCGGGGAGCTCCGTGGGCAAAGGGAGGCACCTGGTGTCCGAGTCCACGGCCTTGGCATCAGTGCCAGCGTCGCAGCCAGTCTGCCTGGCCTCGGTGCGCGTGCTGGAGCCCATCACCCCGGCATCGGGACCTGTATCCTTGGTACCGGGGCCCATCACCCCGGCATCGGGGCCTGCATCCTTGGTACCGGGGCCCTCGCTGGAGCCCATCACCCCGGCATCGGGGCCAGTATCCTTGGTACCGGGGCCCATCACCCCGGCATCGGGGCCTGCATCCTTGGTATCGGGGCCCTCGCTGGAGCCCATCACCCCGGCATCGGGGCCTGTATCCTTGGTACCGGGGCCCTCACTGGAGCCCATCACCCCGGCATCGGGGCCTGCATCCTTGGTACCGGAGCCCATCACCCCGGCAACAGCACCTGCTGCGACAAAGTGGGAATTTTCTTGTTTTTTCCTTGTTTTTCCAATGGTTTGCATGCAGGGGGGGTGGGACTCAGTTTCCCTGGGTATTATGGGTGTAACGAGGTGCTGGGAGAGGGAGTTTGGGGGGACAGAGGACTGGCGAGGGGATTTGGGACCCAGCCAATGGCCTGGAGAACGGAGACCCCGGCGACCGGTGACCAGTGACCGACCGGGAGGCCCAGCTCAGGAGTCGCAGCCGGTTCTGGCCAGTGTGGGGACAATGGGCTGCAGAGAGAGGAGCCCGGAGATCTGACCAGCCAGTTCCAGCCAGAGGGGCCAGAGGAGGCCCAGGCGACCCTGTTTACCTGGAGAGAAGACAATGGACAGAGGGGGGGCTGGGGGCCGGTGATATCCACCGCCCAGCGGGGCAGCAGGGGGGCTCGGGGCTGGGCTGGGGGGGGGGGGGAGCAGGCAGAGCCCCCCTGGAGGCAGGGGAGACTGGGATGTGCTGTGCTGAGGGGGGCCAGGCCTGGGGCCTGGAGAATTTCCTGTGCTGGGTTCAGATGCTCAATAAACCCTCCTGTGTTATGCTGGCTGAGAGTCGCTCCGGGCTAGAGACCGGGGGGCGGAGGGGGTGGCATTATTCCCTCTGGGGGTGCAGGCCCCGGGGGTCCGGAGCGAGGGGACTCCCTGAGGGGGCCCACGGCAAGAGACAGGCGTGCTGAGGGCTCCAGGAGGCGGAGGGGCTGGACCAGCGGGAGAGGGTGGCCCCCCGAGAAGGGCTGTCATACTGAAAGGGGCACCCCCCCAGGGACCGCACGGGGCCAAGAGTGGGCCCGACCTGGGAGTCCCTGACACCTGCTTCCCTGGCATTGGAGCCCAGGCTGGAACCTGCGTCCCTGGTATCTGGATTTAGGCAGGAACCTAGCGGGGTCGAGGTCACAGGCTGGGACTCCATCCCTGCAGGCCTGGGGCGGGGTGATGGGCAGGCGGGGCACCAGGGGCCCCCGCGGCACTTTCTGCCGGGGGATGAGCCCCTCCCCCTTCGAGAAGCTGGCATCTCGCTGTGCCCCGGCCGGTCCTGTCCCAAACGCTCACAGAGGGCCAGGGCCCCCGGCCCCGAGTTCTGGGCGCGGCCGGAGCCGTGTCCGGTGGGTCTCAGCCTCGTTTGGGACTGTGTCGACCCAGGGAGGTGTTTGGGGTGCAGGGTGGACACTGAGGCAGAGGAGAGGGTCCCGCTGTCCTCACGGGCATCGGGAATTGGTGGGCGACGCCCCTGGGCTCGGGGCACCGTCGGGCTGCTCTGGTGCTTTTCCTTAGCTGCCTAAGCAGACGGGAGAAGCAGTACTGAGGGGAGGGGCTGCGGGTCGGGAGTGAGGGGCATCAGCAGAGCCGTACGGGCGTGGCGGGGGGACGGACCCCAGGGCTGGGATAGCAAGGGGGCTGCGGGTCGGGAGTGAGGGGCATCAGCAGAGCTTGTGGGGCTGAGGAGCAAGGCATTCGCTGCACAGATGAGCGAAGCGGTTCAGCCGGGCAGTGACCCCCGGCCCCCCTCCCCCGGCCCCCTACCCACCTGCTGCCTCTGAGCGGAGACGCGTGGCCGGCGGCCGTATCTGTGGGGAGAGAGAGAAATCGGTGGGGACGGGGGCAGGAAGAAGAGCCAAGCGCCCGCGGGCCCTGACAGCGCAGACCTGCTCTGCTAGGCTCCCCTGCCCATCACCGGGGCATCGGAGCATGGCATGTGCCAACCCCAGAGGGCTTGACCAGCCCCCAGCGCTTTGCACACGGAGCTGCCACCCCCCTGGAGCTGCCCGTCTGGACTGCTGGGGAGAGCTAGGCCTGGGGGTGCCGCCATGGGGCTGGCGGGAGGGGACCCGCTCCCCGCCCCTGGGGGCTGACAGGGCGCTGGCCGGGCAGGTGGGTCGCACGCACGCCGGGCCCCGGGGTCCTATGTCAGCGGGCGAGCAGACATGCGGCCCTCACGCTGGGTCTGTGGATGGAGGGGGCTGGGGGCAGGGGCAGTGGGGGAGATGTGGGGGCCGGAGGGGGGTTGGGAAGAGGGGCCAAGAGGCAGCAGGGGACAGCCAGGAAGGGGGTGAGGTGGCCGCTGCGGGGTGGGATGTGGGGCAGGCCGGAGGGAGGGAGTGGGAAGCTGGGAGGGGGCGAGGGAGCTGCAGTGGGCCATGGGGGTATGTGGGGTGGGAAGCTGGGAGGGGGCGAGGAAGCCGCAGTGGGGCGGACCATGGGGGTATGTGGGGTGGGCCGGAGGGAGGGGTGGGAAGATGGGAGGGGGTGAGGCGGCCGCAGTGGGGCAGACCATGGGGGTATGTGGGGTGGGCCGGAGGGAGAGGTGAGAAGATGGAAGGGGGCGAGGAGGCCGCAGTGGGGCGGACCATGGGGGTTTGTGGGGTGGGCCGGAGGGAGAGGTGAGAAGATGGAAGGGAGCGAGGAAGCCGCAGTGGGGCGGACCATGGGGGTTTGTGGGGTGGGCCGGAGGGAGGGGTGAGAAGATGGGAGGGGGCGAGGAAGCCGCAGTGGGGCGGACCATGGGGGTATGTGGGGTGGGCCGGAGGGAGGGGTGGGAAGCTGAGAGGGGTCAAGGTACCAGAGGGAGCCGTGGGGCTGGGATGGGGGCGTTTGCTGAGGGGGCGGCAGTGGGGGAGAGGAACCGTGGACTCTGGGGTCTGAGCAGCTCAGTGGCTGGCCCAGAGGTTCCCAGAGGGGCCGAGCCCCCCCACCGGGAGCCCCCACCCCCTTGGGAGCGACGGGTGCCCGGCCCCTGGCACTGCCCGAGGGGCCACGTCCAGCCCCCAAAGCCCCGGTCGCCTCATGCGGGGCCCAGAGGGGCCTGGCCCCCGAGAGCCACTGCAGAGACACCGAAGGCCACAAGGGGGCGCCCCAGGGCAGGTGTGAACAGCCCCGGGGCAGGTTCCTGGTCACCCTCCCCAGCCCCTGGAAACTGAGGTGGGGGGGGATCACAGACACCCCCCCACAGACACACCCCTAGAGACACCCCCATAGAGAAACCCCCCTAGAGACACACCAGCGAGACCCCCTGCAGACACCCCCCTCGGGGGCTGGGGGGGGGGCCGGGAGTCAGGACGCCTGGGTTCCCTTCCCAGCTCGGTGGGTGGGGTCTGGGAGCCAGGACGCCTGGGTTCCCTTCCCAGCTCGGGGGGCCGGGAGCCAGGAAGCCTGGGTTCCCTTCCTAGCTCGGTGGGTGGGGTCTGGGAGCCAGGACGCCTGGGTTCCCTTCCCAGCTCGGGGAGTGGGGGGCCGGGAGCCAGGACGCCTGGGTTCCCTTCCCAGCTCGGGGGGTGGGGGGCTGGGAGCCAGGACGCCTGGGTTCCCTTCCCAGCTCGGGAGGGAATGCACCAGCTCCTCTCTTGTGCCCTCCTGGTGCATGGGACGAGCCCAGCCCAGGTCCCGGCCTCCCGCTGCCCTTCCCCATCACCCTGAGTAGCTGGGCCTGGACCATGCACCTGGCTCCAGCCAGCTCAGAGCCCAACACACGTTCCCCAGCTCGGACCGGAGAATCCAGAGAGCCAGTCCTGGGGGAAACCCGCACGTGGGCTGCTCTGTGCCCCCGGGCAGGGCCAGGCTGCACCGGGCACCGGACCACCATCCCTTCCCCCAGAACTGCTGCCCCTCGGCAGGACCCCAAGGAACCCAGCTGGGTTCTCCCCAAATCGAAGGCTTTAACTCTCTGATTGTCTCGATTTCAAGCAAAAAGGAATGGCCGGGAACCCGACACTCCTGAGCGACCCTACAATAACAAACACCGAGCGCGAGTGGCCCCGCAAGCAACCCTACAATAATAAAGCAGCCCAGCAGCAAGAGCGACCCCAGAATGACAGTGGGTAAAGACCAGTGTTTATAAGTAACCCTACAATAACAAACTAACAGTATCCAGCCCAAATCCAGCTCCTGCCAGCAAGCAACCCTACAATAACAAACCCACGTACGCTCCCCAGCGCTTGCTAACAACCCTACAATAATAAACCCACGTACGCTCCCCAGCGCTTGCTAACAACCCTACAATAACAAACCCACGTACGCTCCCCAGCGCTTGCTAACAACCCTACAATAATAAACCCACGTACGCTCCCCAGCGCTTGCTAACAACCCTACAATAACAAACCCACGTACGCTCCCCAGCGCTTGCTAACAACCCTACAATAACAAACCCACGTACGCTCCCCAGCGCTTGCTAACAACCCTACAATAACAAACCTGCACACACAGCCCAGCACTTGCTAGCAACCCTACAATAACAAACCCACGTACGCTCCCCAGCGCTTGCTAACAACCCTACAATAACAAACCTGCACACACAGCCCAGCGCTTGCTAGCAACCCTACAATAACAAACCCACATACACAGCCCAGCGCTTGCTAGCAACCCTACAATAACAAACCCGCGTACGCTCCCCAGCGCTTGCTAACAACCCTACAATAACAAACCTGCACACACAGCCCAGCGCTTGCTAACAACCCTACAATAACAAACCCACGCACACACCTCACTGTCAGCAGCGATCCTGCGACAGTGAAGCCCTGCCGGGCTGCCCAAGGAAACCCAAGCCCAGGGTTCACAACCAGCCCTGCAGCCAAAACCCAGTGTGCCCAGCCTGGCGCTGCGGGGCAGCCCTACAATAACAGAGCCGCCTGGCACGCCCCGGGAGGGCAGAGCCTTGCCTGGTGGGTGTCAGGTTCCCGCTGGCTGCGCTTTTGTTCCAAACCAGTGCCGAGGGCAGAGTCAACTCGGCCGAAGACGGGAATCGCAGCTGGCAGCCTGGAGCGCCCGCCCCGGGGAGCCGGGCTGGGCACCGCCTCAGGGCAGGGCCGGCAGGGGGCAGTGGGCAGCAGCTGGGGGTGACAGGTAGGGCAGGGGGGTGGGAAGAAGCCAGGGGGTGGCTCAGGGGCAGGAGGGGGGTTCGGGGGTGGAGGGGAAAGCTGGTCTTGCAGGGCTGAAAGAACGCAGGAAGTCGGTGGGCGCAGTTTGGGACAGGAAGTGCCCCAGGCTCGCCCCGAGGGCTGGCACGGCTGCAGGAGGGGCCCAAGGCAACCCCCTCTCCAAGGCCACTCCCCGGCCACTCCAAACAGGGCACCCCGGCCGCCCCCTGGCTTCCCCCCCTACCTGCCGCGCAGCCGGGGCCGTGAGCTGCTCCATGCCAGTCCCCGGGCCAACGCTGCTATTCTGGGCCTGCCGCTCGCTCCCCGGCCCCGGCAGATCGAGTGTCAGCCTGGCGCGGCTCAGCCCTGGCACCCGCACAGCTGGGACGGGAGCGGCCTGCCAGGCGCTCAGCGGAGACGCGCCGGAGCCGGCTGGAAGGGCCCCGAGGCGGCGCCCAGCAGCCAGACACCTGTCGGACACTTCCCAGGCCGCAGGGAGCCGGACGAACCAGAGCCCTGAACTAGAGACCTGCACCCCCCGCACCCTTAGGGATGGGGGCTAGCCGGGGACTGCAGGCAGACAGACAGACTGGGGCGAATGGGAGAGACAGACACCGGGGAGCTGGGCCTGGGGACACACAGACAGGGGCAAAGGGCAGAATTTGAGCTTGCCCGGCACCCAGCACCCGGCTCCGGGACCCGGACGGCCTCTCCCGGGGGCCCGGCACATGCCCAGCGGCACAGCCCTGCTCAGGGACTGCCCCACTTCCACTACCCGCTTCCCCGGGGACGGGCACTGGCAACGCGCGTTAACTCCTCGTGCATCGCACGCTGGGCCCGCGTGTCGAGGGCTTGTCCCGGCCCTGGCAAAGGGCTGAGAGCGTGGAAGAAAGCAGGTCTCTCGCCCCAAGGGAAGTGGGTCCAATGACAGATATTCTCCCCCCCACCCGGGCAGCTTCTCTCTGCGGCTCAGTGGGTCAGCCAGAGAGAATGGGCCTGGGGAGGGGTGAAGAGAGGGGGTGTTTGGGGACGGACAGACACAGATTGGGGGGGCGGATGGAGGGGGGTGTTTGGGGATGGAGGGACACACACATTGAGGGTGCAGACGGGTGGAGGGAGGGGTGTTTGGGGATAGGGGAACACACAGATTGGGGAGGGGGGTATGGAGTGAGGGGGGTGTTTAGGGATGGACGGACACACAGATGGGGGGGCTGATGGAGGGAGGGGGTGTTTGGGGATAGAGGGACACAGATTGAGGGGCAGAGGGAGGGAGGGGGGGTGTTTGGGGATGGAGGGACAGACACAGATGGGGGGGCGGATGGAGGGGGGTGTTTGGGGACGGAGAAGGGAGGCCAGGGTGAGGCAGGAGGCAGGATTTGCCTGACTCACCCCCAGGGCTGTGCTTAGGGGGGCAAATCAGTGAGTCAGGGCGGCCATTAACCCTGCAGCGAGCGGCCGGAGGGAGCCAGTGGGGGGGATCCAGTCGGTCGCAGGGCCATGCCCCGGTGGGGGGCAGGGGACTGCCAAGGAGATGAAATGCAGCGGGGCAGCCTGGAGGCAGAGCGGGTGGGCACGGCAGCAGCGGGGGGCTGCGCTGGAGAAGGCTCTTGCGCCGCCCAGTGAGGGGCAGCGAGCTCAGCCGGGGGGCTCGGGAACAGGCGGGCGATTTGGAACTGGACACTGCGATGCCGGCCCCCGAGAGGGACCCCGGTGAGCACTGGGGGGGCAGAGCCAGTCCCCGCAGGCCATGGGGGACCCCCTCACTTAGACCTTTTGTCCCAGATTCGCTTCTCCGGGCTGGGGGCCTCTGGCGCTGTTTCATTATTGCAGGGGCGCCGGGGGCTGGGGGCGCTGGTTTGTTGTTGTAGGGTTGCCAGGGGCCGGGCGCGCTGGTTTGTTATTGCAGGGGGCCAAGCGTGCTGGTTTGTTATTGTAGGGGGCCTAGGGGCGCTGGTTTGTTATTGTAGGGTTGCCGGGGGTCAGGCATGCTGGTTTGTTATTGTAGGGGGCCTAGGGGCGCTGGTTTGTTATTGTAGGGTTGCCAGGGGTCAGGCATGCTGGTTTGTTATTGTAGGGGGCCTAGGGGCACTGGTTTGTTATTGTAGGGTTGCTGGGGGCCGCGTGCGCTGGTTTGTTATTGTAGGGTTGCTGGGGGCCCGCGCGCGCTGGTTTGTTATTGTAGGGTCGCTGGGGGCCGCGCGCGCTGGTTTGTTGTTGTAGGGTTGCCAGGGGCCGGGCGTGCTGGTTTGTTATTGCAGGGGGCCTAGGGGCGCTGGTTTGTTATTGTAGGGTTGCTGGGGGCCGGGCGCGCTGGTTTGTTATTGTAGGGTTGCCAGGGGTCAGGCATGCTGGTTTGTTATTGCAGGGGGCCTAGGGGCGCTGGTTTGTTATTGTAGGGTTGCTGGGGGCCGCGTGCGCTGGTTTGTTATTGTAGGGTTGCTGGGGGCCGGGCGCGCTGGTTTGTTATTGTAGGGTTGCCAGGGGTCAGGCATGCTGGTTTGTTATTGCAGGGGGCCTAGGGGCGCTGGTTTGTTATTGTAGGGTTGCTGGGGGCCGCGTGCGCTGGTTTGTTATTGTAGGGTTGCTGGGGGCCGGGCGCGCTGGTTTGTTATTGTAGGGTTGCTGGGGGTCAGGCGTGCTGGTTTGTTATTGCAGGGGGCCTAGGGGCGCTGGTTTGTTATTGTAGGGTTGCCAGGGGTCAGGCATGCTGGTTTGTTATTGCAGGGGGCCTAGGGTCGCTGGGGGCCGGGCGCGCTGGTGTGTTGCTCAGGGTCGCTCGGGGGGGGCGGGGAGTGGGGGATCAGCTCACTGCAGGTGGAAGGGTCGGGGTCTCCCCGCACTCTGCTCTGGCTCTGACCCGCAGAACATTCCGCCTTGGCGCCCAGCCCCACCTCCGCCAGGGCCCCGCTCCCTGCCCCCCAGCGGCTGCAGGGACTGAGCCTGGCTGCCTGGGGCCCTGCCAGCTCCCCTCCCCCTCTCCTGCCGTAGCGAATGCCGCAGGGGTGACTCACGCTCCAAACCGGGAATCCAGCTGCCCCCCGGCCCCCAGACACCTTGCGCCCGGCACCTGCTGGTGCTTCCCCACTCGGAGCAGCTGGGGCAGGCTGCGGGATCCCTGGGCCCCAGGGACCCGTGGGATGATCCCCTCCTGGCTCGGGGCCGGAGAGCCCTGCAGGCCGGACGCCTGCTCCCAGCACGGCTCCAGCAGTGCCCCGAAGCAGCCAGGCCACAGCGCCCCCGGCCCCATCCCGCCCCGCCCTGCCGCCCGGGAGTCCGGGGCGTCCTACCCCGAAGGGGAATTTGCCCCATGACTTCAGCCCAGCGTCCAGACCGACGGGGCCGGGGCTTGGTCCTTCCCCGCCCGGGTCACCGCAAGGCCTGGCCAGGCAGGGCCGAGTCCCCCACAGCCGCTGGCCTGGCCGGGACTCTGACCCGTCGGCCCCAGGCCTTGAGCCTTGGTGGGGAGCGTCTCCCCGTCACTCAGCGCAGCACGGGGGGGCCCGGCCCGGCCGGCAGAACCCCCGGCTTGGGGGAGAAGGGTTTGGGGGGCGCAATGGGAGCAGGATCTGGGGACGCTCCGGAGGCAGCAGGGGCCCGGCTCCCTCCTGAGGGGCTCTCGGTTTTCCCTGCCCGAGTTTGCGGCTCGCGGGCAGCTTGCCGAGGGCTGCAAGTCTATTTGTGGAAGGCTCCTCTCTGGTTCCAGTAACCCCCTGAGCTCCCGGCGAGGCAGCCGAGGGGCGGTGCAGAGGAAGAATGCAGCCGTAGCTCTGCCTTGGGCCCATGCGTACGTGGGCGAGGCCTCGTCCAGGGAGCCCACGAAAGGCGACACGGGCTCTGGGGGCTGGAAGAAAGACGCACGCGTCACAGGGCAGGTGGGCTCAGCGTCTCGAAGGCCGTGGGCGTGATCTTGAAATCCCCATCGGACCCTCGCGCCGGGGAGCACTCGCCGTGACCTGCATCCCGGAGGTCACAGGGGCCGATTTCTAACACGCCCTTCGGGCCTTAAGATCTCTGCAGCAGGAGGTCGTGAGGACTAGTGGGTAGGAAGCCAGCATCGTGCCTCAGTTGCCTCTCAGCGGCTCCGTGCCTCAGTTTCCCCAGGAAATGGCGTGCTGGTACCCACCTTCGCACAGCGCACGCAGAGCGGCGGGTGCGGTGTGTGAAGTACCCTGGGGAAGTTCTGGTTTTAGGAGAAGTGGAGGGAGCGGGGAGACAGACCAGCACCAGCCCGAGGGAGAAGGAAGCGCCGGCGTGAGCCCGGCCCCCCTTGCCTCCTGGAGGCTTTCTCCTAGAAGTGTCCTATAACCGTCCCGCCGCGCGCCAGCGTGTTACGAGCTGGGGGCCTGCCCAGAACCCAGCGGCCCATGGGCACCGCCCGGGAGGGAGCCGGCAGAGGTTGTTCCAGGGGCCTGGAGCGAGCTGGAGAAGGGCTCGCTGGGGGCATGGGCGGCCAGCTGGGCTTTGGCCGACCCTAGTCTAAACCCTGCCAGGATTTCCAGGCGTCGTGACCAGGCCCTGGGTCCTGCTCAGCTGGCAGGACTGGCTCCCTCCGCCCCTGCCGGGATAGCGGGGGGGTCAAGGCACCGGCAGCTGGGGAATCCAGCCACAGGGGGGTGGGGGGAGGACACCCCACCAGGCCTCTCCGCTTTCCCCCTGGCAGCTTTCAGGTGGTTGGGTAAAACCCGAGGCAGGGCTGGCGCCCATGACATGGCCGGGTCCACCACCGTTGCCGGGAGAGTGCCTGGCACAGCGCGGGGAGGGGTGGTGGTGGGATGAACCCCCTCGACCAGCCTGTGCCAGTGACAAAGCAGGTCTGGCCCCCAGGGGGAAGGTTTCCAGCCCAGCCCCTTCCGGGTCCCAGCAGTAGCCGGCTCCCGCCAAGGGGAATTCACTGCCACAGCGGCAGGGGACAACCCCACCGCCCCGGCCCAGCACTGGCTCCAGAGCGAGCGAGGGCCCGAGCCTGCTCCCAGTGAAATTCAGGGGGGGTTTGCCAAAGCTTTTGGGATCAGGCCCCTAACTTCCATGGGGCATAAGAGCGGCCAGGCTGGGTGAGAGGAACGGGCCGGCTAGCCCAGGGTCCTGTCTTCCCCCAGGGGCCAGGGCCAGGCCCTTCGGAGGCAATGAACAGAACAGGACAATTACGAGTGATCCACCCCATTGTCCAGTCCCAGGTTTGGGGACACCCTGAGCAGGGGGTTACGTCCCTGACCAGCTTGGCCAACAGCCACCGCCGGACCCGTCCTCCGGGAACTTACTGAACCCTGGTTTGACCCATTACACAACCGGCCTTCACCCTGTCCCCTGGCAGCGAGTCCCACGGGGTGAACACCACCGAAGGGCCTGGGCTCTCCCCTTCCAAAGTCCCCTGAGAGCCCGGGGGCCTCTCGTAGCCAGGCAGGGGAACCCAGTGAGTGGCTCAGCAAACCGGGGCCCCAGGAAGGGGACCGCCCTGCGCTTCTGCCTGCACACGGACAATCGCACGCTGGGACTTGTCTCCTGGCTCTAGCAGCTGCGGGGAACTGATAAGCGGGGGAGCCTCGGGGTGGGGGGGGGGGATGAGGGAGAAAAGGGGTTAAGTCCTTTCCTCCATTAAGGAGAAGGCCGCAGGGTCACCGCCACCCAAAACGGCACCTTCCCACCCCGCCAGATCAGCAGCAATCCCCTACCAAGAAAATTAAACAGGCTGCTGGCGCCCAGGGCTGGGGAGAGCTCTTAAGTGTCAGGCTCATGTGGAGTCAGCCCCGCTGTCAGTCAGCAGCCGAGTCCGAAAGTAGCAAGTGTCCTTGCGTGGGCGAGGTGGCTGGAAGGTGCGAATGTACCAACACGGCCGAGAAATGCAAACACCCTCCCCCCGGCTGGATTGGCAGCTGCCCTCGCCCGCGTGCCCCCAGGAAACGGCTGCACATTGACACAGCGCTGAGAAGAGGCTCCTCGCAGGAAGAGAGGGGGTCTCCACGCAGGGCGAGGACCGGGGAGAAAAGGGGGGGGGCGGGTTGAACAGCGCCGTGCTCCCTGGGGCTAGGAGGGGTTTGGGCTGAGCCCGGGGAAAGGAACCATCCGATGGAAGATCAGTCGGTGGCTGGAGACCCGCACCCAGCGCCACGAACCAGTGTGAGCAGTGTGGGGGTTAAACTTTAATAGAGATCCTTGGAAAAAGGCAGATAAAAAGGCCCTGGGTGAGGTGGGGAAGCCTCCTGGGACGCACTGGCCTCAGAGAGCAGCGGGCAGCCTCACGCCTTCCTCGTGCATGTACCGTGTCCGGCCCCATCTCCACCCGCCCGCAGCCCCGTGCCAATGGCTCCCCACCCTGGGACGGCCCTCGGGTTCTCTCGCCAGACAAACTCCAAGGCATTAGCCTGGGGAGGGACCCTTCATACTAAGTGCAGCCGGGTTTGTAAGCAGGGCGGGAGCCGAGCCTGTCGGGCCAGGATCCCCTGCCTGTCTTGCATTTAGAGCGTACCGCGGCCCGAGCGGGGTCTCAGGGGCTAGTGCAATGAAAGCTCCCTGATTTCTAACCCCCCGGGGTTCCCCGCAGGTTGGGGAGCGGAGGGGGAGGGTTGCTAAGAGCTCAGGGGCTGCTCTTGTAGGGCCGACGCACACGGATAAAAAAGACCCCACGGTCTGCTCCCGTCCGAGGAGAAAAGTAGCAACGGAGCCCGAGGGGCCAGCTCCTGGCAAGGCTGAGGGGGGGGTCGCCTCCCACCCTTGCTGGCTAAGGAGTCAGCCCTGCCAGGCTACCAGGGCTGCAGGGACACTAGTCCGCGATGAACCCTACGAGTGAGAACTCAGCCTGGCTAAACCACACCGACCCCCCCGCCCTTGCTCGGTAGCCCCCGCTGAGCCTCCGGCCCCGCCCCGCGAGGGCACTTTGCAGTGGGGGGGCCCTTGCAGATCTGAAACGCCTCCGGGCTAGGGAACAAACCTGCCTCCCCAAGGCTTCGCAGCCTGGACATTTCTTTTGTTTTTAAAAACTATACTTTGAGCATCAAACCCTTTGGCCAAGTAATGATCCCGCTCCAAAAATACCCCTTCGGCCAGCGCGCCGCCCCCCGAGTCTCCCCCGCCTCGCCGGCCTCCAGCGCCAGCATCTTCCTTTGAGGTAGGTTGGTGCGTGCCCCCGCCGGGCCGAGGGCTCTCGGTCACATGACCAAGGTGGAGTCAGACAGGTGGCTCCGTGTCTGTGGGAGGGCGGGTTTCTTGAGGGCGCCACCGCTGTATCGGATCAGAGGTAAACCCTGCGGGCAAGCGCTGGGCTCCAGGCACTTGGGCACTTCCTCGGCATCTCTCGGAAGAGGAGGTTTGCTGCAGGAAGAGGGAACATCGGGCCGCTCAGTGCCTGGGGACACGGAGCTACAGAGAAAGAGATGCTTCCAACGCTCCGATCCGCCCGTGCCCCCAAACGTCCCAGCCATGCCCCATCGGGGCAGCTGCCGCGGGCACCGCCTGGCAGGAGGTTTGGCGTCAGTCCCCGGCTCGCTGCGGTGGGTCCGAGGCAGACACAGGAGCACCCCGGAGGACGGGACAGTTCTGCTGGTTACGAAGCAGCTGTGGGTATTGCTCACCAGGGCTGGGCAAGCTCCCGCCACGCCCTTTCCAGCCCCATGGGCGGGGTGCTCAGGACCCAGGAGAGGTCACACCTGGGCTGATTGCTCCTTCCAAAGCCACGGCAGGGTGGGCAGCTCCTCCTTATCCCCCCCAGCGCAGCTCTGCCATCAGGCCGAGCTCCTTCCCAACACAGCAGCACCAAGGCCAGGCGTGCCCGCCCCTCCCCGCAGCGGCTGGGGACACACCCCGGGACAGACGGCAGGGACTCACCCCAATCGGCCCGATTCCAGTTTGCAGAAGCCGTTCAGGTGGCCGTCACTCTTGGGGAAGAGGTGGGGCCTTGGCAGCGACCACTGGGAGGGGAGAAGAACGGTAATGGCAGAATCCCCCCCCACACCCCCTCGGGCTATCCCTGGGCTGGCTCTGCGGCTCCCCCCTCTGCCGGCAGGCAAAGCGGTTTAAAAAGCGCCTTTCCCGATCGCACCAGCCACCGGCCGCTCGGTCAGCCTCGGCGCTAGAACCCACCTGCCTGGTCCCCCCCGGAGGCGGGTGAGGAGAAGGGAGTTCGGTGGAACATCTAACGGGGCCCGGAGGTGAGGGCCGTGGCTCTGTACCACAGGCAGGCAGATGCGCTCCGCTGGCAGCGTGACCCGTGGAAGCTGCTGCCAGGAGACGCCGGCTGGTACCCGCGGGAGGGAGACGCCGGGCCCAAGCCCCAGGGAGCCGGCTGAGCAGCAGCATCCCCGGGGTTACGGCTGCTTCCCGAGCCCATGACATGAGAGACCTCGGCCGTTACGCCTGGCTGACCGAAGCCCGCTCCCGGCCCGGGGGAGCGGAACGGGGCCTCTGCCCACGGCGGATTGGGACAGGTTTAAAGAGAGTCCCCGGCAGAGGGCGTGGCAAAGGAACACGATAGCGAGTGTCCGGACAGTGCCCGGACCACCGAACGCTAGGCTCAGTACTAGCCCTTGAGCTGCCAAGTGGCCATGGATGGCACCGACAGGCCAGGTGCCCCCAGAATCCTCAAAAGCCTGGAAGAGAAGGAAGCACCGGCCAGGCAGAGATACAGGTGGGGAGAGCAGGGAAAACGCCGGCGCTATGGGAGGGAGAGGAAGCCAGAGGCCGCCCCATGAGCGATGAAACCCAGAGCCATGGGGCTTCCTCCCAGCCTCGCCCAAAGGCAGGGGACGCCCCTGGCCTCAGGACACTTGGCCAGGACGAGCAAAGAGGGAAGGAGCTGAGAGCGCCGGGGAGGGACCGCTGGGTTGAGGAAGACACTCACCGTCTGGGCCAAGTCCGTCACTGCCCCGCCGAGGTACCCTTTGTGACACCAGTTCCTTAACAGATCCAAACCTAGAAAAGGATGGGCAGGCAGTAAGCGGCGGGCAACAGAGAGAGGAGGCTGGGCTCCTGCCGCGTCCACACAGCTCCGGGCGTCCCCGGCCACGCCCAGAAACAGCAGCATTCGCCAGACTGGGCCCTCGAGTCTGGTCTCCTGCATGTGGCAGGGGCCCCTCTGGGATGCTTCGGGGGAAGGGGACAGCCCTAGTACGCATCAGCTCACTGATCGGCTTCTTGCCCTGCAGATCTGGTTCCCCTTCTCCTAGCACGGCAGCTCTAAAGCGTGGCCCCAAAATGATCAGGCTCTTTCCAAACCCAGATGATCTGCTCCCAGGGGACTCTGAGTCCCTCCCCCATGAAGACAAGCCGGGATCTGTCCAACCACCCCGCGCCGGTACAGCGCTCCCAGGCTGGCAAACAGAGCCTGTGTCGCTGGACGGGGCAGGTTAGGACTCTGAGTTGAACTCAGCCCAGGGCACATCCTGAGAGCGGAACCTCCCCGGGTCATCTCAAAGGAGAAGGGCTGTTAATTGAACTGCCCCAGGGCAGCCTGATCTCATCCCACCTGCCTGGTAACCCCTGCACAGCCGCCCAGCTCGGCGATCCTCCACGCCCCAAAGCCCTCGCCAGGCCCCCTGCCCGTCGCATTCGACACGAAAAAGCAGGACACAGAGCCGGCGTTGTCCCCTTCTTGGCAGCTGGGAACTGCGGTAAGTTCGGCCGCCAAGTAAGAAGCCGGGGGTGGGGGCTAGGCGGCGTGAGGCCTCCCCGCTGGAGTCACCATGGCTCTGCTCCCTGGCATGGGCACATCTAACAGAGGGGGCCCTGCTGTCCTTCCGGGACCTCGCAACACGGCCCCGCGTCCTGAAGGGGAAAGTGCATTTTGCCGGAGAGAGACAATTCAGCCTGACGCTTCGCACGGCCCAGTCCCTCGGAGAGAGACAAAGGGAGCTGCTTTGCATTCAGTGGCCTCCCCTTGCAGAAGACAGCTGGTTTCTAAGGGGGACCGTACGCAACGTCCAGGAACGAAGGGGGAACTGAAGCTGGGGCCGGGCTCTTTCCGGCTGCAGGGGAAACGCCTGGGCTGGCTTCGGTGTTGCTGGAGAACTCGAGTCTGCGATGGCCACAGCTCTTCAGTGGGGGCGGGGGGCAGGGTCAGTGTTTGACAGACTCTGGAGCAGTCTCCAGAGAAATCACTCCCCCTACATGGGGACGTTAGCGTGAAGGAGCTTGGGTGTGGATTTAAAGCCCAGCAATGTGTGGGCTCTTATTCCACACGGCGTGTCCTTGCGCAGTTTAGATTAATCCGCATCCAAAGCTAGTCCAGGCTTTCCCCCGGGGACACAACCCCTGTCCTGGATACCCCCTGCCCGGCCTGTTTGCTCCTGATCGGCCGAGAGTCTCCCAGGGAAGACAAGGGCTGAATTTTGAGTGTTTACCAGGCAGAATTGACCCTCACTTCAAACATGGCATGCAGCAAAAGAAGGGGGCACAGACCTGAATTCCCCCCACCAGGTGGCCTGGTGGGAAGAAACCCAAACAGACGGAGACGTTTCCCGAGGGGTTGCTGGACAATGGGAACATTCCCAGGCCGTGCTGGGAGCTCAGACCGTAGGAGAGGACCAGGACATTGGAAACAGCAAGTGAAACGGATGAGAACTAAGTATCAGAGGGGTAGCCGTGTTAGTCTGGATCTGTAGAAGCGACAAAGGGTCCTGTGGCACCTTATAGACTAACAGACGTATTGGAGCATAAGCTTTCGTGGGTGAAGACCCATCCATGTGGGATGTCGGATGCGACGAAATGGGTATTCATCCACGAAAGCTTATGCTCCAATACGTCTGTTAGTCTATAAGGCGCCCCAGGACTCTTGATGAGAACGAAGTGAAACGGAGCAGTCTGATGCCACTCCCCACGGTTACTTCCCCGGGACGGCAGGAATGGAGAGACGTGTTTACAGTCTCTGGTCCCGGGACATTACCAGAGGTTTGCAATAAGGCGCGTGTTACGAATCTGGAGGCAGCACTCGGCCCTTTCGGGTGGGTGGGGGGCAGGGAGGACGAGAGCCCCTCGGTACAGGGAACAATGGTGAACTCTACAAACCAGTCCCTTTGCCGAAAGGGGTGTGCCGGCTTCGCGGGAGACACAGGCAGCCTGGCCTAGCACACGGGGGGGGGGAAAGACAAGCTACAACTCCCCCAAAGGGGAACGGCCCCGAAGCCAGCGGGGCTCTGCCCACAACAGAGCACAGAGAACACACTGCCCCTGGGGCCGCTGTGGCGCTCAGAACCAGTTACTACAAACCAGTGACCCAGCCGAGGAGATGCTGCAGCCAACGGAGACGCACCCCCGGCTGTGTGGGTGGATGGGGGGGTAATCTGCTGCATGCAGCAAGCACAGATCTCTTAGGGAAGCGATGGCCGCGGGGCAGCCGGCTGGCCCCGAAACCTCTCGCACAAGGGCAGATGGTCCCGACCGGCCCGGGGCTTGGTGTGTTTGTTTCGGATGATGGCACCGGCTGACCAGTGTGACAAGAACCGCCCTTGCCCTGCCCCAAGTGGGCGGCACACACCTCTCAGGCGTGGGCTGTCCAAGCATTTGATGGCGGCTCAACAGCTGTGATCTGGGCTTCCCTCGGGTGCCACCCAGCTTGGCACTGGAACACGCTCAGCCTAGTGCGCCAGCCAGCTACAGCCGCCAGCAGGGGGCCAGGCAGGGCTCTCCAGGGGCAGCTGGTTACCTCGGGGTTTGTTCAAGTAATACTTCAGCTCCCACTGGGCCGCGAGGATGTTGAAGTAGCGTGGCTGCTCGAAGAAGCGCAGGTACCGCGCCGAGATCCGGGTCGGGAACACCCGCTCAAACTGCCCGCGCCGAGCAAACTCGTCCTCGGTCTCCACCAGCACCCGCACGTCGTCCGGGGTCAGGATGTCCAGGATGGAGGAGTAGAAATCCTGCAGCCGAGAGTGGCCCAGGGTCACGAGGAGTTAGAGATCCCCACGCCCCTCCCTACTGCTCGGCCCCACGGTGCTTTTCACCCCGGGATCGCAGTTCATTTGACCGCGGACGTCCCTGGAGCAGCAGGCCAGTATTAAGAAGGGGGAACCTGAGGCACGGAGGTTAACTGTAGAATCCCAAAGGAGGGGTGGCAGAGCTGGGGGACAGATTCCCAATCCCCAAGTCCCCTGGTTAAACATTCCCAACAGACATGAGACCCCAAGTAGCACAGCCCACGAGGTGCCACAGGCAGAGGAGAGAGCGAGGGGCACCAGAGCCCGAGGCCCCCCATGGCCGGGCAATGCTGACGTGAGATACTTGCCAGGTTCATCTGGGTGTGACCCACATGCTGCAGAGGAAGGAGACAAACCCCCAAGGTCCCTGCCAGTCTGAGCTGCAGGAAAATTCCCTCCCCACCCCACATACGGCATCAGCTAGTCCCTGGGCGTGTGAGCAGAGCCAGCCAGCCACACACCGGAGAGAGAGAATGCTCGGTGCCACCTCGGAGCCCTGCCCCTCCCTGCCCGATGGCCTGTCTCCAGCCGTGGCTACCCCAATGCTTCAGAGGCAGGAGATTTAAAAATCTCCCAGAATACATTGCGGGGAAACATCCCTTCCTGACCCCTGCTGGGGGCCGACTGAAACCCTGAAGCATGAGCTTTAGGAACATCAGATACAAACCAGAAACACCCCCGCAGGGATGTTGAGCCCTGCCCCCACCATCACAAGCCACCCCTTCATACAATCGCCCTCATAGATTTGTCCTGCTCCCTCCTGAAACGAATTCATTGGTGGTCCGGGCGCCTGTCAGGTAGCTCTCCCCCAGTGAACTACCACGCTACATGGGGAGGTGGGACGTCAGGATGTAACCACTGCAAACATATCGCAAGTGACATGAAAATAACTGCAGAGGAAACTGGGTTGTTCAATTGGTAGGCAAATAAAGGGTGAAAACCAGGAGTTCCCGAGAGGAAGCATCATTTGACAAACCGGGCTGACACCCGATTGTCCCAGTCAGGGGGGACGCAGTGTGAACAGGAGATAAACAGCAGGGAACATGCCACAGTACCAACTCCTCGGGGGGCAAGACCGAAGCAGCTGCGGCGAGTGCTGGGGAGGAGACGCGCCTCGCACCTGATCAGGTAGCTTCTGTGTCAAGTAATAAGCTCGCTTCATCTTCTCCGCCGTGAACTGCTCGGGGGGCGACTTCGGCTTCTCCTTCGTGGCGCTGGTCAGACTAAAGAAAGGATACGCGCAGTCAGTGTTTCCCCATCCCTGCTGTTCCCCCTCCCCCACAGCCTCAGCTCGCCACGCCGCTCGGCCAAGTCAGCACTTCCTGCCCCCACCACGAACCCCGAGCTCAGCCAGGAGACACCCTGGGTAACGCGCTGCCCTGCCACGGCGAGTTAAGGGACACTGGGGGGAGTCTAAGAGCACGTGGCCAGGTGGGATTTGAACCGCAGCGGAGGAGAAACACTGAATATTAACTGAGCAGAGATCCAGCCTAAACGGAAATGCCAGGAGCCGGCTACGGAACTCTTATAACCAGCTGTTAACAGCAACGACGTGAAACATTTTTGATACCAAATGTTGGGCGAGGCGCTGCTGCTCCAGCAACAGTCAAATGCTACGTTCGGCGAGGTACCGAACCTATCTCCAGCAGCCATTAGCACGCAAGCAATTGGTCCGGTTTTCGCTCGAGCCGGCCCGTGGCAGCGGGAGTGTGGGGTACATGAGCGTGCCTCTCAAAGCAGCTGGCGGAAAGAAGAGCTGGAGCGAAATCCATCTGATCCCCCTCCTCGGCCGTTCAGCCCCGGTGACGTCTGGAGGCAGGGACAGAAGAGGAGGCAGGACTCTTCTCACACCTCCTGCCCCTTTAATAAAAGCATGCGGAGCCGTAACAAAGCACCGGGGCCACGTCAGACACACAAGCAGCCGGTGACAGCCCCTGAACACGGACTGGAGACGGCAGCGTCAGAGGGGCAGTGGGGTGACGAAGAGCAGAGGCTCCTGCAAACTGCCCGGGTGAACTTGCAGCTACAGCCACAACAGCCTGTCTTGCACAGACCCGTAAACACTTGGGCCCGTGCCCACTGGTAGCCACTTCCAGGGACACTGGCCAGAGGTACGGCCAGTGCCCCGGATCATCTCCCCGCCCTGATGTCCTTCTGGGGTCGCAAGAGCGCTCGGACGCAGCCAGGAACCTCCCCTCCCCGGCCAGGAAGAGGCACCGTTGAATGCAGCGGCCCATCCTCCCCGGCGGGTGGGGATACAGACCAGGCCCCGGACGCACTGAACGTGGTCACGCTGCAGCTAGCGGGAACACAGGGCAACCGCCAGGGGATGACGACAGTCTGCCGTGGTACCGCTCTGGGCCCACTACGGCCTTCGAGGGTTTACAATGGAAGCGCCTGCCAAGAAATCTAGTGGCTAGTTACACACACGGCGGCTCCGCCGATAGGAGGACGCTCACCGCTCGGCAGGCTACCCCCGCGGGTTAAGATCAGGGCAGCTGCAGGCCGCGTTCCCATGGGTCAAGCCTAGGGTCGCCAACTTTGTAACATGTAAACACCGGACACTCCAGCGGGAGTGTTAGAACCTCCCCCTCTCCCGCCCCCAGTGCTCCGCCCCCATTCACTCCTCTTCCCCCTTAGCCCCATCACTCGCTGCTTTTCCCCTCCACCTCCCCTCAGCCCGGGTCGGGAGGGACTGGGCTGGGAGCGGAGTATGGACTGGTGCAGGTGAGGAGACAGCACCTCCCCCAGACTTTGGGTGTCCCATCAGTAGATCTGAGCGGACACGGTCAGATCCCCTTTTCAATCAGACTTTACGGTCAAAACCTGGGCACCTGGCAACCCTAGGTCAGCCTTGCTTTCGACTGTCAGCCCAGCTTAGCGTCTCTGGGTGGGGTGGAGGGAAAATGCCATGGAGATCTGCAGAGAGGCATGTCCATCTCTGCTAAAGGGGCTGGAAGGAAGAAGCCCCCCGCAGCCAGGCCCTTCTCAAGCCTCGCCCTGACCTGATGGTGGAACTGCTGGCGCTGCCTGAGCAGGACGCCACGTCGTCCGCGTTGGGAAGAACGAAGCCAGCCAGGTTGAGGAGATCCCGGATCATCTGGCCCTTGATGCTCACGTCCAGCGGAGAGTTGGAATGGAGGCTGTGCGGAAATGGAACGGACCGGTCTGAGCTCCGGCAGCCCTGCCCGCCTCCCCCAGCCGGAGAGCCATTCTGAGTTCAGTGTGATTTAATGCCGGTGGCAGCTATGAAATCAACAAACCTGGGGGCTAGCGCCCCCTCTCCACGGAGCAAGGGACAGCACAGGCAGCCTCACTGCCTTGAATTGTTTTTAAGGTCAGGCTTGACAAAGCCCTGGCTGGGATGATCTAATTGGGTTTGGTCCTGCTTTGAGCAGGGGGTTGGACTAGATGACCTACTGAGGTCCCTTCCAACCCTGAGATTCTATGATTCTATGATTCTATGAATTAATGTGCCTCAACTCGCCCTAGACAAATCCCTGCCTGGTCAGCCTTGGGGTTTCTCTGCGGAGGACGCTGGCTACGGGGGAGGACTGGTGTCCAGGCATCCGTTAAAATCTGGAACCATCGGTTCCTTTCCCTGGTGCCAGCGGGCAGCCGCGAGACAGTTGTAACTGTCGTCGTCTGGAACACAGGAACTGCCGAGACACCTCTGACCCACCGCTTCATCTAGCCCCGTCCCCTACTTCAGGACGCATCAGCGAAAGCCAGGTCGCTCACGCTGTGCCATAGGCAGGGAATTCCTTCGGGACTCAATGGGCAGGAGGGCTTCTCTCTTCCCCAGCTGCACGAAGTGGACGCATTCTGCTCCCCATGACCTACACACATCTACGCTCGTCAGGTCTAACGAGGCCACAGCCTTGTTGCCCGGTGCCCCGGGGGTACGAGACGCGACCCTGCTCTGGTCCCTCGCGGCGTCTCAGACAACGCGGCGCCTCCCTTGGAGAGGACGGATGAGGTAAGGGGAGGTCAGGGTGTTCACACTGGGTCAGCATCACGACCAGGGCATGTCTCCAGTTGCAGAGGCCTAGGACCCCAGAGTCAGGAGCCAGCACCCCAGTTCTTATGCGGCGACTGGCTCGGCTGACCCCAGCAGCAGGGCACCGGAGAAAGCTGCTTGGACCCAGAACACGTACGAAGAGCCCATAGGCAGTACGATCTCCTTTCAGCGGGAGCGAGTCTTGCTCCTACAACACGACGAACGGCAGCGTGCGGCTTTGCTCGCAGACGGGGGCTAGCTAGGGACCCGGCGCACAAGGGCCGCCCGCCACCCGGCGCACAGCAGGTCTACCTGGGGGAGATGTTCACTTCCAAGATCCAAGGCTTGAGGTTCTCGTCCAGCATGACGTCAAAGCCGAAGAGCTCGTGACAGCAGGACGGACGCCGCACGTACATTTTCACCAGGCTGTTGACGTAGGGCTCGGACCTGAGGGCAGGGGAGCGGACGCTTGGTTTCGGACGGGTGGGCCGCCGGGCGGTTACGCCACTCGCAGCGGTCTCACTGCTGCTGGGCCTTACTCCCCGGGCGTTTAAACCAGCGGTGGGCAAACTACGGCCTGTGGGCCGCATCCGGTGCGCGGGACCATCCTGCCGGGCCCCTGAGCTCCTGGCCGGGGAGGCTCCCCCCGGCCCCATCCCTGCTGTTCCCCCCCTCCCCCACAGCCTCACCTCGCCACGCTGCCAGCGCTCTGGGCTGCGAGCTCCTGCTGCTCTGAGTGGGATGGTAAGGGGGCAGAGGGGCAGGGAGAGCTGGATAAGGGGTTCTGGGGGGGGGGCAGTAAGGGGACTGGGGGGCGGTTGGATGGGGGGGGCAGTCAGGGGACGGGGAACAGGGCAGGTTGGATAGGCGCAGGAGTCCCGGGGGCCAGTGTGTGGATAGGGGTCAGGGCAGTCCGGGGACAGGGAGCAAGGGGGTGTTGGATAGGAGGTGGGGTCCTGGGCAGCCTATCAGGGGTTGGGGGTGTGGATAGGGGTTGGGGGTCAGTCAGGGGACAGGGAGGGTTGGATAGAGGGTGAGGTCCCAGGGGGGGCGGTTTGGGGCAGGGGGTCCTGGGAGGGGGCGGTCTGGGAACAGGGAGCAGAGGGGTTGGATAGGGGGTGGGGTCCTGGGGGGTGATCAGGGTCGGGGGGGTCTCGGGAGGGGGAGGTCAGGGGACAAGGAGCAGGGGGGTCGGATGGGTCGGGAGTTCTGAGGGGGGCAGTCAGGGGGCAGGAAGTGGGAGGGGGCGGGGGGCCAGGCTGTTTGCGGTGGCACAGCCTTCCCTACCCAGCCCTCCATACAGTTTTGCACCCCGATGTGGCCCTCGGGCCAAAAAGTTTGCCGGCCCCTGGTTTAAATGCTCTCTCGGGGAGCGGAATGAATGCCAAGCCAGCCCCGTGTGGAGCAGCACACCACCATGCCTGGGGCTGAAGTCAGGTCCCGAGGGACCCCCCCAGAGCAGACCTGCAAGAAGCCACTGCCAGGCCCAGGCTGGGAGGATCTGCTTTAAGATCCCCCCCAGCACGAGAGAACCTGTCTCCCTCCCTCCTTCCCCACCCAGAGAGGGGTCAGGGCAGCTAAGCAGCAAAATGAGGCACTCGGAGGCCTCGTGCCCTGCTGTGCATACACGGTCACGTCCTCACGCGGAGGTTTCTCTCCACTCGGTGGATGGTGCGAAGGGCCATGGGCCTTGGAGAGGAGAAAATACACCCACCCCTGGGGCTGTCCCGAGAACCAGTCCTGGCAGATTTGCTGCAGGAAGCAGAGCGAGGGGGGATCCAAACTCCCCAAAGGGCAGCCTGGAGCCAGTCGGTGGGTCCGGCCCCATCGCTAGATGGCCATTGATCTCTGGTGGCTATTGCGGCTTTGAGGACAGAGCTGGACGAAGGGAGGGATCTGATGAGAAAGCCAAGAGACGGGGGCTTTCGAGCACAGCGGGGTCAGGAAAGAAGGGGCTGCAAACGGCCCCCGCTGCGGCGGCCTCTCCTGCAGAGAGAGGCTGGGAGGGGCCCCGGGACTCACGCAATGATTGTTTTGATCACGATGTCCTTGATCTTCTCCCAGATGGCCTCGCTGTTGACCCCCTTTTGGCTGAGGTAGCTCCAAAGTGCTTTCAGTGCCCTGTGGAGACAGAGCGAAGGGAGGTCACCGGATCCGGCCCCGTCTCCCAGCATTCCCGCCAGCCCCAGTGCGTCAGGGGTTAAAGGGGGCTGCTGCCCTGCTCTGCAGTTAGCTGGGTCACACCCCCACTCCCTGGGAAAGAGGAGCCGTGGCGGGGCACCTTACCAGGAAACGATCAATGCCGGCCAGCCAGGGGGAAGGGGCGGCACCCCCTTGCCAGAACGAGAGCCCCCCCCCGCCCTCCGATCCTGGCTGCTGCTCTCTTGGGGCGCGACCGAAGAACGGACGTCGGGCAGACGGATGGACGGAGGCGTGTACCACGCTCATAGCGGGACGCCCCAAGGCAGCCGCTTGACGGGGGGGTCCCCTGCTGGACCAGGCCCCACACAGACTCCTCTCCCTCCAGGATTCCTTCCCCAGGCAGCTAGCAGGCCCCAGCTAGAGTCCAAGGGCAGACATTTCTTTGCCGAAGCAGCTTCCGCGGGAAACAGGAGCCCTCGGGGCTTTGGAGAGTCCCGCCCCACACCCAGCAGGGCAGGAAGCAGACCAGCCAATCCAGACGCTCAGCCAGGGGCCCTCAAACGCTGGTCAACGATGGCCCCATTGGCAAGGGGCCAGGAACCCGAAGGCTACGCCACCGTGTGTCTGTAACACTCCGAAGGGCCTCGGACCCCACGGTGCCTGTACCCAGACAGGAACAGCATGGCACCCTGGGGACGAGGCGCTGTGGGGGCACCGCTGTATGGCAGCGGAGAGCGGCCAATGGACGCAGCGGAGAGCACCCCCAGGCAGGACCCCTCCCCCCCGCTTTGGGGTGCAGCCCTGCTCGGAAGGGATTAGAAAGAGCCCCCGAGTGCTGCTCCCTGGGCAGTCACGCAGTGGTGGCAACGTAACAGACAAACGTGTCATCACTGCTCCTGTGAGCCCGGCAGAGCCGGCGCAGCCACGGGAGGGGGGGGGCGGATCCCCGTGAGCCCAGCAGAGCCGGCGCAGCGACGGGAGGGGGGGGGGGGGCCGGATCCCCGTGAGCCCAGCAGAGCCGGCGCAGCGACGGGAGGGGGGGGGGGGGGGGGCCGGATCCCCGTGAGCCCAGCAGAGCCGGCGCAGCGACGGGGGGGGGGGGGGGGGGCCGGATCCCCGTGAGCCCAGCAGAGCCGGCGCAGCGACGGGAGGGGGGGGGGGGGGCCGGATCCCCGTGAGCCCAGCAGAGCCGGCGCAGCGACGGGGGGGGGGGGGGGGGGGGGAATCCCCGTGAGCCCAGCAGAGCCGGCGCAGCGACGGGAGGGGGGGGGGGGGGGGGGGGGGGGGGCGGATCCCCGTGAGCCCAGCAGAGCCGGCGCAGCGACGGGGGGGGGGGGGGGGGGGGCGGATCCCCGTGAGCCCAGCAGAGCCGGCGCAGCGACGGGAGGGGGGGCTGGATCCCCGTGGCACAGCCAAATTCTGCCCCCAGAAACACACCCACTCCCCAAAATGCTCTGTTCTACCTCTGTACCCCAAATCGTGGAATCTGGGAGTGGCGAGGTTAACGAGGACCCCAGCATGGTGTCAACGGTGCCATTCTGGGAGACGGCGCAGAGCGGAACTGAACGGTAAACGCTCCGGAGCGCGGCGCAGCGCTCGGCGGGGCAGGCGTCGTTTAGCGAGCCGTGTGGCACGTGTGATCTAGGGGACTGAGCACCGGCCAGACGCAGGAGACCCGGGTTCTATTCCCAGCTCCACCAGTGACCCCCCTCTAACCTTGGCCAACCCGCTGGCCCGCTCCCTGCCTCAGTTTCCCCATCTAAAAGAGAGCTGCTGCTGCTGCACCCTGGCAAAGCGCTCTGAGCTCCGTGCACAGAAGTAGGATATAAATGCTACTAGCAGCACAATACCGCCTAGTGAATCGGAGTGCAGCGAAAGGGAGCGGCCCTTGCCCTGGTCTCTGCCAGCCCCTACCATTTGTGCCCCTGACAAGCCGTCTCGTCCACGTTGGCTTTGTACTCCGTGTTCTTCTTGTTCACGCTGTAGTTGGTCAGGTGCATGAACTTGTTGCTGAGGCTCTTCATGGAGGAGGAATATCTGGGCCGGGGAGAAGGACAAGGAACAGCCAGTCGGATCCTGAGCCGGGTACTGCCGAGAGTGCGGGGCTGGCGGCACGAGCGCCATTCCAACGCCAGCTCCCACACAACCTCGCTGCCTCCCCTTTTCTGGCCTCCCTCCCAGGAGAGCACACCAACGGCTCTTATGCCCGCCGCCCGCGGGGGCTCAGCGCCGGGGGACAGGAGAATATTGTCTCTGCTGGCCACTAAGCACCCGCCGTTGTGATCTCTCTGCTGCACATGGGGCAGCCAGCATCCCCATAGGCGCCGACTCCGTGGGTGCTCCAGGGCTGGAGCCCACCCCCGCTCGGCTGCGCGCCCAACTCACCTCTGCACCTCCAGTCTCCGCCAGATGCGAAGCGGCAGCCGCCAGCCTTGGCTCCCTCCAGCTGGTCAGGGGAGGGAGGGGTATGGGAAGGAGGCGAAGGGCCTGGCTCCGCCTCCTCCCCATACCCCTCCCTCCCCCGACCAGCTGGAGGGAGCCAGGAAAAGCGGCGGGCTGCATCTGGCTGAGCCTCCGAGAGGTGAGCTGGGGGCGCAGTGGGGGGGGGGGGGCAGGGGGGCTGGAGGGGAGCTGCCAGGCCCAGTGGGTGCTCTGCTGCTTCCCCACCACCCCGGCTTGCAAGCCTGGGGGGGTGGGAGGGAGGGCGGAAAATGCAGCGTGCTCAGGCGAGGAGGCAGGGCCAGGGATTTGGGGAAGGGGCGGGGCCGGGTAGAATTGGGGCGGGGGTGGAGTTGGGGGGGCGGGGGCATGAGCACCCACTGGTGCCGAGAAAAGTCGGTGCCTATGAGCACCCCCCTCCCAGAATCAAACCTATCAACACAAGCTGCGCCCCGCCAAGGGAGCAGCTAACAAACAGTGAGCACTGTGTGTCGAGAGGCTCCCGCCCACTGAGCCCACCCCAGCCCTCCCCCTGCAGACAATGCTCCCCCCCGGGGGGACCTACTTGCAGCTGGCAAAGCGCACTAATCCGTCTTTGAACAAGTAGATCCTGAGGGGGTCGTAGCAAGTGACGTAAACATAAATCCGCAGGTCAAACTTGCTCCCGCCAATGAGGTAGGGCTTGTGCAAGTATCTGCAAAGAACGAGAGAGCCGGGTGAGCAGGATCAACTCCGCACAGCACAGGAGGGGACTTCCCGGGGCGTCGCTACAGGAGACGCAGCATCTCCGGGCTGGGAGAAGGCCCTGGCACCAGCACAGAGCGTTAGCGGCTGGTGGGCGCAGCACCAAGAATCACTGCCCAAATAATGCAATCCGGGCACTGAGCTTTTTTGAACGGGTAGTGATCAATGGCTCCATGTCTAGTTGGCAGCCGGTATCAAGTGGAGTGCCCCAAGGGTCGGTGCTGGGGCCGGTTTTGTTCAATATCTTCATCAACGATCTGGAGGATGGTGTGGACTGCACCCTTAGCAAGTTTGCAGATGACACTAAACTGGGAGGAGTGGTTGATACACTGGAGGGTAGGGACAGGATACAGAGGGACCTAGACAAATTAGAGGATTGGGCCAAAAGAAATCTGATGAGGTTCAACAAGGACAAGTGCAGAGTCCTGCACTTAGGACGGAAGAATCCCATGCACTGCTACAGACTAGGGACTGAATGGCTGGGCAGCAGTTCTGCAGAAAAGGACCTAGGGGTTACAGTGGACGAAAAGCTGAATATGAGTCAACAGTGTGCCCTTGTTGCCAAGAAGGCTAACGGCATTTTGGGTTGTATAAGTAGGGGCATTTCCAGCAGATCGAGGGACGTGATCATTCCCCTCTATTCGGCACTGGTGAGGCCTCATTTGGAGTACTGTGTCCAGTTTTGGGCCCCACACTACAAGAAGGATGTGGATAAATTGGAAAGAGTCCAACGGAGGGCAACAAAAATGATTAGGGGGCTGGAGCACATGACTTATGAGGAGAGGCTGAGGGAACTGGGATTGTTTAGCCTGCAGAAGAGAAGAGCGAGGGGGGATTTGATAGCTGCTTTCAACTACCTGAAAGGGGGTTCCAAAGAGGATGGATCTAGACTGTTCTCAGTGGTAGAAGATGACAGAACAAGGAGTAATGGTCTCAAGTTGCAGAGGGGGAGGTTTAGGTTGGATATTAGGAAAAACATTTTCACTAGTAGGGTGGTGAAGAACTGGAATTGGTTACCTAGGGAGGTGGTGGAATCTCCTTCCTTAGAGGTTTTTAAGGTCAGGCTTAACAAAGCCCTGGCTGGGATGATCTAGTTGGGGTTGGTCCTGCTTTGAGCAGGGGGTTGGACTAGATGACCTCCTGAGGTCCCTTCCAACCCTGAGATTCTATGATTCTTTCCATGGGGGAGACCCAGCAGCAGGCCCCCGGTTTCCGTTCTGAGCCCTGTTTGGAACCAATCTGCCCGCAAACAAATCCCCTCTACATGAGATTTCTCACTAATGGAGGAGGTTCATCGCACAAGGCATTTGGGAGAGATAAGAGCTTAGGGAAGGAGAGGTTTTTCACACTTGTAAGTCGCTGAATGTTGCAAAAGGCTACCTCCGCACGGAGCGGGCTGCAAACTCCCAGCTCAGTTAGGGGAGGAAAGCTGGTGGGGAATTCTCCAGCAGAAATGCCCTTTTTGCAAAAATCAGAATTTTGCTGTCAAGTTTTGATCTTCCATTGGAAAAAATTGAACCCAGGGTCTCCCCATCTGGAAGACTCTTGTCAGTTTCAACTTCTGCCAGGGGGTCAGTGGCGTAGCCAGGTTTAGCGCACAGGGGGAGCGGAGCAAAAAAAAAAGCGTTGGGATCAAAAAAAGGCGCTGGGAGCAAAAAAAAAAATGCTCCGCAGCAAACGACGTCGGGAGCAAAAAAAGGCGCTGCTTCTGCTCAGTGGGGGAGCGGCCGCTCCCCCTGCTCCCCTCCTGGCTATGCTACTGCAGGGGGTGACGGTGAAATCGACCAGGCCCTTCCGGCTGGCAGCCAGCTGAAGGATTCTATTTTGGGTCTCCTGGATTCTCCTGGCAATCCCTTTCTGTGAAAAATTTCACATTTTTGAATTTGCATCCCAATTTGGGATGGAAAATTTTTCAAAACCATGAAAGTTTTCGCCGGAACAAACTTCCGTTTTCCAGCCAGTTCCATTTCAGCCTCGCGGGGAAGTTTGAGTGATTTGCCTGCAGAATTCACAGCTTTGCTAGCTGGAGCACAAAGCCACCAGGACTACACTACAACAGATCTGTATTTCACAGCGGGAGAGCTGAAATTGGAGCTTCTGCCCGACGGATTATCTGAGCCAGGTGCTGGAAGAAATGATTTCAGTGTATGCCACAAACTGTTTCACACAGGGGAAGGTTTCCTCCAAGTGTGTTTCTGGAAGAAGCTCTGCAAAGGGAATAATGCCCCTGTGGCCCTGCTCTCTAACTACAGGACAGAGCCACTGAATGATGGGCAGGAGGACAGAGCTCCCAACAGTGGTGGTAATTCTTCAGTAGGAATACAGGTTTCCTGAGCTGTGCAGGACGGATGGGAAGTGTGGCAAGAGACCACTCTGGCTTAACCAGGAGACCTTCAATGATCTAAAACTCAAAAAGAGTCCTACAAGAAGTGGAAACTCGATCAAATGACAAAGGATGAATATAAACAAATAACACAAGCAGGTCGGGACAAAATCAGAAAGGCCAAGGCGCAAAACGAGATCAAACTAGCTAGGGACATAAAGGGCAACAAGAAAACATTCTACAAATAAGCAAGAGGAAGACCAAGGATAGGGTAGGCCTGTTACTCAACTGGGGGGGAGGAGGGGGGAAAATAACAGAAAATGTGGAAATGGCAGAGGTCCTTAATGACTTTTTTGTTTCGGTTTTCACCAAGAAGCTTGGTGGCGATTGGACGTCTAACATAGTGAATGGCAGTGAAAATGAGATAGGATCAGAGTCTAAAATAGGGAAAGAACAAGTCAAAAATTACTTAGACAAGTTAGAGGTCTTCAAATCACCAGGCCATGATGAAATGCATCCTAGAATACTCAAGGAGCTGACTGAAGAGGTATCTGAGCCATTAGCTATAATCTTTGAAAAGCAACAAAGAGTTCTGTGGCACCTTATAGACTAACAGATGTATTGGAGCATAAGCTTTCGTGGGTGAATCCCCACTTCTTCGGATGCATCCGAAGAAGTGGGGATTCACCCACGAAAGCTTATGCTCCAATACATCTGTTAGTCTATAAGGTGCCACAGAACTCTTTGTCGCTTCTACAGATCCAGACTAACACGGCTACCCCTCTGATACTTGACAATCTTTGAAAAGTCATGGAAGACGGGAGAGATTCCAGACGACTGGAAAAGGACGAATCTAGCGCCCATCTATAAAAAGGGAAATAAGGACAACCCGGGGAATTACAGACCAGTCAGCTTAACTTCTGCACTCGGAAAGATAATGGAGCAAATCATTAAGCAATCAATTCGCAAACATCTAGAAGATAATAAGGTGACAAGTAACAGCATGGATTTGTCAAGAACAAATGTCAAACCAACCTGATAGCTTTCTTTGACGGGGTAACAAGGCTTGTGGATAGGAGGGAAGTGGTAGATAGAGCGAGGCACATGGGGCTGCTAGAGGGTCACAGACTGGGGTTCAGAAGGGCTAGTGGGGGGGCAGACTGGGCCGCAGGCTCAGGAGCTAGTGGGGTGCCAGCATTGAGCCAGGCCACATGGGGACGGGGGCTGCAGGGCCACATGGGGATGAGGCAGATGTGCCTGACTGAAAGGGGAGAGGCCAGGGGTCTGCATGGGGAAGGCTCCCCAACTTCCTAAAAATCCCCTTCCCCTAAAAAACCTGTTCCATACTTCTCCCACCCACACCCAATAGCCCTCCAGGTTCACTCCCAGACTCCTTCCCTCTCCCTCATCTCCTCTGTTACCCCTGACTCCCCCAAGCCTTCGCACTGCTTCTGAGGGGGGCGGGAAATATGGTTCTGTATGTAGTTGAAATGAATTATTACTCAGAGGTCTGGATTAATAAGCCTAGTGAGGAATCTATTTGTCAAAAACATTTCCTGAATCCTTTTTGTCATCTGTATTGTGCTGACAGGTTTGAAATAACTTACCAAAAGAACTAAAACTGGCGTGATTAGTGTGTGTTATTTTGACAAATAAAATATGCAGAATTTAAAAACATCGTGTGCAGAATTTGTAATGTTTTGGCACCTAATTCCCTCGGCACCTAACTCACCTCTGCACTAGCAGCGGTCTCCTTTTGGGCAGCTGGCTCCATTTGTGGATGACCTGGATCCCAATGCCTCTGGCCGACGCCGGCTGGAAAAACACACACCAGAGGGCATCAGTTTATCTGGTTGTAGCGGCAGCAGGGTAAGTCGCTTGGCCCCGCTCGGTTCTTACTGGTTTCACGATCCACTTCTGGCGGCTACCGCTCTCCTCCCAGGCCTTCCTCAGCAGCTTGATGTCCTGGGGCAGGATGAAGGACTGGGGGAAGAAGTTAAACTCCTTCTTGCCAAAGCGAGCCTGCATCTTCGACAGGTTGCGCCACAGACGATCCTTCCTCCCGATTTGAAATGAGCCAGGGAAGTGGTTTAACTGGGAGAGAAATGAACAAACAGCAGTAAGGAGGTGACCTTCGCCTGCTGCCACCTCCCGGCTTTCCCCTTCCACACTGCCCCTAGGTATGGGATATCCACTCCCCCCTGAGCGAGGCCAGCATGAACTAACCATCTCATGCCACTTTATGGCTGGCACATCAAGGACTAAAAATACTGTATCTACTCGGACCAGGCCTCTCCTGGTGATGTGCCTGTCTATGGGGCAAAGCATTACGTGCATCTAAACTCAAATGAGGGCCACATGAGGACTAGTGCATTGGCCCGAGGGCTGCATCACTGACACCCTCCCGCTTGCTGCCCCCAGCCCCGCCCCCACCCCACCCCTTCCATGAGGCCCCGCCCCTGCCCCGCCTCTTCCCACCCCTTCCCCGCCCCCATTCCAACCCCTTCCCCAAAGTCCCCACCCCTGCCCCGCCTCCTCCCCTGAGCGCACGGCTCCCTGCTCCTCCCCCATCCCTCCTGGAAAGCGCTAAGCACCGCCAAACAGCTGTTTGGTGGCGGGAAGCGCCTGGAGGTAGGCAGAGGAGTGGGGACATGGCGCGCTGGGGGAGGGGAGCTTGGCAGGCCGCAGGAAATAACCCTGCGGGCCGCGTGTTTGAGACCCCTGATCTATGGCAACCAAGCCGGCAGCAGCCCAGAGCCTGAACAGCATCCTCGGCAGACATTTATCCACGTTCTTAGCTTCCCTTCTCGCTCAGTACTTGTCCAGTCCGCACCAGGGTGGAATCTGGACCCAACTCAGGCTCGCCACACAGAAGCTAGAACCCCACAAGCCTCATTGCAAACACAGCACTGAGCCAGTGTGAACAGAGCGGTTTGGTGTCAAAGGGGGCGGGGGTTCAGTGCAGGAGACTGGCACCTCTGCAGCCCTGGGTTCAAATCCCAGATTCAGCCACAAGACCGAAGTGAGTCTGGAGATTTCACTCCACAAGGATCAGACTAGATGCGCATGGTAGATAGTCAAACCGGTCCTCCTTGCTCTACACGCAAGTCCCCTCAAACGCACCCCCACCCGCATCTTCCTCCGCTACCCTTTGCCTAGCGCCAGCTGCAAGGACCTCGGAGCACAGCTGTTACAGAGGGAGCTCCTGGCTGTGTTAGGTCTGTCCGGGTTCACGTCTCCGCTCCCAGGAAGAGAAGCGCCTATTACCGCAGGCGTTTTTGGGAAGCGGTCTCCATGCTGCACACCGTACGGGTACCAGCCTGGCCAGTTCCCGCGGCGATGGGTATCCAAGGAAGCGCGCACAGCTCGGCCAGATGCACGGAGCCCCGACGCTTTCATACCTTCTGATGCTCCTTGATGGCCCGGAAGCCAGGTGACTTCATGTGATGGCCCCAGCAGCCCAGCCAGTCACTGTTTTCTGGAGGAGAGGAGACAAAATTGGGGACCGAGTTCACCACCAGCCCGGATTTCCCCTCAAACAAGGATGCGCGATCATTCTCCCCACCTCACCCGTGAGGGGCCTAGACGCTGCCAGCAGGAAGCAGGCAGGCATGCTACTGCCACCCCTCCGGCTCTGCCAAGCCAACCATGCTGGCTAAGATCCAGGTGGCTAGTTTCCCTGTGAAGCTATCACTGGGGCAGAACACCCTGCACTGAGCACACAGACTGCACCTCATCTTCACAGCACTATACGCACATTAGTGATTAATTCCCACAGCAACCCGGGGAGGCAGACAACTAACCAGACCCCTTTTACCAATGGGGAAACTGAGGAAGAGAGGTTAGTGTCCTGCCCAAAGCTAACGGGAGGCAGTGGGAGAATACGGGACTTCTCGGTTCCCTCTCTACTATACTACAGTGCCTCTTTGCTGGCATCTTGTCATACTCCCTATGCATCGGGCAGAGGACAGGTGTCCTGACAAGCAGGAGCCCCGCGGCTAGACTGGTCAAAGGCTGGCAGGACACATTGTAGGGGAAAAGATGGGCTGAATGATCTAAGGCGGCTTCTCCCTGCCCCCTCACTTCAGACTTGCACGCCAGCAGGAGCTGCATGTTCACGAGTGACACCCATCTAACCAGACACGACCGCTGCCCCTTCCCCAGCACGCCGAGGGGACGAACCGCTGAGCCAGGAGATGCCGGAGCACGGCCGCCGAGGGGACGAACCGCTGAGCCAGGAGATGCCGGAGCACGGCTGGGTTTTACATTTCGGGCACCATTTCAAAGTTTTCGCAAACACAACAGCAGCCACTAGAGGCAGGCTCGGTGCAAGCTGCCCTGCGGCTCGGCGGATGCATGCCGGCTAGTCCCGCTCTGCTCCCCACACACCGCTCTACCCACGTCCCTCGGCCCTGACTCGCAGCCACCTATCCCAGCCCTGGGCACGTCCAGCAGAAACAGCCATCCTCTGCAAAGCCCTTCGCAGCGCAGGCGACGTGCCTGAGGGACTAGGCCGAGACCACTACGTGGAGTCTACTGCCACCTAACCGAATTCTAGTCTCCAGCGGTGAAAAGGCCAACACAGGCCCAGAGTAGAACTGCCTCAGTTTCCCCCTTTGTGGGCAGCAGGATGAGACGCGGGAGGGATGAGACGCCTTCCCCTCCAGGCTGGGAGAGGGAGCTCACCGCGGTCCCACAGCCTCGGCGCCCGCCCACTCGGCCGACTTACTCTTGCTGACTTTGAAGTGGGACCTGCCGATGGTTTGCTTCACGATGTTGGGGGTGACGGTGCTCATTTTCCATCGCAGCAGCTTCCTCTGCTCCCAGGGGAGCTTCTCCACTGGCAGGGAAGGAAGGGATTGCAAACGTCAGGGACGTTTCTCCATGTTCATAAGCCCACTCCAACACTTGGAACCTTCCAAGCAGGGGATGGGCTGCCAGTTACCCCGGAGCTCTGCCCACCAATACGTCCAACACCTGCTCCCTTCCCGTTGGCGAACACTCTAGGGACTGCGAGCTCAGCACTGGCCAGCCAGTTGTCTGGATCAGCAGCCTCTGGAAGCCGGAAAGGTCAGATCTTCAGAGAAGGGAGCAAGGCCCCCTGGAATGACATTAACTCTCCAAAGGGGGAGAGCTGTATTCTTGGCACCACCTCGTGATCAGCTGCTGCCCCGAGGCACGGGGGGCTCCCCACAGCCACTTCTAACCCCTTTGGGTATTTTAACCCTGCGTAACTGTTTGCCTCAATAACATGGGGCATGGAGTTCCACGGGTTAATTCTTAAAGGGCGGGGGTGGTCATTTTAGTTTGTTCCTTTAATTTCACAGAGGGGGTTACTTGTTCTTTTATCATGGGATGAGAAGGCAGCAACCAGCTGGCATTACTGCTCCCCACCACTCACTCCAGCACACCGCGATTTCCTGTTCCTTACACCCCCTGCCCCTTTCTGCTCTCGGCACTCAAAGCCAGCTCACCTTTCTCGTCCCGAGTACTGAAGTAGATGGTTGGAGGCACAGTGGGGAATAAACTGCCTACGAGAGCTGGTTTGAAGATCCGCTCTTTGGCCTCAAGCGGCTGGGTCAAACACTCAAAACAATTCCTGGAAAAAGAAGGGAGGGAGGGTGAGGCAGCTGGGCTGTTTTGAGACAAGAGACGAGGCACCGACGACAGGTCCAGAGATCCTGCTCATCGGGCAGCCTGCCGGGAAGCCAGACCCCGGTACAGCTCCCTGGCAGCCTCTCTCAATACCAGCTCCCTGCAATTCACCCCCATGGGCTCAGAGATCCCATGATGCAACAGGCCTCAGGAAGGGATCTAAGGCCCTGAGGCCGGCCAGGGACAGGCTGAGCAGATCAGTTTCCGCTCCAGGGCAGCAAGGAAGCCTGGCTGATAGAAAGGGAAGGGATGGGAGTGAACTGAAGACAAGCGCTTTACGCTGCAGCTAGCGAACGGGTGTCTCTCGTTAAAGGTATTTGCAGACTGGTCCGTACGGGGGACAGAACGCCCTAGTCTCCAATCCGCGGACTTCGATTTGAAAGCCGGTCACTGCACGTACTCGGTATCCTAAACCAAAACGGCTCCCCTCTGCCAAGGAGCCAATGTCTGCCCGAGACACCGACCGCGCTGCTGTAGGACCCGCTTAGAGCAACTAACCTGGAAATTAGAGCCACGGAGCCGTTGGGCGATAAGCCTGTGAAGGAGGAGCTGTCTGACTCGCCTGCAGGAGGAGGAGAGACTAAATTAGACAAGCACTGGGGGCTCCTGGGGATGTCGTTGGAGATGAGGGAAAGAGTCTGAAAACCAAGGGCCGCCGATGTGCTTTGCAGCCTCCCTCACTGCCCCCAAGCGACCGCAGGAAACTGGCACAGTTCAAACGATCCCTGTTCAATGCCCCCCTGAAACTACAGCAGCCACAAACCAGTTCTAATTCTGGGGCAGAGAGTCCCAGATGCTGGGGTGACACTCTGCACCCATAGTCACCATAGTGATAGGATGATGATACGTCTTGTACGACGTATGTCAGGTGAGGTGTCAATGGAAACGTTAGGGTTTGCTGAAGATGATTATCCTATTTGTACGCACGGACAGGCTTAGCCTCACCTGAGAACTCCATTTTGGTACCTGTATTTTTCCACAGACTGGGCTGGGCGCTTGGCTTTAAACAAAGGGGCTCCCGCCCCATGGAATAAGCTATAAAAGGGGGAAGTGACATCACCAGGGGGCCTCACTCCCCACACCACAGCACACCTGGAAACACCTGAGGAACGGACCTGGGGGAAGTGCTGGTCCCAGACAGGAAAGAAGGAAGCCTGCCTCCGTATGAAACCTTGGTGGACTTTTATACTATCTGACAGGGTGAGACGCTGCTTCATTCAAATCCTATTTAGTATATTAGGCTTAGATTGCGTTTTTGTTTATTTGCTAGGTAATCTACTCTGATCTGTTTGCTATCCCTTAGAATCCCTTCCAAACTCTCTTTCTGTCGTTAATAACCCTGTTCTATAGTTGATCTAAAGCAGTGTGGTTTGAGTGAAGTGCTTGGGGGAAATCTCAGCTCAGGAACTAGATTTGGTGCACATCCACTTCCTTTGTAGAAGCATCGGGCTGGGTAATAACTCAGCCACTGGTCAGGCTTTTGACCAGGGCAGGACTGTCCAGATCCGGGGTCCTAGGCTGGGGAGCGGGGGGTATTCTAGCTGGAGCCAAACTCTATTGTCAGTTCTTGAGTGGCTGAGCAGAAGCCTTCATGTACCTGCCTGTGTGAGCACAACTCCTGGAGGGGACTGCAGCTTGTCACAGCATCACAGGGGGAGAGGCAGCCCAGGCTGGGGAAACAGAGGGCTCAGTGGTACCCGAGTTCCAGTGGTGGTGATGGGGGGGGGGGGGGGGGGGCGGGGGGAGAGAATCCATCACAGCCGTCAAACATGCCTGAGGAGCCACGGCCCACCTCACACCCAGCTCTCCACATCCCAGCCAAGTGTCCTCAGCTGGCTTGTTTGGAAGGCGAGGAGAGCACAGCTCATCGATCCCCAGTCGCCCCCCCTCGCCCAGCTGGCTTGTTTGGAAGGCGAGGAGAGCACCGCTCATCGATCCCCAGTCGCCCCCCCTCGCCCAGCTGGCTTGTTTGGAAGGCGAGGAGAGCACCGCTCATCGATCCCCAGTCGCGCCCCGCCAGCTCTCCTTGGGACAGCCGCACTAACCCTCCTCTTCCTCCTCATCCTGACTGCAGCCATCTTCCAAGCCATCAGGAAGCTCTTCTTCCGCATCAGCGTCAGGCTCCTCGGGGTCGAGCAGGGGCAGGCTGACGGCCGCCCTGGAACACAAGGAATCCAAGAGTAAAGGCAGGCAAAAAGCTGAACTTCCTCCAAGCGGCGTGAGCCTGGCAGATCACTGGGGGAGCGAGATAATTACAGACAGATCCCAGAGGAAGCTGCAAAGGGAGCGAGGTTCCTTTGATCTGGGATTTAATCACGACACCTGACAGCTCACCTGCCATTGCCCTGCAGAGAGCCAGGTTCTCCAAAGCTCAGGGCGCTTCCCTTTCATTTTTAGCAGGTCCAATTAACCAGTCGCCTCTGTCTAAACGTTTGTTATTCGCACCGGAGACCAGCCCGAGCAACACCATCTGCACCAAAGGGCTATCTGGTTATTAGCACAGGTCAGGAAAACCCGCTGAGCCAGCCGGCAGCAGTAATACCTACTTAGGACCCATACAGCTCTTCCCAAAGGGGAGGCCAGATAGTTGACAGATGGGGAAACTGAGGCACGGATGGGCAGTGAAGAGACTCGCCCAAGGTCACCCAGGGAGTTAGGGACAGACCCAGGGATGCCGGCCGATTCCCTGTCTGGGGCACACGGCTCCTCTCGGTTTGGCAGCTGTAATGGATCGTGGGAAGTGGCAGCAGCATTCCTAGGCAACCTGCTGCATTCTCAAGCGATCAGCTTCCCCCAAGCGTCCACACCCCCGAGCAGGAATCTGGAATGGCGCTCAGAGCGCAGAGAAACACGGGAGCCCAACACGAGCTGGGCCTGCCGAGAAGTGCAGAGGGGCAGCCCAGTTGACCCCTCCCAGCCCCACAAAGGAGAGATCGCGGAGGACTTTTACCACGGTACTCACTCTGGGTCTCTCAGGGGAGGGTCCTGCTCCCACTTCGCGTCCTTGCTCAGCTGGATGGTGGACATCTGAGCGGCGACCGCGGCGACGTCGGCATGGCGGGCTGGCTCGGTTTTCCCCGCCTGGTCCCCGCTGCTCAGGGCCAGGAAGTTCACCATCCGGCAGGGCACGCCAGGGTCCGAGGCGTCGGAATTGGAGGCCAGGAGGCGAACGCTGATTCGTTTCGTGCAGACGACGGCATTGTCGGGGCCAGCCAGGCCCCGGTTACCCAGCTCCAAGTTCAAGGGGGCGGCAGTTTCTTTGGGGCTCAGCTGGGCGAGGAGATGCTGTTTCCAGCGGCTGTTCCGGTTGAAGAGGTTGTACTGGAAGCCCGTGTTCATGAGGCAGGAGGTCTCGATCCTGCGGCCGAACTCGTTATAGGTGTTAACCTTCCCGCTCAGTTTTCGCACAGCCTCCGTGAGCCGGATCTCCCGCTCCTTGGCTTTCAAAGTCTGCACCCGGCTTTCGCTGTCCTCCATGTGCCAAGAGGTTCGCTCGGCTCGGAGAGCCGCGCTGGGCTGAACGGGAGACAGGCGGGACATGGGGGCTGCTTGGTCCACCGCAAGGCCGGTGCCTTTCCCAGATCTGCTCTCCAGGCTCATGGGGGAGCCGTCCCCATTCCCCCCGCAATGGGCCCAAGATATGGCGAGAGACCGAGGGGTGTTCTTCAGTTTCTTGGGCTCCAGCGACTGCAAAGGCACTTTAGCACTGTTTGGCCGCAGGAAGGAGTTATTGTTCAGCACCGGTTTGTACTGGCTGGACGCTTGTTTACCTGAGCCTAGAGGGGCGCTCTTCCCCCCAGGGCTGGGCGGCTCCCCAGCCGCACTCGGCCGGGGGAACGTCTCCACCGCCGAGGAGGCCATGCCGTGGTCAGCCTGGAGACCTTTGGCTGGGAAAGGAAGCTGCCGGCTCTCCGAAGCACTGGACCGTACGCAGATGGACTCGAGCCGCTGGTAGGGCTTGTGTCTGAAGTATGAGCGCCGATACAGCAGGGTGCTCCCGGCGAGGTCCGGGAAGGGGTGGGGCGGGGACTGGGCGAGGGGCAGGCTCCGGTCACACAGGTGACTGCTGCATAACGAGGCTGGGTACAAGAAGCAGGCGCGCTGGGGAGGGATCCCTGAGTGGACTGGCCTGTGGTCCTGGAAAGTATTTACATGCTTTCTCCCTAGCTTCCAGATGGGTTTCACCTGCTGCTGAGCGAGGAACCAGGCCTGGCTCTCGGGGGGTCTCTCCGCAGCTGGAACGGGGAGTTGGAAGTTGCTTCCCCTTTTGAGGCCTATGCTATAGTGTTCCGGTCCTGCAGAGGCCATGTAGAGCCATAGTACACCGGGCGAGGGCAGACTCAGAACAGGGACTCGGGCGGTACCACCAGCATCTTCTCCAGGGGCCTGTCAGCCTGCAGCAAGGACACAGTAAGCAAAAGCCGTCAGCTGCAGCCCGCGCCCTTGGCAATGCGCACCCCGCCTAGCGCCACGGTCACGGCCAGGGGACGGGTAGGTGGGCTGCGCTTACTCCAGCCATCCCTGCCTAGCGACGGCTGCGCCCCCTCCCCACGCCGCCTCCCAAGGCTCTGCCCGGGCATCCCAGTGAGACGTGAACTGCGCGTCCTGGGGGGAGAGGCAGCGTCTGGAGTTTAGTGGGGAGATGGGGATGGCCCTGATGTCAGTTTACACAGCAAATGCCCAAGAGGGAGCGACCACCCACAGCAACATTTCAGCCCCCCGCCAGGTGTAGGACTGACCAGCTTAAACCCACCTGTGGGGCCTTGATCTTCACCGCTAATGCCCAAAACAGGCTAGCCAAAACCTCAGCTGATGCCACCTTCATCCCCTCCCCGCACCCCGGTACTCCCCTGGGGGACAGGAACAGAAGCCCCACTTTGGCAGCGATAGATCCAGAGAAATCCAACCAGGAAGAGAGGAACTCTGCCTGTTTGGAGGGCTCACGCACACAAGGCTGGTTCCAAAATATTAAGACGCTCTTCGAATTCAGGTGATGGGGTCGGGGGTGGGAGAATCTCGGGAAACTAGTTGGGAAATTCAGGGGTCACGCTCAGCATGGTATGAGCCACACACGCTCTATCCCAAAAGTGGATGCAGCTCCGTGAGGCCTTTGAAAGCGCTCTGCCCACAAACAAGCCTTTACTTTCTGAGCCAAGTACAGGGGAGAAGCCCCTTTTCACTGCTGCTTTGCCGTTTCGCTAGCAGCTACAAAAGACCAGATCCGGTTGCCAAAAAATACAGCCACAGTCCGATGAGTCAGCAGATGAGACATTGCAAACAAGCCTGACTCAAGACCGGTGGACAATACAGCCAACCCCCTTCAAACATTGTGAGGTTTACACAGGGCGGATTTGATTGAAATCAAATAGATTTAAAACATGATTGAAATCACTAGTCAGGAAGACTCGATTTAAGCATGGTTTTCTACATAAAAGTGCATTCTTGTTGGTTGTTATAAGCTTAATACATATTCTTCACCTCTCAGAGAGAGATGCAGGTTGCATTTTTAGAAGGTACACACTGTACATTTTTAAACAGTGATTTCTTTTGAAAACGTTTCTGATTGGTTTACAGCTATATCAGAAAATGAATGATTGTTTGGTTATTTCATTTACCAAAGGTAATTGAAGCAGATATTTATGAGGTCATTGGGAGGTGAACTATCTCCAATTCAATAGGTTAATCATTAATATTTGGAGGGTTTTCTTGCCAGGCTGTATTTAGGAGGAGAACATCACCAGACAGACATTTATATTGTTTTATTTAACTAAAACAACAATGTTAAGTATTCTGGGGGGTTTTCTTCAACAGCAAACATATATTTTAACAAAACAAGCATATATCCCTCGCTTCTCACATTTATCTCCAGACTCCTTCTTGTCCAGATCTATTCCGCCCCCAACAATCTTCTATTCATTGAACTTTTTGAAACTTTGCACTTTTAGAGAGAGGTAAGGGATTGACTCTGTGTACACAAATTTGCAGAGGGACAATGGAGTTGAGGTCTGTTATTTCTCACCTCTATATATTATTTATTTAAAACCATTTTTGCTGTTAACAAGCATGTTATCTCTGGAGACACAAATCCACAGTTTGAGAACTGCAAAACTAAGCATCTCTGATGGCATCTTCTAGACTGAGCACTGAGTCCCATTGGGTAGATAGAAAGATTAACCTAAATAATCTATACAGAAGCTCCTGGAACCCCATAAAATTGGGTCCCTAATCCATGAACTATTCAATCTCATTTACAAAACTTTGCTTAAACATTACATGAATATATGGTCTCATACTATAGAATTTATAATCCCTATTCCACGATGAGATATCTTTGAGCTATAATGTATCTTAATTAAAACGATCTTTAGATAAAATGCTTGAGTAAAAAACCTATCCAAAAAATCCGATTTAAATTTAAAAAATCCATTTTTTTAAAATTTTTATCCACCCTGGGTTTACAGCATTCAGCAGTTGCAGCATTCCCGACTCCAGCGCACAGGTCCTGAGATCGGGGTGCTTCTCTTAAAGAACCAGCGCCTGGAGTCACGATGATGTGACAATCTCAACTCCCAAGTTTCTCACCCTCCTGGCTGCAGAGAAAAGCCTGAACGTGTCCCCTGAGCGTGCTCTAAAGGCCCAGGCCTGGTCTACATTAGAAAATAAGGTCGGTTTACCAACAGTCCATGGACCACTGACCTATGCTGTCTACATGGGGACTTAGGTCAGCTTAACTATGCCGCTCGAGAGGCGGGGGGGGTGGGAGAGATGGGATTTTTCACTGCTCAGAGAGGTGGATTACCCATGTCGACGGGAGAACCCTTCCCGCCAGCGTAGGCAGTGTCTATGCTGAAGCCCTACAGCAACGCAGCGGTGCCGCCACAGTGTTTTCAGTGTAGACAAGCCCCCAGAAACCAGAAGACGAAATAAGATCCCAATATATTGTCATGATTTTTAAGCCAGTCTCACCATTTTGGGGGGGCCTGCCTCCACCGGTAACCACTTCTGCTGTACCTGGCCATTCCTTTGGGAGGGCACTTTTATTGGCAGCTATACCGAAAGGAGATTCCATTCAGATAAACAGAGCAGGGTCTCCATTAAACGCACACGCAAAACCCTACCAAACCCACACACTCCCCTGTGCACACCTGGGGCAAGGGGGAGCACACGGGACAGATGTTAGCCACGTGGTTTAATGCACGACCGGAAAGTGCCCAGATACTGCGGTGATGTGGATGAAATAAGAACCCGGACGGGAGCCTGGTTCTTTTTAACCGTACTGCACCGTTAGCAGGAATTCCCGTACAAGGACACTAGAATACGTGGGAAGGTGGCGAGCAGAAAGCGTATTAAGTTTAGCACAAGTTCCCTTTGGAGCAGCAGGAACAGAATTTGCCCTGTAAAGAGCCCGCCCAGCTCAGAATATTGGCCGTGAGCTGGGACCCAGCTACACTGCGACCTGGAGGACTCCGATTCTGGGGCAACGTCCAAACAAACAGGTTATGCGACGGGCATGTCTGTTCTCTGCCTTAGAACTCAAGGCCATCAGGTCCAGTTGAGACAGCTCTCCAGAGAGGAGTGGACTCCGTCGGACAAGCAGAGCGCCTAGCAGGGATCATCTGCAGACCTGAACTTTCCCAGGAGTGAATGGATTTCATAGCCCTAGTCTGAGTCCCGCTCAGGACAGCGGCGACTGAACTAGGTGAGCTGTGGTCTCCCTAGTTTCTGTTCACGTCAGACGACGTACTGCGGCGGCCGGCTCTGCAGAGAGCTACGGAACGGTACAGGCCACGGGGATGGAACAGAAGCCACCTCTCTGGGTCAGGCCCAAGACAGAGGCTGTGCCCTGCCGCCGTTAGCAGGGAGGGCACCATGGTTTCAGTCTCCGCGGATGCCCCAGCACTACTCACTAAGGGGGTGTCTGCAGAGCAGCTGGGAGCATGCTTCTCAACGGGGACACACGAGCCTGCGTGCTGAAAGTAGCAGCGTAGCCAGGGCAGCAGCCCGGGCGAGTCACCCGAGTACAAACCCACCCCGGCCCCCCCGGGTACATACTCTAGTGGTAGCGTGAGCCGCCGCCCATGCTCCCCCGGCTCCGTTGCCGCTTCCAGCACCGTGCCTCGCACAAAGCTAGCGCGTCTGTCTGCCTGGGCTGGATCACCCGCTCCAGGCTGCAGTGTAGCCACACCCAAGGGAAGCAGCCAGAGAATCCACCCGTGGCTCCTTATCTGGACTCTACTTAGTTCCCACTGACCCGAGGATTTAGACACACGACACCTCTGGACTCTCCCCTCGCGGATCTTCCTTTGCTGCTCTCCCCAGCTCTGGGCGCTGGTGAGAAAAGGAAGCTGGCTGCAGTCACGTCCCAAAGTGCGAGCCCTGCTCAGAGCAGGACTTCACGTGCACGGCTGCGAAGAGCTCCACGAGAGCGCGTGTGAAAGATCGGCAGGTCCCCACAGATGAACAAGGGCCTACGTACCGCCTGTCCTCCCATCCCGCTCACTAGTGTTCGCAGGATCACAACAAACTCGCCCCCACAAATCTCGGCATCCACAGGGCTCCCCAGTGCACCAGCACTAGGAAACAGCGCAGAGGACAGTGCAGACCCACCCTCCTACAAACTGCGGCCCGGCGGTCCTTACGGCTCTATACTGGTCCGTGAATCATGCAAACAAGTAGAATGGTGGAGATTTGCTCCCAGTAGAGAGAATCGAGCCTGTCGCACAGAATGAAATTGCGCCGTATTGTGTTACCTAGTCTGCACCCAACAACATGTTGTTACAGTCACATCAATTAGCACAAGACAAAGAGACTGAAGCCAAGACACCGTGAGCTGCCTGGATCAAGTTACCCCTGATAAACAGATTACTTCATATTTGCTTCCAGCTCTCACACCGCAGACTGCAAAGGCACTTGAATTCTGAAGCTATTCCAAGCGACAAACCAGGTTAATCTGAGAAGAAGTAGTGTAAAAAGGAGCGAGGAAAGAAACCCACCACCCAGGATATGCCTGGCTCAGGATACGTCTACACTTAAACCTCTCCAGGGGCACGGCTGCAGTGCTTCAGTGCAAACACTACACTGATGAGAGGTGTTCCACCATAGCTGCCGGTAAGCCACTTACCCAAGAGGCAGTCGCTAGGTTAATGAAAGCATTCTTCCGTGTCTCTCTCACCACCAGAAGTCGGTCCAATAAAAGATATCTCCCCCCACCCCCCTGTCTCTCCAATACTCCCCACAAGCAGTTATACAGTATATCACTAGCGGTCAGCTTCCCCATGTAGACAATCTCACAGAGAACGCGCACGGTTGGTCAGAGATGGGACGGAAGGAAAAGCGAATCATGCAGAGATAACAAAGTGAGTTAATTCCGAGAACAGGAAATAAACAACTCATGGGGCCACTGGCAACGCACAGGACAGACAGGGACCAACTCTCAGAGGAGAATTCTTCAGTAGCTGGAGATTTTTGGCACTTGCTTCCTCATTCAAAGCCACACCGTCCTGGGGCCGGCTAACCTTAAAACACTCACTAAAGCGGTCGCAAAGCAAGCTAGACTGGACAAAGCTCTGCACCATCATTGGGAACAACCCCAGCCAGGGAACGGGCGGGCTGATCTGAGAATTTTCCATCTAGGATTTTACTGCTCTCCTCAGTCATCGCCACGGAACAAAGAGACGTGCGACGGGAAATGCCATTGCCTCCCAAGGGAGAGAGCGAACCTCACCTGACAGCACCCCAGGCACCCCATAACCCAGGTCGAGCTAACGGACACCGGGGAGGTAAGAACTGGGGAGCTGCGTCTGCCAATGAAGCCAAGCAATGGGTTCGAAAGCAAACTGAAACCCGGACTATCGACAATCCATGTCCTAGGCCAGGGGTCTCAAACTCAAATTACCACGAGGGCCACATGAGGATTAGTGCATTGGCCCAAGGGCCGCATCACTGACCCCGCCCCCTCGCTGGCCCCAGCACCGCCCCCACTCCACCCCTTCCATTAGGCCCCACCCCTTCTCCGCCCCCTTCCCTGTATGCACCGCTTCCCGCTCCTCCTCCCTCCCAGAAACCGCGGAGCTCTTCCCTGCGGCCCACCGGGCTCCCCGTGGCCCCCCCCCCTTTAAAAAAAACAACAAAACCAGGCAGTTCCTGGCGGCGGAAACTGCATGGGGGTAAAAAAAAAGTGGGGGGGAGAGTGGGGGAGCCCGCGGGCCGCGTTTGAGACCTCTGTCCTAGGCTCTTCCTGCAGGGAAGGTAGCAGCTGCCAGGAATGGGCCAGCCCCACCATTTCTATTGCTGTTCCCTCATTAGCATTTCCTCCGCATCTGAAACAGAGCCAGAATACCTACCGCACGTCCCCTAAAATCTCTAGGGCAGTCTCATCTTCCATCGCTCTGTTCGCCCATCAGCCCTGCCAAGCCACCAGCGCCAGGGGAGGGAGCTGGGTTCCACTCTGGCTCACAAATCAGCCGCAGGGCTGGAATCGTTATGGTTGAACAGACCAGCTCGCCGCTCAGCTCCCAGGTAAGCTGGCAGGGCTAAGAGCCAGAAAGAAACACTCGTAAACGAAGCAAGCTGGCTCTGGATTCAGGGGGAGACACATACAGGGCCCCTGAAGACCACCCTTAGAGCGCTCCCCAGGAGAACGGCTCTTTGGTACAGTTACTGTATGTACACAACACCTTTAATGTTGATCCAAGACCTAGTGAATTCAGCGGGAGTTTTGCCATTGCTCTATAAGCACCGTGCAGTGTCCGTGCACAGAGACAGCGAGCCGGCTCCAGCGATTTGCCCCACCTCTGCGTCTAAAGCCGTAAGGCCCAGAAAGACGGGGGGTGGGGGGGGGGGTTCCCTTTTCATGTGCTGCCAGGGCAGTGTTTTACCAACTTCTCCATCGGGCACACTGCCCCCTTTCCCACCCCCAGCAGGGCACGGTGCCTGTATAGCAACAGCTCTTCCTTTCCGCCGCGTGAGCATCACGCCACTACCCAGGACAGGGGTCCGGTCTGCACACGGTAGCACCAGTTTAACCGAAGGTGGGATGTTAAACCCATGCGAGGGGACGCTCAAATCGCCTGTACTTGTAAGTGTAGAGCTGGGAGCTGAGCTGATACAGCATCCAAACCTCACGAGATACAGCTTGCTTTTTTTTTTTTTGGCGGGGGGGGTGGGGGAGGTATTGGCCTCTGGTTTCTGAGCCTTTAGGGTGCACAATTTTCAGGCCTTTCTCTGCAGCTAACAGTGCCAGGAACTTGGTGCGTTTTTTTGTTTTAAAGTGAAAGCCAAGATTCTCCCCAATCACTGGCCTCTAGCTGTCTGAGGTGGGGGGGGGGGGGGGAAGGGGACAGGGGGGAGTGTACACTCATGTAACTAAACTCATTTCAAACTCACTGAAGTGAAATTGACGCAGCGACTATGTTTAGACAGAGGCTGAGACTCCATTTACCCACAGTACAGACAGCAACAGTGCCAGCTTCCCCACCTACCCCCTCCCCTGCACCTGGCCTCAAACCTGTCCTGGAGGGACCGGCCCTAGAGCCAATGGCAGGGTCTTCAGGAACCTTGAGCCATCCGGGAGGCTCCCGGTGCCTTGTAGAAACACCAAGCAGTGCAAGGAGGCGACCAAGGTAAGGTCCTTTTCAAAGCACACGGTCGAGTTAAAATAACAATACTTCTAAAAGCCCCGTTTCCTGGCCTGCGTCACCCCATCGCAAACCATGAGAGATTTGTTACAGTTTAACTTACGTTTCACTGTTAATGCGGATTTATTTTTGCTTGGGAAATTGAAATCAACAAGCTACACTCTAGCCCAGGGGTTCCCAAACCGCGGGCTGCGACACAGTCCTCCATAGGTGGAGTGTGGGGGGCGCTGCTCCCCCAAACTATATACATTGGAGTGATGGCCTGTGATGGCCCGTACCCCGGGCCAGAGGAGCCCAGCGCCCCCAGTGGGCAGTAGAGGGCAAAGGGGAGCCACCAGGCAGTAGGCGAAAAGGGGCTGGCCCGAGAGATAGCGGCTCCTGGGGCCGCAGGAGGAGGCTGGAGAGTTTGAAGCTGTTCCCGCTTCAAGCCACCGCACCCTGTGATCAGTGGCTGTCGGGCCCCCAGGAGTATCAGCCCCCACAGGGACTGGGGCTCGGAAGGGCCACTCTGTTTCCACCTGAACAACACCATGATCGGGACCATCACAGGTAACAGCCAGGCCCGGCCTGAGCGCCTGCCTCTGCCCTGGTGGCCCCTGAGCCCTGCCCTTGTTCCTGGGCCGGGGGTGCCTGTGAAGCCCGCCAGGGTGCTGGGTGGGTGACCGGGCCGGGCTGCCAGGTAACTAGCTGAAGGCACTCAGAGGGCTGCTGAGGCAGGGGGCATCGGCGGGGGCTGGCTGTGGCATCTGTCTGGCCCCTTCACCCTCTTGCTGGCCCCGGTCCCTGCTGAGACGAGGGGCCATGCATGCCCCGGGGTGCCCCTCTCCCTGACGGACGCGTGTCAAGTGCGGGGCACAGCGCCTGGTGCGGCTGCATAGGCGGGCTCAGGGAACAGGGTTTGGGAACCCCTGCGCTAGCCCATTTCACTTTCCAGTTCCCCTGGGCTGCTGCGTTGCTGAAATACCCGGGATGCAGATCCTGCAAAGGGCGTTTGCATAAGCCTTGCTGCTGGATTTGAAAAGGATGGCAGAATAACCGGTAGCGTCTGCGCTCTCAGACGAATCAGAGGGAGTTGAGAAAGCACCCCCCAGACAGGGAGTAACAGGCTGTTAATAATGTTACCACAAAGGTAACAGGCCAACCATCAACAGGAAGACAGCAGCAGACACGGTCCGTGCTGGAACCAGTCACTGCAGTTCACCGAGCTGGCTTCGCTGTCTGCTTAGTGCTGAATGAAGGCTCCGGGGAGGTGCATCAGCTCACAAAGCAATCCCTTAATTAGACAGCTGGACCCTAAACTAGGTACCCGGCTGGACCTGCCCAACCATGCTCAGGCTTGTTTTCCCGTTCGCAGGGGGATACGGTGGGGGGTTGAGTCGGAGGGCACCCCCCACAGACTCGGATCTGGATTCTAGCCACAACTCTGCCACAGCCTGGCCCTGCAGCCTCGGGCAGGTCAGTTCACCTCCCCCATGTGCACGATGCATTAGTCCGGGCATACCGGGGGCTTCGAGGACGCCCAGGTCTTCGGTTGGAAATGGTTGCAGACCTGCAGAGCGCCCCAGCATGGCCTCAGGCACAGGTTAGGAACACTCAGCCTGAAACCCCACCGCGGCAGTTTTCTCCAAAGGACACGCATCAGGGAAGTGCAGCACAGAAACGTGACTCAGCAAGTCATCCTCCATCTCCGCCAGCACGGGACAGACTATGGCCGGGCAGCGAGAGAGCAAGGCCACAGGGAACACGGTCCAGCTGCCATACTGACTACAGAACAAGCCGCACAGGGCAGTCTAGGCCCTCCGTCCGCGCCTATCGGCTCCAGCAGCTGCAACAGTAGAGTCCAGGTATCAGTGTACTCCCATGCGCTGGGCAGCAGAGACCCCTTCAACAAACCTCAGGGCAGATACCACCCCAGCAACAACGAAGGATGCTCAAACAGAGGTCAGATCTAATGAATCTCTGTGCTGATTCAAGCATACACGCCCCCAAAAACTTAGGGGGTGGGGTCTATCGGGAGTACAGGTCCCAGCACTCGGCTGTATCCTCAGCAACACAAGGCATGAGAACCAGTCATGTAAAAGAGAACTAGATACATTCATGGAGGTTAAATCCATCAATGGCTATTAACCAGGGTGGGTAAGGAATGGTGTCCCTAGCCTCTGTTTGTCAGAGGGTGGAGATGGATGGCAGGAGAGAGATCACTTGATCCTTACCTGTTAGGTTCACTCTCTCTGGGGCACCTGGCATTGGCCACTGTCAGTAGACAGGATACTGGGCTGGATGGACCTTTGGTCTGACCCAGTCTGGCCGTTCTTATGAGAAATCACTAGAACCGAGCCACATCTCCACTCCACACACACCACCCGTCAAACAGAAGGCTGGGGAAGCGATTTGCCTGCTCCATAAACAGGCCTGGTCCGACACCCACGGCAGGATGAAAAAAGATTTGGAATTTGCCTTTGTGCTTCTATAAGGTGTATAAAGACAGCCTGACCGTCCCCCCACACCACCGGCACCCAGCCCCACGCCCACTGCGTTTATTTAACACAGGTCTTGACTTAGGCGAAACCTGATTAACTGAGAGGAGGGGTTGTCATTCCCACTGCTGTGAACTCTTCTGGGTTTGTTCACACCTATTTCAACCACTGGGGGAGAAAAGCTCTTTTACTTTAGTTTCAGCAGCCCAAACCCTTCAGCTAAGGGCTCAGAAAGCTTCTCAGACTCATTTCTGGTTAGGACTCATCCCTCCACTGAAAACAAGAGAAGACAAGACTCAACTTTCCTGCTATTTCTATTGATAAAAATTGAACTTTGTTAACAATCTTTTGCTGCATCAGGACATGTAACGGTCTGAAAGACGGGGACAAGACTCCGTTTCCCCCTCCTTGCAGATCACCTTTACTGTCCAGCTAAATAGACTATGGAGGATGTTCAAACACAAACACACATTTCAGTTCAATAAGAAAAAGGGGAAGTTAACACTTATTTCTGGTTGAATGGCCCCACAGTTTTGACAAAAAAAGCCACTGACCACTTTACGGGTGCTGGCCCCCTGAGTGACAGGCAGCGCTGGGGGAGGGGTGGATTGCAGAAAAGCTCTTGATAAACATCGTTTGCTCTTGGGTAGGTTTGCACAATTAGTGCATAAAGTGGTCGATGTGACTTGTCGGGATCTCAGTACAACACCTGATAGGGTGCAACAAAACCTGACACAGAAATGTCATTCCAATTGGGGTGGGGGGGCCAGCTTCGGTGATGGGGCTACACCTACATAGCGTGTACATGGAGGAGAGGTGGCTGAAGGTCCATAAACAAGGGCTTAGGACAGTGGTCACCAACCCGTCTCGCGATCTCCAGCGGTGCAGCCGCTAAGACCAGCTCCCTGCCTGACGCAGCCCCAGCTGCTCCTGGAAGTAGCCAGCGCGGCCCCGGGGTGGGGGACAGAGTTCTCTGCACGCTGCTCCTGCCTGCAAGCACCGCCCCCGCAGCTCCCATTGGCCAGGAACGGGGAACTGTGGCCAATGGGAGCTTTGGGGAGGGTGCCTGCAGGGAGGGGCAGCGCCCAGACCCACGTGCCCCCTGCCCCCTCTCCCAGGGGCCGCAGAGGCGCACTGGCCCCTTCCGGGAGTGGCGTGGGGCCAGGGCAGGCAGAGAGCCTGCCTTAGCCTTCACGACCGGGACCTGTCCACGGTTAGTGCTGCCCGGCAGGTGGCCACACCCCAACCCTGAGCCCCCTCCTGGAGCCAGCACCCAAACCCACTCCTGCACCCCAAGCCCTGCCCCAGCCGGAGCCCCGCCCAGAACTTACAAGCAGTCCTCCAGCACCAAGCCCGTAATGCAACTGTCCCTGTAGCAGTGACTGATCTGGTCATATTTTTGACCTCTGCTGCCCAAGGGTTACAGTGCCTGGAAGCCCACCTCCCATTTAACAGCCCCAGCACATCTGGGAAATGCCTCTTTGCCTGCCAAAGCCAGGCTCCAGTTCTCTCTGGTGCGGCTGCTTGGGCCAGGAAGAGCCTAGATCTCCGGAGGAGGGGAACTGGCGCTGGAGAACCGGGGGTACAGCGAAGACGAAGGCCAATGCCAGGCAAAGGAAAGGCTGAGCAGCGGACAAAGGAGCACAACCTGAAGCCTGGAGGTGCCCCCGAGACATGCCCGTTACGACCAGCTCGACGCTGGACTGCACTGAGAAGCCACTGTCCCCACCCTGGAAAGCAGCCGGAAAATGCTCTCAAACCCACACTCGCTGGGGCATCACACACAGAGCGATCACATCACAGAGGGAGGCAATCAGCCCCGCCCCCTCCCACAAGGCCCTGGAGCAACCACCCTACCAGCGGGGCATCTTGTTCTAGGCGCCGCATTTCACCAAAGACATTGCCAAACTGGAAGGAGGTCAGGGAAGAGCCCCAAGAATAATTAGGGGGCTGCGGGGACCGACTTGTGAGGAACAAAATCTGTTCATCTCGGCTAAGCACCAACCGGGAGACAGAAGGGTCTTGCTGATACCTGCAGGGGATAAACACGAAGGAGGGGAGGAATTATTTAATAGAACAGGCATCTGACCATGGCGAGGAAGGGGACCAACAGATGGCTGCTTCTCAGGCGTAACCAGGCTCATTTGACAGTTACCTTCCCTACCTGTTGCATCGTGTCCAACTCAGACTAAGCTCCCTGGGGCAGGGACTGTTCGCACATGTTTCTACCGCCCCAAGCAGGCTAGGGCCCTGATCAGCATCCATAGGGGCCACGCAATACAAATAATTCAGCCCAGTCCATAGGGGTATAACTGGGCCCAGTCAGGTTCAAGGGAAAGGGAAGACGCTGAGATGGTGCTGTAGCGTATGGGGATCAGTCTCCCCATCAGCTCGTGGAAGATTTGAAACTCGATTGGCTACAGCCCTAGTGACGTACAACAGGAACAAACTCTCCCATGCCGGAGGATTTCACAGGGCTTCCCCACCTCTGGCTCCCCACTCTCAGCCAGGCTTGAGGCGGAGTTCAGCACAGATTTCTAGGCCATTCTCGGCGCCCCTTTTGGGCACGGCTCCCCTGGCTGAGTCACCAGTTCCTTTATCTGACAGCAGAGCCTGACCAAGGGTTCACAGGAAGTCAGCTCAGCGGGGCTCCTCCGCATCAGGAGACTGAGAAAATACAAGGCCCCAAATTCTGCCTTCACATACAGCTGCGCAGCTCTCACTAACCCTCGGTGTCGGCGACCACAGTGACTGGGGCTGCGTAAGATCTTAGCATGGGTGACGGGCTATCAGAGGACCCAGGCAATCGCCCGAGCGGCCCATGTTGGCACGCACCCTGCTGTACATTTCTAGATTTTGAGGCCAGAAGGGAACCCTGTGGCCAGCCAGTCTGCCCTGCAAAACACATCCCCGTATCACTCCGTGCGCTGGGAATGTAGGTGCCGGGGGGATGCATTGCAAAGCTGATGCTAGCATAGCCCCCTGGCACGCACATGGCCTGCCCCGACACCAGGGGTTTTCCCACCTCCCTGAACGACTTAACTGCGGGGACAGAAGCCCTCTTCTGCGGACATCGCAGCATCCACACTGCGGGTTTCATCAGTGTGGTCTTGTCAGGCAGGGACATGGTTTTCTCACACCCCTGACCAATGTGGCTATGCCAATGCAACTCTGAAGTGCAGACTAGGGCTATGTCTACACTACAAAGTCAGTCAATTTACAGCCACCCAATAATTCCTGCCGTGGCTGACATCCACACTGCCCTCCTCCTGCCAGGGGTGTGCGGTCCTCACTGGGAGCGCTTCCACTGAGTAAAAAGGGGCAGTGTGGGGGGCTGAGAGCCAGGGCTCTCAGCTCCTCACAGCTCCCCACCGGGAGCCAGCTGCCCCCTGGGGCTTCTCGCCTCCCTGCTCCCAGCTGGGGGGGAGAAGGGGGCAGGCAGCCACCCAGGGCTTCTCACCTCCGGCAGGGAGATCCACACCCGTAGTCTGGTTGGCTGCTGTGCTCCCAGCGGGGAGCCGGGAGGCAGCCAAAGCCAGGAGCATGGGTGGCGGAGCAGAGACCAGGCAGCAGCCAGGCTCTGGAGCCAGGAATCGGTTTTCTTGTCAATTTCATGGGTCCTCCAGCAGTGCCATGAAATCGACAAGACAGCCACCAGCCAGTGTAAGGAACACAGTGTCCCCTGCCTACACCTCCGCTGGTCTGGCCGCAAAAGCTGAGTTTTGTGGTGTGGACACAGACGAAGGCTGGGAGGTGAACATGCTGCTCTTGGCCCGTGACCCGAACCCCAATCTCCAAGCGGGAGGAAGGCAGACTCGGAGCTACTGACACCCCAGGCTTTGGGAGAGGGGGTGGGGGGCATTTCCTCAGCAGTTACCCTGGCTTTGAATGACAATATCAGCACGGGCCCAGCGCGCGTCTCACGCCTGGGCAGCAACACCGAGGGCACCGTCCCGAGGCCCGGCATGGGCAGAGCCTGCTGCCAGGTCTGGGTGCTGAGCCGTGCCCTGGGGACATGCCAGCCGAGGGGCAACGCTCCCCCCCCATTCGGGCATCCCGGTGCCTGTGGGGAGTGGGGACAGGACCAAGGGGAAGCTGGGGCTCTCAGGTGGGGGAAGGGCAGAAGAGGGGGTGGGGGAGCCGGCCCGGGGAGGAGGTGCGAAAGGAAAGGGGGAGGGGTAAGGTGGGATCCAGCCTGTTGGCCCCTGTGAGGGGGGGGGGGGGAGATTTTGCCGGGGGGCAGGAGCTGGACACGTAGGGGGCCGGGGCCCAGCCTGGGGGGGAGGGGGGAGAAAGCTGGACCCCCAAGGGGGAGGAATCTGGCCCGTGGGGGGAGGGGGGAGCGCTGGACACGTGGGGAGTTGGGGGGGACTTGGCCGGGGGCAGGAGCTGGACCCGCGGGAGGAGACGGGGGGGGCCCTGGCCGGAGGGGATGGTGGGGGAGCTGGACACGTGGGGGGGGAGGGGACTTGGCCCAGGGGCGGAAGTTGGACCCGCTGGGGGAGACCGGGCGGGACCTGGCGCGTGGGGGGGGGGGGGGGGGGATAGTCACGTGGGGGGAACTTGGCCGGGGGGCGGGAGCTGGGGAGACGGGGGGGGGGGTCCTGGGGGGGATGCTGGACACGTGGGGGGGGGGGGGGGGACTTCGCCCAGGGTCGGAACCGGGGGAGGGGGCGGAGCTGGACACGTGGGGAGTTGGGGGGGGGGGTGACTTGACCGGGGGGGGGGGGGAGAGACCCTCGGACTCACCGGCTCGGCGGGGCGGGCGGCCTGGGCCCCTCCCGGCTTCTTCCTGCGGCCCCAGGCTCCCAGCGCGCCGGGCGCCGAACCGCCCGCCGTTACCATAGAGATCCGGGGCGGGGCCGGAACACCACGTGCTCCCCTCCCCGAGACTACAGCTCCCGCGAGGCCCCGCGCCTCATAGAACTACATCCCCCAGCGTGCCCCGCGCCTCACGGAACTACATCTCCCAGCGTGCCCCGCGCCTCACGGAACTACATCCCCCAGCGTGCCCCGCGCCTCTGAGAACTACGACCCCCACCATGCCCCGCGCCTCCAAGAACTACACCCCCCAGCATGCCCTGCGCCTCATGGAACTACGACCCCCCACCCTGCCCCGCACCTCATGGAACCACACCCCCACCCAGCATGTCCCCCTAGGTGTGGCAGAGGCCAGGGCAGGCACTACCAGCCCATGGCAGGTCTCCCCGCATGGATCCTGCTGGAGCTGGGCTCCGTGGCCAGCAGGGCTGATGGGCGACAGCTCCAGCTCTGGGGTCCAGCCCCCCTGCTCCACCTGCCAAGCCAGGGTTCGCTCTAGGCCCCAAGCCGGGGTTTGGACCAGGGCGTGAAGCCAGCCAGTCACCCGTCAGCACTAGCCCCCCGGGTTCTCCTCCAGGATGTGCGCCCACACAGCCCCACACCCGCACAGGCGTCCCAGTGGACCCCCCCACCTCACGGCTCAGGATTCAAAGAGGAATGCCCATGGTGCCCCCCCCTTTCACAGGGAGGAGGTGGATGGGTTATAGGCGGCCCCTGCAGCTGGTTCTTGGGCAATACCCGCTAAGACATCCCCACTCCCTCTGCAATGCCCGTCTGCCTGTATGTGGCGGGGGCTAGAGCTGCTGGGGAACCTCTCCAGCTGTGCTAGTGGATGGGCACTCTAAGCAGATAGTAAAGCCACATCTGGAGCAGAAGCGTATGGATTTATCTTGCCACCAGACGGCAGGTCAGAGATGACAGCTGACAGCAGTGGGCAGTACTGGAGGCAATGCACTTTCAGAGGTGCCCCACCTCAGCTGAGACAATAAACAGAGCTCTCTACCACCCCGCCATGGGGTGTGCCCAGGTCAAAGATAACGATCCCATAGTTTTCTAAAAGAGAAGGGGAGAATGCCATGGTCCCAGCCAGCCGAATAGGCATGAATGACCAAAGCCACGTGTGAGCCAGGAAAAAGAAGCTAGAGAAAACTACCCTGCTCTGCTCTAGACAGGGAGGTAGTACTTCATCTGATCAAACAAGCAGATTCCATGCGCGGACTAAGGGGAAATCATGCCTCACCAATCTATTAGAATTCTTTGAGGGGGGTCAACCAACATGTAGACAAGGGTGACCAACTTGGACTTTCAGAAAGCCTTTGACTAGGTTCCTCACCAAAGGCTCTTCAGCAAAGTAAGCTGCCATGGGATAAGAAGGAGGTCCTCTCATAGATCAGGAACTGGTTAAAAGATAGGAAACAAAGGGTAGGAATAAATGGTCAGTTTTCAGAATGGAGAGGGGTAAATAGCAGGAATCTGTATTGGGACCAATATTGTTCAACATATTTATATATGATCAGGAAAAAGGGGTAAACAGAGAGGTGGCAAAATTTGGAGACAATACAAAATGACTCAAGATAGTTAAGTCCAAAGCAGACTAGGAAGAGCTACAAAGGGATCTCACTAAAGTGGGTGACTGGGCAACAAAATGGCAGATGAAATTCAGTGTTGATAAATGCAAAGTAATGCACATTGGAAAACATAATCCCAACTATACAGACAAAATGTTGGGATCTAAATTAGCTGTTACCACTCAAAAATGAGATCTTGGAGTCACTGTGGAGAGTTCTCTGAAAACATCCACTCAATGTGCAGCGGCAGTTAAAAAAGTTAGGAACCATTAGAAAGGGATAGATAATAAGACAGAAAATATCATAATGCCGCTATATAAATCCATGGTACGCCCACACCTTGAATACTGCGTGCAGTTCTGGTCACCCCATCTCAAAAAAGATATGGAACTGGTTGCCAGGGGATGTTGTGAAGGCCAAAACTATAAGGGGGTTCAAAAAAAGAACTAGATAAGTCCCTGGAGGAGAGGTCCATCAATGGCTATTAGCCAGGATGGCCAGGGACACAACCCCCTGCTCTGGGTGTCCCTAGCCTCTGACTGCCAGAAGCTGGGAGATGACATGGATCACTCGATGATTGCCTGTTTTGCTCATTTCCTCTGAAGCGCCTGGCATTGGCCACTGTTGGAACATGGGCTAGATGGACCATTGATCTAACCCTGTATGGCTATTCTTGTGTTTCTTATGTAGACACTTGCAGGGCCCCGAGAAGCCACAGGTTAGAGTATCAGTGATTTAGATTTTCGCTGCTCTGGAACATTTTTCAGATCCCTGGAGCCCATTACACGCTGGCCAAATACCAGTTCTGTTAATTTCTTTAAGAGATTCACACGCTCAGCAGGAAACTTTCCCAGGAAGGGAAGAGCCGTTTATTATAATAAATTACAAACGTAAATGCAATAGTACAAAAAATAATCCTAGAAAAGTGACTCCAAACCAGTCACACAAAGTCTCTGTTATAAAAAAGAGTCACTACAAATGGCTAGAATATGCAGGTCGGATAAGTCCAACCAAGGGCTTTCATGGACACCCAAATGCCACTATGAACCCATTGGATCAAGTAGGTTCAGACCCACAAGCATTGAGGTGGTACAAGGAACCTCGGGGAGGAAGTGCCTGGTATTGCCCAAATGCAACCCCTGATTAAGGAACGCTAGCAGGTTCCGCTGATGGCACTTGATTGTCCAATTCTCATCCACAAAGGCGGTGGAGCACGTAGATTAGGAGAAACCTTCAGACTTCAGTCAGAGCGGCAGAGTAGTATCCCCACCACACACTCCTGGGATAACAGGAGAACCGAACCCGTCTTCATGAAGCTGAGCCAGGGAGACAATCCCCAACTTCGCCGCAGAAGAGAAGCCCTCAGCAGCTGTGAACAGAATCCTGGACACACCATGAGCTCCAACTCTGCTGGGACTCTGATGCCAAGTCTGGCTTGTATCACCTGGACCCTGCAGTTAAACTCTGGAAGTGCAGGGTGAAGGTAAGTATGTGGAATGTGTCCTGGAGAGAGTCCCTGAACCATCAAGGCTTGGTGTTGGGTTTAGTCCATCCAGGACCTGGTTCAATTAAATCTGATCTCGCTGCAACTCATTCAAGGAGGATGGGGAGAGATGGGGCACTTCTCTGGTGGGAGAGAGACTGACGTGGGGAGAGGCCAAAGGCACACTGGATCTTGGGGCTGGATCCCCTGCCTGGCTCAACCTAGGTGACCATAAGGCACATCTTGGGAAGCATGAGACCCCTTTTTGAAAGCTGGGCTCTTTAGGTTCGGAGGCTCCTTCCCCAGAAGGCGCTTGGAGTCAGAAGAACCTCTAAGTAGAAGTTAGACCTGGTTACGATTCAGCCTGGAAACAGGGTTGGCTTCATTCCAAGGTTCTCTTGGAATGAAGTGTGGTGGGGATGGAGAGTGCAAGATGGAGCATTAACCAACGTCTGTCCCTGAGGAAGTTTGGGGGGCACCAAATTTGGGTTGGAGAGATCTTTATGAAAGGACAGGAAAGGGAGTTGCTGGCATGATCTTTCTCAGGACTGGCAAAGAGGGGTCTCATCGGAGAGCAGGGGTCTGGATCAAGAGAAAGAATTCTAGTTTCTTTCTCACACACGCCATATTTCACCCATCTCTGTCTTTATCAGATACGTTTCTTGACCAACTGTTGTCAGGGTGGTCTCCCCTGACTCCACAGGGACCTGCCATGCTCAGGCACTGCGTTGGTGTCAGGAGATGGGGGGTGGTGGCCCCTGTTTCTGGACAGAGTACGGGAGTGTCCCCTGTATTCTGGCACTGTTGTCCTCAAGAGGCGGGTGGAACGGTCTCTCCCAGAGCAGAGACCTGCTGTTCTCAGGCACTGTGTGTTGGGCGCAGAAGGTGGATGAGCTTCTTGCAGTGGTGAGCTGAAGACGGTCGGGGGCTCCCATAGGAACTGGTCTGAGCATCGCTGACGGAAAGTGCCAGCAGCTTCTCGCTGGCCTTGAGAGACACGAGCACCTGCAACCCAAAGGAAACAACCCTCATCACAAAGCCAGCCTGGACTGCGCTGTGCGTGGCCTTAGCCACGTTCCCTGTCCCATCCGCCCTCTTTGCCCGTTAGTCTGCAAGCGTCTCAAGGCCTAAAGGCCATTTTTCTGGGCGACATGTGGAGCTCAGAGCGCGTCACAGAATCAGGATGAGAAGATGGAGGATCGGGCCCGAGGGTTCTGGATGCAGAAGGAGGCTGGATGGCACCTGTTGTAGGAGCATCATTTAGGTTGCCCCCAGGGCACGAGACTGCCACCCACCTTCCCTGCCACGGGGGCACGAGACTGGACCCCCCATGGGGGGAGAGTCGGGAATTCCCAGACGGTGGCGGTGAGGGGCGCGGGGCCCAGGGCACCATCACTGCCGTCTCCTGGAGCTACAGTGACTCTGGTGAGCGACCGGCATGTGGGGCGTGAGCACGGTGCGGAAGCCCCCACGGCCACCCCTTAACAACAGGCTGGTGCCCCCCCAAGCCCTGCGAGTGGCCGGGCCCAGAGGGAGGCAGCGGTGGGGAGGGAACCGCAGGGGACAAGCCTGGCCGGAGGGGGATGGACCCCTGCTGAAAATCGCCCCCCCACTGAAGTCTGACAAGGCGCTCCTGACCTGCTGTATCTTCGGCTGCTGGCTCATGGACCGCAGCGCGATCAGAGCTGCCTCCTGCACAGCTGGCTGGGAGTCGTGGCAGGCCACATCCAGGAGGAGATGGGGGGCTCTGTTCTGGATCAGCACGTCCCCCAGTTCCGCTGCCCGCCGGCCCAAGTTCCCCAGAGCGGAGGCGGCGTTGCACCGGGTTTTGGCCTGGGGGTCGCTCAAAAGCCTCACCACGCCGGGCACGGCTTTCCCCAGGGCGGGAGGGAGGGAGCCGTCCTGGTAGGCGGCATTGCCCACCGCGAAGCTGGCCGACCTGCGCACGGCCTCGTCCCGGTCTGCTAGGCCCTCCAGCAGGCGCTCCAGCAGGCCCGCCTGGCCCCGCAGCGCCCGGGGGAAGTCCTGGCTGTGCCGCAGCAGGTTGCCCACCAGGCTGCAGGCCTTGGCGCGTATCGGGGGCTCCTGGTGGCACAGCAGGTGGCTCAGCAGCTGGTGGGCCGCGTCCGAGCCGCCCAGGATCTCCTGGAGGAAAGGCAGGTGTGCGGGACAGGCCCGGGCCACGTGGGTCAGGAGGGACAGGAGGTCCATCGTGAGCAGAGGGCTATCCGAAAGCAAGATGGCCGACAGGAAGCCGGCGGTGCGGTCCGAGGCAGCAGCCACCCCCACCAACTGGTCAACAACCCGCTCGTCGGACAGGACCAGGTGGCACAGGAGGCTCATGGGGAGCGCGGTCTCCGAGAAGGGCAGGTGGTGGCAGCAGACCTAGAAGTAGGAGAGACGGCAGCTGCTGAGAGGACTCGGATGGGCCCAGGCGGTGGGAATGGAGGGTCTAGTGGAGACAGGCGCCGCAGACCAGAGGCAGAAATGGGAGGAGAGGTCTCCAGGGTTCTGCTTGGCACGCAGGGAGCAAGGGAGGGGGGTGGGCGGAGAGAAAGGGCGCATGGAGTCCAGACAGAGAGCCTGGGGCCTGGGACGGGGGGGAGGGAGGGAGCATTCCTGGGTACCTGGAGGAGATGGGCGGGGATCTCGGCGTCTCTCAGGGCCTTCATGACCCACCTGAAGGTCTCAGTGTCCACATCCACGGAGAAGGGGAAGCAAAGCAGCTGGCAGGCCTGGAGCACCACGGCTGGGACCAGCTCGGGGTCACCGTCCTCCCCCACCTGCCTGGGGTCAGAGAGGATCCGATGGATGAGCCCCACCATGCTAGGCCCAGCAGGGAGGTCTGAGTGGTTGTACGGTCCCTCAGGGCACCAATGGCCTATCGGTCCACACTGTGCCAGCTGTCCGAGTGGGGCCATCTGCAGCAGGCACACCCACGCCAACAGGGCAAGTTGTGTCTGGGCTGCCCTTAGATGCCTAGATTCCAAGGCCAGCAGGGACCACTGTGACCATCTGGTCTGACCCCCTGTAGAACCCCAGCCAGAGACCTGCCCCCCAAACACCCCTAGAGCAGAGCTTTTAGAGAAACACCCAGTCTTGGTGGAAAAACCGCCTGTGATGGCGAATCCCCCACGACCCTGGGGAAGTTGTTCCAGTGATTCGTTACCCTCCTGGTTAAAAACGTACACCCGATTTCAGTCCAGATTTGTCTAGCTTCAGCTCCCGCCAGGGGACGGCGTTAACCCTTTCTCTGCTAGACCGATGAGCCTGTTCTCACATATTTGTTCCCCTGTAACTATCTCTTTGATACGCTCCATAGATTGAGCTCTTTGAGGCACATTTTCTAAGCCTCTTCTCCGCACCTCCCCGAGGCAGCGTGTTCTCTAGATCCCAGTTCCGCACGTCCCGCCCAGCCACGCTCCTGGCTGGCGGGAACTCACGTCTGCGCCAGGTGAGCCAGGAAGTCAAGGGAGAGCAGCGTGGGGAAGGTTGCCATGATGAGGCTGTCGGGGTGGACGAGCTGAGGCAGGCACTGGTGAGGCTCTCGGGTGAAGACGAAGAGGGCCAGGCTGAGGAAGAGCGTGGTGCCTGCAGGAGATGGGGAAGTTGGCAGACAGGTGAAATGAGGTGTGAGCAAGGAGTCTCCCACCCCCATCCCCAGTGTTGGGCGGGTTCTGGGGCAGCCAGGCCGCTCCATCTTGCCTCGCAGGCATGAGGCAGAGTGCACCAAGATGGAGACCTCCTGCGATCAGGTCTCCACTCCTCCTGCCCGAAACCAGGCAGAGCCGGAAGACTCCAGAAGAGCTGCCCGGGAACAGGTCTGAGGCAGGCTACGCCCCAGTGACTCTGAATGTGACCTCCTACAGCTGGGCCTGCCGAATGGCAAGCAACCCACCAGGGGGGTCTGCGCCCCCAGACTCGGCTGTCCCCAACTCTCCAGAGGCTCCATAGCAGCTTCCCTGTTCCTCTCCTGCCAGCTCCCAGCCTGGCGGCTGCCGCCTCCCACCACAGGCCGGGATGCCAGCCGCACCTGGGCAGGAATGGAGGACGGCTCTAGCATGCCACCTTCTCCCAACGGGACGCAGCCTAGGCTGGCTCGGTCCCTGGCCCCTGCAGCTCACTGCCCCAGGAAGACGGGCTGCCACGTTCGAATCAGTCTGGATGTCTAAGGCGCCCATCACCGTGGTCACCACGCGCCAGCCTTGGCCTCATAAGGCCCATGTTAATGTCCCAGGACGCCAAGGGGGCTTTAGAGACCTGGTGAGGGGATGCTGGGAGTAATCTAGCTACTAATTAACCGAGAAACCAAACTCCCACTGCCCGAGGGAAGGGCTGAACCCAGGAGAGAGGCAGATGCTTGGGCAGATGGTATGAGACACACGAAAGGCTCCACACCGAGACACAACCCTTCAAGTAAAGTTCTAGCTGAGGCACCTATCGGTCCCCCATCACCGGGGTCTCTGAGCACCTCACAGCCCCCTGGGAGGCAGGGCTGTCATCCCCATTGGGCAGCTGGGAAACTGCGGCCCAGAGACAATCTCACACAGCAAGTCTGTGGTGGAGCTGGGAATGGAAGCCAGGTCTCCTGAGGGCTGGGCTAACCACTGGGCCGTCCTTCCTCACGTTCTTCACCCTTCGAAAATTCACCAGCAGGGCTGCATCTGGGCGCACATAGGAGTCTCCTGCCAGGGGATCCATGCTAATGGGGTCGGGTGGGCCAGCGCTCCAGGCTGAGGGAATCCATTCACCTCAGTTGTCTCCATGGGGATTAGCAGGTGAGGACTCTGCTTCCCACCTCTCGAGGAGAAGCTCATGTGAAGAGCTGCCCTGAGTGAAGGAAGCAGCTTCCACCCCTGGTGGGATCCTGGACCAGCTCCCAGATGTGGGGGAGATTTGCCAGCCAGAGGGCACTCTGGGATGTGTAGTCTTAGGCCACCAGTGAAAGTGATGTTCCTCCCTCCCTACCTTGAGGGGAGATGAGGGTCCAGTCTGGCTCCGGAGTGGGCTGGCCTGGCCGCGGCGTCTCGCCCTCCATCGCCGGCTCGGCGGCAGCCAGGCGGAGCACCATGGCAAAACGGTGCCAGGCGACGGTCCACAGCTCTGAGCCGGCAAACCCCCGCACCGTCACCGCGTCGCCCTGGTGGCGGGAGAATGCCGGTCAGTGCGCCGTGCCGCACGGGGCGGAGCGCCCTTGACCCTCACCACCACCACGGGGCCAAACCTAGAGCCCTGCAGGCAGCTGGTACGCCCACGAAGTAAGGGCCCGGCCCAGTGGGAGCAGGGGTGGGGTGTCAGCAGCTCACCAGACTGGACTCTTTCAAGGCCACATCACAATAGAGAGATGGTCTCATAGGCACCCCCGTGTCCCATTCACCAAACTCCACCCCACTCTGATGGGCCAGCCTCAGCCCCTGCCTCCCCTCCCACCTGCAGTCACAGAACAGCCCGCTGGCATCTCCAGCAGCTGCTCCCCGGGCAGGTCCCGCGACTGGGGAATTGGGGGCCCTGCTTGTGCCACCTTAAAGGGGCTGGAGGGTCAGAAGTGCCAAGCGCCCCCCTTTGGTGGCAGGGCAGGATAAGAGATGGGTATGAATGGCGCGTAGCTGGCTGAGCCGGGACAGGTCATCACAAAGGACTGGCCCGGGCCGACCCCGCATCAATGCAGAATCCGTGAAGCCATCCCCAGGCCATTGACAGCCAGCAACCAACACCCCAGAGGGAGACGGATTTCCCCAACTATCGGCAGGGAAGCGGAGCCCCCCCCCCCCCGAGCTGGAGAACCAAGGGCCTGGAAGGGATGGCGGGGGGAGGGGGGGGATCAGGGCCGTCAGCTGGAAGGAGTCGGGGCTCTCGCCTGGGACCCCTGGGGTTCACTGCAGCTTGGCCGGGCTCTGGGCTGACCAGAGCGGTCTAGGCGTCATCCTTCACTTCTCTCTGCGTCCAGGCGACTAACACAAGCAGAAGGGCTGGAGCCGAAGGGTCCGGTCTGGGGGGGCTGCGGGGCTGACCCAGGAGGAGGAGTGAGACCTCGTGGGGGTCTGGCACACCAAGGAGCTGCTCCAAGACACCGTGCCACAGCTGGGGCCGTAGCCCTGATCCTGCGGATCCAGGACACCTGGTTTGACCCTTGCCCACCCGCCAAGGCAGGCCCGGCGCTGGAGCCAAGCAGGCAGCGAGTACCTGGGCGAGGAGCTGCAGCAGGAGAAGCAGGAGTCCATCGTAGAGACCGGCGCCCATTGGTGGGGGCAGGTGCAGCTGGAAGAGAAGTGGGGCAGGAGGGGCCCAGGTCAGCGCCGGGCACTGGGCTCTAGAACGGGGCAGTTCCAAGCGCTCCCGTGGCATCGGACGGGACGGACTGGAGTAGCACTGAGCCTGTCCGTCCCCTCGCTGGGGTGCACTGGGGGTTCCTGGCCGTGCCCTCCCACCCCCGGCTGGTCGCCCCTTACCTCGGCGGGCGCGGTGAGTGCCTTCGTCATGGCCGACAGGGCCTCCTCGCACCCCACCTCGATGGCCGCCCCGTGCTGCCCGAGCTGAGCCAGCAGGAATCCTGCGGCGCTCTGCAGGGGAGGGGAGAGCTCAGCACCGTCCAGCCTTCCCCTGCCCACGGGGAGCTGACGGCGAGCATCTCCCCCCGGGGGTAGGAACAGTCAGACTGCCACCCATCCCCTGTCCATGGGGATCTGACTGTGACCCCCCTCCCCGACTGTAGGAACAGTCAGACTGCTCCCCCACCCCCTGCCCATGGGGATCTGACTGTGAGCATCTCCCCCAGGTGTAGGAACAGTCAGACTGCTCCCCCACCCCTGCCCACAGGGAGCTGACGGCGAGCATCTCCCACCGGGGGTAGGAACAGTCAGACTGCCCCCCATCCCCCGTCCATAGGGATCTGACGGCGAGCATCTCCCACCGGGGGTAGGAACAGCCAAACTGCCCCCAATCCCCCATCCATGGGGATCTGACTGTGCCCCTCTACCCAACTGTAGGAACAGTCAGACTGCTCTCCCCACCCCCCATCCATGGGGATCTGACTGTGACCCTCTACCCAACTGTAGGAACAGTCAGACTGCTCCCCCACCCCTCAGCCTAGGGGATTTGGCTGTGACCCACTCCCACCAAGTGTAGGAACAGTCAGACTGCAGCTAGCTCCCTGAATGGGAAGGGTTAGGCAGAGATGCAGGGCTCTGCCCGTACACAGATGGGGATTAGGCCGTGGCCCTCCCGGGACAGGAGCTGGCTGGGTGGGGCTGTGCCAGGCGGACGGACTCACCACGAGGGAGACGACAGACGATTGGGTGAAGAGCTCGGCGGTGTCGCTCACCACCAGGTCCACCCTGAAACACAGCGACCCACACCCAGGCATCAGGAGAAGCTGGGAAATCGAGCTCTGCCGGGGACTGACTCACCCCAGCAGGCCCTACAGAGCTGGGCAAACTGATCACGGACAGCGACCACTTCCCCCAGCACTGAAAGGCAGCCACCTCTGAGAAGCAACGCAGCACCTGGGTCAGTATTAGGACTATTAGGATAAACTATGGATATTAGGAAAAACTTTTTCACTAGTAGGGTGGTGAAGCACTGGAATGGGTTACCTAGGGAGGTGGTGGAATCTCCTTCCTTAGAGGTTTTTAAGGTCAGGCTTGACAAAGCCCTGGCTGGGATGATCTAGTTGGGGTTGGTCCTGCTTTGAGCAGGGGGTTGGACTAGAACCTCCTGAGGTCCCTTCCAACCCTGAGATTCTATGATTCTATGAGTATCTAGCAATGCTGCCGCGCGGCTTAGGCAGGAAGAAGCAAGATCCCGTAATTCAGCAAACTGCAGGGGGCTTTCGGGAGGCAGAATGAAGCTGCCCAGATGGCACTTGGCCAAGGCAGGAGGGAACAGAGCCTGGCTCTTGGGACCCCCCCCGAGATGAAGGGCTTCATTTCTTGTCTTCGGAGAAACGTGGTACTGCAGCAGCCCAGCGCCCCCTAGTGCCGCACTGGGGATTGTACTGAGCCACAAGCGGAGAGCACCCCCTACTGAGCCCCACATCCTGTTCCCCGCAGCACAGCGCCTCCTAACGCCCCACTGGGGTCAGCGCCGACTCCGAGGGGAAAGCGCCCCTGCTGAGACCCACATCCCAGGGCCTGCAGCCACAATGCTGATGGGCTACTGTGACGTTATTGACATAAGCTGGGACCGTATCGATCATTGTTGCAACCAAGGTCCTGTAGTGGCACCAAATCTTATATAAAGGGGGTCAAATGGGGTGTCTAAGACCAGGTTATGGTTGCTGGTTATGATTGTGCTATCTGTATGTGTATCATTTTTGTATTAAAAGATTTAAGTATTGGCTTTATACTGTCTGTATTTCAAACGTATGCTATGCTTCTGGGGGACACCCCAGACAAGTTGGTGTCAGCTCTGCCTAGCCTGCTGGATGGCCCTTTAAGGACCATCAGCTACACAATTGACCCATTGAGAGAAGGCAGACACACCTTGTGACTCAGCAAGGTCTGCAGGGAGTTGCCCATGTGACTCCAAACTCCATTTTGCTGTAATTTTCCACAGTAAGAACAAAGAGGTGGTCTTACACCTGGAAAAGACTATAAAAGGCAGCTGCCTCATCTCCATCTTGTCTTCAATCCTGCTTCATACCTCTGGAGGGACTTTGCTACAAATGGAAGCTCCACACAAAGGACTGAAGGACCCATCCCAGCTGTGGATGTATTCCAGAGACTTGATTTGAACCTGCAGCGTATTCCATCACTGCTGCAAGCCTGAATCAAGAACTTTGCCATTGCTGTGTGTAATTGATTCCGTTTAACCAATTCTAGCTCTCACCTAGACCTTTTTCCTTTTATGAATAAACCTTTAGATTTTAGATTCTAAAGGACTGGCAACAGCGTGATTTGTGGGTAAGATCTGATTTGTATATTGACCTGGGTCTGGGGCTTGGTCCTTTGGGATCGGGAGAACCTTTTTTCTTTTACTAGGGTATTGGTTTTCATAACCCTTCATCCCCATAACGAGTGGCACTGGTGGTGAGACTGGGAAACTGGGGTGTCTAAGGGAATTGCTTGTGTGACTTGTGGTTAGCCAGTGGGGTAAAACCAAAGTCTCCTCTGTCTGGCTGGTTTGGTGCCTTAGAGGTGGGAAAACCCCAGCCTTGGGCTGTAACTGCCCTGCTTGAAGCAATTTGTCCTGAACTGAGAACTCTCACTTGGGTCCCGCCAGAACCAGCATCGTTACAGCTACTTTGCAGGAGAAGGGTCAATGCAGCTTCCCCTGGGGCGGAGCCAGAGTATGAAATGCCCTACACATTGGGGGGGTCCAGCGCTAACTGCAGCCCTGCCCTGGAGGGGATCCCGTCTCGGAGCAGATCTCTGCAGCGGCCACCAGCCAAGAGGCCAGCGGGGTCACTAGTGAGGGGGCGTGTGGAGTAGACTGAACCGAAGCTCCCCCAGCTCCCCCACCGCAGGCGCTGAATGGCCAGCGTCCCAGCCGAGGCCGGGTGCAGGGTGGGGGGCAGGGACACACTTACTGGGGCGGGAGAGCCTGCAGCTGGAGGGTGAGCAGGGACAGCAGGTGCAGCGACACCTCGCAGGCTTGCGCCCGCAGCCACTCCACCATCGGGACCTGCAAAGGGAGAGAGCTCAGTGTGGGGGAAGCAAGCCCTGGGCGCGGGGCAGGAGGGCAAAGGCTGCCAGGGGTGGGCACCAGGGAATCACTGGGCTGCTCAGACCAGGGGCCGAGAGGCAGACCTGGGACAATGGTTCCTTCCCCGGTTACCTCCACCCCGCCCTGCCCCCCGCCTTTCACCAAACCGGTCCCAACTCCTCCCCTGCCAGGCCCTGGCTAAGCTCCCTCTCCCCTCCCGCAGACCCCTTTCCTCTACCCCCTGCCTTACGCCTCCCCACCCCCGCCACGATTCTTGGTACAGTCCTCTGCTCATTCGGCACCCCTCGGACCCCACGTCGCCCCAGGTCCCTCTGCTCCCCCACAGCAGGTGGGCGAGGGCACAAGCTCCCCGGACCGGGGGCTGGATCTAGTCCGTGATCCCGGGCGCCAGCAGGAGTCTGACAGAGGGAGGAGCCCGGCTGTACCCGCGACCCGCCCCCCGGGGGTCTCCGTGGGGCGAGAGGGACGTACCTCGCCCTTCACCAGCCGGGCCAGGGAGCTCAGCACTTGCTGCCCCTTTGCCAGGAGCAGGCACAGGCTTTTACTGGTATGGCCGCAGGAGTACAAGACCTGGGGGGACAGAGAGACAGCAGAGGTCAGCGCGGGGGCCCAGCTCGGAAAGGAGAAGGGGGGAGGACGTGCCCTGCCCCCCGGGAGGGGAACAGAGACCCATGACCAGTCCGCAGGCCGTCGTGGGCTTGGTTTCGGGGTGACCCGACATCGCAGGTGGGCCCCACGGGACACAGCGGGGAGAAGGCAGGATGGCCAGGAGAGCAGCGGGCCCGTCACTCTCTGGCGCAACTGAGAGCGACAGCCCCAGCTACCACGCCGTGGGGCCAGGGCTGGATTCGATCCGCAGGGGAGAGCACAGCTGGGGCCCGCGCCCACCCACAGAACCCACCACGGGGCAGCGGAGGCACGGCGGGGTCAGCCCAGGGACCCGTTACCTTAAGCACGTTCAGGGAGCAGGCCGGGCGCTCGAGTCCCGCCAGCAGCCTCGCTAACAGCTGGCTGTTTTCCTCCGTCAGCTTCTCAGCCACCTGCCGGGCGACCTGTGGGAAACCAGCCAAGAGGATCCCAGTCCCAGACGCCTGCTAGCCACCCAGGTGGTAGGGGGCGCTGTGCTGCAGGGAGATGGGGGGCTGCCTCAGCACAGGGTGCTCGCGCCTCTGGGCCAGTGCTGGGCCCAATGCCCCAGCGGGGTCCTAGGGGGCGCTGTGCTGCAGGCGTTCAGTAGGGGGCGCTCTCCCCGGGCAGTCAGTGCTGGCCCCAGCATGGCACTGGGGGGCGCTGTGCTGCAGGGAGGGGGGTGGGTCATTAGGGGGGCGCTCTCCCCGGGCAGTCAGTGCTGGTCCCAGCATGGCACTGGGGGGCGCTGGGCTGCAGGGAGTGGGGTGGGGTCACTAGGGGGCGCTCTCCCCGGCAATCAGTGCTGGCCCCAACATGGCACTAGGGGGCGCTGTGCTGCAGGGAGGGGGTGGGTCACTAGGGGGCGCTGGGCTGCAGGGAGTGGGGTGGGGTCACTAGGGGGTGCTCTCCCCTGGCAATCAGTGCTGGCCCCAGCATGGCACTGGGGGGCGCTGTGCTGCAGGGAGGGGGGTGGGTCACTAGGGGGCGCTCTCCCCTGGCAGTCAGTGCTGGTCCCAGCATGGCACTAGGGGGCACTGGGCTGCAGGGAGGGGGGTGGGTCACTAGGGGGCGCTCTCCCCTGGCAGTCAGTGCTGGCCCCAGCATGGCACTAGGGGGCGCTGTGCTGCAGGGAGCAGGGTGGGTCAGTAGGGGGCGCTCTCCCCAGCAGTCAGTGCTGGCCCAATGCCCCAGCGCAGCCCTGGGGGAACGCTGCATTCCCTTGTGAACAAGGTGCAACACCGTGGCCCAGCCCACCTAGGCCTGCTAAAGACCCTTCACGCTGCCCCAGTGCCCAAGTCGGGGCGTTAACCCAGCGTCCTGCTCAGATCCCAGGGGGAGAATCGCATTCTCCCTCCCCAAATTCCCCCCTGTGTTCCATTGGCTACGAGAGCCTCATTCACTCCCTGTCCCGAGCTGCTGCGTGGCACGGCTGTGCGTCGTTATACACCTGCCACTTTCCACCCCAGAGGTGGCTGCATGCGAGCGTCCCCTGGGCAGCGTCTGGAAAGTGCTCAGGGATCCCACGCTCTAGACCAGGCCAGGGATGTCGCAGTCTGCAGCGACCCCGTGGGAAAGGAAGCGTGAGTGGGCCGAGCTCCTGACCTGCTTTTTGGCCTCCTGGCATCCGTTCCTCCCCACGGGGAGGCTGCAGACTGCGGCCAGTGCTGCTGTGAAGACATCTGCCCCACGCTCACGCTGCTCTCGCGCTGCTTTCGCCTCCCTCGCTGGCTCTGGGCAGGGACCAAAGAGCGAAGGAGACACGTCATTATGAACAAAGATCGGGGTGCTGAGAGAGCGCACGATTAGTGCACAGGGGCTGCTAGTCAGGAGTGAGGGGCACGGGCAGAGCTGTGTGTGGTAGCCCAAGGCTGGGCTAGCAGGGGGCTGCAGGTCTGGATTGAGGGGCACGGGCAGAGCTGTGTGGGGAGGAGCCCAGGGCTGGGCTAGCCGGGGGATGCAGGTCGGGATTGAGGGGCACCGGCAGGGCTGTGTGGGGAGGAGCCCAGGGCTGGGCTAGCCGGGGGCTGCAGGTTGGGACTGAGGGGCACCGGCAGAGCTGGGGCCGGGAACTGTCTGTTCTGCCCTTGGCTCTGATCAGGACCATCCGTCACTTACTTTCCCCAGCACTAAAATGAGGAACGAAGAACCGTGGGCAGTGGCTGAAGGGGGAGCTCAGCGGCTGCCCCAATCAGGGGGATATCCCTGTGACGGAATGGGACTGTTCTTAATGTCTCTATGCCTCAGTTTCCCCAATGCATGTGTTAAGTCTCTAGGTGGTGGGAATAAGGGGTGATTGTTGCAGAGCTGGAGAGGACCAGTGTGATGGGAGAATGGCCGACACCCCGTCTCCTGGCAACTAATCTGCAAAGGTGCGAGCTGAAGGTGTTAGAACAAAGGGATCAGGTGACCTCCTGGCCCGGGAAGGAGACAAAGGAAAAGAAGCGACAAAGGGTCCTGTGGCACCTTATAGACTAACAGACGTATTGAAGCATAAGCTTTCGTGGGTGAATACCCACTTCTTCGGATGCAAGCAGTGGAAATGTCCAGAGGCAGATATAAATGTGAGTCTATAAGTCTGTTAGTCTATAAGGTGCCACAGGACCCTTTGTCGCTTCTACAGATCCAGACTAACACGGCTACCCCTCTGATAAAGGCAAAGAAGGGGCTAGAGAGTTTTCAGTTTGCAGCCGGCTGGGGACATGGAGGGAAGCGCAGACAGAGTCTGGCCTCCCTGCCCCCCTTTTGGAGCTGTGGGGTAAAACGCAGGGAGCCCCGGGCTGGGGTCTAAGCTCCCTGCCCCCCAGAAGGGCCCGACTGAGGGGTCCTGTTTGTACTTACAAGCTCTGTTTGGACTGCGTTCCTGGAGTCCCTAATAAACCTTCTGTTCTACTGGCTGGACGTCACAGTGAATCCCAGGAAGAGGGGTGCAGGCGCTGACTCCCCCACACTCCGTGACAATCCCCCCATTCATCCCAGGTGCGGGGAGAGCGTTACCTTCCGGAGCGGGCGGCTCCAGGGCGGCCCCCTGGAGGAGTGCGTCCAGCAGGGGGCGCTGCGTGGCCAGCAGGCTGGCGTAGAAGGGGCCGGACACACAGGGGCTGCTGCGGTCCATGTCTTCGCAGAGCAGGGCCAAGCACTGCAGGGGGACAGGGGTCCGCAGTCACCGCACGGCTGGGGAGAGGGATGGGGCAGGGACGAGCAGGAAAGGGGAGGCCGTGGGCGGAGGCTCCGGGCCTGAGAGGGTCCCGGGTGATCCTGAGCCGTGACGGCTGCGCAGACAGCGAGGGGCTCGGGAGCCCGCAGGGTTGACCCTCCAGGGGCAGGGCTGGCAGAGGGGGCCGCGCCCCAGAGGGGAGGGAGCACGCCCGGTCGGAGGCCGGAGAGAGACAGGGAAGGAGCGAGGGGACGGGGACGAGGCTGCAGGAGCACACGGGAGGCGCCCAGCGAGCGAGCACTGGGGAGCGAGAGGGAGCCGAGCACGCGGGGGGTGGGGGGGGGCACCTTTACCGTGCTGCTCTGCTCGCGGAGCCTCATCTCGACATCCGTGGGCTGGGCCAGCAGCTTGGGCAGCAGGGAGAGGAAGCCGGCAGCCGCCTCGTGGAGAACCTGCAGGCTGGGGGAGGCGGGTGTCGGTGGAGGCAAGGCACTGGGGGCCGGGGGCCGCCCGATGACCTGCACGCTCAACCGGGCAACGGGAACAGCTCTCCCCAGGGGATCTGCCGGCTGCGCCCTTACTGCAGGGCCCCCGGGGGAGGGCAGCCCAGGGAGGCAGGCGGCTGGCTACCAGGCAGGTCAGCCCCAGCGGAGGCGGCGTGGCCCAGCGGGGAGACCTCAGGACTGGGAGACAGGAGGTCTGAGCTCGTCAGCTCTGCTACCCTGTGGGATCCGGGATCCGTGCCTCAGTTTCCCCATCTCTACAACGGGGGATGATGATCCTGACCTCGGAGAGCTCTGGAGGACAACGGGCCGTGGAGGGGCCACGTTCAGGTCTCTCCCCCATGCTGCGAGCTCCGACCCCGGAGGTGCGTGGCCCCCAATCCTCAGTGCCCCGGGGATGGAGCCTGCCAGCGAGGGGCTGGTGGGGAGAAGGGTGGGAGGGGATCTCAGTGCAGTGCCTCTCCGAGACTCCCAGTACAGGACGGACGGACGGACACACACACACACACACAGCAGCCACTCTACCTTCTCCTCCTCCGGCTCCACCCCAGGTGGGACTCGCTGGTGAAATAGGCCGTTGTCACGCCAACCAGGTCCGTCAGCAGCGTGATGCACCAGGGCTGCTGCGGGAGCAGGAAAGAAACGTGTGCCAGGGAGCGCCACCCTGATGGGCTGGCAGCCAAACTGCCCTGTGGCACCGCAGGCCCCTTCCCCCTCTGACAGCGGCTTGCAAGGGGAGCTAGTCGCTCAGGGTTAGCTCCGGGAGGTGGCACACCCAGAGATGGAGGGGGGGGGTTCAACTTGCCTCCTGAGAGCTCATGTGACACGCCCCCCAGCTCCCCCTGCCCTTGCCCCGGCGGCCTGGCATGCCCTCAGCATGGGCAGAACTCGCCTCTAAAGGGCGCCACACGCAGACCCAGTGCCCCCCCGCCCCACACACCCACCTGCTTGCTGCTGGCGCTCTGCAGGATTTGCCCGACCAGGCGCAGCAGGACGTGAGGTAAATCCGTGGCCTGGCAGAAGCTGTCCAGAAGCTCGGAGTCACACCTGGTGGCGAGCAGGTTGCCCAGGACCCGGAGGGCAGGGCGGAGATGAGACGCTCCCTCCAACATCCCCTCCAGCACCTGGGCACGGAGAGGCCAGAGAAGGGGCCGGTGATGTTGAGATCAGCGGCAGGCACCCCGGCATGGGCACAGGCAGCATGTCTGCCGGCCACAGGGCTCCCCTTGTCACAGGCTCTGTCCCCCGGGGAGGGGGCAGAGCAGGGATCCACCAAACAGGAGAGTGCAAATCCCTGGGGTCAGAGAAGGAATTTCCTCCCCTGGATGGGAGGGGTCACCAATCCGCGGGGAGGGGACGGCTTCCCTGCCTGGCTCCGAGCTCTGTCCCCTAGGCACTTCCTTCACCTGTCTCCACGCCGATGCAAAGCACTTACGGAAGAGAGCCGGGATCGTGGTCCCCCATTGTGCAGATGGGGAAACTGAGGCACGGGGTGGGACACACTCACTCTCCATGGGTCCCGCAAGGTAACACGGCTGATAACTGAGTTCAGATCTCCTGCCTCCCAGCTCCGAGCCCTTCCTTGAACAGCAAGCTGGGAACAAGGCACCGCTCCCCCGACTCACCTGCTGGCTGGAGTGCTGGAGCCGGGCCCGGATGCGCTGCAGGAAGGCCGGGTCCCCCAGAAGGCTCAGAGGGGTGCTGAGCTGCATGGTGGCGGGTTCCGTGGCCTCGATCAGATGCTGCCATTCGTCATCACTATCCAGTTCCTAGGTCAAAGGTCACAAGAGAGGGGAGCTGGCCGCTTCGATGCCATCGGATTCAGGGGAGTGGGGCCACGCCTGCCCCAGGCCCCCCACCACCCCGAAGCAACCTCAAGTCATGTCTCACCTCGTTCTCCAGGGCCACGGTCTCGATGCTGCGCCTGCCTGGTGGCCCCACCTTGCTGCCCCCAGCCGAAATAGGAGCCCCCACCTCTGCCTCCGGGAACTCCCGCTCGTAATCCTGCGTGATCCGGTGCTCCCTGCCCAAGAAGCAGTGCAGCTAGAGACCTGCCCCGTGCCATCTCCTCACTCACGGGTGCCCCCAGCCCAGTCCCCGTCCCACCCCCCGGAAACCCGCAGACCCAGCTGAGCCAGGGCAGATACCCCTGCCCCTCACCGTGGTGTAGGGGGAGGCTCGGTTGTCTCCCACTCGGCCTCATTGGGCTTTTCTCCTGGGATGGCTCGGTTCTTGTCTCCAGGAGGGGAGCCCGGAGCGGGGGCAGTCTGCTCCCCCTCCCTGAGGGCTGCCTCCCCAGGGGCTGCTTTGGGTGTGTGCCCCAGACCTCCTCTGCCTGCCTCCTTTTTAAATGGGGCGTCTCCCTTCAGCGGCTCCTGGAAAAGACCAAAGAGCTTCAGCCCGGTTAGGTCTCCGTGTAACGGACCAAGACCCCAGACCAAGACCTCCACTTCCCTCTCATCAGGGGCTCTCTCCCTGTAACTGACAAGCCCCAGACACCCATCTCCCCCATGTCCCTGTAACTGACCAAGCCCCACGGATTCTCACCCAGCCCGTGAGGCCCTATCTGTGTAACTGACCAACCCCTCGGGCTCCTGTCCCCACTCAGTCCCCCCAGTCCTCAGGGGATCTCTCTCCATGTAACTGACCAACCCCCCCACCCCCACCCCGACTCCCATCTGACTCCTGATCCCTCGCAGGCCCTCCCCGTGTAACTGTCCCAACCACCTCCCGGCTTCATTACCCCCCCACTTCATCAGGGACCTCCGGCTGGAGGGGCCCCTTGCCAAGTTCCCTCCTAGGCCCCGTGTGTCCCTCCCAGCGGTGCTGCAGTGAGGGCTCTGCCCAGCCCGCCGGACACCAGACACACACCTTCTTCCGGGCCTCCTCGGCCATCTTCTGCCGTGCCTTCCTCAGGATCTTGGACGGGCCGCCCCTGGGGGCCAGCGAGCGAGCCTGCTTCTCCTTCAGCACCTGCAACTCCGGGGGCAGCTTGCTGGTGAAGGGGTTGGCGATCCCGTGTTGCTCCGTGTCATCCATCACTGCCGGGAGCGGGGGGGTGAGCCCAGTCAGGGACGCGGGGGGTGGGGGGAGCTCCGGGGACGGGAGGGGACGGGCACTCTGGAGACTGGCCTGGCCTGGGGGGTTGGTGTCGCAAGGGGCGTTTGGAGAGAAGGCCAGGCGAGGCAGTTGCTATTGCACCCAGGGGAGATGGGGCAGAGGGGGTGGCCGGGCCGCTGGTACTCACTGGTGACCCGTCCAGCGATGAAGGGATGGTGCAGTAGCTCCGGCCACGACAGGCGCTGGCGCGGGTCCTTCATCAACAGGCCTTGCAGGAAGCTCTGCCCAGGGGCACAGAGACCCATTGTCACACTCGCCACCTCTCGGTGCCCCCACAGTTGCCGGGACACAACGAACGGGGCATGTGCACTAGCCTAATGGGTAGTCAGGACTCGTGGGTTCTACACCTGGCTTTGGGAAGGGAGCTCGGTGTCGTGGGTAGCAATGGATGTTTCTGCTGAAACGCCTGAAATAGTTAAAAGCTGGCACACGGCGTCTCATCATTATGCTTCAGAGTTAACATCCCTTGAGATTAATGGGCCAGTCTGTCCCTCTCAGAGCTGCTGGTTCAGGCTCTCTACACACTCAGGCAGGCGACGCTTCTGTCACCCCGGAAGGGTTTCTTCACAACCCGAAGGCTGGAAGCCATTCGTTTAAACGGAGGCTGAGATTCCAGAGGACGATTCGGCAGCAAGGGGCAGATCCTGTGCCGAACGACACCCAGAACACGCAGGGCCCCCGACGACCCTTGCAACCAGCTCTGGGGTGAGGCCCCGCAGCCGTCAGACAGCAACACGGCTCAGCAGGGACGGAAGTGAAGAATCAAGGGGAGTCAGTGGAACCCAATGATTCCCAAGCAGGCATTGGGCCCGGACAGCCCATCCCCTGGGAAAGGGGGTTCAGTGACCTGCCTCACGAGGGGCTGTTGGAGCCATGGGGAGGGGGGCGTGTTTCTGGAACCGGGGCAGCTGTGGCTCTGTGGGGTGCAGGGGGACCGCCCAGCCCTTGTCCCCTTTACCTCGAACGAAGGGCTCATGGTTCGGGGCCACTGGATGGGGTCCCTGATGATGAGGCTGACCAGCTGGAAGATGCTGTTGGTGTAGAAGGGCGGCGTCCCCACAAACAGCTCGTACAGGATGCAGCCCACAGACCACAGGTCGGCCGTGTGGTCGTAGGGCTTCTCCTGCACCAGCTCGGGGGACATGTACAGCGGGGTGCCCTTGATGGACGTCAGCACCATGGTGTTGATGCTCATGGCGCGAGCGAACCTGCCGGGCGAGAGGGAGCCCCCTTAACTCCGCCTCCGAGAGCCCCCCCCCCCCCCCCCCCCGCCCAGGAACCCATCCAACACCCCAGAGGCCACGGGCGGGCGAGCGCCCAGGGCCCTACCCGAAGTCACAGAGCTTGACGACGCCCCCTTTGCCCAGCAGGATGTTCTGGGGCTTCATGTCGCGGTGCAGGATCCGGTGGGAGTGGAGGTAATAGAGGGCGGAGACCAGCTGGGAGGCGATGTCCTGAACCTGAGAGACACAGCAGCCCTGAGGCCCCGACGGCCGAGTCTGCGTCCGGCTGGCGCCCCTCACTCCCGACCCGCAGCCCCCTGCTAACCCAGTCCTGGGCCCCCACAGCTCTGCCGGCGCCCCTCACTCCCGACCCGCAGCCCCCTGCTAGCCCAGTCCTGGGCCCCCCACCGCTCTTCCGGTGCCCCTCACTCCTGACCCGCAGCCCCCTGCTAGCCCAGCTCCTCCCCACACACACAGCTCTGTCAGCGCCCCTGACTCCCGACCCACAGCCCCCTGCTAGCCCAGCTCCTCCCCACACACACAGCTCTGTCAGCGCCCCGACTCCCAACCCACAGCCCCCTACTAGCCCAGCTCCTGGCATGACACAGGCCTGACACAACTCCGACCGGCGCCGTTGCGCCTGCATCACAGAGCTACCTGGTCCTCTGGCAGAGTCCCATCATCCTCCAGGATCTGGAAAAGCTCCCCCTCGGCGTAGTCCGTCACCACCACCACCTGCAGGGGGGAGCCAGAAAGGGATCGTGGGATCTCAGAGGTGTGAACCCCAGCTGTGTCCTGGGGACGGGATCCCATTGGTGCCGGGAAACCCACCGGGCGAGGACGCTGATTCCAGCACGTCAGGCCAGTTCCAGAGACTCGGACTTAGCCCTTGCTCAGGCTAGTGCCGCTCCAGAGTGAGGCCTCAGGATTTAGCCCAAAGGGCGGAAGAAACACCCCGCTGGGCCCTGGGGAAGGGGAATCCCTGGGGAAACCAGCAGAGGGAGACGACGAGAGCTGGGCAGTCTGACCGCGGGACTGACCCGTGCAGCGAGGCACAAACCCAGCCGCCGGCAGGCGGGGCAAGAAACATGCAGGAGTCACTGGGAAAGGCCAATGCTCGCTCCTTTCAGCCAGGGCTGCCGGCTCGGATGGCGTCACCGGAAGCGACAGGCCACCCCAGCACCTGCTGCAAGGGCCCAGCTACGGCTACTCAGGAGAACCCGTGCGGCTGACAATGCATGCGCCTCCCCGCCCTCACACGCCTTACCTCCTTGTCGGTCTCGAAGCTGTCAAGCATCTGGACGATGTTGGGATGATGCAGCCCCCTCATGATCTCAATTTCCCGTTGCAGGTTCTTCAGCTCCTTCTCCGATCGCCCGACTTTGGGGATGAACTTCAGCGCCACCACCTGCCCAAGCAGACAAAGCTGTGAGCTGTAAGCCCGCACCCACCACTGCTCCCACCCAGGCCCCAGGCAAGGATCAACTAGTGACTGCTAGGGTGGAAGGCTAAGGCCAGGTCTACACTCCCCTACCACTGCACGTAACCTTAGCACTGTGCATGGATTAAGGGGATCTCAGAGTTTGCTGAGTTTCAGTGTTCATAACTTTTAAAATCTTGAACTGATTTTCTTCAAACACGGTTAACTGGTAGATCTCAGCAAGATCTACAAAACAAGCTAGGGTTGAAAAACTTCAGTCGTTTTAAAGGTCTGACAATTCAGTGCTGGGAATTGTGTAAAGCGTGAGTGTAGCTAGGTCTGCCCATGTGCAGGCTGCATCTTTCTCTGGGGTTCTGATTTTTAAAAGTTGCCTCGGGTTTCCGGGCAGAATCTTGCACACACTGAATTGTGCAAATTGTAGCACTTAGTCATATAACTGCCTTATTCTGCTGCAAATCGGGTACCAGACGTCTAAGTGCCACTAACTGTATCTTCAATGAATTGCAGGCAAAACAGTGGGTGAACAATTGTGCCAGTAGTGAAAGGCCTTTCCAAAATCAGTGTGTGAACTGTAGAATTCAGGACAGCTGCAGCTGCACAGGCTCAGGAACCAAGCTGCAAACTGTCAGGAGTTAATCAAAACCTATTTTTTTATCAAGACCAAGCCACGGTACCAGACCTCAGTGAGATTCTGCCCAGAACAAATTCCGGATGTTGGTTGCTTTTGCTGCAGCCCTGTCTAAAAGGTACAGGGAGAAACAAGCTGCCAACTTCAGAAATAATCAGAGACATTTAAAACAAATACATTTCCCCATCAAGCGCAAACAACGCCTGGAATGTATCAGCCCCAAAGGGGAATGTTCCAGAAAGTGCTGAGCATGTGAAGGGGATTAGAATGGAAACTGTCGTGCAATCTTAAGTACAGTGGAAACTACCAGAGAAACTACTGTATCTGGTGAGGATCAGACATATGATTGTCAGAGACCCTGGACCTGGAGGCCCAGTCACGGAACCCTGAGTGGATACCAAGAACTTTTTGGTATTTGGGGTCGGGAAGGAATTTTCCTCCAGGGTAGATTGGCAGAGGCCCTGGAGGTTTTTTGCCTTCCTCTGCAGCATGGGGCACGGGTCACTTACCGGAGGATTCTCTGCATCTTGAAGTCTTTAAACCATGATTTGAGGACTTCAATAGCTGAGACATAGGTGAGAGAATTATTCCAGGAGTGGGTGGGTGAGATTCTGTGGCCTGCATTGTGCAGGAGGTCAGACTAGATGATCATAATGGTCCCTTCTGACCTTAAAGTCTATGAGTCTATGAGTCTATAACTCTTCAGCCCTGTGTTGTATTTCCCCCATATGTCCTTTTCCCCACATCTCACCTGGGCGCTGTATTCCCGTCCCACCCCCCTCCTCAGAGAGCCCCTCCCTGGATCTCTCCTCACCTGGGCGCTATATTTCCGGCGCCCCTTGTACACCCTCCCAAAGGAGCCTTCTCCAATCATCTCCAGCACGTGGTATTTCTCCATGGTGGGCACGCCAGCCTGAGAGCACAAAGTGGCACATTAGAGGATATTCAATTCATCTCCCACCTCCTGGGCCTGCCCTTCCCTCTCAGGCCTAGGCCAGCTGAGAAGACGGACAGTGCAATGGTTAGGGCACTAGTGAGGAGTTGGGGGACCTGGGTTCAAGTCCCTGTTCTGCCACAGACCTCCTGTGTGACCTCAACAAGTCAGAGGCCCAGATCCTTAAAGCTATTGTTTCAATGGGAGTCAGGTGCCTAAATACCTTGGAGCATCCAGGCCGTCGTCTCTCCAAGCTTCAGTCCCCACATGTAGAAAATGGAGATGAAAGTACCTCCCTATCTCGGGTGGGGGGTAGGGTGACAGTCCCAATTTTTGGGTCTTTTTCTTATATAGGCTCCTATTACCCCCACCCCCTGTCCCGATTTTTCACATTTGCTGTCTGGTCACCCTGGGGTGGGGGTGGGGGGGTGATAAACACATTAGAGATTGAGGAGCTCAAATGCTACGGTGCTACCGAGATGCTTCCCATTGGTCTTCTCTTGGGAGACCTCCAACATCCCAGCCCCATCTCCGGCTGCCCGATTCCCAGTCTTTGCTCCCCCTCCTCAAGCTCCCACATCTCTAGCTCCTCTGATCCAGCCGCCTGGTTCTCCCTCTGCGCCAGCTCCAGATTCCACCTCTGCCTCTTCAGCCCCACTGCCCAAACTCAGCCAGGTCACCATGGCTTCCTCCGCTCCGGCCTCCCTCATCTCGCCCCCTCAGCCTACTCGGCATCCTGCAGCCACACTCCTCCTTGTCCTCCAGCCTGATCACATCCTTCCCCGACTCCTGGTTCCCTCTTCTCTAGTGGCATTTCACTTCCCCTCCCACACCCTCAGCCTTCTGCTCTTTCCCCCAGGCCACGGTCTGCATGGTCGCCCTCGTCCCAGCTTCTTGGCTCCAGCAGTAGCGTAGCCAGGGGGGGAGCAGCCGCTCCCCATGAGCAGAAGCGGCGCCTTAAAAAGGAAGCAGCACTACAAAAAGGCGCCGCTTCTTTTTAAGCGCCGCTTCTTGCCCTCACCCGGCGGCGCTCCGGGTCTTCGGCGGCATTTGGGCAGTGGGTACCACCGAAGACCCGGAGCGAGTGAGGACCCGCCGCCGAAGTGCCGCCGAGGACTCGGCGCGCCGCCGGGTGAGTACAGGGGGAGCCTGGAGAGGCGCCTTTTTATCGCGCCGCTCCCCCTGTGCTCCGGACCTGCCTACGCTACTGGGCTCCAGGTGGCCTCCACATTTGGGCTGGTTCTTTAGTTTTTGATTAGCTATTTGTACGGCACCCCGGGTGAGCTCGGCCCTTTGCAGATGGGGATGAGGTCGGGGGGTCCATGCCCTGAGTCCCAGCCTGGTTACCGGGACCGCCATGCTCCTCCGAGCCGCCCCACGCTCAGAGCTGCGTGTCCAGGAACCTACACGGCTCTCCTCAGGGTTCAGCCCCCCGGTACGTGCTCAACATCCCCAGTCTCCCCAGGAGCCCTGACTCCCAGGTCTCCCTCACAGGGACGTGTCCGGTTCTGCTGCCCGGAGCTTGGCTGTCCATGGGCAGGATCTGGTAGGCCAGACCAGATCCTATGCCCGGGATCACCCCTGCCCGGCCCAGATCACTGCGATCTGGGTAGTCACCTCTGGAGGCTGGTTCAGTCCCACCAGGCGCAGGGACCCAGCCCCCCGCCCCCCCCCAGGCGCAGGGACCCAGCCCCCCGCCCCCCCCCAGGCGCAGGGACCCAGCCCCCCGCCCCCCCCCAGGCACAGGGACCCAGCCCCCCACCCACCCACCCCACCCCCCAGGCGCAGGGACCCAGCCCCCCACCCACCCCACCCCCCAGGCGCAGGGACCCAGCCCCCCACCCACCCCACCCCCAGACGCAGGGACCCAGCCCCCCCCAAGCGCAGGGACCCAGCCCCCCGCCCCCCCCAGGCGCAGGGACCCAGCCCCCCACCCACCCCACCCCCAGACGCAGGGACCCAGCCCCCCCCAAGCGCAGGGACCCAGCCCCCCGCCCCCCCCAGGCGCAGGGACCCAGCCCCCCACCCACCCCACCCCCCAGGCGCAGGGACCCAGCCCCCCGCCCCCCCCAGGCGCAGGGACCCAGCCCCCCCCAGGCGCAGGGACCCAGCCCCCCGCCCCCCCCAGGCGCAGGGACCCAGCCCCCCCCAGGCGCAGGGACCCAGCCCCCCACCCACCCCACCCCCCCAGGCGCAGGGACCCAGCCCCCCGCCCCCCCCAGGCGCAGGGACCCAGCCCCCCACCCACCCCACCCCCCAGGCGCAGGGACCCAGCCCCCCACCCACCCCACCCCCCAGGCGCAGGGACCCAGCCCCGCCCCCCGCAGGGATCCAGCCCCCGCGAGGGATCCAGCCGCCCCCCCCCCGGCGCAGGGATCCAGCCCGTTCCCCGGTAACAAGACCCGGCTCCGCCAGCGGGCCCCGCCCCCCATCAGCGGGAACCCGGGATCCGGCCGCTCACCGGGACCTGCCCCGTGGGATCCCGGCTCCTCTCCCGGGCCCCGCAGCCTCCCGGGTCGCTCGTTGGGCTCCGCCCGCCCCTCCCCGCGCCCGGGGTGCCCGCACAGGTGCCTGACTGGATCCCGGCCTCGCACGCGGACGGAAAGGCGGCCAGGCCCGGCCCTGGCTCCGACACCCTGCCGCACGGACCCCGCGGCCCGGCCTGTCCCGGGGCTCGGCCGGTGGAGGGCCTCCTGCCCGCCTCTTTACACAGGCGCCGCCGCAGCCACCAGGCCGCGCAGGACCCCGGGGGACCCGCCGCGTCCCCGTCGCTTAGCAACCGCCCGCCGGCGCTGCCCTTCCGCCGGGGCCTCCGTGCACTTCCGCTTCCGGGGCAGGCGGGGAAGATGGCGGCGGCCAGCGAAAGAGAGGAGGAGGCGGTGGCCGACTGGTAACCATGGCGATGGGCGCGGGCTGGGATCAGCTCCCCGCACTAGGTCGCTCCCGCATAGTCCCCCCCCCCCCCCACGGGCCTGGTCTCTCCCCCCACGGGCCTCTCCCCGCAGCTACACCCCGCTGCCAGGCAGCCCCGATTCCCGGCCCCCCATTTCCTCCAACAGCCAGTCCCCCCCCCCCCGCCCGGCCTCCCCCCACTGCCCCGCCCGTGCCACTTCCCAGCCCCTTTAACCCCTCCCCCCACTGCCCCGCCCGTGCCACTTCCCAGCCCCCTTAACCTTCCCCCCCCCGCCCGTGCCACTTCCCAACCCTCCCACCCCCCCGCCTTCCCCCACTGCCCCGCCCGTGCCACTTCCCAGCCCCCTTAACCCCTCCCCCCACTGCCCCGCCCGTGCCACTTCCCAGCCCCTTTAACCTCCCCACCCGCCCGTGCCACTTCCCAGCCCTCCCACCCCCCCGCCTTCCCCCACTGCCCCGCCCGTGCCACTTCCCAACCCTCCCACCCCCCCGCCTTCCCCCACTGCCCCGCCCATGCCACTTCCCAGCCCCTTTAACCTCCCCCCCCCCCGCCCGTGCCACTTCCCAGCCCCTTTAACCCCTCCCCCCACTGCCCCGCCCGTGCCACTTCCCAGCCCCTTTAACCTTCCCCCCACCGCCCGTGCCACTTCCCAGCCCCTTTAACCTCCCCACCCGCCCGTGCCACTTCCCAACCCTCCCACCCCCCCGCCTTCCCCCACTGCCCCGCCCGTGCCACTTCCCAGCCCCTTTAACCTCCCCCCCCCCCGCCCGTGCCACTTCCCAGCCCCTTTAACCCCTCCCCCCACTGCCCCGCCCGTGCCACTTCCCAGCCCCTTTAACCTCCCCACCCGCCCGTGCCACTTCCCAGCCCTCCCACCCCCCCGCCTTCCCCCACTGCCCCGCCCGTGCCACTTCCCAACCCTCCCACCCCCCCGCCTTCCCCCACTGCCCCGCCCATGCCACTTCCCAGCCCCTTTAACCTCCCCCCCCCCCGCCCGTGCCACTTCCCAGCCCCTTTAACCCCTCCCCCCACTGCCCCGCCCGTGCCACTTCCCAGCCCCTTTAACCTTCCCCCCACCGCCCGTGCCACTTCCCAGCCCCTTTAACCTCCCCACCCGCCCGTGCCACTTCCCAACCCTCCCACCCCCCCGCCTTCCCCCACTGCCCCGCCCGTGCCACTTCCCAGCCCCTTTAACCTCCCCCCCCCCCGCCCGTGCCACTTCCCAGCCCCTTTAACCCCTCCCCCCACTGCCCCGCCCGTGCCACTTCCCAGCCCCTTTAACCTTCCCCCCACCGCCCGTGCCACTTCCCAACCCCCCCACCTTCCCCCACTGCCCCGCCCGTGCCACTTCCCAGCCCCCCCCCCCGGCCGCCTTCCCCCACTGCCCCAGCCGTGCCACTTCCCAGCCCCCTTAACCCCTCCCCCCACTGCCCCGCCCGTGCCACTTCCCAGCCCCTTTAACCTTCCCCCCACCGCCCGTGCCACTTCCCAGCCCCCCCCCGGCCGCCTTCCCCCACTGCCCCAGCCGTGCCACTTCCCAGCCCCACTACCCCCCCCACCCCACCGGCACCTTCCCCTGCTGCCCCAGTCGTGCCACTTCCCTGCCCCCCAACCCCCCTGCCATGCCACTTCCCAGCCACACACACCCTGCCTTCCCTGGCCGTCCCTTTTCCCAGCCCCACTACCTCCCCTGCCATGCCACTTCCTAGCCACCGCCCCCCCCCCGCCTTCCCCCACTGCCCCGGCCGTCCCTCTTCCCAGCCCCCCTACTCCCTCCCGGCCGCGCAACTTCCCAGCCACTCCCCCCACTGCCCCAGCTGTGCCACTTGGATCACCTGAGTTTTCTTGGCAGTCTCTCATCTGAATACTGACCTGTCCCCAGGCTCCTTAATTCCAGATGTGAGGTGGTCATATCTGGAGAGGATGCAGCCACAAGACAAGAATGAAATAGCGACGTCTAAAGGGATACTAGCCACTGAAATTTGGCCCAAACTTTAAACATTAAGTAAAAAGATATTTCTATAGTTCTTAAAAATTTCAAATACATCTGTTATTTTTAAACAAATAAACATGCTTGTGCTTCGTTTGTGACTCCGATGTTATAGCTCAGAGTCTGAAATGGAAACATAGCGGAAACAAATGTTAAAGCCGAGAGTCCTGTAAAGGAAATTAAATTAAATTAATGTTTTCAAAATTCTTTCACTTTTAATAATCTGAGAAATAAATGTTTGTAATTTATCTATCATGTGCATGGCTGTAGTTCCGTAATGAGGGAGGGACCTCACCCCCTAAAGAGTTTACTATCTAAGTGGGGAATGCTGACAAAGGAAGGAGGGAAGACAGGCCCAGACAAAGAAAGTGACTTGCTAAAGGTCACCCAACTGGTCAGTGACAGAACCAGGAATAGAATGCAGGTCTTCTGAGTCCTAGCCCGTTGTTCTTTCCACTAGACCCTGCTGCCTTCCACATCACTCTTACGTAGACAGTCTCTCTTTAAAACAAATTTCCACAGTATTGTTATTTCTCTTTGTAAATGATTGGGAGTTTCTGAGATGCTTCTGCTGTATAAGGTCCTAGGCAGACCTGTGCATTGCTCAGGGAGGAAGAGGAGGAGGGAGTCATGAATGAACGAGGGAGAGTGGCTCTGTGTGATGTCCCTTCTCTATTCTCAGGGCTTTGCCATCAGAAGTGGAGGTCTTGGAATCCATATACCTGGATGAGCTGCAGGTGTCTCGAGGAAATGGCAGGTATTTGTGCTATTACCAGGTGTCACTGATTCTGAGGGGTGAGATTTTACCACCTTGGTGTACGTTTATCTCAGCAGTCTGATCTCAGAGCTGGGGTGCTGGGAGCAATCCTTGGACTGGCTTGTGTACACAGATGTTACGAGTGTCCAGCTGTGGATTCTGCACTTGGGATTCAAAGCCCTGGTGAGCTGAGAATAAAGTTCCAATGGTCGTGTCCGGATTGAATGTTCACTGAGAGAGGGGGTTCTGCTGCCCTTTGCCGGAGCACCAGCATGCTGAGCTCCCTGGCTCATACCTGAGCGACTGCCAATCTCTGCCCTCGTTCCTAGTGGCTCCTTTTCCTCTGAGCTGTTAATACCTTGGCCCCATTCCAATAGGCGGTTCCCCCTGCTGGGGCAGGGCAGGCACACTCCGCCTGATGGGCTCCTCTCTGCTGCACTCTATGCACCGTAGCCCCATTTGAGCCCTCTGGGGCTTGCCTGGAAGGTTTGTGCTGCTGTGACAATACGCAGCCCATGTCACCCTCACTGCACCGTCTGTCCTTCATTAATACTCCTCACGTGATAGCTGGACGCTTCACCTCAGCCTCCCTGCCCTCACAGGTCAGCGCCCTGGGAAATCTGCATTACCCTGCACCCAGCGACCGCGGAGGATCAGGACTCTCAGTACGTCTGCTTCACACTCATGCTGTCTGTGCCCCCACAGGTAAGGTCACAGTGCCTGACCCCCAGGAGTGCAGCCAAGCTTCACAGGGAGGGGCAGGGCAGGGCAGGACTTTGGGCTCCATTCATCCCAGGATTTGTTTCTTTCTAGTATCCCAATGAAGTGCCAAAAATCTCGATCCGGAATCCACGGGGGCTGTCGGATGAGCAGATCCAGAAGTGAGTGCTGGCGAAGGGGTTTCCACCAGCCCTCGAGATACAGGAGGGAAGAAACTTCCCGCATTCCAGCTCGGGGGTGGGAAATGTGAATACCCCCTTTTCCCTCAGATCCATGGAATCGCTGTGCCTGCCATCCAGAGCTGCATCGGCCTGGATAGAAAATAAACAAAGGCCATTGAACCGTCCTGCTTCAGTGCAGGACCAGCCACTAGCTGCCTGGGACTAGGAAGAAAATTCCCCCATGACAGGTTATTCCATCATTGTCCACTAGAGGAATCTTTTGCACCTTCTGAAGCATCTAGCCTTGTCCTTGTCCAGTTGGGCAGCTCCTGTGTTCTTCCCTCCCCAGTCCCAGAGGGTTGTGCTGAGATCTGGATAGTCTTTTGCTGCCAGAATAAGGCTTAGATCCCGTGGGATCTAACCCTGGGTGTTTGGCCTGGGTTTAGTCTCTCTGCCTTGTCACCCGTGACTGCAGCGGAGGTTGGGCATGTGTGTACCAAAGAATCCAGGGCAGTAGGTAGGAGCCAAAAATCTGGTGCCTCAGACCTGTTCTAATGGGACTCCTCTTTCTCTGCCCCTCCACCAGGTGGGAAAGTGAAGGGTCTGAGCGTGTTAACCACATCAGAGCACCGTGATTTTTATACCTGGCTTGGCACCGCTATTGACCAATCCAGTGGCTGCTGCAGCCATCTCACCCACTGTATAGTCGCTGCGGTTCCCGTCTTAATACTGCAGCTCACAAGGGGTTAGCAGGTCCCCCTCTTAGTCTCTGCCTCTTTGTTCTAGGATTTCCCAGACCCTGGGACACGTTGCGGAGGCTGGGCTGGGGACAGCGGTGCTGTATGAACTGATTGAGGTAAGAGAGGAGGGGAGGTCTGGCGTTGGGTTAGATACAGACCAATATTGACACACGCGCTCGCCTGGTGCTTTGGGTGGGTAAAGTGGCCGTTCTCCCTCTTTCTACAGAAAGGGAAGGAAATTCTCACTGACAACAACATTCCTCATGGCCAGTGCGTGATCTGTCTCTACGGCTTCCAGGTAGGACCCCCTGCGATCAGTGCATGGCCCTGCGGTCTGCTGGGGAGAGGAATGGGGTGCATTGTGGGACAGACTGGCAGCCTGTAGGCCAGGGCTTGTGGAGGGCCCTGGGAGCAGATGTATCTGAATCAGACCTAGCTGAGGGTGGATCATTAGCGGAAGGCCCCCTCACCAGGGCAGGGCGCCGTGGGGCACGCACAGGGCTCCTTCCAACCGGCCCCATCTCGTCGTACAGGAGAGAGAAGCGTTCACAAAGACTCCGTGCTACCACTACTTCCACTCTCACTGCCTGGCTCGCTACGCCCAGCACATGGAGGAGGAAATCCACGGGCAGCAGGAAGAGAGAGAGCAGCACCTGGCGCCTCCTTCCAAGCAGGTCAGAGGGCCTGGGCCCCTCGCCCGTGTCACACAGAGGAGGCCTCGCTCTCCCAGGCCAATCATGCAAAGCATGGAATAAATAGCACCAGTGCCCAGAAAACAGGCCCAAGACCCCTCACACCCAATGTCCTGAGAACAGCCCCCGCTGTCAAGCCAGGGGCATCTCCGCCAACACACATCGCCCAGTAACGTCTGCGGGGAGAGAGACAGGCCCTCGGGTATGGGCACCCTGAGCCATCTAAGGTTTTATTGGTTATAAAGTTATTAATCAGCCGTTAGACTACAACTCCCAGCATGCCCAGGGGACATAAATTGACCTAAGTGCCAGCCGGCCCAATGTAGTGCTGCTAAAAACAATCTGCGTACTAAAGCTAAGCATGGAGAGCTGGGCCACCAGGCATTCTCTGCCCTGCCAGAGCAGCGCCTGGGGAAGCCTGGGACTCAAAGAACCTGGGGGTTCATTTCCTGGAGGGGTAGGGAGCAGGGGTGGAGCAGGATGGGAGGTGGCGGGGGGCGTTAGTGCCATGGGGCCGTGTGCCAGCTCTCTCTTCTCCCCGCAGGGAGGCGGAGTGCAGTGCCCCGTCTGCCGGGAAACACTAATCTACGACCTCTCCGCCCTGCAGGCGGCTCCACCCCCACAGCACCCGGTGGTAAGAAGCCCCTAGCTCAGAGGTGGGCAAACTACGGCCTGTGGGCCACATCCGGCCCGCAGGACCCTCCTGTCCGGCCCCTGAGCTCCTGCCTGGTGAGGCTAGCCCCTGGCTTCCCCATTCTGTGTCTCCTCCCCCTCAGCCTCCGCTTGCCATGCCGCCAGCACCAGTGCTCTGAGAAGCACGGTAAGGGTCAGGGACCAGAGGGGTTGTATAGGGGGCAAGGAGTCCTGGAGGGGCAGTGGGGGATAGGGAGCAGGAGGGTTGGATAGAGGGCAGGAGTTCCAGGGGGGCGGGGAGCAGGGGGGTCCAGTCAGATAGGGGGCAGGGTTCCGGCCAAGCCTGGGTGTTTGGGGAGACGCAGCCTCCCATAGCCTTCCCTACCCGGCCCCCCATACAATATTGGAATCCAGATATGGCCTTCAGGCCAAAAAGTTTGCCCACCCCTGCCCTAGCTGGAACCCCGCCCACGGATCCGGGAGGGAGGGAGTGTTCGGGGGGTCCCTGAGGCACACTTCAAGGGCCTCCCCAGGCACTCACAGGGCTGCTGTCTGCTGGGTATTTACGAGAACCTGGCAGATACTCTCTGTTCACATTCACATTTGGGCTTAAATGCATCCACCTCCTAGCAACAGGACAGTCCTTGCGTAAACTCGTCCCCTGTCCCGCCGGGTGCAGCCCCCATCGCCCTGGGGCTGGGAATGGAGACGGGGAGGCGTGCCCAGCCACACTCAAGGACGTATCCCGTGGTTACTGTTTGCTTTGCCGACGTAGCCACGTGACCTGCCCGTGGGAGGGAAACAAGGCTGCGTGTGTCTGATGGGTATAGACACCCTGGAGAGGGAAGGATGCTGCTGTCCCTGGGGAGAGGATGAGGCTGGGGCTCTGCCCCATGCAGGGGTAATGGGATGGGATTAAGCCAAGGACACGCGGAATCTCCCTGCACTCACTAGAGCCTTCTCCCAAGGGACGGGGCAGAGGTCCTGCCGCTTCAGTCAGTTAAGATCCAACAGGCCAAAGCCCTAGAGCACAAACTGGAGGAACGACAAAGGGTCCTGTGGCACCTTATAGACTAACAGACGTATGGGAGCATGAGCTTTCATGGGTGAATCCCCACTTCTTCAGATACACCCACGAAAGCTCATGCTCCAATACGTCTGTTAGTCTATAAGGTGCCCCAGGACTCTTAATCTGGATCTGTAGAAGCGACAAACACGGCTACCCCTCTGAAACTGGAGGAAGTGACCCTGCCCTGGCTCTGGGGTTTGGGCTGCCCATGCTTGCCCTGCTCCGATTTCTAGGCTGCACTTAGAACTGCAGCTTCCCTTCAGTAAGTCTCTAATTCCTGGTGGCTCATGTAGACTCTGCCGGCTCATCAGGCCCCTCGCAGGGACCTAGGCATGACCGGACCGGACCGTGGTTCAGCTGGTCCAGTCTGTGGCTACCCTGTGTCTGACCAACGCAGGGGCGCCCGTGGGGGTGAATGTAGCTGCCGGCATGTGGGTTGGGTGCTTGCCCTGTCTGGGAGCAGCCGCTCTGTCAGGCTGGATGTTGACAGAGCACGGCACTAACGCACCCGACCTGTCTCCCCGCCAGGAGCCGTACAGGCCTGATGCAAAGGCGCTCCAGACCCGAGAGGAACTGCACGTAATCTACCAAAGGCAGCAAAAGAAGGGGGGGATCATTGACCCCGAGGCAGAGAGAAACCGCTACTTCATCAGCCTCCAGGCGGTATGCGGGGCCGGGCGTTGTGGGGAGCTCTCCAGCGCCGCTCTGGCCGCGTGGGCCGGGCACGGGGCGCAGGGCTTTGCTGTTCCTGCCTTCTGGAGCGCCTGCTCACTATGGGGGCACTGCAGGATCCTTTGCCTGCTGCCATGTGACGGTCCAGCACGCCAGAGAGCGGTTTGGGGCGGGTTTCAGGTCCCAGACTGTGATGGGGGGGGCGGGGGTCTCCAGAAAGCCGTCCATGGAATGGGGTCTGGCTGTCCCGGCGCAGAGGGGCGACTAGGGGCTGGCAATGTAGTGCCACACTGGGGTGTGGTTGTGGGAGCTGGGCCTGGGGCAGCATCCTCGGGGCCTTTCCCTAAAGAAAAGCAGGAGGCAGGCCAGGCCCTTTCCTCACCATTGGCTCATTTCTCCCTCAGCCTCCAGCGGTTGCTGATCCCGGCCACGGAGCCGCCGCTGAGCAGCTGCCTCTTGAAAACACTATGGCTGCCACGGAGCCGCTGTGCCAACCCCCGGCCCCAGAACGCGCTGCGGCACCTGCCAGCCCTCCCCGAGCTCTGGCTCTGGGGAGAGAACTGGCAAAAGTAGAGCACCAGAGCAAGAGAGAGAGGCAGCGAGGGGAGAGGCGGGGATTCCAAGGCCAGGGCAGGCAGCCGCACAGCGACCCGCAAGCAGCAGCTGCGGAAACGCACCGCCTTCTCCGGGGCTCTGGGGGACCCAGCGGTTTCGACTGGAGACCTGAACGGCGGGAGGACAGGAGCCAGAGACCCGGCGGGGGATACAGCCAGGAGTTCCCGAAGCCGCACGGCAGAGGCAGCAGACTGGCTGCCTTTGCTGGTAGGAGAGAGTCGGGCCCTGATGGCACCTTGCGCGTGAAAGGGGCGTTGGACTCGAAAGAGGAGCATCCCGCTGTGGGGAGTTGGACGCCGGAGCAGGGAGCGGAGACCCAGAGCAGGGAGAAGGAAAACCGGGCACTGAACCAGCGTGACCCCCCCAGCTGGCAGGGCCATCACAGGACCTGGGACTGTGGGAGATGGGAGAAGTCCCGGGGCAGGGAGCGCGGCTCCTATCCCAGGGCGCCACGGGGGCAAGGGGCGTTCAGGCCCAGTGCAAGGAGAGACCCCCATGGCCAAGTGAAGGAGGATGGCTCCTAGCAGGAAGGGGCTGGTGCAGGGTGGGTCTTTCCTGGGGAGAACAATAAAGAGTCTAGTAGAATATCCGCTATCCACCTCCATATCCCAGGAGGAGAAGGGCCAGCCTGGGTCTCTCTGTGGGTGGGGGTGGCTGGCACGGGACACATTTTCCCGGGTAAAATGCTTTCTGGAGAGGAGCACAGCACTCATTTCCTGGGCTCTCCTGAACATGAACTCCATCTGCCATTGCATTGGGGTCAGCTCCCGGGGGTAACGCTGGCCCATGGGGGCTCTAGTGCTTTGGATTCTTCCAGGCCTGGCCGTTGGTTCCATTTCCCTGTTGGTCATATTTAAAAGGGGCTTGTCCTCTTTAAAGTGACCCATCCCTTTCCCAGCGTCACCCCCTTTTCTGCTTGCTCACTGATCAGAACTGGTTCTCTCTCTCCCCCCCACCCCACCCCCCCACTGTAAACATCCCTGTATAGACCACAGTGAACGCCCCCTGGAGCAGCTGGCACTCCGGGATTCACTTGGGTAATGGCTCTTGTCTAGCTGCTGAGGACCGCACCCCCACCACCCCGGCTTTTCTCGGCACTCTCCAGTAGGGAGTTACTCCCCTGCTCTCCGTACAGCCCACGACTGGTATCCCATGGTATCCCAACCAACCCCTCTGCAAACATTCACCCACGCTTGCCCCTGACCGTTATTACTACTCCAGCCTGGGCTTCCTGGTCCCTGGGATTAGGCCCTAACCAGGTCGCATGGGACTTGTCTTGAGGGACTCTAGCTTAGTGTGGTCAAATTGGATTATTTCAGTCTATTCGCAACCCTTCACTCATCTCTCCAGCCCTGTCAGCAAACCTGAGCGATACGTTCTCAGCCCTTTCCTGGGCCGGGTCTGCCCATCGTTAGAGAACTGACATCTCCCCTTTGACAGCCCAGTGGGGCCGCCAGTGAAGGGGAGGGGGCAGGTGTTAAGACCCTTGAGCCCAGTTTTTTTTGCCCCGATTCTTGTCCCAGCTAACCCTCCACTTCCTCACTCCTCAAGGTATAGCGCATGACAGTGCTCCAAAGCCTGTTTGCAAATGAATGGAGATTCTCTGCTGCAGCGCTGACCTATTTCACATGCTGCACTGATATTCAATGCCCTGGATGCAATTAAAAGACCCCGCCCCTGGGTTTGCACAGACCCAGATACTCAGCACGAGAAGCTGGACGGCGTGTGAGCCACAATTTCCACTGCAATACAAACGCCCAAATTCTGCTCTGCCGTCCTCTTGTCCCCTCCCGCAGAGCAGAATTTAACCCCCTGCTACTCCGCTTGTTCCCCCAAAAGTACCTGTAGCTTGAAGCTGGTTCTCGCTCTCGGAAACCAGGTGCTTGACGTTTTGCTGTTCAAACTTCCGCAGCCCCCTTGGGAATAGTCTTTACGGCCATCCTGGGAAGCTCGTGATCTAGGAGGGCAGGGAATTTGTCCGTCTCATTCACACCGAGCTCAAATGTTCCTAGAAAGGTTCCTGTGCTGTCAGGAGGGACAACTCAGCTCTCCCTCCGGAGCACTGCTGCCTAGCCCTCCTGGGAGCCATTGAATACAGAGCAGCGGAGATAGCTGCACAGAAAACCAGAGTGGTCTGACGACGAGAGCAGGGCCCGGGGCTTTGGGATGCAGCGGTTCTGTCCTTAATGCTGCCGCAGGCGTGTATGGTGGCCTTGGGCAGGTCATGGTGCCACTCTGTGCCTCGGCTTCCCCAGTTGCGAAATGGGTGTCCTCACCGGGACGTGCCTCCTAGGGCTGGGTGAGGCTTGCCGGGTGTCCAGCCCTTGGCTGAAAGGCGCGGCCAGCGTGCAAATGAGTAGCGGTGTTTAAAGCCTGTGAAGGACTGAGCTGCTCTCTTGTGTGGTGCACACACACCTGGGGGCTCCAGCATGGGAGAGGCCCAGCCTGAGGTGGGGGGAGGTTGAGAGGAAAGCGGCCGCTGCAGGGACTCGGCTCTGCGTGGGGCAGCCTGGCTGACTTAACCGGCCAGCAGCTTCCCCGGGGGCTCTGCCTCAGCAACCCCCAGAGGCTCAGCCAGACTGGCCGTGGGGGCGGGCACTGCCCAGACCCCCCAGCCCAATCCCTGCCCCACAGCACTCGCAGCCAGCGCTGTCACGCCCCAGAGCCAGGACGCAGCCAAGCTTTCCCCCCCACCCCCTTTATTTCAAGGCGCTCCGAGTGTGCCGCTCCTGACCCATCCGCCGCTCGTAAGGAAAGCCTGAGACCGACTCCCGCAGACACGTGCCTGCGGTTGCTACCTTGATGGAAACAGTTACATGCATCTGGCCCGTCGAACCTGCACATGTGGGCAGAGGGCAGGTCGGAAAGGCAAGGCTGGGCCTGTAGTTAACACAGCGACAAGCGGGCTCTGAGCGGCCGACCGTGATGAGACCGGGCACCGGGCAGCCATTGGGGTGCCGCTAGAGCTTGTGATGGCTGGGGGAGAGCTCCGGGCAGAGCCTGTCTCCATCACGTGAGCCGGGACGATGCCGATTGTACAGAGATCTCGGCACCCATGCTCACAGGCCTGGGGGTGCAGCACCCTGCAGATCACGAGGGCGTCGGGTGGGCCGGACTGGTAACGAGTGCCAGTCAGGCAGCTCTCCCCTGGTCAGCTTCCCCGGCATGCTCTTCCCAGGCCCAGAGCGAAGTCTGCGTCCTGCCGGTCGGGGTGGGGTAGGAGACTCCATAGTGCAGACAGCCAGGCTCCAGGGCGGGCGCCGGTGTCCAGGTCCATCCACGCAGGACCAGGCTGCACCGCTGCCCACAGCTGGTGCAGACCCAGCGGCTGCCAATGGAGCTGGACGGCCGCTTCTCTGCTGGGTTCGTGTGGAGCAGGGGGGAGCGCGGGATACGTGGCAGGTCTCCATCCGACACCCCCTGGTGTTGAGTGGGGTGATCCAGCACAGGCCCCTTGGGGGCCTCCATGGCCGAGTCCCTCCGGCCACCCCATGCGAAGGGGAAGATGCTGCACCACGACCGGCTCAGTGCCGGGATCCCGGGCGTGAGCTGGGGTGGGTGGGAATTACCTCTCCACTCCTGTCTTGGCTACTTGGGGAGCCCCCAGGAGCCAGGCAGCCATGTCCGGCCACCTGTCTGGTTTTTTGTTTCTACTGGTGGCACGTGTCCGCCCAGCACCTTGATATTGGTGCACACAACAAAATTAATTCCGCACATGGACGGGGAAAAAGAGAAAACATTGCCCCGGTGATGGGGCGTCTGCCCCGCCCCGAAAGGGGTTAAAGCAACCCTGCTACAGGCAGCCAATTAGAGAGGACCCTAGGGAGGCTGTGCAGGAGACAGCCTATTGGAGAGGGGCTGTGAGGAACAGCCAATCAGGGCTGGGCAGGCCCGTATAAGAGGAGCACAGGGCAGCTGCAGGCCAGTGACTACCTGGAGCTCAGGGAGGGAGGAGGACTGGCTGCCTTGCAGGCAGATGGCAGCTAGCCCCTTGGACAGAGCAGTGCTGGGGAGGATCAGGAGAGCGAGAGTGAGCTCCCAGATGACTGCTGGCATGCTGAGGTCCTGAGACAAGGGTGGAGAAGGTGCTGGGGCTGCCACCTCCCTTTGCTGCGTGCTGAGGAGTCACAGCGGCCACAGGACTGGGCAGAAGGTGCCCCAGAGACGGATCCCGGGCACAGGGAGCGGGAAGTCCCCAGCCCAGGTGGGGCCAACTCCGTTTCAGGTTGGATCTGAAAATGACTCAACCCACTCAGGGTTGGGGGGCTCGGCCTAGGCTTGAAAATGAGGCTTGAGCAGCCTTCTCCTTAGCTTCCCCGTGCCTCACTTTCCTCCTCAGTCAAAGGGAGCCAATACCACAGCAGGGACAGCTCACAGGGAGCTAATACCACAGGAGGGACAGCTCACGCGAGTCAGAAGGAGCCTATCTGGAAGCCCGACCCGCTGCTGGGGATGGACCATGCCCTTCTCGTGAGCGCACGCAGGGACCGAGTCTGCGCCAGTGAACATCAAAGGGCACTCATTTCCTAGGCACAGCGGGCATGCTTCGCCTGCGAGCTCCTTGGGGCAGGGACTATCTATTAGCCTGCGAGCGCTCTGGGACAGGAACTGTCTTGTTCTGGGGTTGTAGCGTGACAGGCTCCCGGGCCCTGACTGTGAGCCCCTGGAAGCTCCCCCAGCACAGATCACTCAGTAACAATAGCCGCAGCTACAGCGTTTGCAAAGCCCCTGGAAGACAGAAGGCCCCATACAGTGCCTGGTAGGGTTGTAAAGGGCCCCGACATCTTGCTTAATGCTGTGCTGTATTTACAGTGAACATTCAGAAGCAGCTGGCAAATATTATGCTCCAGAGCGGAGCCAGGCATCATCTCGAGCTTCCTCTCTATTATCGCCTCACTCTGTCTTTCACTTACCCCCAGGGCTGAGAGCTGTGGGGGGATGGGTTACGGCCAGGTGATTAGCAGGCTCAGAATGCCCTGGCACAGCTGGGTCCTGCGTGCCAGCAGCTGCATCTGGGGAGGAGCGATGACGCTGGACAGTGCACTGCTACGGTGGGAATCGGGGTGTCCTAGTTCTTTTTAGATTTTAATAGAAACTCGAGGCCTTGTTGAGGTAGCGAAACAGAGCGCGGGCGGCTCTGTGGGACTGTCACAAAGCAGCATCCTCGCGGTTACCACGTCCTCCACGAGTCACTCCCAGTGACGGAGCTGCGAGCCCCTCCCCTTGGTCACAGTGAAATCGACGGCACGTTGTCAATGGCCCCGGCTGGGTCTGCTTTATACAGCATGAAGTGGCCCTGCACCTGGGCGGCGCTGATCTGCTCGGAGACGCGCAGGGCCTGCTCGGCAAACTTCTCGCCAGCAGCCGCGGGCTGGTCTGGGTAGAAGCGCTGGAACATGCGGGAAATCTGCCAGCGGGAGCAGGGTCCCACGTACTGCTTCAGATCCACCCGGCCGGGGCGTACCAGGGCTGGGTCCAGCCTGCGGAGGCAGAGACAGGTAGAGGTGCAGTCAGCCGGCAGCCTGAAGCTCGGCTCCCAGGGCCGGCGCAGTCAGAGGAGTCAGCTCTCCTGGACGTGAGGGACCAATCACCGCTCTCTGACCTGCCCTTCGATGGTATCCCGAGGGAGGGGCAGGGGGAGACACGTGGGCCCCCTTATCCACAAGAGCAATGGGGATGCGCCGTGAACCACGGCCATGTCGTTGTGTTTCCACCAATGGCAACATCCCCCTTAAATACCACAGGCTGGGAGAGAGTCCAGCCCAGACCTCATGCCCCATGCACTGTTGTGACATACAAGGTACGGGCAAGATCTGCGGGGGGCTTCTAGCTTGGTGGGGTCTCTGTAAAGCAACTGAGAGAAGCCTGGGGAAGAACCAGACAAGAGAGATCAGCAAATCCTCAGCATCTCCCGGGGCACCCAATCTCCTGGGCAGGTTGTCCACTCGGCCACGCCCACCCACGCACCTCTGACAGGCGTGCTGGCTTTCTGCTGTGGGAGCTCTGCAGTGGAAACACCAAGGAGGGGGAGGAAGGGTCTCCGGGGGGCGTCGGCAAAAGGGACGGGAGGAGACGGGGCGAGGGGAGACGCAGGCGGAAGATCACCGAGACTGTGGAGTGGCCGCGCTAGGAAAAGGGGTACGTGGGGAGGGGAGCCCGGGTGTTTGGCTAATCAAACTAGACAAGACCAACCCCTGAAACCCACACTGCAGGAAACGGTCCTGCCCCGAGCAGTGAGGAACTGAGGTGGGAGCCGGTTGGGCCAATCTCATCGTTCCCTAGCGCCCAAGCAAGGGGGGTTCCTGCCCTGGGGCCCCCTCCCCCACAGGCGAGGGCTCTGACCTGTCGACGTGGTTGGTGGTCATGAAGACGATCCTGGCCTCCGTGGAGGCGACGCCATCCAGCGCGTTGAGGAGGCCGCTGAAGGTCAGCCGTCCCATGCCCTGGTAGGCAGTTGGGTCTGGAGGAAAAGGGAGCACCGATGTCTCAGATCCAGGGTAGGTCTGGGGCACCCAAACGCAGCCCAACCAACAGCAGCATTGGCAGCTTCCCAGCCGCCAGGGAGTCACCCCATCTGCCATCAATCAACACAGCCAAGATGGCTGGTCCCAGGCCAAGTAACCTGGCCACTCTCTGCCTCACTATAAACCCACACAGTTCAGCTACTGGCATGTTTCCAGGGACACTCCCTGCCCGCAGCGCAGCCAACGGTGGACTGCCCACCCCACGCCACGCACAGGGCAGGGGAGCCAGCGAGGGGACCCAGGGGGCTGAAGAGCAAAGGGGAATATACAGCCAGGCAGGGTGTGCTGCCTCCTCCCTGGGGATCAGGGACTCCCCCAGCCCAGCAGGTGAGACAAAAGCCACCTCAGAACAGCTCCTCCAGCCCCTGTTCGCTGCGGAGCCGGACCGGGATCTGGAGGGGAGAGGGGAGACATCTCCACATGGCTCCCAGGTGCTGAAGACCAGGGCGAGGCCTGCCCCGATTTCCCCGGGGGTGGGACTCACTCTCCGCAGCGAGGTCCCGGCTGACGAAGGCCGCGTCCACGTCCTCCAGGAGGATGATGCTCTGCTGTGGTGCCACACTGAGGAGGTGATTGAGGCGGTCATCGGAGAGGCTGCGGTCGCTCAGGCTCAGCAGGCAGATGCCGTACTCCAGCTCCCCGGCCAGGGCCGTGCTGCGGGGGGACACGTGGCAGGCATAAAGCAGCCGCTCAGGCAGCTCCAAGCCGCGAGGGACCCCCCCGGGGGAAAACGCTCCCTCCCCGTTCCCGTAGGGCAGGGGCACCTATATCAGTCCCCGCCAGAGGGCAAAGATGGGCCAGGCGGTTGGGTGCTGGCCTGGGATTCGAGACCCAGGTTCCATTCCCAGCTGTGACACGGATCTCCCGTGTGACCTCCGGCAAGTCACCGTCTCTCTGCACCCACATGCAAGCCCTGCCCTGCCTCCCGGGGGGTTGGGAGGATAAATGCAGTAAGGACTGCGAGGTACTCGGTGAGGGGGTCCCCTAAGTACCCCCGGCAGAACCAGCTGGCGCCTGACTCCCCCGCCTGACCCCTTGGGCCATCACACATCCACGGGCAAAGCGAGCACAAGGCGGTGGGGGGGAGAGTGCTGGCCCTCGGCTCTGGGAGTCGGTTGCCCGCCCTGCACAGGTGTAAAGGACGACACGAGGTGCCAGCCGGGTGTCCCCAGACCGATGTGTTAGGCCGAAGGCGGGATCCCGAGCCACAAGCTGGTCAAGGGGCCCTGATTTAGCGTTACCCCCAAAGCACCGTTCATCGTATGGGAGGGGCCTGTTTGACCCGTGTATTAGCACGTGGGGGCCTGGGAGGGTTTCGGCGAGTGGAAATAAAGCAATTCGTATTTCAGGGGGTGGGTGAGGGGCAAGGGGGGGCCCCCAACAATATTCCTGCTCCAGGCTTCCAGCACCTCTGGATGTGGTCCTTTGGCTTCCTTCTCTGCAGCACCTTTCTGCCTTGCTAACCAAACCCTCCTCCGCAGTGACGAGCCAGTCTCCTTAGTCCTACAGAAGCACACGCCGGCCCTCCCTCCCTCCCTCCCTCTGGCCGAAGGGGACCGAGAACGCCAGGAGACAGGGGAAAGCGGGCACTACCCACTGCACAATACTCACATGAAGCTGCTTTTCCCGCAGCCCGGGGGCCCGTAAAGCAAATAGCCCCTCCTGTACGGGATTCCTAGGAAGAGAGGGACCCATCAGAACCCAGCAGCGCGCTCCACACCCACCCTAAAGGACAGACCCTAACTAATCACACCTGCAGCCCACGCCCCGCAGCCCCAGCGTCACCGAAAGCTGCACCGGGCTCCCTGAGCCGGGCTCTTGCTGGCGTTGCTCTAACGTGCCGTTCGTGGCCAGGCTGCTTGCCTGCTGCAGCGCTCCCTGGCTCTGGTTCGGGGGCTGGAGCTGAGTCAAGCTGGATCGGCGGCGGGGAAGCCACAGGGTGGAGGGGTAACCTGCTTGCTTCCTCCAGTGCCAGGGAGAGAGAGAAGAGGCAGACACACCCAGGCACAGAACACAGCCTTCCATGCTGCAAGAGCCCCCCAGGGCGCTGAGGTCCCACAGCAGGGCTGCCTAACGCACCAAGGCAACACTCCAGTTTCCACCCACGGCGGGGAATCGGGCCCGCTGAGCGCAGGAAGGAGGCGCCGCCGAGCCGGTGCAGAAACTCCCCTTTCAGGCGGTGGACGCCGCAGCAGGATGCCGGTGCCCCACAGGCAGCTGCAAGGATTGCACGTGACGCCTTTCTCGTGCACAGAAACCCAGGGTTCAGGGGTGGAATATGGGGGCGGAGCGGGTGAGTCAGGACTAAGGCGTACCTGCGGGGCTAGGCTGGCTTGGACTAGCTAAGGGGCTGCAGGTTTGGATCCAGGGGCACTGGGAGAGGTGTGGCAGGCTGGCAAGGAGGCAGGGGTAGCTGCCCAGCACCTGCCCACATCATCCTGGCTCTAGGTAGCGTTATTTGCCCCTTCCTTTGATCCCAGAGGAAGGGCAGAGACATCAGCCCGGGAGGGAGCCTTGCCTCTCTCAGTGTACCACTTGGGGTTATTGATGAACTCCTTTACGTCCTGCACGATCTTCTCCGAGATCCCCTTCTCCAGCACCACGGAGGCGAGCGGCCGACGGCGGCGCGGGAACCCGAACGGCCGCCATTCGGCACCCATGGCCGTGTACATGACGGTCTTCCCCTCCTGCTGCCTCAGAGCCAATTCCCTGGCTAGGGAGAGACAGAGAGAGGAGCTGGCAGTGAAAGGGAATCTCCCAGAAGGCACCAGGCAACGGCCTGGCTTTTATATCGGCCAGGTTTCAAATCTGCCGCGGCAGCCGTACCTTCCTGGAGGATGTTGAAGAAGATCTCCCGGTTGGTGCCCAGGGCTGTGAACGTCACCGACTCCCAAGGGGTCCCCGTGTGCAGGTCAATCATTTGCTTCTCTCGGTTCCGCTCGATGCGGATCCACTTCCGCCGATACCTGGGAGCAGGAGGAGAGAGAGAGAGGCTGAGCCGGGGGGATGACGCGAGATGAGGCTTAGGAGCATCTTCACTCAAGCACCACCGCGGCACAGCTGCGCCGACACAGCGTTTTAAGTGTCCACCCGCGCTAGCTCTTTTACAATCCCATCCTGCAGCGTGAGTTCCACAGGTCGGTTCTACACCTCGTACAGAAACGGATCCGTTTCCGACGTGCGGCGTTTGAACTTCATTTCGCACGGGTGAGCAAGAGCATTCGAGGGGCATTCTCGACACCAGTCTCTGGGCCGAACGAAGCCAGTGACAGAGGTACTAGAGACGAGCTCAGCATGCTATTTTACGGCAGCCGCATCTCCTCGTACTCGTCTCCTTTCCAGACTAAGCCGTCATGTGCGCTGATTCAAAGTCCACTGAAATCACTGGGATGCTTTCAGTGACTTCAACGGGCTTTGGCTCAGGCCCCTAGGCTCTTCAAGAATTTATCTTCGCATGGAGCCCTCGGTTCTGGTCAATTCCCGGCCCATTCCTCCCCCGCTCTGCCCCCCTTACCAGATGAAGTGGTTCCCAGGGCTGGGGATAAAGTCGAACTTGGTGCTGACGCGCCCGCTCTCGTGTTGCAGGTACGAGGTCTCCACGCTCAGGTGCTGAGTGTGCTTGGCATAGTGCGAGATCCAACTCAGCAGCCACTGGTAGCTCTTGTCCTTGCTGGGCACCTCCAAGGTGATCATGTAGTGTCGGCGGAAAGCGACCGCCCCAAACTGGGCCCCCTTCCGGGCCAAAGCCAGAGCCGTGCCCACCCCTACTAGGCCAAACCCGGCCCCGAAGTAGGGATTGTCCTTGAGCGCTGAGATAAAGTCGGAAAAGGGCATGGTGGGGCCGGGGGAGTCAGGCGGCTGCTTTCAATGGCATCCTCTCTGCCAGCCAGAAACAAACCTGCTGATAAAACAAACACGGAAAAGACTGAGCCGTGGGGTGCCAATACTAAAGCTCAGCACAAGGGGGCGACAGATATAGGGCCGAAGTGTCAATCATACAACCCACAGGCTGGATCAGGCCCAGATTACGTCTTTACGAGGCCTCATCCATGTGGCACGTTCAGATTCGTCACCATCTGAGCTTTCTTTAAAATGCACAGCTAGTTTGTAGCCCTTACAGGTGCAGAGAAAACCCTTCCAAACCCGACCCACGGGTAACGGGTACAGCAACATCCGCCTGTAGCCACAGACCCTCGACATCAGGGAGATGTTACAGTCCTGAATGGACGCCTCAGCCCATCCAGCACAATTACACCGAGAATTCACCCCTCTTCCCCTGGTGACTCTCACACCTGACAGAGAGGATCCCGGCTTGCTTTGGGCACAACTCTCAAACTGAAGCAGCACTGGTGACCACATGGGAGCCCAAAGACCACTGTTATCAGGCCGGCTGCCTCCTGAGTGCCCCCTTGGGGCCTGAGGTCACGCTGCAGCAGCCTCGCCTCAGTTTCCCCATTTGTTAGGACTTTCTCCGGTACATTACCAAAGCAAACTTCCTGCAAGTTCAGCAACACCCCTCCCAGGGCTGGATTTCTTAATGTAACAAAACAATTAAAATGAGTTCTCAGACCCCGATCAAGTCCACGTTCCTAGTCCTGCTGGGGTCCACCCCGCTCAGAGCCTTTTCTCTGAAAACTCGGGGTTCCCTGGTGGACAGTACTCACCCTCAGCATTCTCCAGTCCCTCTTTCCCAGAGCATTCCCCTCCCCAGCTTCCTGCTGCCCTTTACAGGGGAATCAGCTGCTCCCTGCTCGGGTACACTTGCTTAGCAACTATTGTTGGGCCCTTAAAAAAGACCACCACACTTGACATGCAGACCCAGAGCAGATGGCAGCCTTTAACATGGAGCAGCGGCCAGGCTTGGACTCCAGGCTGGGGCCTCGCATATCCAGGGACCTGTAAGTTTTTGCGCTGCAGAAAGAGAAGCAGCCCCTAGAGTGCTACAATCATCTAGGGGATGCAGCCTCGGGGGCAAGGAGTTCTTGGGGAAGGGTGGAGAGTGGTGGAACACCACGATAGGCCACCAGGAGGAGTCTGGGGGCACAAGAGTGTAAAACCAATCTCGGCTGTCTCAGGTGAAAAGTCAAACCTGGGGCTTTATCACTGAAGCTGTTGGAAAAGCCTGTTGCAATTACCGAGGATTTATTGCTGCAACTAGTCACCATGCATCTCCAGTTGCATCCCAAAGGCATGTCCCGTGCAGCTGGGGGCCTGGACACGACGGAGACAGAAGCAGCCTCCCCAGTGGAAGCTCCAAAGCCACAGAGCCGTCCTGTATCAAGCTGTGGAAATGGTTCCCTTGTAAGGCAGCGTGGGCTAGTGGACAGAGGACTGGAGGGGGTTCTATTCTTGGCTTAATTTTGGGCAAGTCCCTTCCCTTCCATCTCCCCATCAGTAAAACATGGGTAATGATCCTGGCCTTGTCTGCAAGGCGCTTTGAAATCCACCGATGCAACTGCTCTATAAAAGCTAGGGATCGTTATTAACAGGGGCATCGATGAGGATGCAGAATTTGTGTGGCAGTTGGGTTTGCCCCTAAAGTCCTGTCCCAACCTCTACCTCCATGATGTTCTCTTGCTCTGCTATTGATGGAGCCCGTCGAGTACTCTGCCTTACACGTTGTATAAAAAGTGCTGTATAAATGAGTTGATTTTAGCGCGGGGACCTGCTCTCTCCTTGGGCTGCACCTTCCCACCAATGACGACAACCAGCACTTTTCAAACTGATGCTCTTTACATGCATCAGTGACTTAAGCCTCACGCGGCCCTGGGATGGGGGGGGGCAGCATGATCGCCCCCTTTGCGGAGCTGGGGAAGCTGCGGCTCAGAGGGGAGCAGGAGGCTGTGGCAGAGTCGTGGGTCTCAACCCCCCTCCCCCTGCTCAACAGGCGGACTCCCTACGCAGCCCAGCCGGGGAGAGACCCCGGGAGTCCCGACTCCAGCCCGTAACCAGCAAACACACTGCTTGGTCTCAGCTGGTAGGGAGATGGTAGGCTTGGTGTGCCAGCGGCAACAGGCAGCGTTACAAGGGCCACGCTGAGGGAGCCTGACCCTGATCCCTGCACACCTCCCCTTTCATGGGGTCTGCCCCCCCCCCACTGTAATAGGATCTGATTCTCCTGACCGCCCCCGCACACTGTAAGGCAGCCTGAATCCCCCCAGCCCAGTTCTCCCAGCCCATAGGGTCTGACCCCCACTCACCCTATAATGGGTGTGACTTCATAGGGCCGGTCCCCAGCAGCCCCCCTCCCCTTGCCCCCCATGGGGCCGGCCCCCAGCAGTCCCCCTCCCCTCCCCATGGGGCCAGCCCCCCGCAGTCCCGCACCCCCTAGCAGCCCCCATTCCCTCCCCCCCAGTTTCCCCTCCCCCTAGCAGCCCCCATTCCCTCCCCCCCCCACCATGGGGCTGACCCCCCACAGCTCCCCCTCCCCCTAGCAGCCCCCATTCCCTCCCCCAGCCATGGGGCTGACCCCCCACAGCTCCCCCTCCCCCTAGCAGCCCCCATTCCCTCCCCCCCCGCCATGGGGCTGACCCCCCACAGCTCCCCCTCCCCCTAGCAGCCCCCATTCCCTCCCCCAGCCATGGGGCTGACCCCCCCACAGCTCCCCCTCCCCCTAGCAGCCCCCATTCCCTCCCCCCAGCCATGGGGTTGACCCCCCCACAGCTCCCCCTCCCCCTAGCAGCCCCCATTCCCTCCCCCCAGCCATGGGGCTGACCCCCCACAGCTCCCCCTCCCCCTAGCAGCCCCCATTCCCTCCCCCCAGCCATGGGGCTGACCCCCCCACAGCTCCCCCTCCCCACAGCAGCCCCCATTCCCTCCCCCCAACCATGGGGCTGACCCCCCACAGCTCCCCCTCCCCCTAGCAGCCCCCATTCCCTCCCCCCAGCCATGGGGCTGACCCCCCCACAGCTCCCCCTCCCCCTAGCAGCCCCCATTCCCTCCCCCCAGCCATGGGGCTGACCCCCCCACAGCTCCCCCTCCCCCTAGCAGCCCCCATTCCCTCCCCCCAGCCATGGGGCTGACCCCCCCACAGCTCCCCCTCCCCCTAGCAGCCCCCATTCCCTCCCCCCAGCCATGAGGCTGACCCCCCCACAGCTCCCCCTCCCCCTAGCAGCCCCCATTCCCTCCCCCCAGCCATGGGGCTGACCCCCCCACAGCTCCCCCTCCCCCTAGCAGCCCCCATTCCCTCCCCCCAGCCATGGGGCTGACCCCCCCACAGCTCCCCCTCCCCACAGCAGCCCCCATTCCCTCCCCCCAGCCATGGGGCTGACCCCCCACAGCTCCCCCTCCCCCTAGCAGCCCCCATTCCCTCCCCCCCCACCATGGGGCTGACCCCCCACAGCTCCCCCTCCCCCTAGCAGCCCCCATTCCCTCCCCCAGCCATGGGGCTGACCCCCCACAGCTCCCCCTCCCCCTAGCAGCCCCCATTCCCTCCCCCCCCGCCATGGGGCTGACCCCCCACAGCTCCCCCTCCCCCTAGCAGCCCCCATTCCCTCCCCCCCCCCACCATGGGGCTGACCCCCCACAGCTCCCCCTCCCCCTAGCAGCCCCCATTCCCTCCCCCAGCCATGGGGCTGACCCCCCACAGCTCCCCCTCCCCCTAGCAGCCCCCATTCCCTCCCCCCAGCCATGGGGCTGACCCCCCCACAGCTCCCCCTCCCCCTAGCAGCCCCCATTCCCTCCCCCCAGCCATGGGGCTGACCCCCCACAGCTCCCCCTCCCCCTAGCAGCCCCCATTCCCTCCCCCCAGCCATGGGGCTGACCCCCCCACAGCTCCCCCCTCCCCCCCCGCCATGGGGCTGACCCCCCATAACTCCCCCTCCCTCCTAGCTGCCCCCATTCCCTCCCCCCAGCCATGGGGCTGACCCCCCCACAGCTCCCCCTCCCCCTAGCAGCCCCCATTCCCTCCCCCCAGCCATGGGGCTGACCCCCCCACAGCTCCCCCTCCCCCTAGCAGCCCCCATTCCCTCCCCCCAGCCATGGGGCTGACCCCCCCACAGCTCCCCCTCCCCCTAGCAGCCCCCATTCCCTCCCCCCAGCCATGGGGCTGACCCCCCACAGCTCCCCCTCCCCCTAGCAGCCCCCATTCCCTCCCCCCCCCACCATGGGGCTGACCCCCCACAGCTCCCCCTCCCCCTAGCAGCCCCCATTCCCTCCCCCAGCCATGGGGCTGACCCCCCCACAGCTCCCCCTCCCCCTAGCAGCCCCCATTCCCTCCCCCCCCGCCATGGGGCTGACCCCCCACAGCTCCCCCTCCCCCTAGCAGCCCCCATTCCCTCCCCCCAGCCATGGGGCTGACCCCCCCACAGCTCCCCCCTCCCCCCCCGCCATGGGGCTGACCCCCCATAACTCCCCCTCCCTCCTAGCTGCCCCCATTCCCTCCCCCCAGCCATGGGGCTGACCCCCCCACAGCTCCCCCTCCCCCTAGCAGCCCCCATTCCCTCCCCCCAGCCATGGGGCTGACCCCCCCACAGCTCCCCCTCCCCCTAGCAGCCCCCATTCCCTCCCCCCAGCCATGGGGCTGACCCCCCCACAGCTCCCCCTCCCCACAGCAGCCCCCATTCCCTCCCCCCAGCCATGGGGCTGACCCCCCACAGCTCCCCCTCCCCCCCAGCCATGGGGCTGACCCCCCCACAGCTCCCCCTCCCCCTAGCAGCCCCCATTCCCTCCCCCCCCACCATGGGGCTGACCCCCCACAGCTCCCCCTCCCCCTAGCAGCCCCCATTCCCTCCCCCCAGCCATGGGGCTGACCCCCCCACAGCTCCCCCTCCCCCTAGCAGCCCCCATTCCCTCCCCCCAGCCATGGGGCTGACCCCCCCACAGCTCCCCCTCCCCCTAGCAGCCCCCATTCCCTCCCCCCAGCCATGGGGCTGACCCCCCACAGCTCCCCCTCCCCCTAGCAGCCCCCATTCCCTCCCCCCCCCACCATGGGGCTGACCCCCCACAGCTCCCCCTCCCCCTAGCAGCCCCCATTCCCTCCCCCAGCCATGGGGCTGACCCCCCCACAGCTCCCCCTCCCCCTAGCAGCCCCCATTCCCTCCCCCCCCGCCATGGGGCTGACCCCCCACAGCTCCCCCTCCCCCTAGCAGCCCCCATTCCCTCCCCCCAGCCATGGGGCTGACCCCCCCACAGCTCCCCCCTCCCCCCCCGCCATGGGGCTGACCCCCCATAACTCCCCCTCCCTCCTAGCTGCCCCCATTCCCTCCCCCCAGCCATGGGGCTGACCCCCCCACAGCTCCCCCTCCCCCTAGCAGCCCCCATTCCCTCCCCCCAGCCATGGGGCTGACCCCCCCACAGCTCCCCCTCCCCCTAGCAGCCCCCATTCCCTCCCCCCAGCCATGGGGCTGACCCCCCCACAGCTCCCCCTCCCCCTAGCAGCCCCCATTCCCTCCCCCCCCACCATGGGGCTGACCCCCCACAGCTCCCCCTCCCCGCCCCCATTCCCTCCCCCCCCGCCATGGGGCTGACCCCCCATAACTCCCCCTCCCTCCTAGCTGCCCCCATTCCCTCCCCTCGGGGCCGGCCCCCCAGCAGCCCCCAGACAGGACCGTGAGCAGCTCCCGTCCCTTCTCCCCCGCCCTTACCGCCACGCAGCGCCGCTCTGTCCCTCCAGCCTCCCTGACTCTACGGTTCCGGTCCGCCGAGGGACCCCGCTCTCCCTCCCTCGTCTCTATGGTTCCGGCTCCGGCACCATAGAGCGCGGGGCCGCGGGAGAGAACGGCCGGATGGGGCTGCGGCACAAAGGGGCCGCTCCCGGCCGGAGGCACCATAGAGATGGGCCGCTCCGGGGGCAGCGCGAGCCGAGCCCCTCAGGTGAGGGGGGGGGGGCTGGGGCGCTGCAGCCCCGCGAGCGGGGAGGGGCCTGGCCCGGCCTGCGCAGCCGGGGGGGCAGAGAGGGGGCGGGGGGTTCCCCAGTGAGGAGGGGATCGGGGGATGGGACGTTCTCGGGAAGGGGGGGGTTCCCCACAGAAGGGGGGATGGGAGGGTTCCTGGGGGGGGTCCCAGGAGAGGGAGGAGGAGGGGGGGGTTCCCCACAGAAGGGGGGATGGGAGGGTTCCTGGGGGGGGTCCCAGGAGAGGGAGGAGGAGGGGGAGGGATTCCCGAGGAGGGGGGATGGGAGGGTTCCTGGGGGGGGGGGTCCCAGGAGAGGGAGGAGGAGGGGGAGGGATTCCCGAGGAGGGGGGATGGGAGGGTTCCTGGGGGGGGTCCCAGGAGAGGGAGGAGGAGGGGGAGGGATTCCCGAGGAGGGGGGATGGGAGGGTTCCTGGGGGGGGTCCCAGGAGAGGGAGGAGGAGGGGGAGGGATTCCCGAGGAGGGGGGATGGGAGGGTTCCTGGGGGGGGGTCCCAGGAGAGGGAGGAGGAGGGGGAGGGATTCCCGAGGAGGGGGGATGGGAGGGTTCCTGGGGGGGGGTCCCAGGAGAGGGAGGAGGAGGGGGAGGGATTCCCGAGGAGGGGGGATGGGAGGGTTCCTGGGGGGGGGGGTCCCAGGAGAGGGAGGAGGAGGGGGAGGGATTCCCGAGGAGGGGGGATGGGAGGGTTCCTGGGGGGGGGGGGTCCCAGGAGAGGGAGGAGGAGGGGGAGGGATTCCCGAGGAGGGGCGATGGGAGGGTTCCTGGGGGGGGGGGTCCCAGGAGAGGGAGGAGGAGGGGGAGGGATTCCCGAGGAGGGGGGATGGGAGGGTTCCTGGGGGGGGGGGGTCCCAGGAGAGGGAGGAGGAGGGGGAGGGATTCCCGAGGAGGGGGGATGGGAGGGTTCCTGGGGGGGGGGGTCCCAGGAGAGGGAGGAGGAGGGGGAGGGATTCCCGAGGAGGGGGGATGGGAGGGTTCCTGGGGGGGGGGGGTCCCAGGAGAGGGAGGAGGAGGGGGAGGGATTCCCGAGGAGGGGGGATGGGAGGGTTCCTGGGGGGGGGTCCCAGGAGAGGGAGGAGGAGGGGGAGGGATTCCCGAGGAGGGGGGATGGGAGGGTTCCTGGGGGGGGGGGTCCCAGGAGAGGGAGGAGGAGGGGGAGGGATTCCCGAGGAGGGGGGATGGGAGGGTTCCTGGGGGGGGTCCCAGGAGAGGGAGGAGGAGGGGGAGGGATTCCCGAGGAGGGGGGATGGGAGGGTTCCTGGGGGGGGGGGTCCCAGGAGAGGGAGGAGGAGGGGGAGGGATTCCCGAGGAGGGGGGATGGGAGGGTTCCTGGGGGGGGGGGTCCCAGGAGAGGGAGGAGGAGGGGGAGGGATTCCCGAGGAGGGGGGATGGGAGGGTTCCTGGGGGGGGGTCCCAGGAGAGGGAGGAGGAGGGGGAGGGATTCCCGAGGAGGGGGGATGGGAGGGTTCCTGGGGGGGGGGGGTCCCAGGAGAGGGAGGAGGAGGGGGAGGGATTCCCGAGGAGGGGGGATGGGAGGGTTCCTGGGGGGGGGTCCCAGGAGAGGGAGGAGGAGGGGGAGGGATTCCCGAGGAGGGGGGATGGGAGGGTTCCTGGGGGGGGGTCCCAGGAGAGGGAGGAGGAGGGGGAGGGATTCCCGAGGAGGGGGGATGGGAGGGTTCCTGGGGGGGGGGGGTCCCAGGAGAGGGAGGAGGAGGGGGAGGGATTCCCGAGGAGGGGGGATGGGAGGGTTCCTGGGGGGGGGTCCCAGGAGAGGGAGGAGGAGGGGGAGGGATGCCCAAGGAGGGGGGATGGGAGGGTTCCTGGGGGGGGGGGGTGTCCCAGGAGAGGGAGGAGGAGGGGGAGGGATTCCCAAGGAGGGGGGATGGGAGGGTTCCTGGGGGGGGTCCCAGGAGAGGGAGGAGGAGGGGGAGGGATTCCCAAGGAGGGGGGATGGGAGGGTTCCTGGGGGGGTAAAGGGGTTCCTGAGGAGGAGGAGGAGTTCATGGGGAGGAGGAGATTCCTGGGGGGAGGAGGGGTTCCCCAGAGGGGGGGGTCCAAGGAGAGGAAGGAGGGGGAGGGATTCCCTAGGAGGGGGGATGGGAGTGTTCCTGGGGCAGGGTGGAGGGATTCCCCAGAGAGGGGGATTCGAAGGAGGAGGAGGAGAGGGAGGGATTCCCTGAGAGGGGGGATGGGAGGGTTCCTGGGGGGCGTAAAGGGGTTCCTGAGGAGGAGGAGTTCATGGAGAGGAGGGGATTCCCCAGAGGGGGGAGGAGGAGATGGGGTTCCCCAAAGAGGGGGGGTCCCAGGAGAGGGAGGAGGAGGAGTGGGAGGGATTCCCCAGGGCCGGGGTCCAGAATCAGCCCAGAGAGAGGCTCAGTTGCACAGCCGCAGTCCCAAGGGGAAGGGGTTGTTCACAGTGCGGCAGGTCAGTGGGAGGGATCCCAAGAGGGAGGGTCAGGAGGAGTTTAAGCACCTTCCCCCCAGGCAGGGGCAGTGGCAGGTGGGTTTATGGGGCTCCCAGATGGGCTGGGGGATGGAGCTCTGTGAGGGGAGGGGCGAGTGTAGGAGATGGGGCCCGAGGCCCGGGTGAGTGGTGCTGTGGGGCTGGTTCCCTCAAATGTCTGTGGCAAGAGCCCAGTTGGTGTGAAATTCAAACCCAGGAAGTGTTTTAAACCGGGGAAGTGCTGTCTCCCGGCACACCCTGGAAACTGCTACTAATACCTGCCTTTCTCTGGTATCTGGCGTCTTTTTTCACCCCTGAGAACTCTTCTAAAAATCAAGCCCATTTACAGCATCTCACCGTGGGCCCCCCCAAATCACGTCTCTCGTTTGCAGATCGTTGCTTAGTGTCTCCTGAAAAGTCCACACTTTAAAAGGAGGCATCTCTGGAGTCTTGTGCCCTCGAGCCCGTTCAGTGCGGGCGGTCCGGCTGTGTCACCTTGTCTGTATCTTTTCAGAAAGAGCTTTACTCCTCCGCAGCCCGCTGCGGGTGGAGGAGTGAAAGGAAATGAGCGCAGAAGTGGTGGCTGCAAAGCCCGCCGGAGGAGAGATGGATGCCCTGTGCCCAGGGCTGCTGTTGCCCACCTCGGGAGAGGCAGGAACCGGAGGAAGCCAGGGAACCTCCAGTGAGTGCGTGGCAGGGACGTCCCCGCTGACTGTGGGACAGAGCTTGTTGCTGACGGATGCGTCCATGGCTGGGGACGGAGCTCATGCAGAAGCCGCTGAGGTGGAAATATTTGTAGAGGCTGTGACAGGCGACGTGTCTCTGAGCAGTCCAGGCAATGCCACAGGTATGGCCCACGTTGAGCCTCCCGGGGGGGCATCCCCCTGCCATGCCACCCGCCCACGTGTCAGGGAGGCCGAGGCGAGTTCTTTAGTCCCCTCTCTCTGGAAGAGCAGACAGGATACTCCAGCCAGTCTTGCAGGGCAGGTTGGGTGGATGTGCTTCCCTGTGACCGTGACCACCACCACTCGCTGTGAGTGCCAGCCAGGCTGAGCAATGTGCAGTGACCAGACAGGCCCTCTCCAGCCCTGCTCAGCACCTTGGGTGGCCTGTCCTCCAAGCACCGCCTGTTAGAGGCCCTGGCACGTTGTGAGCTTAATCGATGGTGTTTTCTCTCCTAATATTCGTTGTGAATCCATTCAGCCGGCTGGACCTGAACAGGCGCAGCCTGGGGCACAAGCAAGGCGAGCTTCCTCCCCTGCGCTGGAGGGGTGAAGGGGGAGTTCAGTCTCCAGAACCCAGGCTTATCTGCTGAACTTCCAACAAACAATCCGCTTGGTACTGATCTCTAGCCTTTCTCCCCTCGGGTCTCTCTAGCACCCCTCGCTGTAGTGGTGGCATCCTAGTTTCACCAGGAGCTAGGCTGAAGCCCCCCCTTCATGTCTCCCATAACATGCCTGGAAGATGGGGACAAAACTTGCTGCCCTTGACCCGAGCTGCATTTGAACTGGTGACCTCCAGATCTCGATTGCAGCTGTTTGACACGTGATCTCTCTCTCTCCTCCCACAGAGGTCTTGGTCAAAGTGGTTGAGCTGTATTTCTGCCAGAGGTGCGGCCAGAGCTTCTCTGACCCCAGCCTGCCAACCCAGCACCAGTGCATCACGTTAGCAGCCTCCGAGCACCTGGAGCTTCCTGGTCTCCCCCAGCTTCCGGGGGAGCTGCCGGCCCTGCCCAGCCAATGCAGAGGAGAAGCAGCTGCCTGCCAGGAGCCGGCGCAGAGTGCGCCAGGAGCAAGCGGGCAGGATGGGGACCTTGGCTCCACGGCTGAGCGCCTGCTGTGCCCGGTTTGCAGGGAGGAGTTTGTGCTGCCCAGTGAGCTGAAGGAGCATTTTAAAACCCATCGTAGCACCCAGGGGCCCTTGGCCTGCCCTGAACAGGGCTGCCCCTTCGCCCCAGAGGACCGCAAGCAGCTGCGCGGGCACCTGCGGCGCGCCCACAAGGTGTCCCCAGTCTCCTGCGCCTACCGCGCCTGCCCGCTCTTGTTCCGGAGCTGCCAGGACATGAAGCTGCATCACAGGAGTCACTTCCCCTTCCACTGCGGCCGCTGTGACTTCGTCTGCTCCAACGCCCGGCTCTTCAGGCAGCACGCACAGAGCCATTCGCCGGAGAGTGGGGGGGGCGGGGAGCCCCCCACAGAGACGGGGCGGATGGAGGCGACCTGCAAGTGCGACTTCACTGCCGTGGACGGGCAGGTCCCCAGCAAGCACCTGCATCTGTGCTGTGGTACCTGCTGAGCCCAGGGGAACAGGGGGGAATGGGGCGGACCGAGAGCTCTCTGTCTACAGGACAGACACCGTGGTTCGCAACAGGGCAAACTCCCCACCTTGCCCCTACCCAGGTTCCTCAGCCCTAGGGCTGCCAGGGGAGCTCAGCGTACCAACAAGGGGGGCCCCTCGCTGCCAGTTGGGGTGGAGATTCCTGCCCCGTAGCACCTGGGCTGAGGCCATCTGGCTACTTCCTACAGGAGTGAATTTGCAGCGGCGTGAGCGGTCGCTGCTGAGCTAAGCTGGCCTGCTGGGTGGAGCCGTCTGGCTGCAGGGAGTGGGGTGTGTATAATGACTCCCCAGTGATCCGGGGGTAGGCGACAGATGCCCCCGGTGCTGTTGGTCACTAGAAAGTGGCTCCTCTCCCCAGGTGCAGATGGGTAGGACAGCAGTGATGCTCAGTGGTTAGGGAAGGAGAGAGGGAGAACTCCTGTGTTCTTCCCCCAAGCCCTGAGACTGACTCACTGAATCAGTGTCCTCCGCTGTAAAACGGGGGTGATGCTCCTGACCCACCACCCAGGAGCGGGAACTCGGCGTCCACAAAGCAGGTGGGGAAGTGCAGCAGAAGGGCCGAGTGTTGCGCGGTCCTTCCGTAGCCTGTTCGGGCTGGTCCAGTGGCCAGCTGCATGTGTGCGTGAGAAGCCCGGCAGCCCAGAAGGTGTGGAAAGAGGAGGGGAAGATGCCAGCGTCAAGTTTCAGCGGGGGCTGCTTGATCCTTAAGCGCTGAGCTTTGAAAGAGCTGGCCCCTCCTGAGCTCCGGTGCTCTCCCTTGGGTGCAGCTGGCCTGGGGGCGGGTTGCAGAGTTTACGCAGCCGACCTGAAGGGACGCTTAATGGTTAAAAGTGCTGTGACTGGAACTGCAGGCTGGGAGAAAAGAAATCCGGATCGTCCCTGGAAAGCAGGTGCTGCTGCTGGGCTGAGCTTCCTCCAGGGGAACAAACCCCTAAAGAACCAAAATTCCCAGCTGCTCTCTGCTAGTTCCCATCCCTTGCTCTCAGCCAAATGAGCCGTGCCTGGAGACTACAAGTTCCAGCATGCAACTCTCCATCTGATCTAAGCAGCCAGGCTGTACTGCATGCTGGCGCCTGTGGTTTGAGCCCTAGGGCCATGTTAAAAATGAGGAGGGCTGCCCACAGCTCTGTTCCATGCTAGCTAAGTGTGGTCCTTAGGCTCCTGCTGAGATCCTTGGTTTGGGTCATCGGCATCTGCACAAGTGGGGGTCGGATCATGGATTTGTCTGGCTCCAAAGAATCATAGAAGATCAGGGTTAGAAGGGACCTCAGGAGGTATCTAGTCCCACCCCCTGCTCAAAGCAGTAGCAACACCAATTAAAACATCCCAGCCAGGGCTTTGTCAAGCTGGGCCTTAAAAACCTCTAAGGATGGAGATTCCACCACCTCCCTAGGGAACCCATTCCAGTGCTTCACCACCCTCCTAGTGAAATAGTGTTTCCCAATATCCAACCTAGACCTCCCCCACTGCAACTTGAGACCATTGCTCCTTGTTCTGTCATCTGCCACCACTGAGAACAGCCGAGCTCCATCCCCTTTAGAACCCCCTTTCACGTAGCTTAACAGAAGATTAACTCTTTCCTTTTCCTTTTCAAGCTGCTGGGGAGCTAGTGGAGGAGGCAGAGAATTCCCTAGATCAGACCAGCTGGGAAGCTGCAGAGCAGGTGGCTGGCCACGGCATGTCTGGTGGCACCGGGGAAGCATCTGACGAGGGTCAGAGACTGTCGGCAGAGGAAGAAGACTCTGAGAGCACAGGTGATGAATCGCTGGAGGAGGAAGAGGAAGAGAGCGCCTATGAGGCAGAAGCCAAAGGAGATGAGAAAGTGGCGCCTAAGAAAGCCAAGGCACCTCGGGCCCAGCAGTTCAAAGGTAGCGTACCTCATTCACACGTGAGCAATGCGACTGTACCAGGAGCTGGCGGTCAAACCTTTCGCTAGCCGGCACACACCAGAGCTGGGTGACGAAGGCACAGCGGTGGGCAGCGTGGGCCCATCGGGCAGAGGACGTGAGATTGTGGGTTGTTTATCTAGGAAAGCAGAAGAGCTGGAGGAGACTTAGCTGATGTTTGGGGGATTTCCAAGGGAATGATGGGAACGGATTGGTCCGTCCTCTTATGCTGCCCCATATCGGGAACAAAGGTCACAATGGCACTAGTAACAAATAGCATACAGTGACCCGTCGCTTTATGCCACATCCAGTCAGCGTGCCTACGAGGATATGCCGGAGTGCCTGCTTTGTGAAGAGGGGCTGGATAATTTGGTTAGCAATAATACTTGGTTACGTTTCCTAAAATAGGGACAATCAATCCAAATGCATACGGTCAGGAAGGGTTCCCCTGGTGAACTGCATTGCAGTCTTTCCCAAGAGCATCACGTTGCTATGAAGTATTGGCCACTAGCTTCTGCAGTAGGCAAGATCCTGGATTTGATGGGCCGAGTGGTCTGCTCTAGGCTGACCGGCCCTGTGCCCAAAAAGAGGGGACTGTACCTTTGCGCTGCCGGGTGCACTGGGCCAGGCCAATGCAGAAATCCCAGAGGAGCCGGGGATTCCTGCTGTCCCATCCACTGAGAGGTGTGATGACCTCACAAGCAGGACCTAATGGCTCCTTCTGGCCTTAACTCTGGGAATCTAAGCACACCTGGAGATTTGGCGTGTTGGGTTTCAATCATAGAATCTCAGGGTTGGAAGGGACCTTAGGAGGTCATCTAGTCCAACCCCCTGCTCAAAGTAGGACCAATCCCCAATTTTTTTGCCCCAGATCCCTAAATGGCCCAAGGATTGAACCCTGGGTTTAGAAGGCCATTGCTCAAACCACTGAGCTATCCCTCCCCCCAAACCTTCATTTAATCCGTACCTATAGAGTGAGTGAACCCTGGTACTAGCGCCCCCTCTGGCTGTATAACAGATGGCTGCCTGATGTGCTAGCAAAGGTCCAACACCCAAACGCTTTAATGCTGGGCTGGCTGCTTCTCGATTCAGGCATGGCAGGTGCAGAGGGTTGGCCGAAGAACTAGGCTGGTCCCCTCTTTCTCCAGACGTGGCTTCTGGCGGCACGTCAGCATAGGCGGAGTTAGTGAGCGTGTGCGTGGCGGGGGGTGGAAATCGCTTGGGGGGGCTGACATCCACGCAGCCAGGAATGCAGGTGTCTGCAGGCCACGGCTGGCTCCGAGCGCGGGGTTTGCTGTTTAGTGCCTGATTGAGGCCTGACTGAGGCCAGCTTCCTCACCAGGAATGATCAGCCACACCAAACGAGTCTTTGGTTCTGGGCTCCATTTATTGCCCAGATGACCACAGGCTCGGGGAAGGAAGGCAACCCTTCCAGCCAGGGCTTTGTACCCGGCCATGACTCCTGGGCTTCCCACCTGGAGTCTCCCGTCCTCAGGGACCTCTGCAGGAGAGAGTCTCTTCCTGCAGTCCCGGCTCAGTAGGGCCACCTTCTCCCATCCCTGCTGGGTCTGACCGGGCAGCTCTCCGTGCCCTGTTGGGTGTTGGCTCCGGGCTGACCGGGGATGGTTTCCTTTGCAGGGGACGTAGCGGAGGGCTCCGAATACCTCTTCAAAACCCACATGTGCCCGGAGTGCAAACGGTGCTTCAAGAAGCGGACGCACCTGGTGGAGCACCTCCACCTGCACTTCCCAGACCCCAGCCTGCAGTGCCCCAACTGCCAGAAATACTTCACCAGCAAGAGCAAGCTGAAGATCCACATGATGCGAGAGATGGGGGAGAAAGCCCACCGCTGCCCGCTCTGCCACTACAGCTCGGTGGAGAAGAACGCCCTCAACCGCCACATGGCCAGCATGCACGAGAACATCTCCAACTTCTACTCCGACGTCTACGCCTGCCCCGTCTGCCAGGAGACCTTCCGGCTCAGCCAGGCGCTCAAGGAGCACCTGAAGACCCACAAGGCCGAGCCCAAGAGGCTGAGCTGCTTTCAGGGTGACTGCGGCTACTGCAGCGAAGACCGCAAGGAGTTCCTCCGCCACCTCAAGGAGGCGCACGGCATCAAGGCGGTGGAGTGCAAGTACCACGCCTGCTCCCTGCTCTTCGGCACGGCCGAGGCCATGGAAGCCCACCGCAAAGCCCACTACGCCTTCCACTGCCAGCAGTGCGACTTCGTCTGCTCCAACAAGCACGTCTTCCGCAAGCACAAGAAGCAGGGGCACCCCGGCAGCGAGCGGCTGCAGTGCGGCTTCTGCCCCTACGCCACCTTCAACCCCGTGGAGTTCCATGACCACGTGGGGAAGATGCATGCCCACGAGAAGATCCACAAGTGCGCCGAGTGCAGCTTCGCCACGGCGCACAAGAGAGTGCTCATCCGCCACATGCTGCTGCACACGGGTGAGTCGCCTCTCGGCTTCGCCGCCGCGCTGCGCTTCTGGGGGGTCGATCAGCTGTGCCCTGCCCCTCCCCCGGGCAGGAGTGTGAACTAGTGGTTAGAGCAGGGGGGCTAGGCGTCAGGACTCCTGGGTTCTACCCCCAGCTCTGGGAGGGGAGTGGGATCCAGTGGTTAGAGCAGGGGGGCCTAGGAGTCAGGACTCCTGGGTTCTACCCCCAGCTCTGGGAGGGGAGTGGGGTCCAGTGGTTAGAGCAGGGGGGCTAGGCGTCAGGACTCCTGGGTTCCATTCCCAGCTCTGGGAGGGGAGTGGGGTCCAGTGGTTAGAGCAGGGGGGTCTAGAAGTCAGGACTCCTGGGTTCCATTCCCAGCTCTGGGAGGGGAGTGGGATCCAGTGATTAGAGCAGGGGGGCTAGGAGTCAGGACTCCTGGGTTCTACCCCCAGCTCTGAGAGGGGAGTGGGGTCCAGTGGTTAGAGCAGGGGGGCCTAGGCGTCAGGACTCCTGGGTTCCATTCCCAGCTCTGGGAGGGGAGTGGGGTCCAGTGGTTAGAGCAGGGGAGTCTAGAAGTCAGGACTCCTGGGTTCCATTCCCAGCTCTGGGAGGGGAGTGGGGTCCAGTGGTTAGAGCACGGGGGCTAGGCGTCAGGACTCCTGGGTTCTGCCCCCAGCTCTGGGAAGGGAGTGGGGTCCAGTGGTTAGAGCAGAGGGGCTAGGAGTCAGGAATCCTGGGTTCTACCCCCAGCTCTGGGAGGGGAGTGGGGTCCAGTGGTTAGAGCAGGGGGGCTAGGCGTCAGGACTCCTGGGTTCCATTCCCAGCTCTGGGAGGGGAGTGGGGTCCAGTGGTTAGAGCAGGGGGGTCTAGAAGTCAGGACTCCTGAGTTCGGTTCCCTGCTCTATATCCCTGAGTACGTCCCTTAAGCTGGCAGATTGCACTCCAGAGGGGCAGAATACCAAGGCAAGTGCTGTTCCTGGCTATGGCTCCTGTCAGACCTGTCCACGATGCAGCGTGGCACGCCGGGCCCCGGGGCAGGGGGGGTGTAATTGCCCTGGCAGCTCTGCTGGTACCAGATCTGAGCTTGAGGAGAGGTGAAGGGATTTGGGCTGGTTCTCGGGGCAGCCAAGGCGACAGCAGGTCACACAAATGGGCAGAGCTGGTGCCTTGCACCGTCCCTCGGAGGAGGCCCGTGAGAGGGGCTGCGGGGCAGAGCCCCGTCACCTGCTGCAGGTCTCCGGCGAGATGTGTCGGGGGGAGGGGGGATGTGAGGTTATGGGCTCTCCCTCCCCCGTGTGAACAGATTCCCGCTCTCCTGTCACTAGGGGAAAAGCCTCACAAGTGTGAGCTGTGTGACTTCACCTGCCGGGACGTGAGCTACCTGTCCAAGCACATGCTCACCCACTCCAACGACAAGAACTACATGTGCACCGAGTGCGGCTACGTCACCAAGTGGAAGCACTACTTGAACGTGCACATGAGGAAGCACACGGGAGACCTCAGGTACGTGCCCCTGGGGCACCCCGATCTGCTCCTCTCTCCTGGCAAAGCCAGGTCCCCATAAAGAGGGTAGGGCTGGTCGCCTGGCTCAGGGCGGCCCAAAGGCAGCCTGTGGAGACGGCAGGTCCCTCCCTCTTGATCCACAAGGCCTGGCTGGCTCTGGGATGGGCAGAGCCAGCCTGCCTGCCGTTGGCTTCGCAGCCAGTGTTCTGCGTCCTCATCCACTGAGCCTGCGTACTCTTCCCAGCCCCGGATTCTCCTCCGGGCCTGCGGGGGTCTGGAAGTGCCGCCAGCATCATGTGCACTGCTACCTGCAGTAACGCAGCGCGCGTGGGGGCCAACCTCAGGGCGCTGGTAGGAAGCAGGGCACACGCCGCAAACGGGCCGTGAGTTCTAGGCTTAGCTTTCACCAGCCAGTTATCCAGTCTGAACTCCTCAGGCGCTGTAACGGCCCAACCATGGAGTCACAGACAGTCAGGTGAGCCTGCCTTTGTGATAGCTGGTCTCTCTCAGCACGAATCCCAGCAATATTCAGGTTACACCCAGATCAGTTGCATCTTAGATCTCACACCAAGATAATGCTTGTAGCCAATCCTGTCCTAAACAATGTACAGATTGACTATATAGGATAAGGAGGTTAGAGAGTTGTTTACACAGTTAAAGCAGGTGAACATACACACATAACTGAATAACAATCTTAAGTTTCAAAAAGTAGTAGAAGTTTCTATAATAAGCAAACTCTATATGTCCTTTAGGGCTAACCCAGGCTAAGCGGCTGGGAATCTCTTTCATCTCTGAATCCAAGCAGCATAGAATTATAGAGTATCAGGGTTGGAAGGGACCTCAGGAGGTCATCTAGTCCAACCCCCTGCTCAAAGCAGGACCAATCCCCAACTAAGATCCCAGTTCCTTTTGTTTGGGGTTTTTAATCCCCCTCCTGTCATGTGATCTGAGCTGCAAACTCAGCTGCTGGGAGGAATCCACTTGCATGACTCATCTTCACACACAGGAGGGCAGTGGTAAATAGGCCCAATGGTCAATCATGGGATGTTAGAAGTTACTACAGAGAACTTTTTCCTGGGTGTCTGGCTGGTGAGTCTTGCCCACATGCTCAGGGTTCAGCTGATCGCCATATTTGGGGTCAGGAAGGAATTTTCCTCCAGGGTAGATTGGCAGAGGCCCTGGGGGTTTTTCGCCTTCCTCTGCAGCGTGGGGCACGGGTCACATGCTGTAGGATTCTCTGCATCTTGAAGTCTTAAACCATGATTTGAGGACTTCAGTAGCTCAGACATAAGTTAGGGGTTTATTACAGGAGTGGGTGGGAGAGATTCTGTGGCCTGCATTGTGCAGGAGGTCAGACTAGATGATCAGAATGGTCCCTTCTGACCTTTAAAGTCTATGAGAACAACAAACGTCTTTTGCCCTCTTTAATTTCCCGCAGTAGTCCCTCAGGTGTCGAAGGGCCTTTCCTGCTAGGAAGGATGAACACCTTCGGTTGGGGACCAGCAGTTCACACTAGTTAATGTCTCTCTCCTGGCTGATGATTTACAGTCAGAGAGGCTCCCAATACAACCGCTCCGATATTGCAACACGGCATACGGCTGTTATAACTGAGATTAACGCTGGCAGCCGCTCACAAGCGTTCAATAAAGTCTGAACCCTAAACATGTTCTGATAACCCTAGTGCCTGTCTTACCGGCACTAACGCACAGGGGAGCCAGACTGGTCCCAGCCCTGGGTTGATTAGTGTTCAGCAGAGACATGGGGACCTTGGTAGGAGCCAGCCTGCCAGCGTCACAGAGCGCTCGGCCGCTGGCTGTGTGTGTCACATGGTATAGAAGCTGTCCCTGTGGCCAGCTGAAGGACAAGGATAATAGAATACAGCCCTCGCCCAGACGGTTTGGTGATCCCACGACAAAGCCTCCAGATTAGCGAGGGCGAAGCAGAGGCCACCGGGAGTGGGGGGGATCCCCGAGGCTGTGCCAAGGAATTGGGAACCCCCAGGCTGGATTGACGTGAAGGGCAGCACAAATGGCCTGATCCAGAGAGGTGCCAGGGCCCACGCTCCCAAGGGCGTAATAAATTACCCTTCGCTTGTTGTCACCGTCTGGGGAGGGGAGTTGACCCGGAAGCAAACCCCGGTGCGCTGCAGCAGGAGCCCTCCCCAGCCTCGCTCTGGCCGACGCGTCCTGCTGCTCAGGGCGTCTGACGGTGTCCCGTGTCTCCGGCAGGTATCAGTGCAACCAGTGCTCGTACCGCTGCCACCGGGCAGACCAGCTGAGCAGCCACAAACTGCGCCACCAGGGCAAGAGCCTGATCTGTGAGGTGTGCGGCTTCGCCTGCAAGCGCAAGTACGAGCTGCAGAAGCACATGCAGGCCAAGCACTCGCAGAACTACCAGACGCCCGTCTTCCAGTGCCAGTACTGCAGCTACCAGACCAAGTACAAGCAGGCCCTGCTCAACCACGAGAACTGCAAGCACACCAAGCAGAAGGAGTTCCGCTGCGCCCTCTGCGCCTACTGCACCTTCAGCAACACCAGCCTCTTCTTCCACAAGCGCAAGGCCCACGGCTACGTGCCCGGGGACAAGGACTGGCTGGAGAACTACGCCAGCAAGGAGCTGGAGACCAGCGCGGCGGACGTGCTGCTGAACTACGACATCAGCGTGGCTCTGAGGTCCGACTCCAACTCCTCGCTGTCCGGGAAGGAGCTCTGGCAGAAGAGCAAACCCTCCGCCTTGGAGCCCCAGCAAGAGGCTTCTCGGCAGGCTTTCGTTGTGCCCCTCTTTGGCCACGCCGCCGGGCAGCTGGGAGGCAGCGCCGAGATGGCGCGAGGACTGGTAGAGGAGGAGCGGGGTCCTTCCACCGACACGGAGTCCCGTGCGCAGGCGTCTGCCGCGATGGCGGGGGACTCGGGGCTGCTGAGTGACGCCGGCGACGCTGTTGAAAGCTGCACGTTGCACTTGGAGCCGCTGGACGTCTCGGCAGACCCCGTGCTGGGGCTCGGGGCCAGCGAGCCTCCGGCAGCCCAGCCAGACAATGCAGACGCCCTGAGCTGCAAGGACCCGGCCCGCGACGTTCTGAGCTCGCGGGACGCGCTGGGCCTGGAGGAGAACGACAACGGGCTGGAAGACGTCCCTGACTTCGAGGAAGAGCCGGAGGCCCAAGGGCAGGAGAGGCTGGAGGGCAACGCCGGCAGCATGGCCTGTACCGCGAGTGCCGAAGAGAGCCATGGAAAGGACACTCAGCGGAGGCTTGAGGATCACTGTGAGAGGCAGAGCTCCAACCTGCCCAGCATGGCCGCCGATCCCGACGCAGTGCCGGTGACGGGAGAGGCCAGTATGCAAGACGCCTGGCTTAGCATCCTAAAGCCAGCTGAGCAGGGCCGTTTTTCTGCCCCCGAGGACCCGGCCTCCCCATGCGCCGAGGCCAAGGCAGGGCCGCCGTCGGAGTCGGTCCTGAAAGCGCTCCGCAAGCAGGACAAGGAGCAAGCGGAAACGCTGGTCTTAGAAGGGCGGGTGCAGATGCTGGTGGTGCAGTCGGAGAGCCGGGTCTTCCGGTGCGAGAAGTGCTCGTACCTCACGCGGAAGGAGAAGTCCATGGCCCTGCACGTCAAAGCCGGCTGCCGGAGCCGGAAAGCCCCGCTGCTGTGCCGGGAGTGCGGCGCCAGCTTCAAGCAGCAGCGGGGGCTCAACACCCACCTCCTCAAGAAGTGCCCCGTCCTCCTGAGAAAGAACAAGCCTCTGAAGCCAGCCGCTCGGGAGCAGCCCAGCAGCGCAGGCGTGGAGAATGGCAGGGGAGGCTCGGAGCAAGGGGAAGCGAGCGGCATTCCCGAGCCCGCCTGGGAGCTAGATCGGGTGCCCGGGAAAGCATCCTCCACGCCGTCGGCGGTCAGCCCAGCCCCCAGCAAGGCACTTGAGAGTGCAGCTGAGACCACGGTGGCAGAACCGCCTGTGCCAGGAGACTCTGCCCGAGGGGAGGAAGCCAAGTGTCCGGCCCCGCCTGAGAAATACCGGCTGGAGCAGGGAAAACTGCACTGCAACTCCTGCTCCTTCGTCTGCTCCAGGGTCTCCACCATCAGCTCCCACGTGGAGGACGGGTGCCGGAGCCTGGAGCAGTTCCGGTGCTCCCAGTGCTCCGAGGCCTTCCAGTCCCGGCGGGCCCTGAAAAGCCACCGCTTGGAAAAGCACGGCAAGCGGGAGCCCTCCCGGCCTCCGGGAGAGGAAGGCAGCGCCCGCGCCAGGCCCCTGGAGGAAGCTGCGGCTGAGGATGGGCCCCCAGAGACCAGCCCAGCCGGCAAAGGGCAGGCCCGGCCCAGCGAGGCCGCGGGTGTGCCGGCTGCCAGGAAAGCCGCCCGGTGCAAGAGGCGGCGCTTCTCCTGCCCCACCTGCCCCTTCACCTGCCACCAGGAGCGGGCCATGAAGACGCACAAGAGGCGAGGCTGCGTGAAGCTGGCCGAGTTCCACTGCCCCGCCTGCCCCTTCACCTCCAAGGGGGCCGGCGCCCTGCGGCTGCACCGCGCCCTGCACCGCGCGTACCACAGCAAGCGGCCCCAGCTGCAGTGCCGCCAGTGCGCGTTCACCTGCAAGCAGGCCCGCTGCCTCCGCCAGCACGTCCGCATCAAGCACGAGGGGGTGAAGCCCCACCAGTGCCCCTACTGCGACTTCAGCACCACGCGGCGCTACCGGCTGGAGGCCCACGAGTCGCTGCACACCGGGGTGGGCCGCATCGCCTGCGGCGCCTGCAGCCAGACCTTCGGCACCAACTCCAAGCTGCGCATCCACACCCTGCGGGTCCACGAGAAGACGCCCACCCACTTCTGCCCCCTGTGCGACTACAGCGGCTACCTGCAGAACGACATCACCCGCCACGTCAACAGCTGCCACCGGGGCGAGCTGCGCTTCCCCTGTGCCCGCTGCGAGGCCCGCTTCAGCTCCGAGACGGCCCTCAAGCAGCACGCGCTGCGCCGACACGAGGAGAAGGTCCCCCGCCGCTGCCCGCGCTGCAGCTTCGTGTGCCGCAGCGAGGCCACGCTGCGGTGCCACGCCCAGAAGCAGCACCCCCACCTGGAGTGCGGGGCCTGCAAGGAGACCTTTGCCAGCCGGGAGGCGCTGGAGAAGCACAAGCCTCAGCACTTCAGCCACCGCTGCGACCACTGCAGCTTCGCCGCCAAGGAGCGGCAGCAGCTGGTGCGCCACTACGCGGACGCCCACGAGCCGGCCGCGGCGCAGGGCGGGCCGCTCAAGTGCCCCTTCTGCGACTTCGCCTGCCACCACCAGCTGGTCTTCGACCACCACGTCAAGGGCCACGGGGGCACCCGGGTCTACAAGTGCGCCGACTGCGACTACACCACCAAGAACAAGCAGAAGATCACGTGGCACATCAGGATCCACACCGGAGAGAAGCCGTACAAGTGTCACCTGTGCACGTACGCCTGCGCTGACCCGTCGCGCCTAAAGGTGAGAGCCCGGCCGGCTGCTGCCCGGCACCCACGGGTGCGGGGGGGAACCTTTCCCTGGGGCAGTGCCCGGCCGGCTGCTGCCCGGCTCCCGCGGGTGCGGGGGGGAGCCTTCCCCTGGCGCAGTGCCCGGCCGGCTGCTGCCCGGCTCCCGCGGGTGCGGGGGGGAGCCTTCCCCTGGCGCAGTGCCCGGCCGGCTGCTGCCCGGCTCCCGCGGGTGCGGGGGGGAGCCTTCCCCTGGCGCAGTGCCCGGCCGGCTGCTGCCCGGCACCCACGGGTGCGGGGGGGAACCTTTCCCTGGGGCAGTGCCCGGCCGGCTGCTGCCCGGCTCCCGCGGGTGCGGGGGGGAGCCTTCCCCTGGCGCAGTGCCCGGCCGGCTGCTGCCCGGCTCCCGCGGGTGCGGGGGGGAGCCTTCCCCTGGCGCAGTGCCCGGCCGGCTGCTGCCCGGCTCCCGCGGGTGCGGGGGGGAGCCTTCCCCTGGCGCAGTGCCCGGCCGGCTGCTGCCCGGCTCCCGCGGGTGCGGGGGGGAGCCTTCCCCTGGCGCAGTGCCCGGCCGGCTGCTGCCTGGCACCTGCGGGTGCGGGGGGGAACCTTTCCCTGGCGCAGTGCCCGGCCGGCTGCTGCCCGGCTCCCGCGGGTGCGGGGGGGAACCTTTCCCTGGGGCAGTGCCCGGCCGGCTGCTGCCCGGCTCCTGCAGGTGTCGGGGGGAGCCTTCTCCTGGGGCAGCACCTGGCCGGCTGCTGCCTGGCTCCTGCGGGTGCGGGGGGGAACCTTCCCCTGGGGCAGCGCCCAGCTCCCTGTCGCCCACTCCCAAGGACAGGGTAGCGGGGAGTGTCCCCTGGGGCAGCACCCAGCCCATGGCTGCCCAGCTCCTAGCTGGGACAGTCCCTTGGAGCACTGTCAGGCCCTTCCCTGCCCCATCAGTGGGGGGAATTAGACTGCCCAGAAATGAACTGCTCACGAGACACACACACTTCCCAGCGCTCAGACAGGCAGTGAGATCCGAGCAGGGGCTGGCGTGTCTGGACTGCAGGAATTATCGTGTCCCCGTAGCCGGCCACTCACAGTGTACAGAGTGGGGACTGCCCTGTGCGGATCAGGTAGTTCTCCAGGTCAGGCTAGGGAGGGGGAGGAGATGATATTCCACACACGTCAGGAGGTAGCACAGCCTAGAGCACTGAGCTGAGTGCTGGGAGTTGGGAAGTCCCAAGTTCTAATTCTGCCTCAGCCATGGATTCCCCTCATGGCCTCGTTCACATTGCCTTGCCTCTTGGCCTCAGTTTCCCCATCTGTGCAATGGGGGGTGGCTATCCTGAATCCCCTTCCCCGCACGGTCTAGGAGGGTCTGGTCAGCGGTAGTGGGCGCCCAGTGCTTTGACGGTGTGCAGGCGCTCAGTGTTACTCTAACAAACAGGTCCCGTCCCTGGGCAAAAGTCCGAGTAGGAGCTAGGCTGGGCAGTGTGCCCAGACCCTGCTGGGGGAGAGAGGACCTCAGAGCTGAGTGCCTGGCACTGGGCATCGCACAGCACAAATGCTACTAGTCCCTGTCGGCTGGAGATCTAATAGCAAAGAGGTCAGGATCATTACCCCCGTGGTACAGCTGGGGAAACTGAGGCACGGAGCCATGACTTCCCAGTGACAGAGATGGGAACAGAACCCAAGTCGCCTGCCTCCCAGTCCAGTGCGCTAGCCACTAGGCCACGCTTCCTCAACCTCGCTACACAAGGCAGGGCAGAGCCAGGGGTGGGCTGGCCCATGGGCTGGTGTCCGAGTCCGGTGACCTCCGCGCTCTCTCTCTCTAGTACCACATGCGAATCCATAAGGAGGAACGGAAATACCTCTGTCCGGACTGCGGCTACAAGTGCAAATGGGTGAATCAGCTGAAGTATCACATGACCAAACACACAGGTGAGTGCCGGGAGGGGCGGGAAGGGAGGGCGCTGTGGGTCAGCAGCCCCCGCAGCTGGGCCGGCGCCAGGCACTGAGCCCTGCGGGGGCTGGGTCAGGTCCATGCAGGGGGCTCGTCTCCCACTCGGCACCAGCAGTGCCTCTCAACAGCTCACGGTGCCTCCGTGAAATCAGCGGGCCCAAGCGCCTGCTCTGACCAGGGCCGGTCCTTACTGGCGTGGTACCTGCGGGCTCAGTGTCAGGCTGCACCTCTCCACGCGGGGGATTCATGCTGGGTTCCCCTGCTGCCTGAGGGGTGCTTGGGGGCAGGCCCCGTGGAGCCAGCTCCCTGGAGGAGGCGGCGGGGTCAGTGGTGGGGCAGGAGACTTAGCCAGGAGCAGCCTGAAAGTGTTCGAAATCCTACTGGCAGTGGCGAGCAATTGGCAGCAGGGGGCAGCAGACTCCTAACTTCCTGGACCGCAGGGGGCCCGAGTTTGCGGGATGGGGGCACAAGCCGGGGCGAGGAGCGAGGGGCTTGTTGCTGCCGGGGGGAGAGAAGGGCCCAGTGCCCTCGCTCCCCCCATGTGTGGGGCAGGCTGGTGATGGGGGGAGAGAGTAGCCTATGTGCAGAGTCCCTAGTGGCTGGGCACCCCCCGTTCCAGCCGCCCCCCCAGCGCAGGGGTGGGTCGAAAGAGCCTCGGAGACAGAGCTCCCTCCTCGGGCAGCCGGTCTCCAGCCTGAGCGGCCCCGCCTCCCCGCCCGCAGGCCTCAAGCCCTACCGGTGCGACGAGTGCGAGTACTGCACCAACCGGGCCGATGCGCTGCGCATCCACAAGGAGACGCGGCACCGCGACGCCCGCTCCTTCATCTGCGAGCAGTGCGGCAAGGCCTTCAAGACCCGCTTCCTCCTCAAGACCCACCTGAAGAAGCACAGCGAGGAGAAGCCGTACGTCTGCAACGTCTGCTACCGCGGCTTCCGCTGGGCGGCCGGCCTGCGCCACCACTACCTCACCCACACCAACGAGCACCCCTTCTTCTGCCGCTTCTGCAGCTACAAGGCCAAGCAGAAGTTCCAGGTCATCAAGCACCTCCAGCGGCACCACCCCGACTGCGGCCCGGGTGACCTCAGCCAGGGGGTGGGCAAGGATGCCAGCACCCCCACGCTGCACCTCCACGACGTCCAGCTGGAGCCCCCCAAGCCGGAAGGCGAGGATGGGGTCCAGCCGTCGGCACAGGGCTAGGCTGGGCTGGAGAGAGGCCAGCTCCCCTCGCACGCCGAGCCCGAGAGGGGGCCCAGGGCCGACTCCTCGTGGGCCTCGCTCGGGGCTACTGCAAGTCCCCGTGGGCTCGCGGCCAGCGCAGGCCCTGTTTAAAGTGTACGTGTGTCTATAGGCAAATGTGTATATGGGATGTAAAATATGCGGTTGTATAAAAGGACTCTCCGATCTCGTTTCTAATTCTGGTGGGGCTCGGTTTCTTTGCACCTTCGGCTTCTGACACGAAGGGTCATGCGGCTGCTGCCCTGGACGCTGGGCCTGGGCGAGCTCCAGTAGCCTCTGTAGCTGCTGCACGCCCCACCCCTTACTTGCGGTGCCTCAGTGTCCCCTCGGAGCTGGGCTCCTCAGCACTCAGTGTCCACCCGCCGCATGAGCGAGCTCTCCTAACCCTGTGCTGCGGATCTCGCTCCTTTGAGCTGAACCTGCCACGCTGGCGAGACAGAAGAGCCGTTTCCCGCTAAGGAGAATTTCAAAGCCAAGGGCGGCCGAGTTCCTAAGCTGTTCAGAGGGGCCGGGTGGCTCTTCCCACGGGAGATCCCGCGCCCGGCAGGCTTTGAAGTTACTGATTTGTCCCATCGTTAACCAGGAGTGTTTGATTAAAGCTCCCATCGTTTGAGAGGCTGAAATGTGAAGGGGCTTTTATCCAGCTACAGGCTTGAAAAGCAGCATTTGCTGCTGATCGCTTGCGTGTGTTTAGCAGCTGCCGTTTGTGCCTCGTAGTAGCTTTCAGCTCCGCAGAGAGCCCGACTTCCCTTTCCGGCCCGGGAGAGGTCTCCTAAGCGCACCTCATGCTCTGCAGCGCATCACATGGATCCTCCCAGCACACCCACGAGGCTGCTAAGCAGGGAAACTGAGGCACGGGGTGGCTGTTACTTGGCCACGCCCACCTGGTGAGTTTGTAGCAGAGCCGAGATTGGAGCTCGGTGGCCCCTGTCTCCCAGCCCTGTGATCAGTTTTCCAGCCCTTGCTGCCTCAGCCCTGCTTGGCTAGAGAGGCTGCTCACTGGTTGGCTGGGAAACCTCCAGGGGGTGCAAGAAGCAGTGCTACTTTTCCCATTTAGAGCCGCTCCTTCTGGACAGCACCAGGACCCTGAGCCGATGGAGGGGACACCTCTGAGTGAACGCCATGGTGCACCCCTGAACGAGGCTCTCCGATGTTAACCCCCCTGGCCTGGCCTCCTTCCTCTTGCTGCCCCATCCTGTGTTGATTCCCCTCTCCCTGTCCTGAGCTGCTGGGTGGTGTTAGGCAGTAGCTGCGTTCCACACCAGAGGCAGCTGCATGGCAGGGAGAGGGGAAGGGGCCCTCGGCAATGTCGCTTAGCGCTTTGAGAATGTCGGGTGAAGGGCTGGGACCATGTGGATTTTAATATGAATGAGCGAAGGGCTGGCGTGGCTGTTTACGTGATGACTAAACCACCCCTCCTGCTCCCATTCACTGGAGAGAGAAATGATTCTATCTGCCGATCTCAAAGCGCATTAGCCTCGGGTCTCTGGGTTTGAGCAATATTCTCCCCATTGTCCGGATGGGAAGGCTGAGGCGCACACAGACTGGCTCGCCCCAGTAGGCTGTTACCAGGCTGGCTTCATTCCTTGATGAGGTTTGTTTCCAAAGCAATATTTTAGTGCCAGCTTTGTCCTACTAGCTCCTAGAGCCTCTCGAGTGGAGAGCTGTGCCCCGGCCGGGCATGGCATACGGAGCAGTCGTGGTGTGTCTCTGGGCAGCAGGAGACTTAACGTGCTTATTAGAAAACTGCTTGAACTGCAGCATTGACCTATGGGCATCAGCTAGCTTCCCCCCTTGTAACTAGACACTAGAAGATGCTTCATCAGCCTTGCCTTGATATTCCCCCCGCGCCCCGAGGATGTTAAATTTAGTTACATTATAGTGACTGCTACCGGCTGCTCAGCCATATTCACTTCTTGGACCAGATCCTGTGCTCCACTTAGGACTAAATCAAGAATTACCTCTCCCCTGGTGGGGTCCAGGACTAGCCGCTCCAAGAAGCCGTCATTGACAGCGTCTAGAGATTTTATCTCGTATCCCGTCCTGAGGTGATGCACCCAGTCAATATGGGGATGGTTGAAATCCCCCATTATTATTGAGTTTCCTATTTTTGTAGCCTCTCTACCATCCTGAGCCATTCACAGTCACCCCCACCATCCTGGTCAGGCGGTCGGTTGTATATTCCTCCTGCTATATTCGTACTAGTCGAGCGTGGAGTTTCTATCCCGAGAGATTCTGTGGCGCCGTTTGAGTCAGTTAAGATTTTTACTGTATTTGACTCTGTGCTTTTGTTCACATGCAGCGCCACTCCCCCCCAGCACGAGCCGTTCTGCCTGTCCTTTATCTGTTATACCCCGGTATTCCCGTGTCCCATTGATGATCATTGTTCCACCATGTGTTGGTGACGCCTGTTCTATCCATATCCTCAGTAAATCCCCGGCACTCAAGTTCACTCGTCTTAGCCTTTAGACTTGTACCATTTGCCTACAAGCGTGAAAAGAAGCCACCGCCCAGCCCAGCCTCTGGCTTTGTAACCGGTCTCTCTTTTATTAGGTCCCTTTTATAGGAAGGGATTGTACAAGGCAACAGAGCGGCGACACAGCTGCCCCCGGGTTGTACGGCCGCATGTTCTATACATGGCATATAAAGGGACGTTCCATAGAAAGATACTTGAGTGAAGCAGAGAGCCGTGGAGGGAGGTGGGGAAAGGCAGCACCGGTTGCTGGGAAGGCTGGGATGTGGTCTTGGAATGCGGGGTGTTTGCATCTTCCTGGCATGGGGGCTCCCAGATACTTTCTGGGTGACTCCTCTCTTGGCCTTTAGACTCCAGCAAGGCCAGGGTGAAACTGGATTCGCTACTCAGGTGAACGTGCAGCAGCAAACCCGAGCGGGCCTGCGTCTGCGGGTATCCGGCCCTCCTCACTTCTGCGCTCCTCCCTTCCCCGGTTAACCTCTGCTGGACCAACTCTCATCCCATTCAGGAGGCAGTGGCGCTGCCCCCGATGGGCCTGACCTCTGTTTGGAGGTGCAGAACGCGGGCACCGGCTGTCCTGTCTGAGGCAGTGGGAGCTCAGGGCCCGCCGGAAGTCCCAGCGATGGGGTGGGTACGTTACTAGTTGGGAACCATCAGCCCCTGGAATTTGAGCTGTCTGCGTAGAATTCCCCTCCCGGGACCCCATCGAGCCATAACGTCCTCCTGTCCATGCAGAGGATCCATTGTGCACGGGTTCCCTGCCGCATGCGCTTGCTTTGCTGTTTGCAGACAGCCAGTCTTGCGTGGCTAGGGGCGTGAGCAGCAGCATTGGAAGCGGCTTTGCTCCTCGTTGAGCCGGAGTCTGAGAGCCAGTAGCTCTGGTGGGGGGGGATGTTAATGAACACTCGTCCGTGTGGAGAGAGCCTCGGGGAAGCACTGAGGAGCCCTGCCCTCTGCAGCGAATGCCACGCACGTCCGTGATCTGAAGGACAGGGCCAGCCGCGAGAGGCTACAGTGCCAGGCGCATGACTGGACAGAGCGGGGTTGTCTCTGCAACGAGCTGGTCTGGGACCTGCCAGGCTGGATCAGAGCCCAGGACCATCCAGCCCGGTATCCTGTCTCCACTGGCGGCCAGCATTGCTGCTTCCCAGGCCTGGGGAGTTCAGGGGAACCTGCCTCCAGGGACGTCTCCCCCGGATTAGAGGGCGGCTCGTTCAAACTGTGGCGGAGTTTTCCTGTGGAATTTGTTTAATCAGCAGGCATCTGGCCAGGCTCCTTGGCCACTGCCTGTCGGGCAGACAGCAGAGGAGCAAGGGCACAAAGTGGGAGGAGACCGGGGGGGAGAACACACAAGTCCTGCACTATTGTGGATGTCCCCTCGGCCGCACGGTGAGGACTGCAGGGGCCAAGGCAAACTGATTCACCGCCCCCCACCCTGGGCTGCCCCCCATGGGTGGAGCATTGCAGCCCACGTCGGGCTGCTGGGAGCCCGCGTGGTCAGCTGACCCAGGAGGCTGTACAGGTGCAAAGACCCTCCCCATGGGGAGAACCATCGGGCATGTGCCGGGGGCAGCTCCATAGCCTGCCAGACCCTCGTGTCTGTTTTCCCCAGTGCACGCAGCCTCTGAGCAGTGACCCCAATGTAAATATCCCAGAGGAGATCTCCCAGCTCCTGCTGCCCCAGCGAGGGAGGAGACAGCCTCACCTGGACCGATCCCAGCGCCTCTGAACCTCCAGAGTATCCCAGTAACTCCAGCAGAGATACGAGACCTGCGGATAGGGGGTCTGGGCACCAGTGGCTAGACACAGCCATGGAGACATTGTCCCGGCGTGGGAGACTTCACCCCCAGCTCGCAGGCTGGAGGCTTTTTAAGGTACCGGTAACAAGCTCCTGCTCCTTGCACGAGAACAAAGCGTTCCCGAACTCAGCGTCATGCTAGGAGGTGACACCTTCCAGAGAGAACCTGCACCTTGATGAAGGACCCCAGGAGTGGAGGCCAGCCACTCCTAAGCCGCCAGCCCCTCCTCGGCCGCCAGCCGCAGCGGGATGTCTCTTAGGTGGCTTGACGTGGCAGTACACCCAGAGCAGGAGCAGTGGATCTCTGCCAGGGCAGTCGCCTGAGGCGATAGCGGAGGCTGAGTGGGTTCCATGCCTTCCCGGCTGCGGTACGGGGTCGGGGAATGAAGGGCCCGGCCTGGAGACCTGTGACGGGAATGCGGCGGTGCGCATGGCACTATTCGGTGAAGAGTAATGGCCGGGCTGCATGGGAGCCCTCGAGGAACCATCATGGGCACAGCCTGGCCCCCTCCCGGCGCTCACAGCTGCCGCCGCCCCTTGGCTGCGTGTGACACACAGCCGGGAACCTCTTGGCGGTTGGGGAGAGATTTGGGCCGATCCTGCTGGATGAGTGGCCGAGCAGCTGGGGTCACTGAGGAGATTGGCTCGATGACGCATTAGACAAGTGTTGGGAAGGGGGGTTGCCCAGGAACGGTGTTTGCCCGGCCCGGCTGAGCTCTCTTGCACCAGGCGTCCGTGTAATCCGAACATGAGGAACCAAGGAGCGGAGAGAGCTCGTGGGTAGAGAGAGGTCATGGGCGAGAGAAGGAAGACGGGCCCAAGGAAGCTGACCAAACGAAGCGTAGAGGAGCAAGAGGAAACGCGCTGGGTTTCTGGAGCAGAACTTGGAGTGAGGGGAAGAGAACAGAACGGTGGGCTGGAGGGGCAGCTGGGAGGGCTGCAGTGTACCTCCTCCTGGGGTGAAAGGCTCTCCCGCTGATCGGTGTAACGTATCCAGCCCTGGGATTTTGGCCCATGCTTTCTCTAGAGTACTGCCTCCAAGTCTGGTGCTGTCCCAACCATTCAGCTTCTCCTGGTTGTTCCTAGGCTCCAGCTTTGTGGCCAAGATGGCACTGTGCATCCAGACTACAAGAACAGCCAGACTGGGTCAGACCAATGGTCCATCTAGCTCAATGGCCAGGGCCAGCTGCTTCAGAGGGAATGAACAGAACTGGGCAATTGTGTGATCCATCCCCCGTCATCCAGCCCCAGCTTCTGCTTGTCAGAGGCTTAAGGACGCCCAGAGCAGGGGGTTGCATCCATGACCATCTTGGCTAATAGCCATTAGTGGACCTATCGGCCAGGAACTTACCTCATTCTTTTTTTGAATCCAGTTATGCTTTTGGCCTTCACAACATCCCCTGGCAAGGAGTTCCACAGGTTGACTGTGCGTTGTGTGAAGAAGTACTTCCTTTTGTTTGTTTTAAACCTGCTACCTGTTAATTTCAGCGGGTGACCTCTGATTCATGTGTTATGTGAAGGGGTAAATAACACTTTCTTCACACCGGTCATGATTTTATAGACCTCTACCATGTCCCCCCCTTAGTTGTCTCTTTTCCAAGCTGAAAAGTCCCCATCTTATTAATCTCTCCTCATACGGCTGCTCTTCCATCTCCCTAATTATTTTTGTTGCCCTTCTCTGACCTTTTCCAATTATCTCTTTTTTGAGATGGGGTGACCAGAACGGCGCGCAGTGTTCCGGGGAGGGTACCATGGACTGGTACAATGGCATTAGGATATTCCCAGCATTCTGTTCGCTGGTTTGGCTGCCGCTGCACCTTGAGTGGATGTTTTCAGAGAACTATCCACATTGATTCCAAGATCTTTCTTGAGTGGTAACAGCTTATTTAGACCCCATCGTTTTGTCTGTATAGTTGGGATTATGTTTTCCAGCATGCATTACTGTGCATTTATCAACAGTGGATTTCATCTGCCGTTTTCGGGCTCGGTTCCCAGTGCGGTGAGATCCCGTCGTCGCTCTTCGCAGTCTGCTTTCAACTGAACGACCTTGAATAACTTTGTATGGTCTGCAGCCTTCGCCACCTCACTGCTTTTCCAGATCATTTCTGAAGATGCTGAACACCACCGGTCCCAGTACAGACCCCTGGGGACCCCCACTATTCACCTCTCTCCACTGTGAAAACTGACCGTTTATTCCTACCCTTTGTTTCCTGTTTTTTAACCAGTTACTGACCCAGGAGAGCACCTTCCCTCTTATCCCGTGGCAGCTCACTTAGCTGAAGAGCCTTTGGTGAGGGACCTTGTCAAAGACTTTCTGAAAGTCCAAGTACCCTATAGCCACTGAGTCACCCTTGTCCACGTTTGTTGACTTCCTTGTAATTCCCCTGCCCAGCTGGGACTGGTCCTGAAGGCTGGGGAAGGAGGAATGAGACCGGAGCCGTGAGCCTAGCCGGGGACACCCCAGTCTGGTGGAGATGTAGGCTCCCACGATCTACGTTCTTGGAGGTGTGTGCTGCTTAATTTGTGCCACCCCACCTTTGATTACAAATTAAGCTCTGGATGCATGGCCAGAGGGGCTTGAGGAGAGGAAGACAGGAGAGGGAGCTCGGCCCAGGCTGGGTGGCTGTGGCTGTCTCTGTCTTCGAGGGGGAGGCAGTGACAGACCGCAGCAAGGGCCAGGAAGGAGAGTGTCCCCCCAAGCCAGCCCAGCGCCAGCCAAGCAAGCGTGGGGGGAGTGCACGGAGCTGTGTGGGTGCAGCCCCATACCCTACCCCAGCTTTGCGTGCCGTGGAGAATCTGTACAAATGGGACCCAGGGGCTTCCCCAGCTGCTGGATATGGGTGCAATTCCCTGCCAGTCTGGCCCTGCCCCGCTGCTTCCCAAGAGAGGTGGTGCAAAACAGGTGCCGTCAGGGCCTCTCTCTCCCCCACCCTCTGAAAAAGGGGAGAGACCAGCTCTTCCTGGAGCGCCCGACAAGGGCCTTGGGGCTGTGTAGAGCCAGACACCAGCTGCTCCCATTGCAGCTTCCAGGGCCTATGGGAACTGGTGTCTCCTGGCTCCGCCGGTGGGCGGCGCTTCTTGGTTCCACTGGGCACCTCTGTACTTTCTCCGGGGCTGCCTGCAATGCTGGGGAGGAGCTTCCTGCAGACAACCGTACAGCTCCCTCCTTCAGCCCCCCACCCCACGCAGCACTGGGCATGCAGCTGGGGCCCTGACCCCACCCATCAGGTGGACTGGCTTGTTTCCACAGGGCTCTTGTCTTTTATTCCTATTGGAAGCTCTTTGGGGCAGAGGCGTAGTTCTGGGTCGAGGCGGTGTCCAGGGGCCCCGCTCCCTGAGTGGTGCTACCGTAAGCTAAAGAACAACGCGAGGCCTCCCGGGGCGGGAGATTGGAGGCGCCGCTGTCTAACCCAGCGAGGGGAAGCAGAGCCGGCCTGATTCTAGCGAAGCCTGCTCGTGTGTAGTGAATAAACCCGGGTGCTACTGGCTGGGACGTGCAAAACCCCACCCAAAGCGCCCCGCCTGGCAGCCGGGCCTAGATCATGCCCACAGCCCCAGTGCAGAGAGGGGGGGAGATGCTGTGATGGAGCCCCATGATAAGGTGCTCCCAGCCCGGCTGAGATCCGGGCAAACCATCGGGCACAAAGCAGCAGCAGCCCAAACGGCTACAGGCGGGTTCACAGGAAACCAGCGTCGTGCAAAGCCGCCTCGGCCAGGAAGCAGGCAGGGCCGGGCCGGGCGGCGTCTCTCCAGGGCTGTTAACGGCCAGTCCAGGGGCTGGCGTGACCCACTCGGCTGCTACTCGGGGCGGGGCAACTCCGTGATTTGGACGTGAACGAAGAGCGAGGAGGGCGGGATGGCCGTGCCGTCCTTGGACAGGAGGTGGACGTGACGATATCCTGCAGGGAGACACCAGCGAGCTGGATTGGACCCGGCAGCCCACAGCGGAGAAGAGTTGTGGGCTCCCAGGCGGGAGAGGCTCCCCTGGGGTCTATTCTGGGGGGCTGCCTCCCGCCGGATTTCACCTGTCTCCAGCATCTGTACCGCACCCTTCTCCAGCACGGTGCCCAACGTCCCCTCTTGGTTCCTAGTTTGCCCCTAACGAGTCCCACGCTTCCTTGGGCAGGGATCTTGCCTCCCCACAGCCCAAAGTAGCCAGAGGTCGCCCTCTCCTCTGCCCCTCTCAATCCCTCCCAGCCCCCCCGCTGCCCGCTCCATGCTGCTCTCCGAATGCCCCCCTCTCGCCGTGGGGGACTGTCAGAGGCACGGGGGCTTGTCTCTTGCTCCGGAGCACTCCTGGCTTGCTCCTGCCCACCCCCCCAGCCCTGGCACGCTCCCCTTGGCACTGCCATGGCGACGCTGAGCTCTGGCTGGAGCCCCCCGCCCTGGCCGAGCCCCCAGTGGTGGGGGGAGCGAGCCGAGGGCCGTGCCGAAGCAGCCGGGCCTGGCGCTCACCTGATTTGAGGCTAGTGAAGGGCAGGGTGAACTGGGCCACGAAGTCGTTCCTGGAGGCCTTGTCGTAATCCTCCACCACGAAGCGCACGAGGGCCAGTTCGGGGACGTGCACCTTGAAGGGCAGCGTCTCGCCCCAGCTGGGGTTAAAGCCTGGAGGGGGAGGTGGAGACGGGGGTCAGGGCCTGGGGACCTCAGCCCCCCGAGCAAGCTCCCCCAGCCTGCCGGCGGGGCTGCCCCCGGGCCGGGGGAGCCGGACTCACCGTTGTTCTCCACGTACTGGGTCTCCCGCCTGGCCTGGTCGGCGGGGACGCCGTGGATCTCCACGCGCACCAGGGGGTCGACGATGGCGCTGGCCTTGCTGCTGGCCACCTTGGGGAGCTGCTGCCCACTGATGACCTGCGGCGACACCAGGGCCCGTGAGCTCGGGGAACCGGCAGCCGCGCGGCCCCCGGGAGCTCTGCCAGCGCCAGGAGCTGGGTCCTCCGCGGGCACGGGGCAGGCTGCCCCCCGAGCACCGCCCCCAGGACTGGCCTCGGCCCCAGCTCCGTGTCTCAGGGCCTGTCTCCAGTGTGCCATGGGGCACAATGAAACCTCCCCCTGCGCCCAGCTGAGCCCCATAGCCCCGGGCCCCCCCCTTCACCCCCTCTCCTCTCCTGCCAGTGGAGAGAGGCCCCCGTGGGAGGCTGGCATACCTGAATCGCCAGGCGCCACGGGCCGCCCCCGGCCCTGCTCCGGGGATTGTCGGGGTCGAAGGCGGTGCCCGCGTCCCTCAGGAACGCCGGCTTCAGCACGTAGCCGCAGCGGGCGTTCTGCCGGAAGAGCCCGTCGGACAGATCCATCTCCGCCCCGGCCGTCTGCACGTTCAGGGCCACTGCGGGGAGGGAAGCGGGCGGGGCTCGTGGGGCTGCAGCAGCGGGACCCGGGCGCCCCTTCCAGCCGGGGCTCTCCTCGAGCTCCCGGAACATGTGCTCGTTAACACCCCACACACACACCCGTGCTGAACTAGCAGGTTAGGACAGGACGTGAAGGACGCTGCTGTTAAAGAGACAGGAGACCCTGGTACCATGAGCCCAGCCCGTGGGGCTGGTTACACTCCTGGGGCAGGGGGCTCTCAGCTTGGGGGCCCCTCCTGCCACGGCAGCGGTAATTCAGAGGGGCCGGACGTGCTTTGCTGGCAGATCCCCCGGGGCCCCAGGCCTGGCAGCGCCCGGCTCTCGCTAGGGGTGCCCAGAGCCCCGTGGCCCCAGGCCGGGTCCCTAGGACCCTGGGATGCTCACTTGGGATTCGGGCCCAGGGCCCCCCGCCCGCAGCCCCCAGCCGGGCCCTACCGAGTTGGCAGCCCACGTTCCACATCTCCTGTGGGTCGTAGTTGGAGGAGTCCGTCCTCAGCCCGCTGGGGTAAATCCGCGTCAGCTGCCCGGCGTTGTGACGGGCAAACGCGTTCCCTGAGGGCAGACGGAGACGGTGAGACCCCAGCCTCGCCAGCCCCTCCCCCACGGGGCCCCCGATCTGCCTGCGGGCACCCCCAGCCACCCACCGCCCACCCCTCCCCGTTGGATACCCCCTCGCTCACCAACACCCCGCCCCACAGGCACCCCTCCCCCACTGCCTGCCTGACCCAACCCTCCCCCTCAGATACCCCCTCGCCCCCCCACAGCCTCACCAACCCCCCCACAGGCACCCCTCACCCTCTGCCTGCCCGACCCTCCCCCTCAGATACCCCCTCACCCCCCCCACAGCCTCACCCACCCCCCCACAGGCACCCCTCACCCACTGCCCACCCAACCCTCCCCCTCAGATACCCCCTCGCCCCCCCACAGCCTCACCAACCCCCCCACAGGGCCCCATCTCCCCACAGGCACCCCTCACCCACTACCCGCCTGACCCTCCCCCTCAGACACCTCCTCCCCCACCCACTGCCCGCCTGACCCCCCCCCACCCACAGGGACCCCTCCCCCACCGCCCTCCCCCTCCCCTTCAGACACCCCCTCGCCCACCCACACTGCCCTGCCCTGGCTGCGGGTGGGGGGCGGAGGGGGCAAAGCTCGGTCTCTGCAACCCAGACACCTGGAGCCTCGCTACTGAGGCTGCCCATCCGTGGATCCAGAAACTGGCGGCCAGAAGGGACCGTCTGGGCTGAGCCCGTCTGACGCAGGCCCAGGACCCTCCCCCTGCGCTGGACACAGCACATTCCCCTGCCTGGATATCAAAGCACGGTCAGTATCATCAGCCCCATTGGGTGGCAGGGGAAACTGAGGCACAGGGGTGGGGGAAGGTGCCTTGCCCAAGCTTCCAGAGGGAAGCAGTGGCAGAGCCAGGGATAGGACCCAGGAGTCCTGGCTCTCAGCTCCTGCCCCCACTCTAACCATTATTCCCCACTCCCCTCCCAGAGCTGGTCTAGAACCCAGGAGTCCTGGCTCCCAGCCCCTACCCCCACTCTAACCATTAGCCCCCACTCCCCTCCCAGAGCCAGGGAGAGAACCCAGGAGTCCTGGCTCCCAGCCCCCTCTACTCTAACCACTAGACCCCACTCCCCTCCCAGAACTGGGGAGAGGACGCAGAAGTCCTGGCTCCCAGCCCCCAGCTCTCACTCACTACTCCCCACTCCCCTCCCAGAACTGGGGAGAGGACCCAGGAGTCCTGCCCCCCAGGCCCCAGCTCTCACCCACTAGCCCCCACTCCCCTCCCAGAACTGAGATAGAACCCAGGAGTCCTGGGTCCCAGCCCCTACCCCCACTCTAACCATTAGCCCCCACTCCCCTCCCAGAACTGGGAGAGAACCCAGGAGTCCTGGCTCCCAGCCCCTACCCCCACTCTAACCATTAGCCCCCACTCCTCTCCCAGAACTGGGAGAGAACCCAGGAGTCCTGGCTCCCAGCCCTCACCCACTAGCCCCCACTCCCCTCCCAGAACTGAGATAGAACCCAGGAGTCCTGGCTCCCTGCCCCTGCTCTAACCATTAGACCCCACTCCCCTCCCAGAACCGGGGAGAGGACCCAGGAGTCCTGCCCCCCATCCCGGTGCTGTATCCGTCGGATCTCAGGCGACCTGGCCCGTCGGGAACAGGGCCCAGTTCGGTTGGCTGGGGGGAGCTGCTGGCCGGGAGGCCGAGCCGGGTGTTTCAACGCTAGCTCTGTCCCGCACCCCCCGCCAGAGCTCTGGGGGTCCCCGCGCTGGCCCCGGAGCACTTGGGATTTCACCGCTTCGCTGCCCCCCCCTTACCCGCCTCCTTGATCAGCTTCCTGGCCTTGGCCTCGGGCAGGGAGGCCGTCTGGCAGGGCCGGCGGGGGGCGCGCCCCGGCTGGAAGCCGCGGAAGGGGACGCTGTGGCAGTAGACGACGCAGTCGGACAGCTCCGTGGCCAGGGACGTCTGCGAAGGGCCGAGCGGGTCAGAGCCGGGGCAGGGCCGATGGGCGGAGGCTGCCGGGCAGGCTGGGTGGGCACCGAGCAGCGCCTGCCCCCGGAGGTGGGCCAGCGCCCAGGGGAAGCCGCGCCTGGCACCGGCACTGAGATGCCCATCGCCGCTGGGCCACGCGGCCATGGGCAGAGCCCCCGGGCAGCCGATCTCAGGGTCACCAGGAGGCCGGGGGAACCCCTGGCCGACGCTCAGACCCATGGAGCGGGCCAAGGCCCGGGCGCCCTGGCTGGGTTCTGGCGGCTCGGAGCCAGGCCAGGGCAGGGCAGGCGCTTCCCCCAGCACCCGGGGGGGGGAGCCCCAGGGTGGGGTGCGGGAGGGGATCAGGCCCACAGCACGGAACTGGCCCTGGCGGACGCGGCCACCAGCTGGGAGCCAGCACCCACCAGCTGGGAGCCAGCACCCACCAGGAGCGGCCACCCAGTCACCGAGCCCCCCGCCCCGGTGTGGTGCCCCCGGCCGGGGGAGGTCGTCTCTGTACCTCGGCCTTCCTCTTGGCCTCCTGGCTCAGGCTCTCTGCCTCCGGCCCATCCTCATCCTCCGACGCCTCGTCGGGCTGCCCGCTCGGCGAGTGCGCCAGGCTCTCTGCCCGCTTCCCCTTCAGAATGATCCTGCCTCTCAGCTCCTGCGGGACACCCGGGGGACGGGGTGGGGGGAGGCGGGGGAGGGATGCAGGGGGAGGGGAGGGATGGAGGGGAAGGGGATGGATGGGTGGCGGGAGGGATGCAGGGGGAGGGGAGGGATGGAGGGAGGAGAAAGGGATGGATGGGTGACGGGAGGGATGCAGGGGGAGGGGATGGATGGGTGGTGGGAGGGATGGAAAAAGGGGGGATGTAGGGGGAGGGGAGGGATGGAGGGAGGGGAAGGGGATGGATGGGTGGCGGGAGGGATGCAGGGGGAAGGGATGGAGGGATGCAGGGGGAGGGGAGGGATGGAGGGAGGAGAAAGGGATGGATGGGTGGCGGGAGGGATGCAGGGGGAAGGGATGGAGGGAGGGAGGGATGCGGGGGGGTGGCAGGGTGGACGGACACCTTATGGGTGGGGATGGCGGTGCAGACGGATGCAGGAGAGCACCCCCACTGGAGACGGAGGGAAATGCAACTCCCCCGCCCCCCAGCCCGAGCGAGTGCCCCACCCCAGGGCCCTGGCGGGAACGGCTGGCTGCACTCTCGGGGTGCTCAGGGCAGTTTGCTAAGGGGTGGGGGGCAGGCGACACTGGTAGGGCGGGACAGCCGAGACGGGCGCCCGCAGCCGTGGGGCGGGACAGGCGAGACGGGCGCCCGGAGCCGTGGGGCGGGGGGACCGAGACGGGCGCCCGGAGCCATGGGGCGGGGGGACCGAGACGGGCGCCCGGAGCCGTGGGGCGGGGGGACCGAGACGGGCGCTCGGAGCCATGGGGCGAGACAGGCGCCCGGAGCCGTGGGGCGGGGGGTTCCGAGACGGGCGCCCGGAGCCGTGGGGCGGGGGGACCGAGACGACAGCTCGGAGCCGTGGGGCGGGGGGACCGAGACGACAGCTCGGAGCCGTGGGGCGGGGGGACCGAGACGGGCGCCCGGAGCCGTGGGGCGGGGGGTTCCGAGACGGGAGCTCGGAGCTGTGGGGCGGGGGGACCGAGACGGGCGCTCGGAGCCGTGGGGCGGGGGGACCGAGACGACAGCTCGGAGCCATGGGGCGGGGGGACCGAGACGGGCGCCCGGAGCCGTGGGGCGGGGGGTTCCGAGACGGGCGCTCGGAGCCATGGGGCGGGGGGACCGAGACGGGCGCTCGGAGCCATGGGGCGAGACAGGCGCCCGGAGCCGTGGGGCGGGGGGTTCCGAGACGGGCGCCCGGAGCCGTGGGGCGGGGGGACCGAGACGACAGCTCGGAGCCGTGGGGCGGGGGGACCGAGACGACAGCTCGGAGCCATGGGGCGGGGGGACCGAGACGGGCGCCCGGAGCCGTGGGGCGGGGGGTTCCGAGACGGGCGCTCGGAGCCGTGGGGCGGGGGGACCGAGACGGGCGCTCGGAGCCATGGGGCGAGACAGGCGCCCGGAGCCGTGGGGCGGGGGGTTCCGAGACGGGCGCTCGGAGCTGTGGGGCGGGGGGACCGAGACGGGCGCCCGGAGCCGTGGGGCGGGGGGACCGAGACGGGCGCCCGGAGCCGTGGGGACCGAGACGGGCGCCCGGAGCCGTGGGGCGGGGGGTTCTGAGACGGGCGCTCGGAGCTGTGGGGCGGGGGGACCGAGACGGGCGCCCGGAGCCGTGGGGACCGAGACGGGCGCCCGGAGCCGTGGGGCGGGGGGTTCCGAGACGGGCGCTCGGAGCCGTGGGGCGGGGGGACCGAGATGGGCGCTCGGAGCCGTGGGGCGGGGGGACCGAGACAGGCGCCCGGAGCCGTGGGGCGGGGGGTTCCGAGACGGGCGCCCGGAGCCGTGGGGCGGGGGGGACCGAGACGGGTGCTCGGAGCCATGGGGCGAGACAGGCGCCCGGAGCCGTGGGGCGGGGGGTTCCGAGACGGGCGCTCGGAGCTGTGGGGCGGGGGGACCGAGACGGGCGCCCGGAGCCATGGGGACCGAGACGGGCGCCCGGAGCCGTGGGGCGGGGGGACCGAGACGGGCGCCCGGAGCCGTGGGGACCGAGACGGGCGCTCGGAGCCGTGGGGCGGGGGGACCGAGACGGGCGCTCGGAGCCGTGGGGCGGGGGGACCGAGACGACAGCTCGGAGCCGTGGGGCGGGGGGACCGAGACGACAGCTCGGAGCCGTGGGGCGGGGGGACCGAGACGGGCGCCCGGAGCCGTGGGGCGGGGGGACCGAGACGGGCGCTCGGAGCCGTGGGGCGGGGGGTTCCGAGACGGGCGCCCGGAGCCGTGGGGTGGGGGGACCGAGACGAGAGCTCGGAGCCGTGGGGCGGGGGGACCGAGACGGGCGCCCGGAGCCGTGGGGCGGGACAGGCGAGACGGGCGCCCGGAGCCGTGGGGCGGGGGGACCGAGACGGGCACTCGGAGCCGTGGGGCGGGACAGGCGAGACAGGCGCCTGGAGCCGTGGGGCGAGACGGGCGCCCGGAGCCGTGGGGCGGGGGGGACCGAGACGGGCGCCCGGAGCCGTGGGGCGAGACGGGCGCCCGGAGCCGTGGGGCGGGGGGACCGAGACGGGCGCTCGGAGCCGTGGGGCGGGGGGTTCCGAGACGGGCGCTCGGAGCCGTGGGGCGGGGGGACCGAGACGGGCGCCCGGAGCCGTGGGGACCGAGACAGGCGCTCGGAGCCGTGGGGCGGGGGGACCGAGACGGGCGCTCGGAGCCGTGGGGCGGGGGGACCGAGACGGGCGCTCGGAGCCGTGGGGCGGGGGGTTCCGAGACGGGCGCTCGGAGCCGTGGGGCGGGGGGACCGAGACGGGCGCTCGGAGCCGTGGGGCGGGGGGACCGAGACGGGCGCCCGGAGCCGTGGGGCGGGGGGACCGAGACGGGCGCTCGGAGCCGTGGGGCGGGGGGTTCTAAGACGGGCGCTCGGAGCCGTGGGGCGGGGGGACCGAGACGGGCGCCCGGAGCCGTGGGGACCGAGACGGGCGCCCGGAGCCGTGGGGCGGGGGGTTCTGAGACGGGCGCTCGGAGCTGTGGGGCGGGGGGACCGAGACGGGCGCCCGGAGCCGTGGGGACCGAGACGGGCGCCCGGAGCCGTGGGGCGGGGGGTTCCGAGACGGGCGCTCGGAGCCGTGGGGCGGGGGGACCGAGATGGGCGCTCGGAGCCGTGGGGCGGGGGGACCGAGACAGGCGCCCGGAGCCGTGGGGCGGGGGGTTCCGAGACGGGCGCCCGGAGCCGTGGGGCGGGGGGACCGAGACGGGTGCTCGGAGCCATGGGGCGAGACAGGCGCCCGGAGCCGTGGGGCGGGGGGTTCCGAGACGGGCGCTCGGAGCTGTGGGGCGGGGGGACCGAGACGGGCGCTCGAGCCGTGGGCGGGGGGACCGAGACGGGCGCTCGGAGCCGTGGGGCGGGGGGTTCCGAGACGGGCGCTCGGAGCGTGGGCGGGGGACGAGACGGGCGCTCGGAGCGTGGCGGGGGACCGAGACGGGCGCCCGGAGCGTGGGCGGGGGACGAGACGGCGCTCGAGCCGTGGGGCGGGGGTTCTAAGACGGGCGCTCGGAGCCGTGGGGCGGGGGACCGAGACGGCGCTCGGAGCCGTGGGGCGGGGGGACCGAGACGGGCGCTCGGAGCCGTGGGGCGGGGGGACCGAGACGGCGCTCGGAGCCGTGGGGCGGGGGACCGAGATGGGCGCTCGGAGCCGTGGGGCGGGGGACCGAGACGGGCGCCCGGAGCGTGGGACCGAGACGCGCCCGGAGCCGTGGGGCGGGGGGTTCTGAGACGGGCGCTCGGAGCTGTGGGGCGGGGGACCGAGACGGGCGCCCGAGCCGTGGGGACCGAGACGGGCGCCCGGAGCCGTGGGGCGGGGGGTTCCGAGACGGGCGCTCGGAGCCGTGGGGCGGGGGGACCGAGATGGGCGCTCGGAGCCGTGGGGCGGGGGGACCGAGACAGGCGCCCGGAGCCGTGGGGCGGGGGTTCCGAGACGGGCGCCCGGAGCCGTGGGGCGGGGGGACCGAGACGGGTGCTCGGAGCCATGGGCGAGACAGGCGCCCGGAGCCGTGGGCGGGGGGTTCCGAGACGGGCGCTCGGAGCTGTGGGCGGGGGACCGAGACGGGCGCCCGGAGCCGTGGGGACCGAGACGGCGCTCGGAGCCGTGGGCGGGGGACCGAGACGGGCGCTCGGAGCCGTGGGCGGGGGGACCGAGACGGGCGCTCGGAGCCGTGGGGCAGGGCCCCCAGCGACACCCCCCAGCCCTTCCCCTACCTCAGGCGATGGCAGCCGCGTGGGGTCATGGCCGTCCAGGGGGCGGTGAGCAGCCGCTCTCCAGGATGCCCCTCAGGTGCTGGGCCAGGATGTCCTGCTGCTCCGGCCGCAGTGGTTCTCCAGGGACAGGATAACGGATAGTCGGACGCCTGCCGAGCAAAGAGCCGCGGCTGCTGGTCCCTGGGGCACGGCCGAGCCCAGGCCAGAGCCTCCGCTTCCCCTCGGCCACCAGGGCCGCCCGCTCCCTGCAGCCCCCTGCCCGGCCCCCCGCCCAGCTCCCCGCCCGCTCCCTGCAGCCCCCTGCCCGGCCCCCCGCCAGCTCCCCGCCTGCTCCCTGCAGCCCGGTGCCCCCTGCCCAGCCCCCCTCTTCCTGCAGCCCCTGCCCAGCCCCCCGCCCCCTCCCTGCAGCCCGGTGCCCCCTGCCCAGCCCCCCTCCTCCTGCAGCCCCCCGCCCCCTCCCTGCAGCCCCCTGCCCGCCCCCGCCCAGCTCCCCGCCCCCTCCCTGCAGCCCGGTGCCCCCTGCCCAGCCCCCCTCCTCCTGCAGCCCCCGCCCGCTCCCTGCACCCCCTGCCCGGCCCCCCGCCCAGCTCCCCGCCGCTCCCTGCAGCCCCCTGCCCGGCCCCCCGCCCAGCTCCCCGCCCCTCCCTGCAGCCCGGTGCCCCCTGCCCAGCCCCCCTCTTCCTGCAGCCCCCCCGCCCGCTCCCTGCAGCCCCCTGCCCGGCCCCCCCGCCCGCTCCCTGCAGCCCGGTGCCCCCTGCCAGCCCCCTCTTCCTGCAGCCCCCCGCCCCCTCCCTGCAGCCCCCTGCCCCTGCCCAGCCCCCCTCTTCCTGCAGCCCCCCGCCCCCTCCCTGCAGCCCCCTGCCCGGCCCCCCACCCAGCTCCCCGCCCCCTCCCTGCAGCCCGGTGCCCCCTGCCCAGCCCCCTCTTCCTGCAGCCCCCCGCCCCCTCCCTGCAGCCCCCTGCCCGCCCCCCGCCCAGCTCCCCACCCGCTCCCTGCAGCCCCCTGCCCCCTCCCTGCAGCCCCTGCCCGGCTCCCCGCCTGCTCCCTGCAGCCCCCTGCCCAGCCCCCCTCTCCCTGCAGCCCCCTGCCCGGCCCCCCGCCCAGCCCCCTGCCCAGCTCCCCGCCCCCTCCCTGCAGCCCCCTGCCCAGCCCCCCTCTTCCTGCAGCTCCCTGCCCAGCCCCCTGCCCGGCCCCCTGCCCAGCTCCCCGCCCCCTCCCTGCAGCCCGGTGCCCCCTGCCCAGCCCCCTGCCCGCTCCCTGCAGCCCCCTGCCCAGCCCCCTCTCCCTGCAGCCCCCTGCCCGGCCCCCCACTCCCTGCAGTCCCCTGCCCAGCCCCCCTCTCCCTGCAGCCCGGCACCCCCTGCCCATACCCCCTCTCCCTGCAGCCCCCTGCCCGGCCCCCTGCCCAGCTCCCCGCCCTGCAGCCCGCCCCCTCCCTGCAGCCCCCCGCCCAGCCCCCTGCCCAGCTCCCCGCCCCCTCCCTGCAGCCCCCTGCCCAGCCCCCCTCTCCCTGCAGCCCGGCACCCCCTGCCCATACCCCCTCTCCCTGCAGCCCAGCGTCCCTGCCCAGCCCCCCGCCCGCTCCCTGCAGCCCGGCGCCCCCTGACGCCCCCCACCCCCTCCCTCCAGCCCAGCGCCCCCTAGCGCTGCAGCAGAACCTGGCGACACGAGGCTGCAGTGACGACCCCCCCCCCCCCCCCGGCCCCGGTCCCAAAGCGGGAGAGAAGCCGAATGAAGCCAAAGGAGTCCTGGGGCCAGGATCAAGCCTGCAGCGCTCCAGGCAGTGCCAGGGTTTTGGCAGGTGACCCAACCTGGCGCCTCCGACCTGTCCCCAAAGCCAACGACGCGAAGACCCATCTAGCGCCTTTCCTCCGGCCTCGCCTGCCACAGCGATGCAGCCACCTCTGAGCGGAGCGCGGCAGCTGCTCCACAGTCAGCGCCCCTGGGGCGCGTGGCTCCCGGCGCCGAGACCGTGGAGGGGACCGTCACCCCCAGGGGAGAGCCTGCCCCATGTAGCCCCCTAACGCCCCCTGCGGGTGGGGGGCTGCCCTACCTGGAAGGCGTTCTGCCCCACGGCACTGAGAACCTGCCCCACGTAGCCCCCTAACGCCCCCCGCGGGCGGGGGGCTGCCCTACCTGGAAGGCGTTCTGCCCCACGGCGCTGAGAACCTGCCCCACGTAGCCCCCTAACGCCCCCTGGTGGCGGGGGGCTGCCCTACCTGGAAGGCGTTCTGCCCCACGGGGCTGAGAACCTGCCCCACGTAGCCCCCTAATGCCCCCTGGTGGCAGGGGGCTGCCCTACCTGGAAGGCGTTCTGCCCCACGGGGCTGAGAACCTGCCCCACATAGCCCCCTAACGCCCCCTGGTGGCGGGGGGCTGCCCTACCTGGAAGGCGTTCTGCCCCATGGCGCTGAGACCTGCCCCACATAGCCCCCTAACGCCCCCTGGTGGCGGGGGGCTGCCCTACCTGGAAGGCGTACTGCCCCAGGGCGGTGACCACGTCCCCTGAAGGGGATCTTGGAGGTGAACGTGTGGCCGTGGTACACGAGGGGCTCCCCGCCGGGCCCGTCCCAGCAATCCACCTCCAGGCAGCGGCAGCCCCGCTTCAGAGCCCTGCCAGGGAGACGCCCCGTCAGACGCGGCCTCGCCCCCCGGCGACACCCCCCCCCCCCCCAGCTGCCTCAGCGCCCTCCGGCCGAGGCTGGCCCGCTCCACGGCCCCCACCGGTACCACCGCCCTGCCCCTTGGGGCGTGCGACGCCGGCTCGCCGTGGCCTACCCACTCACCAACCCACCCCCAGGCTGACGGTACCGCACCAGGGCTGCCGGGCAGGCAGGACCGGCCTGGCCTGGGGAAAGCTGGGGCAGCTCCCAGCTCGGCCACAGCCAACGGGCGAGCGGTGGCATTTCCCTGGGCCTTGGATCTCCATCTGGAATAGTGACGTTCCTGTCTGTCGCGCCCAGGCCGGCTGCTGGCTCTTAGTACAGGGACAGCGGCCACAGCCTGGACCTCACTCCTGCGGCTGGGATCCGCAGAGTAACCGGGGCCAGGTCCCACGCTGCCTGTCCCCTACTCACAGGGTCTATTGACTGGACCGCAGTGTTCCCCATGACCCAGCCCAGCGCCTCTTACTTGGCCCCAAAGCAAACAATCCTAACCCCTCTGCAGGGACGGCCTTGCCGACCACACTGATGCAGCCACCTCTGAGTGGAACATGGTGTGGCGTTATGAGTGTAATATAACATCTCATTGAAAGGCGACGGGGCCAGAAAGAGTGAATGACCTCCCAGGCTGACCCGACCCATGGCCGAACTTTAAAGACTGATTAGGAAGAGATGGAAATGAGCCGAGCTTTGAAATGCAGCCGGCATTGTTAGAGATAGAAGGGCAGATGTTTGCTCAGCTCTTGGATGTAAGCAAACAAGTCTTGTCTACGGCTGTAGCTTTGATTCAAAGATCAAAAAAGGAACATTAACATTTAGGAAGATATTTGAGTGAAATAGTATTATTGTCTATGTCTCTTTGAAGGGTGTGGTAACCTGTGTCTGAACTGTGTAATGGATAAATTACCCTGTGCTAATTGCCATGATGTTTGGGAGAAGGACAGTTCAGCCTATTGTGTTCTCAGGCCAAAAGGCTGCTGGAAATGTATAAAAACCCTGGGACAGAATCCTTCTTCATCTCAGATCTGCTTTGGGTTTCAAGAAGGGGAAACCCTGAGCCATAAGAATTGAGATCCCCAGTCACTGACTGGAGTCACCCTGAATATGGACCTATGGACTATTTCTAAAAGGACTTTTGGCAACTACAAGGTCATCTCTGCTGCGTATCTGAACCTCAAGAATTGAATTCAAGTCTGTCTGTATATTGATCTTTTAACCAACACTCTCTCTCTCTTTTCTTTTTAATAAATGTTAGTTTAGAAGAATTGAGGGTATTTGGAGTAAGATCTAAGTTATTATTTGACCTGGGTCTGGGGCTTGGACCTTTGGGGTCAGGAGAACCTTTTCTTTTATATGATGAAATAAGATTTTCAGTAATCATCATCATATCTGACGTGCGTGTCTGGATGGAGGATGGAGGATGGAGGCTGGGCACTTCAAGGGAACTGCGTTGTTTGGACTTCTGAGTAACCAGAAGCTGTTTTGGGCTGGTTGGTAAAGCCTAAGTATTGGAATATCCCCAGCGTTTGGGGTTTGTTTGCCCCGTTCTGTTTGCAGTTCACCCTGATTGAGTGACCTCAGCGGGCTCCCACGGGCAGCACCGTCACACATGGCAGCTCCACGAGACAGGCAGCGACGGAATATCCCAGCCAGGCAGGGGCTTAGGGTGGGAGAATGACGTTTCCCATATCATGGGGAGGGATAGCTCAGTGGTTTGAGTGTTGGCCTGCTAAACCCAGGGTTGTGAGTTCAATCCTTAAGGGGGCCATTTAGGGATCTGGGGCAAAAATTGGGGATTGGTCCTGCTTTGAGCAGGGGGTTGGACTAGATGACCTCCTGAGGTCCCTTCCAACCCTGAGATTCTATGATTCTATATTGGCCGGGGATGGTGGGGCTAGCCCTACAGCCCTGCTGAAAGGGGGCAGGGGGACCTGATGACCCTGCGTGGTCAGGCACTGGGTTTACATCACATTGGGTAGGCAGCACCTCCAGCAAAACTGCAGCTCCCCTCCCACCATGCCGGGACAGGATGAACCCAGAGGCCCCCCCGCAGCCCTTCGTACCCGATGCTGCCCCCCGTGGAGCCCAGACGATGCCCTTTGGGAGCAGCTGCCTTCTCCTCACCTACCGGATGTAGCCCTCGATGCTGCTCTGGCCCCGCAGCTGGTCCTCCAGCAGGTAGGTGTTGTGCGAGGAGGAGATGAAATAGTGGCAGAGGGGCTGGGTCATGTCCTGATAAAGCGGCTCGTGAGCGGGGTTAAAGATGGAGCCTTCCGGCGAGCGCAGGTACAGGAGGAAGCCGTCGACACTCAGCACGTGGCGCGCCCGGGCTGGAGACGAAGGAGCCGAGACAAAGCGCGGCGTCAAGAGACCGGGGACCTCGGTCCCGCCGCCCCACCCGGCGAGGGACCTGTCTCCTGCGGGGCCCTAGCCCAGGGCAAGAGGAGAGCACCTAGCTGCTGGGAGGAAAGCAAGTGTGGTGCCAATCTTCCCAAATGGGGAGTCGAGCGATCCTGGCAATTACCAGAGCTAATAAAATACCAGAGACCACAGTAAGAGGGAGGGAAAAATCGCTAAATATTTAGTGAGTCAGAGAAGCGCAGGCAACGGGGAGCGGGGGGGGGGGGGGGGGCGATGAAAATAAATCCTGCTGGGCAAATCGTGCTCCGTTGTTGCTGCCAGACTCACAGCCCCCGATGCAGCAGGCCAGGCTCGAGAGCGCCGCGTGCAATCGTATTCTCATCGCCCATTCCAATTGCCCCGGGCCCGACCCTGCCCTGGGGCCCGAGGCTGGCTGCCATCAGCGGCGCAGTGCAGAGCTGGGAGCGGGGCTTGGCCGGCTCCCCGCGGGGTGCGCGCTAGGGTCCGTCTGATTCCCGAGCGGCACCGACCTGGACCAGCGTTTCGCAGCCATACCAAGACGATCCCCTGCCCCCCATGGGCCCGGACCCTGCAGGGGTCCCTGTCCCACCCCGGAGACACCCCCCCCCCCGTGGTGGGCATAGACAATCCCCTGCCCCCCATGGGCCCGGACCCTGCAGGGGTCCCTGTCTCACCCTGGAGACACCCCCCCCCATGGTGGGCACAGACAATCCCCTGCCCCCCATGGGCCCGGACCCTGAAGGGGTCCCTGTCTCACCCCGGAGACACCTCCCCCCATGGCGGGCACAGACAATCCCCTGCCCCCCATGGGCCCGGACCCTGAAGGGGTCCCTGTCTCACCCCGGAGACACCCCCCCCCATGGCGGGCACAGACAATCCCCTGCCCCCCATGGGCCCGGACCCTGCAGGGGTCCCTGTCTCACCCCGGAGACACCCCCCCCCCCCATGGTGGGCACAGACAATCCCCTGCCCCCCATGGGCCCGGACCCTGAAGGGGTCCCTGTCTCACCCCGGAGACACCCCCTCCCCCATGGCGGGCACAGACAATCCCCTGCCCCCCATGGGCCCGGACCCTGCAGGGGTCCCTGTCTCACCCCGGAGACACCCCCCCCCATGGTGGGCACAGACAATCCCCTGCCCCCCATGGGCCCGGACCCTGCAGGGGTCCCTGTCCCACCCCGGAGACAGCCCCCCCAATGTTGGGCACAGACAATCCCCTGCTCCCCATGGGCCCGGACCCTGCAGGGGTCCCTGTCCCACCCCAGAGACACCCCCCCCCCCCGTGGGGGGCACACTGGTGCAGCACCGTCGGCGTCCATGCACTTTTCACTCTTACTGTGTCAGCAGCTGGAAGGGGGATCATGAAACCTGGGCTTTGAATAAGGGGGACCCATCCTGGAAAGGGTGAGCCCCATTGCTCCCAGTCCGGGAGAGGAATTTGGCTGGGAACCTCCTCCCCTCCCCCCGCCAGGAAAGGCCGAGATCCGGGTCACTATGCACGTGTAACAGACCAGCCAGGCCCTGTAGGGAATGAGCTGCCTTGGCCCCCGGGGCTGGTCCCTTCCCTTGCTCTGCTCTGTGCCCCTCACCCGTCTCAGACGGCTCGTATCGGGCCATCAGCTCCATGGCCAACTCCTGCGTGTTCTCCCGCTCCAGCTGCTCCTGCTGCAGGAAATCCACAAACTCCAGCAGGGTCAGCTTCTTCCCGTCCCGGGAGAACGCCCGGAAGATGCCCAGCACCTCGTCGCGCTGCGTCAGCGCCTTGTAGAACAGCACGAACTCCTCGCCCTCCAGCGTCCCCGACGCCGACCTGTCGGCCATCTGCAGCGAGAGCAGGGCCTGGGGGAGACTGCAGGACTGACAGGGCCAGTGCATGACCCCACTCCCCAGCGCTAACTGCCCCGTAGTGCTGACCACCCCAAAATCGCCTCCACCTGCCACAGTCAGATCTGGCCTCTATTTACCATCCTTGCTCTGTGGGTTACGGATGGCAAGAGATGGCGGGATGGATGGTGGGTACAGGTGGACGGGTGGATGGATGGGTACAGAAGAATGGGTGGATAGGTGGATGATGGGGATGGATGGATGGGTACAGAAGAATGGGTGGATAGGTGGATGATGGGGATGGATGGATGGATGGATGGATGGGTACAGAAGAATGGATGGATGGATGATGCGTACAGATGGATGGACCGATGGATGGTGGGTACAGGTGGATGGGTGGATGGATGGATGGGTACAGAAGAATGGATGGATGGATGGATGATGCGTACAGATGGATGGACCGATGGACGGTGGGTACAGGTGAATGGATAGGCGTGGTAAAATCTCTTTCCCTCTATTTTTCTAAACCTAAACTTGGGGTCCCAAACTCGTTGACCGTGTCCCCTTTAAACCTCACTGGGGGTGAGGCCTGCTAGCTCCGAAGGGACCAGGCGAAGGGGCCATCAGCACGTCCAATCTGCATCCGACGCCTGATGACGAGGCGGGGCCCATGGCAGCACCAGGGGTCATACGTGTGCGTGGGTGCGTGTGCTTGCGTGTGCACGCGTGTGTACATTCTGCTCACGGATGTCCGTAAGCCCTGTCGCGAGCATGCCGAGCGGAGGTGATTCTCCGTGGCTTGAGCCGTATGCTGGGGCTAAGGGAGTCTATGGAGCCGATTTCAATCCAGGGGGCTCGCGAGTGCGACCTCTGCGGCTGGCTGCCAGGCGGGGGTGATGCCGGGCCGTGGGGGAAGGAGGAAGAAGAGCGAGGCCATCGCTGGCTGGACCCAGGTGGGCTCCAGCAGAGACACAAGGACCCCCCCACCCCGCCCCATGGGGAAAGCCTTAGGGGCAGCCCTTCCACCAGCCCCTTGTGACCTGCTCCGTCAGAGGGCTTCCTGCTGAGACCAGCCTTTGGGCCGGGGGTTGGCCAGTCTTTGGGGGGCAAGGGAAGGGGTGGCCCCCCCGGCCTGGCACTCACCTGGAAGAGCCGGAGTGCGTGGTCCTCGTTCATGTCCATGTTCATCATCCTGAGGAGCTGCCGCACCTCCTTGAAGCTCATGCGCCCGTCCCTGTTCTTATTGGCCTTCTGGAACCAGTCGCAGATCCACCTGCCGGGGGGCTAAGGAAAGCGACGGGGGCGGGGGGGAAGGGCTGAGAATACCCTGCGCTCACTAACCTAGCTAAACGCCCGCCAGCTCCCCATGCCCCCATGCCCCGAGCACATCCCTGCCCCGGGGGCCCTTCCCCGTCCACTGGGGAGGAGACACCCAGGGGACATCGAGGCAGACAGGCCCATCCCCCAGGCCGACGGGGGTGTCTCCCAGCCATGCCCCCTGGCTTGGCAACTCTGTGTGGGTGGAAGGGCACTGAGGGGGCAGGGGGAGCCGGGGCTCAGGGCCAGGCCAGCGGAAGGATATTGATCCATCTGCTCCTGCTGGTCCATCTTGGTGATGATCTCCACCAGGCGGTGCAGGCCCCGGACCCAGCACTGCGCCTCCTCAGGGGAGCCGGCGATCAGGTCCAGGTTCCCACGCCGCCCATGGAAGACAACGGTGAAGCAGTGCTCGGGCGGGAACTCCTCGGCCAGGCTCTGCAGCACCTCGGACTGGTGCCCCTCCCGCACCGTCTCCACGTCGCTGATGGAGACTGGAAGGGAGGGATGGGTCAGGCTCCGGAAGGGGGGCCAGATGTCACCGCCCCCAGATCCATCTGTCCATCCCTCCGTCCGTCCGTCTCTGGGGTCCGTCCCTTGGTATCTAAACACTGGGAGGCCCTACGCAACGGGGACCCTGTGCTGGAGACCCCGGGAGAATCACTTCCCCGACCCATACAGCACCCATGGTCTCCCACAGCATGGCAGGAAGGGGGCTGTGATGGGGGGAGGGGGAAGGGAGGGTCTGACAATCCGGGTCAGACACCCCGGGGAGAAAATATAAGAACAGCCCAACTGGGTCAGACCAAGGGTCCATCCAGCCCAGTGTCTTGTCTTCCGACAGCGGCCAATGCCAGGTGCCCCAGAGGGAATGAACAGAACAGTGAATCACCACGTGATCCATCCCCTGTCGCCCACTCCCAGCATCTGGCCATCAGAGGTGTAAAGATCAGGGGGTTGCATCCTTGCCCATCTTGGCTAATAGCCACCGATGGACCTGTACCCTGGGAACTTCTCTCCTTTTTTGAGCCCTGTTAGACTTTTGGCCTTCACGGGGGATCTGAACCCCAAAGAACAAGCAACGGTCTACAATATCAATGCACAATAAAAGTGCAACAAGAAAGGTTTGTTACGCCAACGGCCATTAATATCACTGGGTGCTGTATGTCCGGATGGCGTGAGCGGAGCTGCGGCTGCGTGCTGGGAACACGTTCCTGAAATACGTTTTGGGGGCACACTTGACACCCAAGTCTGTCCTAGGCAGCGGAACGATTTCTGCCTGTTTGCCGGGGTCTCCAGTGTAAACTCGGCCGGGTGCTGCCAGAGACAAGGGATGTTACATTTACGTCCGATTCGACAGGGGAGGGGACGTCACCAGGGAGAGACAAACAGCAGGGGGGGAACTTTTCCTGGGGAGCCGCTTCCGAAGAATACATTGCAAAGGTCGACTGGACTAGAAAAAGAAGGGAAGAGAACCCCTTAGCTATCCACCACCCGCGGGGGAAAGAGGCCAGCGCTCGTGGGATCTATGAAAGGTGGATCCTTCGGGCCTGTGGGTTGAAGATGCCGAGAACTGACCGCAAATGAGCCATTGCCAGAGACCCGGCTTGTGACCTGGTCAGTTCTAGACACGCGGAAGCCTGTTTTCCCGTTTGTTTGATTCGTAACCAGACTCGCTCTCTCTCTTGCAGGACGTCCCTTTGATCTCTGCTCTTTCCAAAAAAAAAAAAAAAAAAAAATCAATGGAGATATGCCAATCTCCTAGAACTGGAATGACCTTGAAAGGTCATTGAGTCCAGTCCCCTGCCTTCACTAGCAGGACCAAGTACTGTCCCCTGACAGATTTTGCCCCAGATCCCTAAGTGGCCCCCTCAAGGATTGAACTCATAACCCTGGGTTTAGCAGGCCAATGCTCAAACCACTGAGCTATCCCTCCCCGCTTTCTTCACAGCCGTTCCCCTGTGAGCGCTGAGGAGCAGGCTGCTGTGTGAACCGGCTCTTTGGAGGCACTGGCTTTAATCTTTTAATCCGTTCTGTGCTGCGGAGAGACGCCTCCGGGGCGCTCGGGGTCACCGCATGGCACCTCCATGGCCAGGTTAAGACTGGCAGAGTCTCGGGACTTTGCTGGTGTGGCGGACAGGCTGGCGTGGCAGGCAGCTGTCCCTAATCTCCAGCAGACGCCGAGTAGAGCATGACAACAAAGCAGGGGCTGTCTGAAAGCAATCTCAGGGCTCCAACCGGGAGGGACACGGGGGGGACACACACATGCATCTACCCACCCATATATCCAACCACACGCCTACCATGCACATACCCATGTTTGTACACCCGCCATACGCACACCTTGGTTTGTGCACACACATCAATGTGGGGTTGCGCGCCCAGCCGCACACCGTTCACTCTGAACCCTACTGAGCGCCCACTGGGCTGGCACACAGCAGCGGCTGAACTCACAGGTATACTTGGTGTGGCCGGTCTTCTTGGACTTGTGCCAGACGGTCATGCAGTCGTCCTGCAGCTCGAAGTAGCGCTGCTTCTTCCAGCTCTTGGACTTCACCTTCCGCATCAGAGTCCCCTGCTGCATCTGCTCCAGGGTCTCATCCAGCCGGAGGCCTGCGGGCGGGGGGAGAGCAGGCGCTCAGCGAGGGAAGACCGGGGAGGCGGCACCGCTGGGAGCGGCCCGCCGTGGGAGCGGGTGCCTGCCGCCCGCCTTGGCCAGCACCCACACATGGTGCACAGTGCTGGCGCAAACCTACTGCACCATTAACCCTTTGGAGCCTGTGCTAGACCCATATGCACTTGTACCTACGGGACAATGGCTGCATCACCCCGAAAGGCGAGGCGGCGGCGGCGGCGAGGCAATTCAGACCAGCGTTACAATGGAGTGGCTCTGGAGTGGGGTCACTCCAGAGTCACACCAGGGTGCCTGAGATCAGAGTCCACACCCTCCCCTTACACCTCCCATGGGGCCAGCGCCGCAGCTGGTGCAAACGGGCAGAATCAGCCATTTTACACCAGAGGATCTGGCCCCAGAGACGTCCCCTCTTCCGCGTTGTGAAGAACCCCGCCGCTGAGCAGCCCTGGGTGAATTTGACTTGCCCCAAAGAGGCCAGCCCTTGAGCTGCCCTGGGGTTCTGGGACACCTCCTTAGAACACGCTGACCCCAACTGGAATTCCTGCCCCGTGCTGCCAGGGCCCCCCACCGCCCATGCTGGCAGGATTGTGAATGGGTCTGACCCAGCCCCGGGACTCGCCCAAACCCATGTCATTCACCCCTGCCCCGCCCCCACCCCATTCAGCCTGGGGGACGCTCCAGGGACACTCACGGGGGCTGTAGAGGTGCAACGCCATGGTGCTGTCGTCACGGGCTTGGCCCGACGGGCATCTAGCGAGAGAAAACACCAGAGTCATTAAATACAGTCACGTCTGCCTGTCTTATCCCGACAGCTCCTACCCCGTGGCACCATGGCGGCTTTGATTGGAACCACACCCTGAGTTTCTGGGAAGGGGAGGGGGGCCCTGGGCCAGCACCGGCTGCTGGGCGGGCCGGGACCAGCTCTTTGCCGCTCGGCGCGCGGGTCCTTCCCAGGTACTGGGAAAGGGGCCACAAGAGGAAGGTGCCCTAGCCGTGTCCACTGTAACCCCCCTGCCCACGTCCATGCCCCCCTCTCTGGAACAAGGCCCTCCCCTCGTCCTCTTCCCCACGACCCCCCTCACAGCCCACCCAGCCTGGTATCCTGCCTGCACCCTGGCCTCATGCACCAGCCTCTACCGGCTGCTCCCCCACCCCAGGACATTGGAGCGGCCAGACTGGGTCAGATCAAAGGTCCATCCAGCCCCGTATCCTGTCATAGAATCATAGAATCTCAGGGTTGGAAGGGCCCTCAGGAGGTCATCTAGTCCAACTCCCTGCTCAAAGCAGGACCAACCCCAACTAGATCATCCCAGCCAGGGCTTTGTCAAGCCTGACCTTAAAAACCTCTAAGGAAGGAGATTCCACCACCTCCCTAGGTAACCCATTCCAGTGCTTCACCACCCTACTAGTGAAAAAGTTTTTCCTAATATCCAACCTAAACCTCCCCCTCTGCAACTTGAGACCATTACTCCTTGTTCTGGCTTCTTCTACCACTGAGAACAGTCTAGATCCATCCTCTTTGGAACCCCCTTTCAGGTAGTTGAAAGCAGCTATCAAATCCCCCCTCACTCTTCTCTTCTGCAGGCTAAACAATCCCAGTTCCCCCAGCCTCTCCTCATAAGTCATGTGCTCCAGCCCCCTAATCATTTTTGTTGCCCTCCGCTGGACTCTTTCCAATTTATCCACATCCTTCTTGTAGTGGGGGGTCCAAAACTGGACACAGTACTCCAAATGAGGCCTCACCAGTGCCGAATAGAGGGGAATAATCACGTCCCTCGATCTGCTGGAAATGCCCCTACTTATACAACCCAAAATGCCGTTAGTCTTCTTGGCAACAAGGGCACACTGTTGACTCATATTCTGCCGACAGCGGCCAGGACCAGGCACCCCCGAGGGAATGGACAGAACAGGCGGCCGGTGAGTGATCCGCCCCGGCGATACGTACTCACGCACTCAAAGTCCAGTTGGTCTGGGTGGCGGCTAGGCTGGAGAGCCCCCGGGGGCTGCCTGGGACCGTGGGGAGATGGGGCGAGTGACCCAGGACGTCCCCTTTGCCCCTGGCTTGGTGCAATCTCATGGCCAAACAGGGCGTCTGCCCGGAGGTCGGCACTCACCGGCGTGAGCTGCTCCAGCCAGCCTGACAGCGGGGATCGAACCGGGGACGTGGGGACGTCGCCAGCCACCGCTGTCCCGCCCGGCTGCCTTCGGGGACGATGCTTTAGCCAAACACCCGGGCTCAACCCGGGGGAACCGGACGACTGTCTCTGATCTGGGATCTGCTCCTGGGCCCTTCTGGCCTTCACCTCTTTGTAGGCCCTTGACTCTATGGGGCAGGGGGGACCCTGGGGCAAAGCCAGCAGGAAGAGAGAAGCATCCCATTTCCCCCCACCTGGCTGCACGCTGGCCCCCTCAGCAGAGTGCCCAAAGCCGGGGTGCTCCCAAGGCACCTGGCTCCCCCCACACTCCATGGGGCCCACGGAGATCCAGTCCACATGCCCAGTCGCTCAGCCGTCATCCGCCCCCACAAGGGGTCACAGGTCGGTGCGTCTCCTCCCAGCACAGCTCGGCCCCAGGCAAGAACCGCTGGGAAAGGGCGCAGGGGCCCGGGGAGAAGGGGGGAGGAACGCCCTAGCCCCTGGTGGGGCCGAGACGGGCGGGGATGGTGGGAACCGGCCCAGACTTCACTTGGCTGCCCCAGCAGAGCCCGGGGGATTGCCAGCCGCTGCAGGGTCTGCAGGGGGGAGGACGGGGCAGAGCGAAGGGTCCCAGTTTGATCACGGTTTGTGGGCCGGGGGCAGGTGTTTGCAGGGGATGGCGCTGCTGGGTGGGGGCCAGAGGGCGGGAACGGGGCTGTGCTGGCAGGTCCGGTGGGGAGGGGGCTGGATAAGTCTCTCCCACGAGGGTGCAGAGGATGGGAGACTCTGCCAAGCAGCCTCCCTGTGAGCAGGGCGTGCGTCTGGGGGGGATGCGGGGTTAGTGAACCGCTGTGTGACGGGGGGCTGCCGAATAGGGGACACCAGGGCCCTCTGCAGCTCAGGGACCCCGGCTTCTGACTGCAAAACCCCCCAGAGTGAGGCCATTGCCCCAGCCAGCCCCAGGTCCCCCAGGAAGTCTGGGGCGTGCTGTCCGAGGACACGGGAGCGCCGCGAACGCCCTGGCCGCCGGAGACGAGCGAAAGGCCCTGTGGGGATTTGAACCCGCAGATCCGGGGAGCGCGAGCGTCCCGTGGGGGCTGCTCTGAGCGTGGCCAGAGGCCCCGCGCTGGGAGTCAGGCTGCCTGGGTTCCATTCCAGGCGCCCACGGACACACGCTGGGACCTCGGCGAGTCTCTGCCTCGCCCCGTGCCTCAGTTTCCCCCGCTTGCGGCAGGCTGCGGGAAGCTGAGTGCGTCAATGTGGAAGCGGCTGGAGAGGGGCAATCACCTGGAATGACCCCTGCTCCCCCTGCCCAGAAGGTGGCACCATCGCTGCCCCCCTGTGGAGCATGCCAGCTGTCTGTCAAAGGCCCATCACCATGGCGTTTAGGCAGCAGCTGAACACAGTGGAATCGAGGCTCCCAGGGGCAGCAGCTCCCGCCTGAGGAGCTGAGAAGGGGGGCAAGAGACCCAGGGCCCGATGCCCCGTGGTGCTGAGCGCCTGCAGTGCTATGGGCGGTGGGTGCTGAGCACCTCGGAGAGCCGGATCCTGGAGCTGAAAGGGGGGGTGGGGACTGGGAGAGCCCCGGGAGCTGCTAGTGCCCCGACGGCCATGGGGGGCTGCGGCACAGAGTGCCTGGCGCTGCCCGGCCCGGGGACACGACAGAGCCCGAGAAGCTGATTAAGGCCACAGGCCACCAGCTGGGAAACTGCCAATCCACTCAGCACCGACCTCGTGAGAGCAATAAACCCAGCGGGAGCCAGCCCATGCACCCAGGCATGTCCCCCCCATACCCCCCACTCCCCACAGGCGCCTCTCGGCTCTGCCTGGACGGTGCCCACAGCTGCGGCCGCAGGACAGCTGCCCAGCCAGCCCCCGACACCCCCAAATCCCCGGGAAGCGGAGTTGCTGACACAGCGGCTCCCTTACCAGTGGCTGGGGCCTCCCGCGGCAGCTGGCTCCTCGGCTCATGCCCCGGACAGGGCTGGCTCCCCTCCCGCCGTCCCCCTCTCTGCTCCGGGCAGCTACTGCCACGGCAAGGAGCTTGCAAGGAGAAATGAGCTCACAGCCGCTCGGCCCTGCCCAGCTCTGGCAATCCTTAAAGGCACAGAGCCAAGAGCTCCCTGGGCACGCTGCCGCTTGGCAGGCTGCTCCGCTGCCCGGACGCCTGGCCGCGCGCGGAGAGGAGAACCCCCATCCCCAGGGGCCCCCCCTCAGCCAGGGACTCGCCTTCCCCGCAACAGATGAACTCACCTGGGCCTGGATCCCTTGTAAGAATCACCTGGCCCCGAATACAGTCGGCCTCGTTTTCACTGAACGCTCTGCCGGCCAGGACGCCTGGGTTCCGCACTCCGGCCTGGTCTCTTGTGCCGGCGCCGGCAGCCGGGGACGCTGGGGCAGAGACCACAGCTGGCGGGATACACGGCTGTCGTGGGGCCACCAGCCGACCAAGCTGAGCGATGAGCCTTCGTGGCTAGTACCCCCGGGTCTCCCAAAAGCAGGGATGGACGGGGAAGCGTGAGCGGGCCCTGGGACGATGGCAGAGCCGGGCTGGGGACTCGGTCGCTGTCTGCTCCGGGGGCTGCCAGGCTAGCTGCGGCCTGGGGGGTCGCTCCCCCGCCACCCCCCACTGCAGAGCGGCCAGGGCCCCCAGCCAGGTACAAGCTGGGTCCCGTCTAACCGGGCTGTGACGCTGCCGTTCTAGCTGGGCCAGAAAGAGTCTGGGATTGAGCTGCCGCCATCTGTCCCTTCAGCGTCAGCGGGATTGAGGGGACAGCCGCTTAGCGGGGTGAGCAGCCGCTTAGCGGGGTGAGCAGCCGCTTAGCGGGGTGAGCAGCCGCTCAGAGGTCGCCCGGAGCCAGCGCTGAGCTTCGGTTTCATTTGCAAATGTATTCGTTGGCCCTGCACCAGAACCTTCACTGCAGGGTTTGCTCAGCCCCTGGGCTGGGTCCAGTTTAGAGCCACGGGGGTTTTGCGGGTTATGGAAATGAGCAGCAATAAATAAAGGAATGAAGGGGGTCGGGGGGTGGAAGGGGATCGAGCCGGTGAAACGAACGAGAGCGGAGCTATTGGAAATGTACGAAGAACTTCCTTCCACAAAGGACTGGCTGGGAGGCCGGCGTATTGGTGGTGCCCTCCTGCAATTCCCCCCCTCAGCTCTGCAAAGTGGGGAACGACAATCCCTGCAAACCCTGGGGGGGGCGGGGGGTCGACCTCCCGGCCAGGAGCTGGGAACGGAGCCAGGCCCGGAATTCCCACCCCACAGAGACGGAGGGGGCTGAGGGTGGGGGCTGCTCCCACCCAGGGGCGGCAGCGGGACGCTGGAGTCTCAGTCGTTCTCTCATAGAAAACAACAGGCCCAAGGGAGTTGTAGGCAGGCCAGGCTGGGGGCTACTCCTGGGGGGGGGCGCGGCTTTAGGGCCGGCTCATTGGCTCCCAGCTGTGGCCGGTTTCTCCCCGGCGGGCGGCTGCGAGGAGCCGCCAGGACAGGAATACAAAGAGCCAGCAGCTAAGGAGGCGCCTGTCCGAAGGGTGGATCCCAGCTCGGGGGCCCAGAAATCCGTCACCCCGGCGGAGATTCACCCAGCGGCAGGAGGCGAATGGCCGTAGAGACGCTCACACACTGCTGAGAAGGCAGGAGGGATCCTGACGGGGGGAGTGTAGGGCCAGTGACACGGGGCGAGGTTCTCCAGTGCCCGGCCTACAGGGCCAAGGGGGCAGGTGTAGTAAAAGCTTCCGCTTACAGCTCTGTTATTGCACCTTTGTCCTGGCCCCTAGCCCCACAGCTCTGCCGGTGCCCCTCACTCCCGACCCGCAGCCCCCTCCCCTACCCCCAGCTCTGCCGGTGCCCCTCACTCCCGACCCGCAGCCCCCTCCCCTACCCCCCAGCTCTGCCGGTGCCCCTCACTCCCGACCCGCAGCCCCCTCCCCTACCCCCAGCTCTGCCGGTGCCCCTCACTCCCGACCCGCAGCCCCCTCCCCTACCCTCAGTTCTGCCGGTGCCCCTCACTCCCGACCCGCAGCCCCCTCCCCTACCCCCCAGCTCTGCCGGTGCCCCTCACTCCCGACCCGCAGCCCTCTCCCCTATCCCCAGCTCTGCCGGTGCCCCTCACTCCCGACCCGCAGCCCCCTCCCCTACCCCCCAGCTCTGCCGGTGCCCCTCACTCCCGACCCGCAGCCCCCTCCCCTCCCCTATCCCCAGCTCTGCCGGTGCCCCTCACTCCCGACCCGCAGCCCCCTCCCCTACCCTCAGTTCTGCCGGTGCCCCTCACTCCCGACCCGCAGCCCCCTCCCCTACCCCCAGCTCTGCCGGTGCCCCTCACTCCCGACCCGCAGCCCCCTCCCCTACCCCCAGCTCTGCCGGTGCCCCTCACTCCCGACCCGCAGCCCCCTCCCCTACCCTCAGTTCTGCCGGTGCCCCTCACTCCCGACCCGCAGCCCCCTCCCCTACCCCCCAGCTCTGCCGGTGCCCCTCACTCCCGACCCGCAGCCCTCTCCCCTACCCCCAGCTCTGCCGGTGCCCCTCACTCCCGACCCGCAGCCCCATCCCCTACCCCCAGCTCTGCCGGTGCCCCTCACTCCCGACCCGCAGCCCCCTCCCCTCCCCTAGCCCCACAGCTCTGCCGGTGCCCCTCACTCCCGACCCGCAGCCCTCTCCCCTACCCCCAGCTCTGCCGGTGCCCCTCACTCCCGACCCGCAGCCCTCTCCCCTACCCCCAGCTCTGCCGGTGCCCCTCACTCCCGACCCGCAGCCCCCTCCCCTACCCCCCAGCTCTGCCGGTGCCCCTCACTCCCGACCCGCAGCCCTCTCCCCTATCCCCAGCTCTGCCGGTGCCCCTCACTCCCGACCCGCAGCCCCCTCCCCTACCCCCCAGCTCTGCCGGTGCCCCTCACTCCCGACCCGCAGCCCCCTCCCCTCCCCTAGCCCCACAGCTCTGCCGGTGCCCCTCACTCCCGACCCGCAGCCCCCTCCCCTCCCCTATCCCCAGCTCTGCCGGTGCCCCTCACTCCCGACCCGCAGCCCCCTCCCCTACCCCCCAGCTCTGCCGGTGCCCCTCACTCCCAACCCGCAGCCCTCTCCCCTACCCCCAGCTCTGCCGGTGCCCCTCACTCCCGACCCGCAGCCCCCTCCCCTCCCCTATCCCCAGCTCTGCCGGTGCCCCTCACTCCCGACCCGCAGCCCTCTCCCCTACCCCCAGCTCTGCCGGTGCCCCTCACTCCCGACCCGCAGCCCTCTCCCCTACCCCCAGCTCTGCCGGTGCCCCTCACTCCCGACCCGCAGCCCCCTCCCCTCCCCTAGCCCCACAGCTCTGCCGGTGCCCCTCACTCCCGACCCGCAGCCCCCTCCCCTACCCCCAGCTCTGCCGGTGCCCCTCACTCCCGACCCGCAGCCCCCTCCCCTACCCCCAGCTCTGCCGGTGCCCCTCACTCCCGACCCGCAGCCCCCTCCCCTACCCACAGCTCTGCCGGTGCCCCTCACTCCCGACCCGCAGCCCCCTCCCCTACCCACAGCTCTGCCGGTGCCCCTCACTCCCGACCCGCAGCCCCCTCCCCTACCCACAGCTCTGCCGGTGCCCCTCACTCCCGACCCGCAGCCCCCTCCCCTACCCCCAGCTCTGCCGGTGCCCCTCACTCCCGACCCGCAGCCCCCTCCCCTCCCCTAGCCCCACAGCTCTGCCGGTGCCCCTCACTCCCGACCCGCAGCCCCCTCCCCTACCCCCAGCTCTGCCGGTGCCCCTCACTCCCGACCCGCAGCCCCCTCCCCTACCCCCAGCTCTGCCGGTGCCCCTCACTCCCGACCCGCAGCCCCCTCCCCTACCCACAGCTCTGCCGGTGCCCCTCACTCCCGACCCGCAGCCCCCTCCCCTACCCACAGCTCTGCCGGTGCCCCTCACTCCCGACCCGCAGCCCCCTCCCCTCCCCTATCCCCAGCTCTGCCGGTGCCCCTCACTCCCGACCCGCAGCCCTCTCCCCTACCCCCCAGCTCTGCCGGTGCCCCTCACTCCCGACCCGCAGCCCTCTCCCCTACCCCCAGCTCTGCCGGTGCCCCTCACTCCCGACCCGCAGCCCCCTCCCCTACCCCCCAGCTCTGCCGGTGCCCCTCACTCCCGACCCGCAGCCCCCTCCCCTACCCTCAGTTCTGCCGGTGCCCCTCACTCCCGACCCGCAGCCCCCTCCCCTATCCCCAGCTCTGCCGGTGCCCCTCACTCCCGACCCGCAGCCCCCTCCCCTACCCCCCAGCTCTGCCGGTGCCCCTCACTCCCGACCCGCAGCCCTCTCCCCTATCCCCAGCTCTGCCGGTGCCCCTCACTCCCGACCCGCAGCCCCCTCCCCTACCCCCCAGCTCTGCCGGTGCCCCTCACTCCCGACCCGCAGCCCCCTCCCCTCCCCTATCCCCAGCTCTGCCGGTGCCCCTCACTCCCGACCCGCAGCCCCCTCCCCTACCCCCAGCTCTGCCGGTGCCCCTCACTCCCGACCCGCAGCCCCCTCCCCTCCCCTCAGTTCTGCCGGTGCCCCTCACTCCCGACCCGCAGCCCTCTCCCCTCCCCTACCCCCAGCTCTGCCGGTGCCCCTCACTCCCGACCCGCAGCCCTCTCCCCTACCCCCAGCTCTGCCGGTGCCCCTCACTCCCGACCCGCAGCCCCCTCCCCTCCCCTAGCCCCACAGCTCTGCCGGTGCCCCTCACTCCCGACCCGCAGCCCCCTCCCCTACCCCCAGCTCTGCCGGTGCCCCTCACTCCCGACCCGCAGCCCCCTCCCCTACCCACAGCTCTGCCGGTGCCCCTCACTCCCGACCCGCAGCCCTCTCCCCTACCCCCAGCTCTGCCGGTGCCCCTCACTCCCGACCCGCAGCCCTCTCCCCTACCCCCAGCTCTGCCGGTGCCCCTCACTCCCGACCCGCAGCCCCCTCCCCTCCCCTAGCCCCACAGCTCTGCCGGTGCCCCTCACTCCCGACCCGCAGCCCCCTCCCCTACCCCCAGCTCTGCCGGTGCCCCTCACTCCCGACCCGCAGCCCCCTCCCCTACCCACAGCTCTGCCGGTGCCCCTCACTCCCGACCCGCAGCCCCCTCCCCTCCCCTATCCCCAGCTCTGCCGGTGCCCCTCACTCCCGACCCGCAGCCCCCTCCCCTACCCACAGCTCTGCCGGTGCCCCTCACTCCCGACCCGCAGCCCCCTCCCCTCCCCTATCCCCAGCTCTGCCGGTGCCCCTCACTCCCAACCCGCAGCCCCCTCCCCTACCCCCAGCTCTGCCGGTGCCCCTCACTCCCGACCCGCAGCCCCCTCCCCTACCCCCAGCTCTGCCGGTGCCCCTCACTCCCGACCCGCAGCCCCCCTCCCCTACCCCCCAGCTCTGCCGGTGCCCCTCACTCCCGACCCGCAGCCCCCTCCCCTCCCCTATCCCCAGCTCTGCCGGTGCCCCTCACTCCCAACCCGCAGCCCCCTCCCCTACCCCCAGCTCTGCCGGTGCCCCTCACTCCCGACCCGCAGCCCCCCTCCCCTACCCCCCAGCTCTGCCGGTGCCCCTCACTCCCGACCCGCAGCCCCCTCCCCTACCCCCAGCTCTGCCGGTGCCCCTCACTCCCGACCCGCAGCCCCCCTCCCCTACCCCCCAGCTCTGCCGGTGCCCCTCACTCCCGACCCGCAGCCCCCTCCCCTACCCTCAGTTCTGCCGGTGCCCCTCACTCCCGACCCGCAGCCCCCTCCCCTACCCCCCAGCTCTGCCGGTGCCCCTCACTCCCGACCCGCAGCCCCCTCCCCTACCCCCCAGCTCTGCCGGTGCCCCTCACTCCCGACCCGCAGCCCTCTCCCCTATCCCCAGCTCTGCCGGTGCCCCTCACTCCCGACCCGCAGCCCCCTCCCCTACCCCCCAGCTCTGCCGGTGCCCCTCACTCCCGACCCGCAGCCCCCTCCCCTCCCCTAGCCCCACAGCTCTGCCGGTGCCCCTCACTCCCGACCCGCAGCCCCCTCCCCTCCCCTATCCCCAGCTCTGCCGGTGCCCCTCACTCCCGACCCGCAGCCCCCTCCCCTACCCCCCAGCTCTGCCGGTGCCCCTCACTCCCGACCCGCAGCCCTCTCCCCTACCCCCAGCTCTGCCGGTGCCCCTCACTCCCGACCCGCAGCCCTCTCCCCTACCCCCAGCTCTGCCGGTGCCCCTCACTCCCGACCCGCAGCCCTCTCCCCTACCCCCAGCTCTGCCGGTGCCCCTCACTCCCGACCCGCAGCCCCCTCCCCTCCCCTAGCCCCACAGCTCTGCCGGTGCCCCTCACTCCCGACCCGCAGCCCCCTCCCCTACCCCCAGCTCTGCCGGTGCCCCTCACTCCCGACCCGCAGCCCCCTCCCCTCCCCTATCCCCAGCTCTGCCGGTGCCCCTCACTCCCGACCCGCAGCCCCCTCCCCTACCCCCAGCTCTGCCGGTGCCCCTCACTCCCGACCCGCAGCCCCCTCCCCTACCCACAGCTCTGCCGGTGCCCCTCACTCCCGACCCGCAGCCCCCTCCCCTACCCACAGCTCTGCCGGTGCCCCTCACTCCCGACCCGCAGCCCCCTCCCCTCCCCTATCCCCAGCTCTGCCGGTGCCCCTCACTCCCGACCCGCAGCCCCCTCCCCTACCCCCAGCTCTGCCGGTGCCCCTCACTCCCGACCCGCAGCCCCCTCCCCTACCCTCAGTTCTGCCGGTGCCCCTCACTCCCGACCCGCAGCCCCCTCCCCTATCCCCAGCTCTGCCGGTGCCCCTCACTCCCGACCCGCAGCCCCCTCCCCTACCCCCCAGCTCTGCCGGTGCCCCTCACTCCCGACCCGCAGCCCTCTCCCCTACCCCCAGCTCTGCCGGTGCCCCTCACTCCCGACCCGCAGCCCCCTCCCCTACCCCCAGCTCTGCCGGTGCCCCTCACTCCCGACCCGCAGCCCCCTCCCCTCCCCTATCCCCAGCTCTGCCGGTGCCCCTCACTCCCGACCCGCAGCCCCCTCCCCTACCCCCAGCTCTGCCGGTGCCCCTCACTCCCGACCCGCAGCCCTCTCCCCTACCCCCAGCTCTGCCGGTGCCCCTCACTCCCGACCCGCAGCCCCCTCCCCTCCCCTAGCCCCACAGCTCTGCCGGTGCCCCTCACTCCCGACCCGCAGCCCCCTCCCCTACCCCCAGCTCTGCCGGTGCCCCTCACTCCCGACCCGCAGCCCCCTCCCCTACCCACAGCTCTGCCGGTGCCCCTCACTCCCGACCCGCAGCCCCCTCCCCTCCCCTATCCCCAGCTCTGCCGGTGCCCCTCACTCCCAACCCGCAGCCCCCTCCCCTACCCCCAGCTCTGCCGGTGCCCCTCACTCCCGACCCGCAGCCCCCCTCCCCTACCCCCCAGCTCTGCCGGTGCCCCTCACTCCCGACCCGCAGCCCCCTCCCCTACCCCCAGCTCTGCCGGTGCCCCTCACTCCCGACCCGCAGCCCCCCTCCCCTACCCCCCAGCTCTGCCGGTGCCCCTCACTCCCGACCCGCAGCCCCCTCCCCTACCCTCAGTTCTGCCGGTGCCCCTCACTCCCGACCCGCAGCCCCCTCCCCTACCCCCAGCTCTGCCGGTGCCCCTCACTCCCGACCCGCAGCCCCCTCCCCTACCCCCCAGCTCTGCCGGTGCCCCTCACTCCCGACCCGCAGCCCTCTCCCCTACCCCCAGCTCTGCCGGTGCCCCTCACTCCCGACCCGCAGCCCCCCTCCCCTACCCCCAGCTCTGCCGGTGCCCCTCACTCCCGACCCGCAGCCCTCTCCCCTACCCCCAGCTCTGCCGGTGCCCCTCACTCCCGACCCGCAGCCCCCTCCCCTACCCCCAGCTCTGCCGGTGCCCCTCACTCCCGACCCGCAGCCCCCTCCCCTACCCTCAGTTCTGCCGGTGCCCCTCACTCCCGACCTGCAGCCCCATCCCCTACCCCCAGCTCTGCCGGTGCCCCTCACTCCCGACCCGCAGCCCCCTCCCCTCCCCTATCCCCAGCTCTGCCGGTGCCCCTCACTCCCGACCCGCAGCCCTCTCCCCTACCCCCAGCTCTGCCGGTGCCCCTCACTCCCGACCCGCAGCCCCCTCCCCTCCCCTATCCCCAGCTCTGCCGGTGCCCCTCACTCCCGACCTGCAGCCCCCTCCCCTACCCCCCAGCTCTGCCGGTGCCCCTCACTCCCGACCCGCAGCCCCCTCCCCTCCCCTATCCCCAGCTCTGCCGGTGCCCCTCACTCCCGACCCGCAGCCCTCTCCCCTACCCCCAGCTCTGCCGGTGCCCCTCACTCCCGACCCGCAGCCCCCTCCCCTCCCCTATCCCCAGCTCTGCCGGTGCCCCTCACTCCCGACCCGCAGCCCCCTCCCCTACCCCCCAGCTCTGCCGGTGCCCCTCACTCCCGACCCGCAGCCCTCTCCCCTACCCCCAGCTCTGCCGGTGCCCCTCACTCCCGACCCGCAGCCCCATCCCCTACCCCCAGCTCTGCCGGTGCCCCTCACTCCCAACCCGCAGCCCTCTCCCCTACCCCCAGCTCTGCCGGTGCCCCTCACTCCCGACCCGCAGCCCCCTCCCCTACCCCCCAGCTCTGCCGGTGCCCCTCACTCCCGACCCGCAGCCCTCTCCCCTACCCCCAGCTCTGCCGGTGCCCCTCACTCCCGACCCGCAGCCCCATCCCCTACCCCCAGCTCTGCCGGTGCCCCTCACTCCCGACCCGCAGCCCTCTCCCCTACCCCCAGCTCTGCCGGTGCCCCTCACTCCCGACCCGCAGCCCCCTCCCCTACCCCCAGCTCTGCCGGTGCCCCTCACTCCCGACCCGCAGCCCCCTCCCCTCCCCTACCCCCCAGCTCTGCCGGTGCCCCTCACTCCCGACCCGCAGCCCCCTCCCCTCCCCTACCCCCCAGCTCTGCCGGTGCCCCTCACTCCCGACCCGCAGCCCCCTCCCCTACCCCCCAGCTCTGCCGGTGCCCCTCACTCCCGACCCGCAGCCCTCTCCCCTACCCCCAGCTCTGCCGGTGCCCTTCACTCCCGACCCGCAGCCCCCTCCCCTACCCCCCAGCTCTGCCGGTGCCCCTCACTCCCGACCCGCAGCCCCCTCCCCTACCCCCAGCTCTGCCGGTGCCCCTCACTCCCGACCCGCAGCCCCCTCCCCTACCCCCAGCTCTGCCGGTGCCCCTCACTCCCGACCCGCAGCCCTCTCCCCTACCCCCAGCTCTGCCGGTGCCCCTCACTCCCGACCCGCAGCCCCCTCCCCTCCCCTATCCCCAGCTCTGCCGGTGCCCCTCACTCCCGACCCGCAGCCCCCTCCCCTACCCCCAGCTCTGCCGGTGCCCCTCACTCCCGACCCGCAGCCCCCTCCCCTCCCTCCCCTCCCCCCAGCTCTGCCGGTGCCCCTCACTCCCAACCCACAGCCCCCTCCCCTACCCCCAGCTCTGCCGCTGCCCCTCACTCCCAACCCACAGCCCCCTCCCCTACCCCCAGCTCTGCCGCTGCCCCTCACTCCCAACCCACAGCCCCTCCTATCCCAGCTCCCCGTCTCCTGCCCCTAGCTCTGTTGCTCCCCCTACCACTCTAGTAGTATATCCTGAAAGGCCAGCCCGTGATTTGAACATGACACCACCCTCCAGAAACTCATTTCCTTCCTAGCTCAGAGCTACGGAGACTAACGAGCCGTCCGCGGCGTCAGCCCGACCGCTTCGCTCACGCGCTGTAACCCGTCCCCGGCTCCCACAGCCTTAGAGCGCATTGGGGCGTGGTGCTCCTTAGGGGTCCCCGAAGAGCGGAATACCCAAAGCAGGCAGGGATGGGGGGGAACGGCTGATGGACCGACAAGGTGCGGGGGGGGCTGCAAAGGATCCAGGCCAGGTTGTCAGTTCGCAGCCGGGAATGGCTCCGCTGGTCACCGCCCTGCACGAGCCTGGAGAGATTTCTGAACTCGGGCCACCCCGAAGCGCTGCGAGCCAGGCGGGCGCTGCCGGGAGTCCGGGGATCAGCTGCTGGGTGGAGGATGAGGCTGTTAGTGCTGGTGGGAGCGATCTGCAGCCCTGACAGGCCCAGCGGAGCCCAGCTGCTCCCCGGGAGGCGCTTGTAGATTTCACCCCCACAGAAGGAAGATAAATTTCATTTTTCCCTTGCTGGCAACACCTGACCTCTTCCCACGGGACTCGTGCCAACAAGGTCACCAGAAATCACCCAACTCTTGCCAGGGTCCCCCCGCGCAGGAAGGACCATCCAAGAGGACGATGCTCGCCAGGCTGAGCGAGAGGAGCTGGAATTGGGTTCAGGGGACGGCCCAGGCCTAGTTCACTCCTGGATCCCAGCCTCAGTTACCATCTGGCTCTCCACGCAGGAGCTCAGGAACGGCCCAAGCCCGGCTCAGTGATCCTGCCCCAGACGCTGCTGGTTTTACAGTTGGTCCCTGAATTGCACTTGAAGCAGATGTGCAGCCCCAAGCAAAAGGCAGATGCTCTAGCAGGACTGTGCATCCTAGGGCCGGCATGGCTGGGGCTTGGGAGGAGCCAGCGAGGGGCAGGTAATCTCTGCAGGGGAGCTCAGACAGGAGCTAGCCAGGAACCCAAGAGCAAACTGTCAGTTAACTGCCCCGCAGGAGAGCGGCTGCTTTGAGCACATCCAATAGGCCCTGGGAGGGGGAGTAGAAATGAACCCCCCCCACCCCGCCCCCATCAGAAGCAGGGCGTTTCCCTGCAGGTGTTTGGGAACCAGGGATTTCCTCCTAAGCCCACTCAGCGATCCGCTGTAGGACCCGACAGCGGATGGCTTCGGCCGAACACAGGATTGAAAGCCATCGCTCTGTTCCACTCGTCCGAATGGCGCAGACAACACACAACCAGACGCAGACAAGAGCGAGGGCTGGGTCTAGACACTGGACAAGCCAGGGAGAGGCAGGGAGACACCCACTTAAAACTGCCAGAATCCTCCCTAGGGCGGATTCACCTCCCAGTCCCCACTGCTGAACAACCAAGGATCCGGGAGCCGGACAGAGCGCTTACCTGCCGCCGGCCCCCCTGATCCCACACTCAGAGATCAGACAGGAGCAGTGGTGCTTTGGGGTTTTTTTTATTAAGTTTAAGTTACAAAACAGAAGCATTTTGAAGTCGCGTCAAGGCGGGGATGGGAAAAATGAGACTATCCGTTATAAAACCAGAGCCCAGGGGGAGGGGGGAGCCGGGCGCAATGCCCCCGTTCCGCAGGGCTGGCCGCGGGCTGGGGGAGGAGAGAGCTGGAGGGGGTTAAGACACTGTTGGCACAACAACATGGCCGATGATCAGCAAAAAGGGACAAAGCTTCTCCTCAAGGGAGCGGGAGATTTGGCTGCTCGGTGCCGCGGCCAAGCCCAGCTCACTGCGGGCCCAGGGCCTGGCAGTCACCAGGGGGGTCCCTGCTTCTAGCCTTGCTGGACAAGTTACAGCCAATTTGCCTTCTCTGCTGCCCAGCCTCCGCGCTGTGCGGCTTGAAAAGCTAACCTGTCCCTCTCCACACTGGCAGGTGCGCGCCTGCCTTTCCAGACGCCTTCGTTGCCGCTGGGCTGAGGCAGATGCCAACACTGGGAGAAGGGGGACGGGCGGAGGAGAGCCAGAGCCCTTGTGTATGGAGGCAGCCCCGAGGCCTGGCACCCCAGAAAAACTGACGGCCCTGGAGAACCTAGGCACCTGCCTGAAATCGCTCCTGCCAGGCCCCCTGCCGGCCAGAGGCAGGATCTGCTCATTCAATGGGCTTTGGATGGCAAAGCGGCCGAGCTAACACATCCACAAGCCACTGCCTCGAAGCCTGGCCAGCAAAGCGGGCTTTCGAACCCAGCTCCGTCCTGCCGGCCGAGGGCAGCCCTCGGAGGAGGTGCTGAACGTCAGTCCAGGGGACGCCGGCCAGCCAGTTCGCGGTGCTTTGAGTACAGCAGTCCCCCAGCAGCCGGAGCGGCTGAAATGCACAACTTACAGCCCGGAAACACTCCCCTGCTGTCACCTCCATCCCTACGGAAGGGCCCATAACCCAGGAAGTCAAAGCCTGACACCTGGGTTAATTGCAAGTTCTCGTCCTTCCCTCGCTCCTCCAGCAAGTGGAGCGCAGCCGGGCCTCACTCCGGAAATCAAAGCCAGGGCAGGCAGCCGCAGCAAGCGTACACTCCGCCCGAAAGACGCTGCTCCGCGGCAGCCGGGGAGAGAGCCACCCCCGGGGCGAGACGCAGCCGGTTCGCGCTCTGAGGAGGGGAGAAAACAACGGGGTCAACTTTTATTGAGCTTGCTCGTCTAACAGACTTGTAAACGGCCAGAGTGACAAGGGATGCGAGGGAGGCAGCCCGCGCCCCCGCGCCGCCGGCACGGAGAAGAGTCCACACCCGGCACGGCCCCAGCCGAGCTGGGAAGAGGCGGTGCTCGGCTTTGAAGCTGCAGTAACAGTATGTGCTGGTGTCACAACCCCCCCCCGCAGCTGGGGGAGCGGTCCTGCTGGCTGGGGGGCGGGCAGTCCCACCCAGGCGGTTCTGGAAGAGGTCATCGGTTCCTGGTTCTCTGTAAACCTGAGCTGTTTCCTCCCTGGTGCCCCGCCCGCCGCGGGTGTCACTGCGGGGGGAGGGGGATGCCCCTGGGATCGGTGACCTGCCCCTCCTGCAGGTTCTTGACGAGCTGTGCCAGCCAGCGCTTGGTGGTGGTGTCGTCCTTCAGCACCTGGGCGAAGGTGGTGTCCTTCAGCTGGTCAGGAAGGCACTGTCTGAGAGCCTCTCGTGCCCTACATCAGGAGACAAGAAACAGGGGGGCCAACAAATAAACTCACATTGACAAGGGGGAGCAGGCCCCCGGCTGGAACAGACAGGCCTTCCCTGTGCCCTGAACACGCCTGGGAAATTCCCCCCCAGACCGGAGCCACGACCTCCCTCCTTCCCCAAACCCCAGAGCTCCGGGCAGAGCCCCCACATTAAAGGTGACTAACCCAAGGGCCCCCCCGTCCCAACCCCCTTCCAGACCCGAGGGGGGCGACACGTCTGCAGAGGAAGCAGAGTCAGAGGCTCCAGAGCCTGCCCAGCGAGGGACAGTAAATGCAAATACAGCTAGCCGGAGAAGTGGCCCCTCGTTACTCCACCGCTCCCCACGAGCCCTTCCCCGGGTCACCGGCCAGCACAGCCCCAGAGGCGTGAGGTGGAGATGGAGCAGCAGCACCGGCCCCTACGGGGTAAAGTCGCATTGGGCCGGTTGTAATTAACGACCATCCAACCTGCCGAAGCTGCGATACAAAGGTCAGGCAGAGCCCAGCGCGACCGGAAGGTGCTGCGGGAGCTCATGGGCCTGCGTCGAGAAAGGTCCCGTTCCACTCCCAAGGCTGAGCGGGAGGCAGACTCGCGAAGCAGGAATCCCAACGAACGGCACTTCCAGCCAGAGGGGGGAGCACCTTTGTTCTCTGCCCCCCAAGAGCCCCTGAAAACTCCTAAAATGTTTACCTTGGGTTATCGGAGAGGCGAAGGTAGCAGCGGACCACGTGTTTCAACAACCTTGCTGACGGCTCCTTGGAGAGCTGCAGGACCATCTTACCCTGTTCGACAAAGGAGCGGCTCCAGTTAGAGGAACGGACTGGGACGTGCTGAACTCCGGTGGTTGTGTTTCATTCTCCCGGGACAGGGACTGGGCTCTGGCAGCCACCAAAGCAGAGATGACCGGTGCCTGTCGGCAGGCTGGCAGGCATCTTTCCAGTCTAGCTCGTCACCCCAACTCAAAGATCCTGCTCAAACTGGGGCCACTACCGCGGGGCACTCTCCCACCAAGACCCACTTACAGCCGGATGGACCCAGATGTCATTACGGATTATACCAGCAGGCCGCTTCCTTCCAAACTGGAGGAATTCACATTCAACCCAGGACCTGCAAGATTCCACCTCCCTGAGCTTTGGTCCAAGGTTCAGGATGCAAAGCATTTCCCAGGACTATGTTTTCAGCAGCTGCTCACTCGGTTTGCCTGTAGGTGACAGCCCTCCCACTCCTTTAGGGCCGTAAGAGAGGGGTAATGAATGTCTGATAAGCACTTGGCAGAAATCTACATAAACCGACCTCGGGGCCATTGGATATTGGCTAATCTATGCTGCTAAAATAGCTCTTTTTGCATCGTTTCTGTCCCACCTCACTCCCCTTACTGAGGGACCTTCCTTGGAGATTTGAACTGTGCAGGTGTTAGTCAGTCTATTCATAAACATCAACTCTGTGTTTTACACCCGTTCCAGTAAGAGTTAGACGAGAAGCTGCAGGGGAATTTACAAAGCTGACCATGGGAAGCCTGCATAGGCCAGATCCTTGGCAGCAGGTGCGATCGTGAGTAAACGCAAGCTGGTCGCTCCAGCGTAACCCCTTTAGTAAGTGAAGGGAACAAGCAATCCTACCAATATCATGGCGACATGAGAAAACCGCTCATAAGTCTGGCAGATGTACGCCAATCCTGTATCGTCCAGGAGAATCTTCTGTAGAATAAACGTAGCAACCTGGAACAGAGGGGAGAAATCGCTTAACCAGCTGCGCCTGTAACGGACCACGTCCTGTTTGTTCTTCTGACAGCAACCCCAACCAACTGCAAAACGGACACATGCCAAGAGCATCAAGTACTTCAACGGGGTGGCTAGCAGGGTTACTCCGTTTCAAACCAGAAGGAACCGTTGGTCTTTACACAGCACATGGAATTCACTGTGAAAGGAACAAACAGATCAGGACCCACCAATTCAAAGGGGCACCAGACCCCGCCCCGAACAACAGATGCAAAACCTGCAGACCTCTCTCCACCGCGACAGTGATCTACACCCCACAGCACACCTTTCGGGATCCGTGGGCGCGATACGAACCTATCACAACACGTGGGGCACCTCACCCAATGCCCCAACAACGACGAGGTGGGTGAAATCAATACGCCCCCGAATAAACTCGCACAGAAAACCGATAAGAGACAAACGCACCACGTGCCCTCCGTCACAAAGCAATCGCTCTCGATCTGACCTACCAGTCCTCGGCCTCAAAGGGAACCCGCACGGCACTTTCAAAAGACGAGCCTGGGAGCTTCAATTCATCACTTTGCTGGGCACTCAAAATCATGGTCTTAATAAAGACACTGGATTTATGGCTTATCACGACTATCTGTAACCCACGAACCCCTCTTTCTTGTCGCATGACTGCAGGGGTGTTAATGGGCCACTTCACCTTGAACGTGTGTCCCTCAGAAGGTGTGAGAACAACTTACGTTAAACCATTTATTTCACCTTGTATTTAGCGGTAACACCTTTCCCAGACCTGAGGAAGAGCTCGGTGTAGCTTGAAAGCTCGGCTCTCTCACCCACACAAGTTGGTTCAGTAACAGATATGACCTCACCTATTGTGTCTCAAATATCCTGGGGCCAACGCAGCTACAACAATGCTCCAAAGGGAAGACAGGCAGGTACAACAGCCGGAGAATAATGACGGGCTATATTGAGTCATAGGTTCACGGAGGCTGCGCCGCTGTAAGATCTCTCATGCAGCCGTTCTACGCTGGCGGGACGGAGCTCGCCCGTCGGCATCATGAAACCCCCCCCAAGGAGCGGCGGTAGCTGTATTGGTGGGAGAAGCTCGCCCGCCGACACAGCACTGTGCCCAGCGGTGCTTATGCCAGCGTAACGTAGATCGCTGGGGGTGGTCGGTGGAATATTCACACCCCTGAGCGACGTAAGTTTTGCCAACGTAAGTAGCAGTGTAGACACGTCCCGACAATTACTGCCAGGCTACCCGAGGTAATGGGCAATTCAGACCGATCAACTGTCGAGAGCGGGGAGACGGAGGAACAGCCCAGGCCACAGCCCTGCTTAGCCATATACAACCTTGCCCAGCTGGCTTGTGGTTTTCATCTCCAGTGTTACACAGCCAGGCTTCAGTTCCAGCCAGGCTGCCTTTCTGGAAGAGATGCTTTAATCCCCCTCAGTGACTGGGCTAGGTACAGGCAGGACTGAATACAATTCTCTGGCCTGTGTTATACAGGAGGTGGGACTAGACTAATGGTACCCTCCTGCCTTAACATCTACGAATATAGGCCAGTGGTGGGGGGAGCATATCTGACTGGGTGGGTCTGTGGTCGGCCTGAGGATGCTAGAAGAACTAGGGCAGGGGTGGCCAACCTGAGCCTGAGAAGGAGCCAGAATGTACCAATAGAGCCACAGTAATACGTCAGCAGCTCCCCCATCAGCTCTCTCCCCCCACCTCCCACCCACCGGCAGCCTCACCAATCAGCGCCTCCCACCCACCGGCACCCCACCAATCAGCGCCTCCCCCCCACTGGCAGCCTCACCAATCAGCGCCTCCCCGTCCCTCCCGATCAGCTGTTTCCACGTGCAGGAGGCTCGGGGGAGGGAAGAGGTGGGGGCGGGCAGGGCCTGTGGCAGAGCAGGGGGTTGAGCAGTGAGCACCCCTGACCCATTGGAAAGTTGGCACCTGTAGCTCCAACCCCGGAGTTGGTGCCCGGAGCCACAGGCTGGCCACCCCTAGACTAGTGAGTGAGGCATTACGGTCACGCTTCCACTCACAGCGCTCACCAATTGAGGACAAGGGAGACCCAGGATAGGCCATGGGAAGGTCATTCTACCGCACCGCTGCTCCAGCAAGGGGGGGGACGTCACCGGCAACATGGTCCATCACGCACCATGAGAGCACAGCTAGTGCGGAGGGCGACAGTGGATAACATCCAGCTCGGATCTTCAGAGCAACATTTTTAAAGGCGATAAAGGGATCAGCAATGGCCCCTGTCGTTTTACAATGTCAAGTTGCAACAGGGGAAGTTCAAACTAACTGGTAGGACGCACAGATCTGCTGCGTGCAGGGACATGATGGACAGAACACCTGGGAACCAGGGGGAAGCGGCCACGAGGCCAACAAAAACAAACCACTTAATTCAACGAAAAGCAAATACCGTTTTGGAAAGTTCGCTGCCAGACTCCATGATGCGCAAGCAGAGGGGGATAATTTCTGTGGTCAACAAAAAGTTGATCACTTCTTGCTCATCCGTCTTCACCAGGGCCCCTAAAAACAGACAAAAGAGCTTCAGATTTTAAATCACCACTGTCTTTGCAAGAGCAGCCTGAGCTAGGAGGCAAAGATTTATACGACCACGGTGATGACCACAACACAAGCATTGCTCAGGTTTGTCCCGCACAACGGGAGACTTTGGGCACTGCCCGAGTGCAAAGAAAGAATATCTGAATGGTTACGGAGTGATGGCTCAAGCAGCAGGCGTATCCCAAACTCGGCTTCTCAAACTGTTACCATCCAGTGGGGACAATCCTTTGGATTCCTAGCACCTGCTTTGCCGAAAGTGGCCACCCACTAGCTTGTCTGGAATGTAAGAGCCATTAACCGAGGTCATTGTCCAGTCCCATGCCACCTGGGGTGGATCTAGCTGACTTGCAGAGAGAAGCAGGAGGGGTTACTGGGAAGAAGGCGCACATCTCATTTGAAAAGATTAAAGCGTTGAGGCTACCAACACTAGGGTGAACTCTACCTTCATTGCTCACTGGCTGTACCTCCTCCCCTTGCTTTTCTCTGACTTTACACCGTTTGCTTCACACGGCAGGGATTGGGCCTTTTCTCTATGAAAACCAACTAGCACATTGTGACCAACTTGCCAAGCGACACACGAAGAGGAAGAGAAGATGGCTTCATGCAACACTCAACGCCGGGTGACCAAAAAGGTCCCTGGAAGCCGTGCGCCAAGCCTCTCCAAGACACACATCCTCACCACGCTGTGCATGGGAGTGCAGACTGCTTCTCTGAGTCGAGAACAGTGCGACCGGCATGGGAACGTGCTACATAAACCGGGGCCTGTATTCACCCAGGGATTTTAAAGGGGGCACCCCACAGCCAGTGCAATCCTCATGCTGAATCTGCTGACGTTTCTGGCTAGGGAACTGCATCGGTTCAGCAGAATGAAGCAAATAGGCCATTTTTTAAAAGGCCGGTGAAGTCTAAGCTGTGTCTCCTCCCAGCAATAAAACAAACCCGATCTGAATTGTACCATCAGTCGACCACTGGCGACCTTTATGAAAAATGATTGCATCTTAGAGACGCCATCTTAATGCCCCACTTACTGTGCTGGGTTAGAAAGCTTTTAGGAAAAAAAATACTCTAAGGGGGAAAAAAACAGGTGAAAATGACACCTAAGTAAATTCATGGCAAGAAAATGGAGAAAAATTCTGGAAGTTTGGCCCCCTCGGTAATTACTTCTCTTGACGGGCTCAGCTTGTAGCTGAAGAAACAGCAGCTTCGCTGTTCCTGCAAGCAAACTCCCCACCTGCTTTGAGGCCAGAACTTCCCAATGGAGCCAATTTTTTTTGGTGCCAAACCAAGGCTTAGGTGCATGCTATCGATACATCAGCCATGCACTTGCATTCGGTGTGACAAACCCCCACCAGCAACACAGCCGTGGTCCAAAACTCCACGGACATGTAGAATTTATCTACACAATTCCCACTACTATTAATGGGAGTCGCACTAGTAAGCTCTCCGCACAGCAAGGGAAAGTTACACGTTATTACATAACTCAGAAGATCACGTAGGGAAGGGCAGCAGCAGTGATTTAAGGTGCTGCTACACTTAAGGCATGGGATGAATTGGCCCATACGAAAGGAGAAGCCAATGCTCCCAGCATTTGCATGACTGCTTACCAATCACTCCAAGGCTGGTAAGCCGCAGGTATTCAAATGGACGAGTCTTGCTAACTGTGTGCAAGAAGGGATACAAGAAGAGAGGGATGTGAGCTGCAAGGAAGGCTGACCTGGAAGAAAAGGCAGAAGACACATTGAACATACACCACAAGAAGCCAAGAGGGACAAACAGAACACACAATCCAGTAACACAACGTGGTACATCTGCCTCCGCCTGACCAGACATTAACACCCATCGCTCTGGGCGGGCAGGGAAAGTATCCTCCTTTTACAAACGGAGAGAGGGGAAGCGACATGCTCTGGGCCGCACCGTCAGTGCAGGACGGGCAGGCAGGTGATGGGTCACAGGTACCACACCCAACAGGCTAAGGATCACACACATCCACATGTCAGTATTACCCCATCTCCCCCAGCCTGATCTGCTTCTTGTCTCACCCACGTAACAGCTGATCTTGTAGGTGGTAGATGCTTTGGTGCAGTGACTTATTTACCAGGCGCATGTCCATTACCCGGGCCCGATGGGACCTCAATCTGCTTGGCCTCTAGATACTACTACAGTATAAATATTACACGAGACCAACCGTCACTATAGCACTCAGTCATCCCTGGCTCCCAGCCCCAGAACCCATTGCTGATAATGGGCTGGAAAGAATTCTGATTGTGGGAAGTCCTCAGATGAAGAGGTTCCCCTGTTGATTTACCATTTCCAAAGCCCATCCTAGGGGAGCTCTCTCTACTGAGCGCACATGATTGTGTTCAGAGTAGAGAGACTCCACCCTTCACATACTGATCTTGAGTTTTCACATTTGTATGAAGTTATAAAGGAATCCCGTGAAAAAACTGGACTGTTTCCTTGAAGACTGGCTTAAGGAGCAGTGCTTTAAACCTTGTTTGGCAGAGGCTGAAAGACATTCTGCTTCCTAATTGTTCCCACAGTTTTGTCACAGGGAGAACGGAAACTTGAGAGAACATGGCCATTAGGCCGGATTTCTTCTGGGTTTCAGTCACAGGTCTTTAGGGCGAGCACCTGGATTATTCCTTTCCTTGTCGTCAAGCAACAGGGACAGTGAGGCCCTAGGATATTGGAGAGAGAGTGTTCTCCAGCAAATAAGGCACTCCACTGGGACTCCAGACGTGGCACTTCCACTGATCTGCTGAGTGACTTTGGGACATTTTCCCTGGCTGTGCCTCTCTTCCTCCCACCCATTGTCTTCTCGAATTACACTGCAATCTCGGCTGGAGTGTCTTGGGGAGACCATGTTTTAGAGATTGGGGTATTTAAGGAAATCTCAATAGGCCACGTCCTATGTTTAGGGCTTCTGTAAAGCTGCATGCAAAGATCCCCAAAGGAACTAGTGACAAGACAGAGCTGCTGTCTATCATCTAGTGTCATATGCCACACTGCCTTTAATGTGGAGGCAGTACAAATGAACTTACCACTTGCCCAGAGTAACACAAAGCAAACGAGTTACACAGCCCGACACACAGTTTACAGGGACCTCGAGGCTAGCCAATAAGACTGCTGACATTTACCTGGTCTCCGGATGCGACGCGACGCACTGCAGGAGTGCCAGAGCATTGCAGACTCGGTTAGACTGATGGGCTGTCAGGGTTGGCGGGTTGATCGATGGATAAATATTTACAATTTCCTAAGGAAGTTAAACAAAGCAAAATTAAAGGAGAAAACTGGACCAAGCTGCAGACGTGCATTCGCCTGATAAGCGGCTGCAAGTGCCAGAGCGATGGCTGCCTTCTATTTGACATATCACTGCTTCAAGCATCATTTTAAAAGGAAGTTCTGTAACCCGGGGAACTCAAACTTTGCCCAACTGAGGGTTGCACCGTGCAAATTGCCAGGTATCAGGGTGACGCATCTACTTTGCATGTAATTAAGCACATCACAGCTGCCTTTAATTGTCAGTTAGATACTATGGTGACTGATGCCCTGGAAGTACCAACCAACAACAGCGGTGCAGTTCACTGTGCCTAGAAGTCCCAGCATGCAAAGCTCTATCCTGATCTATCATTTGCTGGGACCGCTGGCCTCCCTGAAGCGAAGACGCTATGGGTACCAAGGAGGATGAACTGCCTGAGCACAGGGGGCAGTTATAAGGAAGCAAGTGAGGAGGAAAAGTCTGACCCATGCCTGTCGATTTCTAACATAAGCCCTTTCTGACTTTCTTCCCTTGCTCCACGTGTATGCTGAAAAGGAGTTTCTCAGTGCCCATCCCTCTTATTTTAATTTAATTCCTCAAAGGAAACCCCCAGGTCTCATATTCAGAGAGTCAAGCAGCAGCTGTGGAACGTGTTGGACTGCTGAAGAAGCGAACAGGGAGGGACATGCGTGTTTTTATTCGGAAGGCTCTCTTGCAGTAGGAAGGCTTAAGTGACAGAGAGGTAACTGAGAAAACCCAAGAGACGCCACATCAATGAGTGAGCTCTCCCGGTCACCCACGCAGCACCCTGAGCAGCATTTCAGGGGCAAAGGAAAAGCACCCACCTGCAGAAGAGCTGCGATTGTGCCAAACGAGTGCCATAGCATTGGGGCCAGGTCAGGGACTGATTCCCGCTTCTTACTCAGCTCCAGCAAGGCATTCTCACGGGTCTCGGGGCTGGACAGCTCATTAATCCACTGATAGATCTTCTCTCTATCCACCTGAGCCAGTGCTGTTGGCACAGGCTTGAGGGGAGACAATAAAAGGTGTAAGTACATCACGGTTTTATCGGATTCAAACCAGGCCCTTTTCACTTTGAGAGAGACCGATGAAGCCAGGCAGTTAATGCAACCTCAGTTACAGGAGGGAGAAAGCAGCAGACCTGCTTTTCTAATAGTGTTCTGGATACAGATAATGGTCTCAGGTCAATGCTTATCATTTCAACCGCCACGAAACATGGACAGGTGCTTTGCTTCATGGAATAAATCTATCGCTACTGTAGTTTCTCTGTATCCTCTGGCAAAATGTTATCTAGCAACTTTCTTCAGCAACATTCAGTGAATCACATGGCTTCACATCTATACGAGCAAAAGACTAGAACAGGTTATTTTTTCATTCTTTTCCCAGTAGAAATCTGTGCTATATCACAGCGCCAGCCCTGTCTACGTTAAGTATCTTTAGACCCTGCACTCAAAGTGTAAGCTTAATAAAAATGTCTTCAAAGGAGTACTTAAGACACATTAGTTTAGATTCCACTGTTTTTATACCTCCAAAAAGCTCAAAGCAGCTTTTCAACACACGCGACACTCACTCAAAACGACATTAAAATAAGGGTCCGACATAAATGAAAAAAATTTGAATTATTTCATCAACCTCCGCATGGTACAATGGGGCATTTTAAACGTATTGCTAGAGAGACATTGTGCTACAACTAGATGTTGCACAAATCCCTCTTGCTTGTGTCCCCAAGAACATCAGTCTCTTCCCTAAGTATATATCTTAAAGGGAACCCCTTATTAATTTGCTTTGTGATAAAAATCCTTTCCAGAATAAGACAGAACACCAAATCTGTACCCACAGTTGGGTAATATTTTTAAGATGAATCATGACAGTTTTTACAGATATTTCCATACGCACTTTCCCACAACAATCAGTGAAAGAGTAACATCTTCAGTGAGTTCTCAGGTAGAAAAGAATCACATTGGGGAATCCAGGATTTTAAGATCTCTCTGATTTCCTTTTCAGAGAAGCTAAACTTTCATTAAAAAAAACAAAGTTTCATGCCTTTGCGAATGCTCTTTACAACAGCAATAAAAAGCTAATGCACTGCTGCTCTATTAAAGTGACAATCTGGTAGTTTAGGCTGAAAATTCAAGTATAACTAGTTATGAATAGGACTATTTTCTTGACGTTTAGACCAACCAGTTAAGTGTATTTAGATTTAAGCATTCCCTTGCAGTGTCCTCTGCAACTCAAGTCTTGCACAAGAACTAGGAAGTGAAGTCAACTACGGTAGTACCAGAAGCGAAACTGTACAACAGGAATCAATCCTTACAGAACTGTGGAAGTTGAGAGATGCGTATTAGGGGCCATGTAATTCTTTGGGATACCATTCCACAGCCTCACTTCTCAATATCAGCAAGTGTTTCCTGATATTTAAAGTTTTCCCTCTTAATTTCATCCATTAAGCTCAGTTATATCCCATGCACATTCTAACTAATTCTTCCCCACCCTTGGTATTTATGCTATTAAAAATCTGTAGACTTAACCCCTTGCTCTTATTCACTTAGGAAAGTATTTGTTTAGTGCCATCAGATTATCTGTAGATGTCAGACACAGTCAATCCCTTCCCTGCAAAGCTCACTACACATTTTAACTCTTCATCTTTCCTCAAATCAATCCTTCTGGCCCCCTCTCCTCTCTCCGTTTTCCAGAACCTCAAACCAGGGTATTTCTTGAATGGTGAAAAGTGACAAATGTATTCTGTTTTAAGAGTTAGAAGTGTAATCCTGTTAGCACCTCCCATAACAGTGCTTAGAAATACATGGAAAACTGGAAGGTCTAATTTGTGTTGGTTTATGACGACTGAACGACAAGCCCTTTGACGGTGAAACATTCAGGTCTATTTTGCTAGCCATATTGGAAAGTTCAGTTCAAGTTAACAGTTCAAATAGGTTGACTCCTCAGCAATGCATGCACAAATTTATAGTGTCCAGTGCCTTCCTAAGAAAGAATCAAATTTCTCCCCACAGACCCTACAGATTCCCATCTGCTACTTTTCCCTGAAAGTCTCATCTACTTTTAATGTAGTCATTAATAAAATATTCTAATTTTCAAATTGCTGTTTTCAAGGCTCACAGTCTCATTCCCTAAGATCTTGGGCACGTCAAATACTGTATGTAAATATTGCAGATACTTATCAATGATCTTACTAAATGCACTCTGTTGCACCTCATGTATGCAAGAGTGATGTCGTAGCCGTCTTAAAGAACCACGCACTGAGCGCTTGTGAATCCTGAAGAGCCCATGACGCTTTTCATAAGAATAAGGGCATTTACCTGCAATGTCCCTGCCAAATTGCAACTCTGATAATTACATAAACTTGATTTAGCCAATTGGAGACCAACTGCCCCCAAGCATTCTGGGTAAAAAGCATTAACACACAATATTGCCTAATTGTGTCTGTTTTTCTAATGATATTGTTAGATAATCAACCTGATAACACCAAAATGAACCTTTATTTAACAACAATGACCTAGCAGGGGTCTGATTAATTTGTATTTTCACTCTCATGCTTCTATTTCAAGTTTTTTGTCGTTTATTGTTTTTGCTCCATTCTCTGGACCTCCCCTCTATTATGTTATCCCCCTTTCAGATTAGCATCTAAAGGCAGGCTCTGTCAGCGGTCTCACTACGGAAAAGGCCAGTGCTCTCTCTGCCTTATCACAGTTTTGTAACAGCAACTCCTTCCAATCTAAAAAATAAAAATCCCTGTTTATAGGCCCAACAGCCGTGCCTAAGGATAGTGTTATGTACTGCAGCCATCAATACCTTGCAGAGATGGCTGCATTTTGGGCCCCATTTACATTTCTACATATAAACGCAGGTTGGTGGACAGTAAACATATTTCATCACAGTTCAGAAGACTTTTTAAATTAGCACTCAACAACTTGCTCTCCATGCACATCAGCCAGTTGTTATTAAATGACTGTTTAAAAACGGTTTTATCACAAAGACTAGTGTATAGGTGGGGCTTAATGGGAGGTACAGCAATCCCGTATCCACTATAAAAAAGGATAGAATCATATTGCTATAAAAATGTAAGGAATGATTAAGATCGTTAACTTTCTGCTTTCACCCTTGTGTGCTCTACAAATGTATTTAGTCCAGGAATGAATATTTACAATCATGACATCAGACAGCCTAGGAAAACTAAAGGCTGCTCGAATTAGACACCGCTAAGTACTTGAGTGACTCATTTGCCTTTTTAAGCCCGACTAGTACTCGCAGTAAATGAATTTTAAAACATCCCCAACAACCTGATCTCACGGTAAACAACCCCCCGGCACACACACGCAGCGGCAAAGACTCACGCAGGCTCTGGCTTCAAGGAGTGTCAATCAAACTCAAGGAGGGATTTTTAACGCGGGGAAGCCGCACGCGAGGAGTGTAGCACAACGCGGCAGGGAGCGGCGGAAGCCACACAAAGCACCACATTGTCTCAGCCCCCCACACTCAGCTTCGCCGCCTGCGCGCTCCCCACCGGCACCGGCTCGGGGTCACTGGGATACGGCCGGACGCCGGCCCGGCTCAGGGGCCCAGCGCCGGCAGGGGAACCGGGCGCGGGGCGTGGGGGTGTCAACGACGCGCTCTGGGCGGGGCCCCGGGGGCAGTTCTCCGGCCCGCGCTGCCGCCTGTCGGAGCGGAGGATCCCGCGGGGCCCCAGGAGACCCAGGCTGGGGCCGTCCCCCGGGGTCCCCTCGGTGGCTCGCGGGAGAGGCGCGTTTTATCCGCCCGCGCGGCAGCGGCCGGCTCCCCCCCCGAGGGACGAGTCCGGTCGGAAAAGAAGGGGGGGGGGGGGGAGGGGAGGGGCGGGGGCGGCGACCCCCCCCCCCCCGGGCTGAACGGGGCGCCGGGCCGGCGGAGCGCCCGGGACCCGGCCGGGAGGGGAGCGGGGAGGCGGGACCCGGCCGCTCCTGGCCAGCGGCGAACGGGGAACCAGCGCCGGGCCCGGGGCGGGAGAAGGGGGCGGCGGGCCCGGGCCCGGGGCGGGAGAAGGGGGCGGCGGGCCCGGGCCCGGCCGCAGGGGGCGGGGCTCACCGCGGCCGTGGCCAGGCTGTGCATGTTCGGAGCCGCCGCTCGCGCCGCCCAGGGCCGGGATCAGGAGGCCGCCGCCGCCATGGGGCCCAGGCCGCCTACGCGCCGCCGTGACCCCTGCCCTCCGCCCTCTCACCCCGTCACGTGCTCTGAGCGCGCGCAGCCAGCGGGCGCGGAGGGAGCCCGCGCGCGGCGCATTCTGGGGCAGGGAGCGGTCCGTGTCGCGGGGGGGTGCGGAGGGTCCGCCGCGCGCCTGCGCGCGTGACCCGCGGCGTGGTGACGTGCCCGCGCTGTACGTGCGTGTCTCGCGCGGGGAGTCTCGCGCTGCTGCCCGATTCCCGCCATCTCCCTCCTCCTCCTCCCCCCCCCGGTCTCCCTGAGGAGCGAGCGAGCGCCGGCCGGGCCCGGCGGGGCCTCGGGAGACACCGAGCGGCAGGTACCGGGGCCGGGGCTGGGGCCGGGTCCGGCCGGCGGGGGGAGCCGGGTAGGGGCCATAACCCCCGCCTCACAGACACGGGGAGCCCCGGGGTCGCTCTCTAGCCCGGAGCGTTAGGCGCCCCCCCCGCCCGGTGTCCCCTCCCCTCGGTGCCCCCCCCCCCCGGCCCGGTGTCCCCTCTCCTCGGTGTCCCCCCCCCCCGGCCCGGTGTCCCCTCTCCTCGGTGTCCCCCCCCCCCGGCCCGGTGTCCCCTCTCCTCGGTGCCCCCCCCCACCCGGTGTCCCCTCTCCTCGGTGTCCCCTCTCCTCGGTGTCCCCCCCCCCCGCCCGGTGTCCCCTCCCCTCGGTGCCCCCCCCCGCCCGGTGTCCCCTCTCCTCGGTGCCCCCCCCCGCCCGGTGTCCCCTCTCCTCAGTGCCCCCCCCCCACCCCGTGTCCCCCCCCGCCCGGTGTCCCCTCTCCTCGGTGTCCCCCCCCCCGGCCCGGTGTCCCCTCTCCTCGGTGTCCCCTCTCCTCGGTGTGTCCCCCCCCCCCCGCCCGGTGTCCCCTCTCCTCGGTGCCCCCCCCCGCCCGGTGTCCCCCCCCGCCCGGTGTCCCCTCTCCTCAGTGCCCCCCCCCCGCCCGGTGTCCCCTCTCCTCAGTGCCCCCCCCCCGCCCTGTGTCCCCTCTCCTCGGTGTGTCCCCCCCCACCCGGTGTCCCCTTCCCCCCGCCCGGTGTCCCCTCTCCTCAGTGCCCCCCCCCCGCCCGGTGTCCCCTCTCCTCGGTGTGCCCCCCCCCCCCCCGCCCGGTGTCCCCTTCCCCCCGCCCGGTGTCCCCTCTCCTCAGTGCCCCCCCCCCGCCCGGTGTCCCCTCTCCTCGGTGTGTCCCCCCCCCCCCCCGCCCGGTGTCCCCTCTCCTCGGTGCCCCCCCCCGCCCGGTGTCCCCTCTCCTCAGTGCCCCCCCCCGCCCGGTGTCCCCTCTCCTCAGTGCCCCCCCCCGCCCGGTGTCCCCTCTCCTCAGTGCCCCCCCCCCACCCCGTGTCCCCTCTCCTCGGTGTGCCCCCCCCCCCCGCCCGGTGTCCCCTTCCCCCCGCCCGGTGTCCCCTCTCCTCAGTGCCCCCCCCCGCCCGGTGTCCCCTCTCCTCAGTGCCCCCCCCCGCCCGGTGTCCCCTCTCCTCAGTGCCCCCCCCCGCCCGGTGTCCCCTCTCCTCAGTGCCCCCCCCCACCCCGTGTCCCCTCTCCTCGGTGTGCCCCCCCCCCCCCGCCCGGTGTCCCCTTCCCCCCGCCCGGTGTCCCCTCTCCTCAGTGCCCCCCCCCGCCCGGTGTCCCCTCTCCTCAGTGCCCCCCCCCCACCCCGTGTCCCCTCTCCTCGGTGTGCCCCCCCCCCCCCCGCCCGGTGTCCCCTTCCCCCCGCCCGGTGTCCCCTCTCCTCAGTGCCCCCCCCCGCCCGGTGTCCCCTCTCCTCAGTGCCCCCCCCCGCCCGGTGTCCCCTCTCCTCAGTGCCCCCCCCCCACCCCGTGTCCCCTCTCCTCGGTGTGCCCCCCCCCCCCCGCCCGGTGTCCCCTTCCCCCCGCCCGGTGTCCCCTCTCCTCAGTGCCCCCCCCCGCCCGGTGTCCCCCCCCCCCACCCGGTGTCCCCTCTCCTCAGTGCCCCCCCCCCGCCCGGTGTCCCCTCCCCCCCGCCCGGTGTCCCCTCTCCTCGGTGCCCCCCCCGCCCGGTGTCCCCTCCCCCCCGCCCGGTGTCCCCTCTTCGGGCTGTTCTCCCCTCAGTCCTGGCGGCTTCTCTCCCCTCCGCCCTGTGCTCCACACACCCCTAGACAGGGGCTCCCCGGGCTCCCCCTCCAGGGATCTTCCCTGTGTGCTCACGCCATGGCCCGGCCCGTCGAGTTTGGGACACTCCTGGCAGCCCCCTGCTCGTATCCAACATCAAGGGCATCCCTAGGCGTTGCTGTGTAACCCCGAGCCCCCCCGTTCTCCGGGCCTTCGTGCCCTCCTGCCCTCAGAGGGGATCATGATCTGGATCCACCAATCTAGGGGTGTGTGGGGGGGGAAGGGCTCCCAGGGCTGGGGCCGGGCCCCCGCTGACCTGAGCAGGGCATTTCTGGGAATGGAAAGATGCCTGTAGTTGGCCGGGAAGAAGGTAATGGAATGGTCTGTCTTCCTGGTGTATAGAGCCAATGGCTTCTCTGGTTCCCTAATTCTTTCACCATCAAAAACGGGGTCGGGGCAATGTCATGATCAGACAATGTTTCTCTGTTTGAATGTGTCAGTCTATGTATCCAATTGGCCTGTCTACATTGTTACAAGAAAACTAAAGGGGAGTGGGGAGAGGAAGCTGCAATAAAAAGTGGCAAAATGCTTAAGTACTCAGCTTTAGCCATTGACAGCGGTCTGGTCTGTGGACATGTTTACTAAACTTTCGCTTAATATTTCCCTCCAGTGCAGCTCTAGAGGTGCCAGTAATGGAGGACGTACTGGTTTTGACTGTGTATAATAATCTTGCTGAGAGCAGGTCTAGCTGACACCTGTATCTTGTGTGTATTGGCATCTCCCACCATTGCTTGCACTAGCAGCGCAGTAATGGAGAGACAAAAAGTCTGCACTAGGGAATGGGGATGGAATGCAGCTTCTTAGTCTTGTGTTTTTGGAGAAACTGCATCACCTTTCATGGAATTTGTGTCAGGGTTAGTGATGAAAGGGCAGGTTGAGTAAGGCACTCTGCTATACATATTGCTGCTGATTAACCCGCAGAAACACCCTGTCTTTAAAGAAACTCCCTTAAAACTGTGTTGTTCAAACTTGAACTAGTTTGACCCTGCTACTGAGTTACTGTACCTTGTGTGTTCCTAGGCTGTAATTAAGAATAGTGTTTTAGTCAAAAGTTAAATAGGAAACAGTAGTTGTATGTGTGATCTTATTAAAAACCAAGGAAAGAAAGAAGCTTTAATCAGATAATGCCTGTCAAATCATGAAGTATTTACAGAATAATTTGTCATGTTATTTTAGTAATTTGTATTAGTGTTGCTTAGAAGCCTCATTCAAGTTGGAGTCTCATTGTACTAAATGCTGTACCAAAGTAAAAACACAATCTGTACTCAAAAGTTTACAATCTAGACCAATGACAAGATGCAACAGGTGACTGAGATGGAGAAATAGATGAGGTTGAGGTGACAATAATTCAAGCATGCAAAATACAAAGAAATTTTGTTACTAAAAAGCTGATTTCTCATTAGATGTTTTATTGTCTAATTTTGGAAACAAAGTGGTTTCCTTGAAAAATTTTTGTTGTTTTTTTCTCCTCTACCCATCATCTTTCCTTGCTTGGTCTTAGCTAAAGGTGGATTTGTTTTGGAAACTCTATGGAAACTACATTCATAGATTTGCAAGATCTTTTGGTGTCTCGAGTCAGCCCACCCAATGTTAAACATTTAGGGGTTAAAGCAGAGGTCCCCAAACTATGGGGCACACCCTGTGGCTGGGGCCCGGGCCAGCCCCCACGGGGGACCGGGAAGCAGAGCCACCCAGCCCCGCACTCAGCGCCCAGCTGTGGCCCCAGCCCCCTTACTCTTGTCCACATTTCCCCCCCGAGCCACGGCCTGACTCTCAGCCAGGGGGAGGAGGAGCATGGATGGGGTAAGGGGTTCGCGACCCTGAAAAGTTTGGGGGACCACTGGGTTAAAGTAATGCTGGCCAAATAGTGGAAGATTTCTTTATCCATGTTTCATTTACTGTATTATTCTATTTTGTCACTAGACTCCTGCAAAAAATGCTGTTTGTTTACGCACATATATTTGCCAGTTGCCAATTTTAATTTTTTATTTTTAACAGGTTTCAAGTTGAAGTAAATTTAGTTAATCTGTTATAAGTTATTTATTTGTAAGAAAAATGGCTCCACTGAAGGTGCATGGACCTGTCCGGATGCGCAGCATACAAACTGGGATTACAAAATGGAAAGAAGGAAGCTTTGAAATTGTGGAGAAGGACAACAAAGTGAGTCTAGTGGTTCACTACAATGTTGGAGGAATTCCAAAGACATTTCAGGTACTCCAAATATCAAGGTGTTTTGTATGAGCAATGCATGGGGATTGTTCCCTTTTGTGAACAGCTGTCCTCTCCAAGACTACTAAGTATCACACAAACTTCCCTCTGTGACTGTTCTTTGGTTTTCATTTCCAGAACACTAATCCTTTTGTATAACCATACTTTAAATTATTCAGGTGTTTTGTTGGATGATATGCCAAGGCCAGGAGTGAGCAAACCATTAATTGGGAAGAAATGAAAAAGCTTAAGACATGAAAGACTATATAGTTTGGTAATTTTATCCTGCTTTTTTAATTACCTTTTTGAAACTCTTTTTGCTTATTTGATAAACTTTCAGAGCGTGTATGGGAAGACCTATTAGGTCACCTACACCTTGTCTGCACTAACATTTTTCCCAGTTGAAGTGCTGAAAATTCCCAGTGTAGACATTCCCTTAGTCTAGGTGCAAGATTCTTCACTTTTGTATATGGACTACAGTTCTGTCCAGGCTAGGTTTTAAATGTGCCAAGAAACCTGACATCCACCACTTCCCTTGGGAGACTGGATAGATCTCGCTGTCGGGAAGTCTCATATATTCAGCCTAAATTTTCCTTCTCTTATTTACATTCCATTCCTCCTAATTATCTTTTGTCCAAACCCACATGAAGATACAGTGCTTGTCCTGAAGATCTTACAATCTAAAAAAGACAAATAAAGTAAGAAGGAAAAATGAAAGTTGGGTTGGATCCAGTATGGCAAGTCCTATGTTTTCTATGTAAGAAAAAGATTAGCTTGGGTGATTCTTCCCCTAAGTGCTACTGTATATTTAATATTCTTAAGGACTGTATGCCTTCTTGCCTGATGAGTCCTGGGGAGGGTTCCCTTCAATGGATAGGAAGGATTTAGTGGTCCAGAAGGTACCTGGTGAATCTACATTAGTAACGGAAGAGTCAAGTTGTGTATTAATGGCAGGAAATTTGTTTGGATCGATGAGCTGAGTAAATCTAGTATCATGTGCTGCCAAAGATTTTAATGAGCATATTGGTAGAAAAATAGGGATCATGCCAACTGTAAGGTGATAAGCAAAATGTGTGCACTTAATTCTCAGCAATGTGGTGGTATTCATGTATTGGAACAACAGTTCCTGTAACAGAAAACACTGGGAGGAATTTTAGGCAATGTTTCTGTCTTCCAGTTGAGATTCATCAGAAACCTCCTCATCTGCAGGTTTGGGAGACCCTATTGTCATGTTATAGAGGCAAATTGAATTGAATCTTTCTCTCTCCAGTAGCTAGCAGCTCTTTATACTTGTCAAAAATGATTATTGAAGTTAGTGGTGCCTAGAGACCTCTGCCAGGTTGGGGCCCCATTGTACTAGCTAGATGCTATATACAGACATATAGTAAAAGACACTTTTTGTCCCGGAGACTTTATAATCTAGTTTAAACAAGACACAACTGGTGGCTGGAGAGAATGGAGGATGATGAATACTGTTATGTCTTCAGAGCTTTTTAAGTTACAACAGGAGGTTTGACCTTGGATGGTGACATGATTGAGAGTCTTCTCTGGTGTGCTTGTTTTAGGAGAGAGTGGAAGATTTGAAGGCCCCACTTGAATTTTTGCTGTACTGAAAGTTTTCAGTTAATTAAAAAAGCAAGGATTGGGCATAAAAGATGGTGGAACGGTAGCTTCACCAAATGAAAAACTGTAATCAGTGACTGAAGTGGATTATGTCTACACTAGAAACGTTACAGTGATGCAGCTGCACAACTTGGTTCCTGAAGATACCGAGAACTCTGTTTATTCATCTGTTTTAAAAAGTTTTCCTCACCGTACACGCAATCAAAAAAAGTCATTGGTCAGGTGATTTCTTGTAGCCAACCTAGCAGAAAGTGAGAAGGAATATGTGGATTAATTAGGGAGGGCGACTTTTTTTTTTTACATTAACGTTGTATTTGACTTGTTGCACTAGTAAATTTTTTACTTTATTAAAAAAGGAAACCAAGTTAAATATATACGGAATATCCAGCAATCTTTTGATACTTACTGATTACCAAGCCAGTTTTTTTCTAACTTGTCAAGAATTTTTACCTTTTGAGGGCTAAACTATATGAAAGTTTCTAAAAGTCTTGTGTTATTGAACAACAGATAAAAATCTGGGGAAAAAAATTCTTAATTGATGAAAACTTTCTTTAATTGTGATATCTCTAGCAGCTAAATTAAATTTTACTGAACTCTCATTCATTTAGGATTGAGAGAAACAAGAAATTTGAATCCAGTGAAGAAAGTTTCAGAATGTTGTAAACACTTGAAAATAGGGACTTGTCGGTGATAGTGTTGCCTTTTCTGAGCAGCATTTTAAAAATGAATTAACCATATTAACTTAAGGTTTAGTGATGACTCAGTATGGAGGAGGGGGAAATACTTGTATTTAATACATTTTCTTTCTTTATAACTCTTGGACAAAACTGGTTTTGGAGTTTTTTTCTTTTATTGTGGAAGTACTTAAATAATTTAATTTCTTACAATGATCTATGTTATAGTCACCTTTACTTTCTTTTCAGCTAAGCCATAACATTAAAACTGTGGTCCTACGACCAAATGGTGGGAAATTGTGTTGCCTGATGCTAACACTAAAGGATGCCAGCTTCCTGACTATTGATAAGGTACCATCTAAGGACGCAAACGAAATGAGGATGTATCTGGATGCCGTCCTCCATGACAGGGTTCATACTGGTAAGCGCAAAACGTGTTAATAGCAGGTTGGATAAAGATAAGATTCTGAATTAGTTTGTCTCAGTTCACCTTTGACCATATTGTCCATCTTTGACCATCTTCCCTTTTTTTAAACCTGTTTATTCCTTGCATTGCTTTTGGTTGAATACTTTTCTTTGGGCCATTGAACTCAATTTTATTTTAATGTTTATGTAACTTTCCTGCAATTTCGGCATGCATAGTATTTAATTTATAAGTGTGTTGGTATTTGAAAAATGGTTACCAATTGTTTACCATTTTCAAAGACATGCAGTTTCCTCTCCTTTCTTTGAACACTTGGGTTTTGTTGCACATTAAGTACACAGACTGTAGGAGGAAAATCTGTAAACCTTTGCTTTTTAAACACATACACTCCTGATATTGTGTTGTCTGACAGGTATAGATTCTGCTTTTTACACATACATCTGGTGAATGTTTTGAAAATCTAGCCTTAAATGATTTATGACAAAGAAAGCAAGGATATATAAAGCTACAAGTAAACTAAATGGCGTGTGCATTTGTTGTCAGCTGTGAAGCCGTCTCAGGGATCTGGCAGCTTTGGAGGTGTTCTGGGCAGCAGGACGACCCAGAAGGAAGCTAACAGACAATTTCCATATATTGAAAATCAGGTTTGTTAAACAGTTTGTTTACACTTCAGATCTTTGCTTTCCCCCCAGTTCCTTTTAATCACTTCCTCTCTTCCCCACTCATTTTGTGTGTAGGTAGTGGGAAAAGTGTGTTCCCATCTTCTGTATGATCCAGGAACGTCATTGACTGGCTCTGGAAGGGTGCATTTACTCCTTGTTGGATAGGCAAGTCAGGCTGCTGGAGAAGTGAAGTAAAGGAGGAAAACATATTTAAGGGTCTGCACCGAGCATAGTTCTGAATGTTGCTTTAATTTTTTTATGCTGAAACACTACACAGAAGTTGGGTATGATAGATGAAATAAAAATGCAAAGCTCACGTATATGGTAATTGGCAGATTTGGCTGCAAGTGACATTTTGCGTAGTAAACATCTGTTAAACAGTTTTTGGTATCTGATTAGTTTGATTTTAATCTTTTGTGAGATTCTCTTCTGCTTTTCAGGCAAAATTATCAGACCTACTTTACTGAAACCCACCTTTCTTGAGGCAGCTCCCTGACACCACCAGCCTTTCAAGCACTCTTCTGGGCTATGCCAGCTCTAACTTGCAGTTTAACAGAAACTGCACCCCATCCCTGAGTCCCTTTTACTCTTGACACAATTCTGCCCCCTGTGGGGGTGCAGAAATCACCTGGCCCGCATTTTCCTGTGCCTCCCACGCAGAAAAATAAAAAATTAAATCTGCTGGGGGACATGCGCCTTTTCCCCGGAAGCCCAGGCAGCGCATCTGTTCCAGCATGCCTAGAGCAGCCTTAGAGACTGGGGAGGGAGGCTGGGTGTGTGCGCCTGCATGGTTGATCATCATTGGTGAGGTGGGGGTCTGGGCGTAAGTGCATGCCAGCAAATGAGAGAAAGAGAGAGAGACTCTGTCCCTCTCGCTTGCTACTGCAGCTCGCTGGCGTGGAAGGGTAGGGCTTTTTATTATGCACAAGGCAGGCTGGGGCAGAAATGTAGCAGCCTGTCTGCTAGTTAATTGATCTCTTTCTCTCAGGCACAAATGTAGCAGCCTGACTGTGTAGTAATGTTGTTAAAGTTGCTTTTGATGGTTAATTGTTCTCATTATCTAAGGCAGAGATGTAGCAGCCTGCCTGGTAGTAACATTGTTAATGTTCCTATTATTAGTAAACCATTCCCATTCTCAGTCAATTCCCCCAGGAGCATAAACCTGTGAAAGTTTTAAGGCCCCTTCATTACCAGAGTGATGTAAAGGAGTCTTATTATAAATTACAGCAAGAGAATCCTCAGCTAGGGAGATCTATGTGCTTTCTCACTTGTTTCCTGTGGCACAGTGGGGTTAGATTACAGCTAAGGATTTATTTTACTTACCCATTTAAAAAAAAAAAGACTTTGAGGGCAAATAAAATATTTACCAAGCAGTAAATAAAATGTCAAGGCCATCAGAACCAAACACTTCCCAAAGTACCCAGCCAGGTCCAGATGAAGTTACCAAAGGGCAAAGGGATATTTGTTCTTTTGTACAACGTGAACGGTGGTCACATCACGCATCAAAAACAGCAACACCTGCTTCTTGTGCTCGAGAATTCCCCACAAAACTGCATGTGCATGGGGACAAATTATTTTGCACATTGTGCAGTGTTGTTCTCAGTTATGACCGATGGTCTGTAATTGTGGATCATTTTGCATAACTCTCCTCTCCTCCCCACCCCCAACTGAAGGAAGATGCGGCTCAAGAGGAAGGCAGAAATAAACATCAGAAGACTATTACAAGTTCACTGAAAAACAAAACACTATATCCGCCAAAAAAGAGTTAATATGCCCACTGCAATCAGGTTGTAATGGTGCAAACAGTACATTCAGAACTGATCTTGCCTCATCATCACAACACTGAACAAAGATAACAGTGATTTTCTTCTCTTTAAGCTTCAATTTTAAGTTTTTCTTTTCTTTGAGGTACACTTCAGATAAGTATGTCTGTCAGTTGTGTCCTACCAGGAATTGCACCACCATTCTGGACCCTGCTTGATTGTTTGTTGCCTCAGATGGTTTCCTATTCTAAGATTTAGTATTGCACAAGTCTAAACAATTGAGCCTTGCATTGTATCACTAGTCAAATGGTGGGGTGACAACTCCTCCCTGCCCAAGCGGGCCATCACTGAGACATAGTGACCAATTTCTACTCCAAATCCATAAAGCATACTTTCAGTGTAAATACATTATTCCTTAAATACTACCCATGTGTACATCTCACAATGATTATTAATTTTGACATATTACAAGCTTTCTGTACTTTATATGTAACTCTTTATGGATAAATATCCTGTAAGATGTTTGGTGTAGTGAGCTTGTCAGATCTGAGGTGAGAGTTGTTTGCAAAGAACAGAGGACCCTTTGCCATGGTGCATTGATCAGTCACTTTACTGTAAGTTTCACTCTGTATTCAAAGGCTTTCAGTTACGTAACAATTCTGTGAAAGTACCAAGTCAATCCTTTTATTTCAACCCAAAACAGAAGTTGTTTTAAGATTATTCCAAACAAATTTTCAGTGCTGCTTAAAGAGTCTTAAAATAAAAACTAATGCTGCGTACAGCCTGGTTAGCCCCTCTAGTTCAGTCCTCAAGCCTGAAACCTACCAATATTACTTAGAATTAGCCAACTATGTCAACTCTTTCCATGGCATTACATTTGTTTTTGTTTGTTTGGTCAAAAGCAACAGGTCACTGTTCTTAAAAATATCTGTCTTAATATTGCACTTTATTTTATAGCACCCAAAGGTGTAGTAGGTGCATCTCAGAAGACCTAAGACATGGTCTTAGGGCAACTAAAATGATTAGGGGTTTGGAATGGATCCCATAGGAGAGATTAAAGAGGCTAGGACTTTTCAGCTTGGAAAAGAGGAGACTAAGGGGGAATATGATAGAGGTCTATAAAATCATGAGTGGTGTGGAGAAAGTGAATAAGGAAATGTTATTTACTTGTTCCCATAATATAAGAACTAGGGGCCACCAAATGAAATTAATGGGCAGCAGGTTTAAAACAAATAAAAGGAAGTTCTTTTTCACACAGCGCACAGTCAATCTGTGGAACTCCTTGCCTGAGAAGGTTGTGAAGGCTAGAACTATAACAGGGTTTAAAAGAGAACTAGATAAATTCATGGAGGTTAAGTCCATTAATGGCTATTAGCCAGGGTGGGTAAGGAATGGTGTCCCTAGCCTCTGTTTGTCAGAGGGTGGAGATGGATGGCAGGAAAGAGATCACTTGATCCTTACCTGTTAGGTTCACTCCCTCTGGGGCACCTGGCATTGACCACTGTCGGTAGACAGGATACTGGGCTGGGTGGACCTTTGGTCTGACCCAGTATGGCCATTCTTATGTTCTGTATCTGAAATATTTAGTATGCTGTAGAAACAACATCAGTGACGCTGGCAGTGTGGGAGGGGAAGAAGGATAAAGTTTGCATGGATACTCTGTTTATGCATGTCCATAATCTGGTGGTTTTACAATGGCTTTTCACACATGCAAACTTTACTCCATCTGTGCAACATTGAACTCTACTGCCCTTAAACTTTTGCATTTCCCTGTTTTCATATACTGCATTTGTGGGAGAGAGATGTAAATGCCACTTTAGAATAAGGGTAAAGTCATTTTCAGTTTTGATTATTGTGGATTTCCTCTGCTGGATTTTGCAGGTTCCTTCCAAAAGAGTGACTGTGGAGGGAAAGGAAGAAAATCCATTTCGAAAGGTGCTGGGCAGCCCAAGTAGAGCATCTGTTAAGACTTCCCCAGGAAGTGGAACACCTAGCAACAGGGTTAACATTTCAGTGTCTCCCACTACATCAACTCCTCACAGAACGGGCTTATTGGAAAACCGGTATGAAATAAAGTTCCTTCAATATGCTGCCATCAAAATTTAGCACTATACAAATGTGTAAACTTAACAATTTACTGCACATACAAGTACGTATAAGCCCTTTTGGTTCATTTTTATAATTTTTTGGTATTGCTTTGAAAACAGTGTTAACAATCACATTTCCAGCTCATGGCTGGTCCATGAGCTCCGGGAACAACGTAAAAGAGCTGTGTGTACAAAATTCTTTGTTGTATTTTAGATTTTAAACTTGAAAATTGTGAAAGGTTAGCAGGAAATACAGAGAGCACATGAGGCATGCGTGGTGGAGGAAGAGGTTTGTCTTTGTCCATTTGAATTAATGATTCCTTAAAATGATTTATTCTTGTGCTATGTTAGTGAAAAGAGGAAAAGAACACAGCCCTCTGGTTCAGAGATAAATGAAGATTATCCCAAAGAGAATGATTCTTCAACGTAAGTTACTGCTTATTTTTGTAGTTTCTGACGCAAATTCCTCCTGCATGTGCCCACCTACTCTTCAGATATGAGTCTTGTTGAAAAGAATACCCAGATCTTTCTCTGTCAAAATAGCACTGTAATATATGTTTGGAAAGGGTTAAGGACTAGGGAGTGAGATATAGTCCTATATAGGTATGTTAATTCTGCAGTAGTATGTTATCTGCAGACAATGTGTTTGTCTTGTAAGTTAGCACTAATCGAACACGTCTTCTATAATGGTGTTGGATGCTAAATAAATATCTGGGATATTCACTTTTTGGTGGTCATTTGCATTTGTTTTGCCAGAAGTTGTCTTATTGGGTTTGAGCTTTGACTTGTAAGAGGTCAAAGCACAAAGGGGATTGGTAGGCCGTCTCGCTATCATGTCAAACACACAGCAGAGATACATAGGCTGTGTGTTTGACATGATAGTGAGAAGGCCTATTTAATGAACTAGTTGGCTAAATTTGTTTGCTGATGAGGTGTACATACTTCATAGTTAATTTTAACGAAGGCCAATATGAATTAAATATCTAAAAATATTTAAAGTGTAAACATTAACTAAGAAAAAACTGTACTTCACATAACTTCTGACTTCAGCTCCCATTTCTCTGTAGCAATAACAAAGCTATGACTGATCCGGCATGGAAGTTTTTAAATAGTAGCAGAGAGAAACAGCTGAATCTGAAACAGACAGAGGAGAACAGGACATCAGGTAAACATGCATTTTATATCCTTTTCTCTGGCTTCGAAAAAAATGCTGTCTTGCTCCACTCAGACCCATTAAGAAAGCTGCTGCAAAAATAGTTTTCCTAGCCTGTCGCTTTGACCATATCAGCCATCTCCTTGAAGTTCTCCACTGGCTCCCCCCTCTATTACATCAAACGTAAGCTATTTGTATTCACTTTCGTGGCCCTTCACAGCCTATCATAAGAGAGGCCATACTGGGTCAGACCAAAGGTCTATCTAGCCCCGTATCCTGTCTTCCGACAGTAGCTAATGCCAGGCGCCCCAGAGGGAATGAACAGAACAGGCAATTTTCTGGTGATCCATCCCCTGTCGCCACTCCCAGCTTCTGGCAAACAGAGGCTAGGGACACAATCCCTGCCCATCCTAGCTAATAGCCATTGATGGACCTGTCCTACGTGAACTTATCTAGTTCTTTTTTTAAACCTGTTATAGTCTTGGCCTTCACAACATCCTCTGGCAAGGAGTTCCACAGGTTGACAGTGCGTTGTGTGAAAAAATACTTCCTTCTGTTTGTTTTGAACCTGGTGCCTATTAATTTCATTTGGTGACCCCTAGTTCTTGTGTTATGAGAAGGAGTAAATAACACTTCCTTATTTACTTTCTCCACACCAGTCATGATTTTATAGACCTCAGTCATATCCCCACCATATCATCTCTTTTCCAAGCTGAAAAGTCCCAGTCTTACTAATCTCTCCTCTTATGGAAGCCATTGCATACCCCTAATCATTTTTGTTACCCGTTTCTGAATGTTTTCCATCATCTTTTTTTGAGATGTGAGGACCACATCTGCATACAGTATTCAAAATGTGGGCCTACCATGGATTTATATAGAGGCAATATGATATTTTCTGTCTTATTATCTATCCCTTTCTTAATGATTCCCAACATTCTGTTTGCTTTTTTGACTGCCACTGCACATTGAGTTGATGTTTTCAGAGAACTATCCACAATGACTCCACTTGCTTGAGTGGAAACAGCTAATTTAGACCCCATCATTTTATATGTATAGTTGGGATTACATTTTCCAATGTGCATTACTTTGCATTTATCAACATTGAATTTCATCTGCCATTTTGTTGCCCAGTCACCCAGTTTTGTGAGATCCTTTTGTAGCTCTTCGCAGTCTACTTGGATTTCAGTATCTTGAGTAGTTTTGTATCATCTGCAAATTTTGTGACCTCACTGTTTAATCCTTTTCCCGGATCATTTATTGATATGTTGAAAAGGACTGGTCCCAGGACACACCCCTGGGGGACACCACTGTTTACCCCTCTCCATTCTGAAAACAGATAATTTATTCCTACCCTTTGTTTCCTATCTTTTAACCAGTTACCAATCCATGAGAGGACCTTCCCTCTTATCCCGTGACAGCTTTCTTTGCTTAAGAGCCTTTGGTGAGGGACCTTGTCAAAGGCTTTCTGAAAATCTAAGTACACTATATCCACGGGATGACCCTTGTTCACATGCTTGTGGACCCCCTCAAAGAATTCTAATAGCTTGGTGAGGCATGATTTCCCTTTACAAAAACCATGTTGACTTTCCCCCAAGAAATTATGTTCATCTATGTATCTGACAATTTTGTTCTTTACTATAGTTTCAGCCAATTTGCCCGGTAGTGAAGTCAGGCTGACAGGCCCAACCTTACCTGTCATCTCTCATTCACTATTGAGTTCTCAACTTCGATTGCTCTTAATACCAGCCTCCATCGGTCACTTGTTGAATTTTCAAACAAGCACCTTTGTGCTTTCTCTCACGTTACCCCTCATTCTTGGGAGAAGCTACCCATAAACATCTGCCGCACACATTCATTACTCTCCTTCAAATCCCTCCCTAGCTTTCATTTGCCATGATGCCTACAGAAAACTTGGCAATATTTAGGGCACTGGTATGCTGGGACTAGTATTCATTTCAGGGTTCTTCGTTGCAAGGCCCGCGAGCCAGTGGCGGCTCCCATGAACCCTAAGTGCGGCTCCCTGTCGATCGCGTTCTCTGGCAGCGCAGTGGGGCTGCAGCTAAGGTAGACTTCCCGCCTGCCCCGGCCCCACACCACTCTCGGAAGTGGCCAGCATGCCCCCGGGTGGGGGAAGCGGGGAGCAGAGGTCTCAGCATGCTGCCCCTACTTGCAAGTACCGCCCCCACAGCTCTTTTGGCCGGGAATGGGGAACTGTGGCCAATGGGAGTTGCGGGGGTGGTTCAGGCAGAGAGGGGCAGCGCGCAGAGCCACGTACCCCGCTCCAGGGGCCGCAGGGACATGTTGGCCTCGTCCAGGCATGGGGACGGGGCCACCCGAAGTAAGTGCCGCCACTTCCATGGGCAGGTTCTGAATAGCTCGTCCACCACCCAACCTGCAGCCTCCCAGAGCCAGCTCCCAATACCCCCCACCTGCACCCCAAGCCCTTGCCCAAACCCTGAGCCCCCTCCCAGAGCCAGCCCCCCATACCTCCTCCTGCACCCCAAGCCCTTGCCCAAACCCTGAGCCCCCTCCCAGAGCCAGCCCCCCATACCTCCTCCTGCACCCCAAGCAATATTACCAGTAGCGGTAATATTACCGTATCTACCAACAAAGGGGAGTGTTCAACCATCTGTGTACTGTGTAGGGTTGATGTAGCTCTCACATTTAAGGTTTTTTGCTAAAGTGGCCCCCACTTAAAAAAATAATGAAGAGCACTGATCTTTTTTTTTTTGACGAATATTATCTCAGGGAATGTCTTCACTACGGAGCTAAATTGGCACTGCTGCAATTGATGCAGCGGCATCGATTTAGCGGGTCTGGTGAAGATGGGCTAAATCGATGGGAGAGCGCTCTCCTGTCGATTTCTGTACTCCACTTTCCCGAGAAATGTAAGGTAAGTCGACGGGAGAGCATCTCCCGTTGACACAGCGCAGTGTAGACACCGCGGTACATTGATCTAGCTACGTCGACTTCATACCGTTATTTATGTAACTGGAGTAGCGTAGCTTAGATCGATTTACTGCGGTAGTGTAGACCAGGCCTCATTGATTCCTTGTGCTATCCACCTGTTGTTTCTCGTCTTATACTTAGATTGGAAGGTCTTTGGGGGCAAGAACTGTCTTTTAGTCCATCTGTACAGCACCTAACACAATGGGCTCCTGGTCCATGACTAGGGCTCTAAGGCTTTATGGTAAAACAAATTATTATTATTGTTGTCGGTAGCTACTGGTGTGGTGCTCCGCTCTTGTTCAGTGATGATAACAGTCGGCTGCGTGCGTGTTCCCTCTGTGTGCTGCCCCAGCTCTGCGCAGATAGCTAACACAGCAGACCCCGAGAGAACCCCCAAAGACCACAGACTCTAGTAAGGTACGAAGGAACCTGAGCCAGGTTTATTGTCAAACGATGCACAGTAATAGTTCCCTATAGACCCTACAGGGCATACTACAAATTCGTGCTCCCTGGCAATGGACACAGCTCAGTCAGTGGCGGGACACTCCACTGTCTCCTAGGCTGGACAAAGATGTGCGCTCCCGGACCTACTTTTATACCATTGCAGGACAGATTACTCATCATAGTTCAAACGAATCTATCCATCATGCTGTCCTTTTGACCCTGTCTTTAAGATGCACCTGCCCATTCCTTGTTGTGTCTGCGGAGTGTTCTGATGCCGTCTTGGCACAAGTTCCTCTTATTACCACTTATGCGTGTGTGTGCACGTGCCTCTAACAACCTTTTCTTGCCAACTTCTGTGAGTGGGACCGGCCTCTGGCTCACAGCCCAGCTTGCTTAGCAATGCCTAGAAGTACTTTGGTTCAGGCTTCAGGCCTCAGACTAGGCCTCTGATACAAGAGTTTATGTTTCAGGGCCTCCTCTTACTACAATTATTATTCATGAAATCATAGAAATGTAGGGCTGGAGAGGACCTTGAGAGGTCATAATAAATAGTCCTGCCAAGTCAAGATAGTTAAGTAGCAGGCACAGACTCTAATGCAATTATTTTCTTAGAATCATGGATGTGTAGGACTGGATGGACTTCAGTAGGTCATCTAATCTAGTATCCTGCACTCGAGACAGGACTAAGTAATAACTAGACCATTCCTGACAGGTGTTTGTCTAATCTGTTCTTAAAAAAAACTTCTGGCCACAGAGATTCCACAACCTCACTAGGCAATTTGTTCAGTGCCTAACTACCCTGACAGTTGGGAAATTTTTCCCTTGCTGCAATTGAAGCCTATTGCTTCTTATCCTATCCTCAGAGGTTAAGGAGAACAATTTTTCACCCTCCTCCTTGTAACAATATTTTATGTACTTAAAAACTGTTATGCTTCCTCCCCTCCCCCCAAGTCTTCTCTTCCGCAGACTAAACAAACCCATTTATTTCAATCTTTCCTCATAGGCCATGTTTTCTAGACCTTTAATCATTTTTGTTGCTCTCCTCTGGCCTTTCTCCAATTGGTCCATATCTTTCCTGAAATGTGGTTCCCAGAATTGGACACAATACTCCAGTTGAGGCCTTATCAGTGTGGAATAGAGTGAAATAATTACTACTTGTGTCTTGCTTACAACGTTCCTGTTGATACATCCCAGAACGCTACTTTTTCTTGCAACAGTGTGACACTGTTGACTCATATATAGCTTGTGATCCATTATAACCTCCAGATCCCTTTCCTCAGTACTCCTTAGGCAGTCATTTCCCATTTTGTATGTGTGCAATTGATAGTTCCTTCCTAAGTGGAGTACATACACTGCGAGACAGCAGCCCAGGATAGGGGTAACTGGCGAAGACTTGTCAGAGAGGGAACGTTCACTTTTGAGGAAAATTGCCTTGCCTGGTCGCAGAAAAACACCATGAGTTTTCGAAGATAATCGTTAATGGCTCAGATATCTCCTCAGTCAGCTCCTTGAGTATTCTAGGCTGTAGTTTATTGCAATTCTAAACATTGAGCACCTTGTTCAAAAAGGGTTATGTAATCTAGATCTGCCTTTGTGAGAAGCATTGGCTGGTGCAGATTTAAAAATGTGAATACACTTTATTTTAGTATAGCGCAGACTGCAATTATTTTGCTAGTCGAACAAGTAAGGTTGATGCTGAACTAATGAGTGAAGTCTTTTAAAAAGCTAGGTTTTAAAAGGACTTCAGAATTAGAAACAGAAGTTCTCTGTTTATGTGCAAGTACAGGTGGCAACAGTAAACTTCCTTCAGGCTGTGCAGTTGGCCTGAACTCTGCATCTTCCATCCCAAAGCCATGATGAAAGTGAACAATAATTCTCAGTCCACTTAATAGAGGTGCTTGAATCTTGTGAAGTTACGGTTTTACATGGCAACATTTATTTGAATCACTGGGGTGTCAGAATACATCTAATTTGAAACGCTTCATGTTTTGCCCGCAAATATACATTAATTTACTATGAAATGTAGAGTAGGGAAAGAAACTTAATTTTCAGTACAAGGTATTTGTTTTGAATTTTGGGTACACTGTATTGGAAATCATAGCTAAGAAGGGTTTATGTGTGTGTATTTTTCATGTTTGAACAACTGACAAATACACATTACATTGTTTCAGTTGTTAGTTCCACATTTTAACAGCCTTTTTCAAATAAGCAAATCAGAATTTCAAGGTGGAGGTATCAAGTCAAACTTTAGCTTATATGAAAAAATGACATGCGCTTAGTATTTAGAGCTAGTACTTTCTTCATTACACAACTCTGAAAAAATTACTTGGTGGAAAGGTTTTTAAACCTTTTACATATTAAGTATAGTCATTTACCTTCCTCAAGTACAGTATACATAGCTGAGCTAGTTGGAATAAATGACAAATATTTTTTCTGTTGCTCTTCCAGGGGTTTTGCCTCTACAATCATCATCCTTTTATGGTAGCAGGTCCACATCAAAGGACTACTCCACTGGCAACTCCAACCTGGACAGGTAGGCATGACTCTATAGTGTTGTCTCTCCAGGACAAAGAGCTGTTTTTCGGGAATTTAGGCATTTGAATTTTCATGTGTTTGCCAAATGGTATGCATATTTTGTTCGTGAAAACAAGTGTCTCTAATTTTTTTAAAATAAGTAATGCGGGATTGCTGAAACTTGTTATTGTTTTGTGCTAGACTTGGGTTGTCGTGTGGTCTGTATGCACATTGGGCTAGGCGGTCTTCCTATAATCTTTTAATTTGCATGTTGTAAGATTTCACCAAGAAAAGCATGGGTTGTATGTTGTATATGACTTGAATACCTCTCTGTTGAGAAGCTCTGCTGTTGAAAGGAGCTTTGCTGGTGTTGGATATAGGAGTCACTGTGTCAGTGAAGATCAGAGCCCCACATTCAGTTCTATGGGCTTGATTGTTTCACACCATGTTACTTGAGGGATTTGGAAGAATCTGGGATGAAAACCAAACTCTGCAAGGAAAAGGATGGTTTAATGATCTGTGTCACATTTAAAATATCTAAACTCTAGAATCCCAGGTTCAAATCCCAATGAGATTGAATCAGCCTTCATCCTTCCCAGGTAGATAAACTGTAGTTATTTTTATAAGTAGCAGTTGTATTCTAGTAGTGCCAGATTGGGGCCACATTGTTCTGGGCACCAGACAGATACAGTCTCTGCCCCCAAATAGTTTCATATTAGACCAGACAAAGGGTAGGGAGAGAGGAAATATTATCCATATTGTAGAGATGAACTGAGGTAGAGAGATTAAATGGCTTGCCCAGGGGTTCACATAGAAAGTTAATGGCAGAGCTATAAGACCAAACTAGATCTCCTGACTTGTGGTCTAGTCATGCCTTAACCACAAGACCATCCTTCCCAGAGGTTACTATGTGGAGATTTGTCCAATGGTACTTTAAAAACCAAAGACATTGTCTGCTGTGGGGTTTTGTGGGTGTTCTGGACCAGTGTTTCCCCTTCCCATATGTAGCCCACTATTTTACAATGCAGTGTGCACCAGTTGTCTGCCTAGCTGCTACCCTTCATTACAAAGGCGGCACCATTTTATTAGTGAAGCGATTCCTGTACGTGAGCCCTGTTTTGAGATTCTTCAAGACATAATCTAATAAAGGTAGAGTAGGACAGCCTTCTCCCCCAACTCAATCCCATTTAAATTGCCATGAGTAAATAGGCAGCACTTTGGCATGTGCTATGGATAAGGCTGATACGATTGTCATTTTTGTCATGGGCCATAATTGTTGTCTTTGCTACTGTCTTGAAAGAACAGGGCGGTCAAAAACTTACATTTTATGCCCCCCCCCCTTTTTTTTCTTTTTCTTTTTTTGCACTGTAGGTCTAGCATATCAAGTCAGATGCCCTCAGCCAAAAGAAGCCTGGGGTTTCTCTCTCAGCCAGCCCCACTCTCTGTTAAAAAAATGAGATCTAATCAAGACTACACAGGATGGAACAAACCTCGAGTGCCCCTTTCCAGCCACCCACAGCAACAGCTACAAGGGTAAGTTTCAGCTTCTTTTTGATATCAGACTTTTTTTCCCTGTCATCTGAATGTGAGCAGACTGAAGTGTACTAATTACATAGAAACAAAATCAAGACCTGGTTCTGAAATGAGTGAGAATTGTGCCTGAGTAAGGAGCCCTTTTCCCAGTTTGGGAAAAGAAAATTGTTCGCTAAAATGCTAACCTGAGAACTTAGTAGTTGAAATAGTGAATCCAACAAACTTGTGAAAGGAATAAGCTTGTTTGAAAATTATTCTCGGTCCCAAATGAGCAATCACAGTATTTTTATATTTAGATTGTAGAAATATCCATAGATGCTTTCCAGATATACAAGATGCTAATGGGTTGCCAACTTTCTGACTGGGGGTGCAGGCTCTGGGGTGGGGCCGGGGATGAGGGGTTTGGAGTGCAAGAGGGGGACTCCAGCCTGGGGCCGAGGGTTTTGGAGTGTGGGAAGGGGCTCAGGTCTGGGGCAGGAGGTTGGGGTGCAGATGGGGGTCAGGGCTCCGGGGTGGGGCTGGGGATGAGGGGTTTGGAGGGCATGGGGTTGGGGTGCGGGAGGGAGTACGGGGTCCCGGCGCCGATTATCGCAGCTCCGAGGAAGTGGCCACCAGGTCCCTGCAGCCCCTAGGCGCATGGGCAGCTAGGGGGGCTCTGCGTGCTGCCCTTGTGCTCGCAGACGCCACTCCCACAGCTCCCATTGGTCGTGGTTCCTGGCCAGTGGGAGCTGCGGAGCCGGCACTCGGGGCAGGGACAGCACTGCGGAGCCGCCCATGCGCCTAGGGACTGCAGGGACCTGGCGGCCACTTCCAGGAGCTGCACGGAGCTAGGGCAGGCAGGGATCCTGCCTTAGCCCCAAGCCCCTGCTGTGCCGCCGACTGGAGTTTTAACTGCCCAGTCGGCAGTGCCGACCGAAGCGGCCAGGGTCGCTTTTTGACTGGGCATTCCAGTCAGAAACCGGACGCGTGGCAACCCTACTAATGGTCTAGGAGGGAGGAGCTATGTGGGAGCAGTTGGGATGGAGAACAGCAAATGCCTTAATAGGTCAATGCTCAATAATATCCTTTTATTGTTCTTTTCAGATTTTCAAACTTGGGAAATACCTGCTACATGAATGCCATTTTGCAGTCCTTGTTTTCAATTCAGTCGTTTGCTAATGATTTGCTTAAGCAGGGTATCCCTTGGAAAAAAATTCCACTCAATGCACTTATCAGGTAAACTTCTTTTGCTTGGGTGGGATATTTTCTTTTATGACGTTAACTTTATTTAAGAGCATAAGAACGGCCAGACTGGGTCAGACCAAAGGTCCATCTAGCCCAGTATCCGGTCTTCTGACAGTGGCCAATGCCAGGTGCCCCAGAGGGAGAGAACCTAACAGCCGTTCCATATCCAGAAATTCCTATTTTACTCTATCTGCAAACTGGACCTTGGGGTGAATTTGTAGGACATGATGCTTGAGTACAGGCATGTAGGAGCTGGTTGTACCTTGAACCCTAGCTGAAATGTAAAATTAGGAAATTGGAAACAATTCTTGCTGTCTCTGAAAATCCATCATAATTTGGGAATTTATAAGTGTATTGAGGGACAGATTTTAGAAACATAAAGTAGGGTGCTTAGGAATTGCCATACTGTGTCAAATCAGTGATCTATCTAACCCAATATCCTCTCTCAGACATTGGCAGAACCAGCTGTTTCAGAAGAAAGTACAAGCAAATCCATAAGACAAATATGAAAGAACTTCCCAATAGAGGAAGCATCTTCCTAGTCTCAGTCAGTTAATGGTTGGCTTATGCCCTAGCACATGAGGGTTTGTTAATATGTTTTATCCTTTTTTATTCTACTTTATGTAACTGTAGACATTTACTGTCCATAAAGACATCTGATCTTCTTTTAATACTACTAAGCTTTTGGCTCGTCTCAGTTATACCTCGTGGCAATGAATTTCACACTGTGTTTTACGCAGCACGTGAGTTATGTGCCGTGTAAAACAGTCTCACCTCTTCTCAGTTTTAATTGTGTTGCCTTTCAAATTTCACCGATTTTTATCCCCTGGATCTACCCTCCTTCTACCATTCAGTATTTTATATACTGCTCTCATGTGCCCTCTTATTTGTCCCATTTCCCAATTAAATGGTTCTAGTCCTTTAATTTCTCCTCATATAGAAGTCTTTTTATGTCTGTAATTGCTTTTATCTGTCATCTGTCTTCGGACCCTTTCTATTTCTGTTGCATCTTTCTTGAGCTCCTTGAACTCTTCCTGCACTGTTTAGACTTGGCAGTTCTGTATGCCAATAAGACCTCTGTTTGGACCTATGGTATCAGTCATAGAATAACCATGTTGTGGACACTGTCTAATGTTACTGTCTAGTTTGCAGATAGAGTAAAATAGGAATTTCTGAAGACCACCCCTGTGTTCTCAACTAAGTTTTATTCTTTCAGAGGCCTGTCAAATGGACCATTGTGCATATTTTTCCTGTTGTCGTGGTATAAATGCACTAAAGATGGTGCCCTGTATCCTTACAGGCAAACTAGGTAGATAGCTCTCGTGACCCATTATAATAAGATCTTCTGATGGAGGGCCATGTGCGATTGAGTGTAGAAGTACAGCAGGACTGACTTGAATGCTTCATAGTGTCTGTCTTAGCTTCTGTTGCTTTGTTTCAGACAAATTATCCAATTCTTTTGTTAACTAATTGTTAGTTTTCTTTCCTTTTTCGTATGTCACTTGTATGTATATGTGCTGCTGCCTTCCTGGATATCGAGGGTTAATATGTGTCTGCATATATAAAATCTGATGTGTAGATCTGCTTTGAATGTATTATACTAAGGCAGTGGTTCTCAAACTTTTGTACTGGTGACCCCTTTCACATAGCAAGCCTCTGAGTGCGACCCCCCCTTATAAATTAAAACCACTTTTTTATATATTTAAGACCATTATAAATGCTGGAGGCAAAGCGGAGTTTAGGGTGGAGGCTGACAGTTCACGACCCCCCATGTAATAATCTTGTGACCCCCTGAGGGGTCCCGACCCCCAGTTTGAGAACCCCTGTAGTAAGGGTATCTATCCATTGAAGAGCACTATGAAATTAACTAGCTCACAGTAACTGGTAAACTCACCTGATTATTAATAAAGTTACCAGCAACGATGATATATCTGAGTTAAAATAAACTTTTGTCTTGCCAGATTTCTTCAGCCTGTGTTATGTAAATGAATGTTGCTGTATGTTGCAACTTCTTGTATTGCAAAAAGAAATAAGACATGCAGCTGGGTGGAGTGTAATTTACAAAAGTGTTTATTGGCCATAAGAATTAGGGTTAATTATTTATCTGTTTATTTTAATGGGATGTTATTTCATAAGATATTTTACATAACACATTTTGTTATTGTTGCTCTTTACATTGGAGGAATTTTTAAATGCAGAGTCCCACTGAAATAATGGCATCAGAAGTTAAGTTTTAAAACACTTGAAGTCTAAGGGGGTGGGGGACAGTTTGTGAGGTGTTATACAAGATGAATTCCTCTGCCTCTTCCCCCAATGGAAAACAGACTTGGCAAACTTTTTTAGAGAGAAATCTTCAGGTTTTACACTACCTACCATAAGATTTGGAAAGCCAGCCAACCAACCTTTTACTGCATTAATTTCTCCAGACGCTTCGCCCATCTGCTTGCTAAAAAGGATGTTTGTAGCCCTGAGGTAAAGAAAGAGCTGCTCAAGAAAGTGAAAAGTGCCATTTCAGCTACTGCAGAGAGATTCTCTGGTTACATGCAAAATGTAAGTGCTCTCTTCTACAAACTGCTCGTATGCTTTGTACATTAGCTCAACAGTAGTCTGTTTGACTTAGTCTGTGCCCATTGGAGTCAGGTTGATACTGATTGAGCTGTTAGTTGAATGGATGGCTATTGTCCGTTTTGTGGTCATAACAGAACTTTCATGTGATCCTATATAAGACAATTGCATTCAGAGTTAGTCTGTGTGTTTTTTCTCTCTCTTCTCTCTCTCTCTATATATATATATACACACACGCCCAAGTATAGTAGAGAGATTGACAGCAGGACATGCAGAGTTTCATTCTAATCTAAAGAATTTACACTGTTTCTAGGATGCACACGAGTTTTTGAGCCAATGTTTGGATCAACTGAAGGAGGACATGGAAAAGTTAAACAAAACTTGGAAGAGTGAGCCAGTGTCTGGGGAAGATAACTCGCCAGGACGGGCCTCTGATGACATCTCAGCCACGAAAGTTTACACTTGTCCAGTTATCACTAACTTAGAGTTTGAGGTTCAACATTCTATCATATGTAAAATGTAAGTATTTTTGAGAGAGGCAATACTTTTGAAGTCTAAGAAGTAAAAGTTCTGCAGGTGGAAGGAAAGTATTTTCATATTCTGTGATCTCATTCATCCACAAACCAACTGCCACATGTAGTACTAAGCAGTTTCCTTCTTTTCCTACATATGATATAAGCAGAAATGAAAACTTTCCAAATGCTTGAAGCTGTCTGCACAGAACGATTAAGTGTAGTCACAGGGTAAGCCCTCACACCACACTGCTCTTTACTGTAACATGTTTGCCGAGCAGCCTGCTAGATTTTAAATCTGTTTTTGCAAGAAAGAGGCCTTGGTTTCAGTGCAAGTGTTCTTTTTTGCTTTCCCATCCATGCCCACTAGACAAGATCAGGGCTTTACAGCAGCTAAGAGTTTGTTCCCAGAAGTGGACAGGCCACGTTTCCTTTGTCATTCTCCCAGTGGTTTCTTCCAGGGAATGGCAGCTTTCCTGTGGCTCCCTAAGCAGCTATGCCAGTGGAGGCTACCCAAGGATGTGTTGAGTAAGCACATCTACCTGGTCATTCACCTCTATGGCCAGTGCCACATACGTTTGGTACTGTGCTGGTGTTAATCATGTCATCATTCTAGACAACTGTTGATGTGTGTGTCTCATATTGCACCTTTAAAAGTTGTATGATACTACAGGTACTTGGGTCCAGTTTTTATATCCTGACATGAAATTAAGGTTTTTAAAGGTGTGCAAATATTAGTATTTCATTTAAAAAAAAAATCAGATTACCTTTTGCTCCCTTGTGATGTTGGGCTAACTCCTTTCCTCCTGAGAGGGTTGATGCAGATTGGAGGGCTTTCAGCTATACCACCACCACCAGGCTTGTTGACTTTCCTATGCGACAGATCCCTTGACCACTCCAAAGTACTACTTAGAGTTTGGGTTCATGTTTGCTCTCAAACTATTACTCACGGGAAATCTTTCTTTAAATCATGAAAATACCAAACCCAAGTCCCAAAATTAAAGCGTAAATTCAGTCAATGAGAGACTTTATCATCTTGATGAGTTAAAACGGGCTCGGTATGTCCACATGCGTAAAGTTACTGTGAAATAAACCATATAAACTATGATGCTTTCCCAACATACATATAGGCAAAATCACATGTGCTTTTTTATTGTAGGTGTGGTGAAACAGTTACTAAACGAGAACAGTTTAATGATCTTTCCATTGATCTTCCCCGAAGAAAGAAATTACTTACTTCTCGATCCATCCAGGATTCCCTTGATCTCTTTTTCAGGGTACATAATGCTTATTTATTACTATTCGCCATTTCTCTCTCTCTCACTCTCACTCACATCAATATATATTAAGAGTAACAGAATTCGATGTTGTATATTGCCATGCAATGAGAGGGGTATTCTTACAACACATTTCACTGGGTATTTATAGCAGGGGTTGTAGGCATATGAACTATCCAACCTTCAAATACTTTGTAGGGATTGTGTGCAAACAACACACTAATGCTTTTAATCTTAAAATACTGTGTAGACACAAACTGATCCTCACAGTGCTCCTGGGATGTACATGTTTTACTGTTTCTTAAATAGGGAGATTGAGGCGCAGAAGAATTATGTAAATCCTAGAGAAGAATCCACCTCAGATGGGATTAGAAGTCAGAAGTTGTTGGTTCTCAATCCTGTGCTAGGGTGGTTGGACAACTAGTCTGTCTCTTTAAATCAGTACAGAGACAAGAGGCCATATATATCTGTTTAAAATATCTAGATACATGAACAGTAAATAGATCTCCAACATGAGGTTGTTCAAAACTGGAAATAAATATTTCCTGTAAAATTCACAGTATTGCATTTTGTTAAGAGTCCCCCTTGAAATCAAAACTGATCAGTAGTAAGATTTTTTTAATCTGTGAAATCTGCTATGGTCCCTTTTATATACACTGGTCTTCATTTTATTTTGATGCACTGATTGGAAACATGGTTTTATCCTTTCTAAGGCTGAACAATAAGCCCATTGCTTATGCTTGAGGTACAGACTTCCATCATTAGTAGAAGAATAGTGGCATGGTTTGACCCCTGGCTTACAGAAACGAATTGTATAAACAGTGGACAGTGTCTAAATATTGCTGTTGTATGCATACTCCTCGCACAATGCTTTTCATCTCCTCTAGCTGTGCCTGAAAATTCTGTTTAACTGTGATACATCAGTAATGATCTCAGAGGCAGAGGGCCTTTCAGGAGAAAAAAAAAAAAAGGAGCTTTGGACTAGGGATAAGGAGAATTAAATGTTGTCCAGTCAGAGCTATGAAAAGCTTACATGGTAGATGTTTCTGAGAGGAAAAGCTGCAGGTCTTGCAAAACTATTGTCCTCTCATTTTGAGTACTAATCTTTCTTTACCCTCTCTATTTTCTAGCTCTATATGTCAGATTTGGAAAAAGCGATTTCTCCCTAACTAATTCCACCTGTCTTAACTGACAAATCTTCAGTTGTAAGCTTATTTCTTGTTCTCTTATCTGATTCATTTTTTGGTATGTCGTATTGAAGTAAGTCAATTAAGAAATAGATGCCCTCTTCAGAGAAACACTGGACTGAAAAAGGCCATCTGCTTTCAATGGAGATCTGGTTGAGTCATCCTTATATTTTGCTTTGTCTTTAATAGGCAGAGGAGATTGAGTATTCTTGTGAGAAGTGTAATGGAAAGTCTGCTGTTGTTACACACAAATTCAATAGGCTTCCCAGGTAAGGGTAAAATCCTACTCTGGTGCTTTCCCAAAAAGCATGTCATAAAAGCGGATAAACATATTGGTACATAGGACAGCGTGGAAGAGCAGGCCTAAAGTGATGAAGAGTGAAATGGGAGATATAATTAGAGGATTGTACGCCTCATTGCTTCTGTATGCAGAGCTCATTGTGCACACCAGGGGAGTCTGACATTCCTCCATTCCCTCCCCATCCCCCAGCTTCTTGTGGGCCACCATTCCATCTCCCTCTATTTCCCCCTGCAACCTCTCTCCCTTACCTCATGCTGGGGCCCTATCCTTCATTTCCACGGCATCCAATGCCAGGAGCTCTATATGCCCCTGTTCACCCCGTCCACCACATGCCTGGGTCTTTGTGTGCGTTCTATGCATCCAGTGAAGTGAGCTATAGCCTACGAAAGCTTATGCTGAAATAAGTTTGTTAGTCTCTAAGGTGCCACAAGTACTCCCATATCATTGTGTCCCATTCTCCTCCCCTGAACCAGGGGCTCTGAATGCTTCCCCCCCCCGGCCCACCATCATTCCTCCCCTCCACCACATGCCTGCGGTGCTGTGCTCCAATGTGTCCCTCCCCCATCCTCCCCATGCCCGTGGCTCTGTGCATTCCTCCCTCCCCTCATTATTTATTTCGGGGTATAGTGTACAATGAGGACTATATTGGCATAGTTGCAGTGCCTTAGCTATGCTGGCATAACCCCGTAGTGTTAGACACAGCTACACCAACAATAGCTAAAGAAGCATTCTTCCATCGACCTAGCTTTGTCTTACACTAGGGACGTTAGATTGCACAGCTGCATTGCTCAGGGGTGTGGATTTTTCACACGCCTGAGCAGTGTAGCTATGTTGACCTAAATTTTAAGTGTAGACCAGGCCTGGGAGATAAGTCATTCATGTTAGCAACATTTTAAGCTCATTTGGGAGGGAGGGCAAGACTGAGATGGGCAGTGGGATGAGAATTATGCTGGAACTTGTTAATGGTTGCCATCAACTGATTCTTTGATCTACAGATTATGGTAGACCTGGTTGAAGCTGATGTGTGTGCTAGCTACATACCTGGGGCTCCATGCATTCCTCACTTTCCCCTTCCGGTTTTCCGATTTTTCACTAAAATCAATAGGATTCTGTCCACTGATGCCTAAAACATTCCCTGAAACTTTGGAATAGATCAAATGTGGTGTTCAAAAGTTACCACATTACATCCAGACTGACGGAGAAATGCCGTCGAGTTCAATGTAGGACCTCACTTTGCATGGCCAACCATCCCTTTCACCTTGGTGCTTGCTGTCTTTCTATATCACAGTGAGCATAGTGGAGCTGCAAGGAAGAGTCCAGAGAGGTTTCTCCCCTATATACCCTTCTCTCCAGAAAGTCAGAGCTTGACACTTTCTCCTAATAAGGATCAGATCTTTCCCATTTGTGAAGAGAGGTTTACAGCTGTCAGCTTTGTCCTAAAGAAAGAGCAGAATATTGGATGGTAGCTGAGAGGCTAGACAGGCTGATATCATTAGAAATACACAGTACTCTTGAAGCAGTACTGATAGTGTGCTTGGTACTTTTAATCACATAGATGGAATCATTACATAGATTGTAAGTTCTTTGGGGCAGGGATCATCTTGTCATGGTGTAAGTTTTACAGTACCTAGCATAATGGAGCGCAGGGTCCCTAATTTGTACCCTTCGGTAATACCATAGTTCAAGTAATACCACGTGGTCCCTGCCCAGTCTAAATGTAAGTTGGTGGGAGAGCATGTCCCGTTAACACAGCCCTGTGTAGACACTGTGGTAAATTGACCTAATCTACGTCAACTTCAGTTACATTATTCACGTAACTGGAGTAGCATAATTTAGGTTGACTTACCAAGGTAGTATAGACAAGGCCTAAGTCTTGACCACTCCTGTTGTTCAACATGTACGTTAAGTCAGTAGGGGATATCTTGAGAGAATATGCTGATGACACTGGTCTATGATCATTATACTTGGCTCTGTTTCCTCACTGGAAGCAATCAAAGTTATTTCCTAGCTCTCTCGTTAGCTGGCAGAAATAAGGACCTGTATAAAAGCCAGTTGGTGTAAGCTCATCCTGAACAAGAACAAAATGATGCTGATTGAATCAGGAAGTCTCTTGAGTTGACAAAGTCTGACTGCTCCATCAGCGCAGGATGTCTGCCTATTGTTAAAATGGTCTGCAACTTCGGGGTTTTGCTAGATGGAAGCAGAACCCTGTAGGACCACATCTCCTCAAGCTCACTACGCAACTAACTGTTAATGCAATCAAACATCTCTTGTCAGAAATCCAAAAGGTGGAAAACTTTTTTTCTAAAAATAAAATGTATTTGAAACTGAGGTGACTATTTTGTGGGTAGGGCAAGCTGGATTTTGAATGTGTTTATTTACTGGCTACTGTCTTTGGTTTTGAACTTAATGCAGTTATTTCTGCCCTGCCTCCTATCTTTCAGGGTCCTGATTCTTCATCTGAAACGATACAGCTTCAATGTGGCACTCTCTCTCAATCACAAAGTTGGGCAGCAGGTGGTTATACCAAGATATTTGACCCTGTTATCTCACTGTACAGAAAGCACTCGGCCCCCGCTTACTCTGGGATGGAGTGCGCATTCTGCAGTGTAAGTGTGAAGTGCAGAATTTATCACAGTTATCCATTCATGGGTATTAAGTTCATGTATATGGCTTGTGGGAGGAGATGGTATCAAATGTTACATATCAGATCTACTCTAGAGAGAGTCAGATTAATAAAAGAGATTTAAAAATTGCTCCTACCCTCTCAAAGGTCATTGTGATTCCCTTTACGAAATTAAAAGCCAAGTCTTTCATCTGCTGCATTAATCCATAATACCAATATGACGATGTGTGGGGAAGGAGAATTACATCTCATGATGTAAGAGTGGTGGAAGCTCCTTTGCTTTGAGATGTTCAAAACTAGACAGGACAATATCTAGAGAACACTCTGTAAGGAACAACCCTGCCCCTAACCCCTGGGGCATGGACTGTTAGAATTTACCACGGGAAGTTCCCTGTGAGTCCATAATTTAGCTTTATTTCCAGTACAAGTACTAGAATGGTTGAGCTTTCATTTCATATTTGGTACACTATGATCGCTCTTACATTAAGATGTAACTTCATACCCTTTCACTGGTGATCTTCCCCTGCACCCTTTGCTATGCTGTCCTGTCCGTTAATTTATTTATAGGTTTTTCTGGGGTGCTCGTCACCACCGTATCTAGTACCTCACACAGTGAATTTGTCTTTGCAACAGCCCTGTGAAGTAAGGAAGTATTACTTAGGTCTGACCAAGTATAGCCATTCTTAACGGTCCATCTAGCCCAGTATTCCATCTCTGACAGTGGCCAGGACCAGATGCTTCAGAAGAAATTAACAGAACGGGGCAGTCTTTAGTGATCCATCCCCTGTCGTCCAGTCCCAGTTTCTGGCAGTCGGAGGTTTAGGGACACCTGGAGCATGGGGTTGTGTGCCTGACCATCTGGGCTGATAGCCACTGATGGACCTATTCTCCAGGAACTTCTCATTCTCTTTTGAACCCAGTTATTCTTTTGGCCTTCACAACATCCCATGGCAATGTGTTCCACAGGCTGACAGTTCATTGTATGAAGAAGTGCTTCCTTTAAACCTGCTGCCTATTAATTTCTTTAGGTGACCTCTAGTTCTTGTGTTACGCGAAGGGGTAAATTACACTTCCCTATTCACTTTCTCTGTACACCATTCATGATTTTATAGACTTCTATCATGTTCTCCCTTAGTTATCTCTTTTTTTAAGCTGAACAGTCTGTCTTTTTAATCTTTCCTCATATGGAAGCTGTTCCATACCCTAATAATTTCCGTTGCCCTTCTCAGCACCTTTTCCAGTTCTAATATATCTGTTTTGAGATGGGGTGACCAGAATTGCATGCGGCTTTCCAAGTGTGGGCGTACCATGGCTTCTCATTTTTACAGATGGCAGACTGAGGCACAGAGTATCGTGCCCAGGGTCACATAGAAAGTGTGGCAGACCAAGGAACAAAACCAAGATCTCTTGTGTTCCAGTCCAGTACCCTAACCACAATAGCATAGTGAGTTAGGATGTATCTGGCAAGTTCAGCAGGATGGCACATGTGTTCTTCATGCTTAGTTTTGAATAAGGTTTTTCAACAGTATATTTTTGCAATTGAAAACTTTACTTTTGTAAAGAAAGAGGAGAAAAACCCTTTAAAGGGTCAGCTTTTTAGTGGTTTTGTAATGGGACCTGAATGTTCTCAGTCTTAATCTGTCCTCCTGGCTAGCAGTAGGGGGTGACGTGATGAACTGGATGCAGCAGTCTTAGGTTTGGAGAGGAAGTCAGCTGTGTGGATTGGAAGGGATTGCTACAACAGCATCAGCTGGTGGGTGTGGAGAGAGTTGATGGAATTGAGGGATTTGAGATGAGGGTCAGGTGGATCAGAAAGCTTGTGTGGCAGTTGTTTTGGTGAAAACATGGGCCACGTAGGGCGCCAGTAAAGCCACCAGGGCAAGTTGTGGGAGAGCAGATCATGAGTTGGCAGTAGGAGCTGGAAAGATGGTAGAAAAAGGAAAGAGTTGCAATCCTGACAGGAGTGCTGCAATCTTTCAATCTGAGAGCTGTCCTAGGGTGTGCCACTAAGAGGTGAATCAAGTTGAAAGGGTTAATTATTTTTATGAACAGCTTTTGTACATTCATAGCATAGAATTCTTACTCTAAATCTCTGTGATTAACAAATGCAAACAGGTATTCTCCTTATGGCTTTTTTGGCCATGGGTTAGCATGCCATAGCAGATGAGTAAAATGCATATTTTTTTCAGAATATAACTGGCAATAAATACTTTGCTCTTTTTATAGTTCTCGACCCTTGAAAGCCTCCCAAATGGTGAATTCCTGTACTGTAAGCACTTCCACACCTTGTAGGTGAGTTGTAATTCTGAAATTTCCTTGATTTGGGGGAGTTCTCTGAAGAACTTTTGAGCATTTAAATAAAAGTCTTGCCTTTCTCTCCCATTTTTATCTTCCTTTACCATTTTTACTCCTTGTTGATTTTTGTGTTTTGAATTACTGTCTCTACACTGTTTTTCATGCTCCAGAGTTGTCTTGAAATTGCGTATCCAATGGCATAAATATTAAGGACATTTTTAGTGTTCACACAGCCCAAATGACATCTGTCAGCATTTCTCTTATAAGCCTGTTTTCTGAGGTTTATAATTATAACACAGACTAGATTTTTTTCAGTATTAAAACCTACAGTACCAAGGAAAACTGAACTTAGTTTGTATGGGCTCTTTGATAGTTCCACTCCTCTTAAGAACTGGTTGTAACCATAACTACAAGCAAGCTGGATTGTAAGTCTTTTACCAGAGAAGCAAAATAGTCTCTTATTCCACGAGCTAGCTCTTTTCTCTGTCCTTATGTTTGATGCACCAAAGTTGGTTCTGGAAGAGTGTCATTTAATCCTAGGGTTTATTTGTGGAGGTTAGAGGGACATGGTTTTTACACTTCATTCTGAGAGGCCAGCTCCTGAGAAACAGTGATAAATATAATGTAGTGTTGGATAACTTTACGCTACATAAAATTGAAGACACTGGAGGATGCATGTAGAGAGCACAGGCTTCTTAACCCAGTGGTTCTCAACCAGGGGTACACGTACCCGTGGGGGTACGCAGAGGTCTTCCAGGAAGTACATCAACTCATCTAGATATTTGCCTAGTTTTACAACAGTCTACATAAAAAGCATAATGAAGTCAGTACAAATTAAAATTTCATACAATGACTGGTTTATACTGCTCTATATACTATACACTGATATGTAAGTACAATATTTATATTCCAGTTGGTTTATTTTATAATTGTAAAAATGAGAAAGTAAGCAATTTGTCAGTAATAGTATGCTGTGACACTTGTATTTTTATGTCTGATTTTGTAAGCAAGTAGTTTTTTAATGAGGTGAAACTTGGGGGTACGCTAGACAAATCCGCCTCCTGAAAGGGGTACAGTATCTGGAAAGGTTGAGAGCCACTGTCTTAACCTATAGAAAGTGCTTTTATTTTTCACCTTCCTGAGCCCTCCTTGCTTTTGGTTTTATTAAACCAAAAGTAACACCCACAAAAGGCCAAACGGGAAAACTGAAAAATACTACATGTGAAATTTTGTCCTGCCAACACTATTTAGCATCTTTATGATCTATACAGCTTGGTTTCAGAAAATAATTTTAGTGTTTAGATAAATTTCCCAAGTTAAACAGCATATAATAATGTGTTCTGTATACTAATGGAGTCCACTTAAGTGAATGTTCACAGAATGTTGTCCATGCACTGTAAATATCTAAACACAGAAGTGCAGGGAAATTCTTTTAATGAATACCTGGTAAAGGAATACAGTAACTTCCAATGCACCAATAGGTAAGCTAGGATAGAAAATTGATTTGAATAGGATAGTAAATAGATTTTAAATATAGCAAACTGGAGTCTCTTCTAAATCTGCGTAACCGTCCTACCTGTTACACCCAAATTTCCTTTTTTAACAGTTTAACAGGTTTCTACAGTGCTAGGAAATTATAGTTGTATTTTTAATTTTCAGAAAGTATACATTCAAATCGAAGAGCTCTGTGGCACTCTACGTGGATTCAGATAGTGAGGATGAGCCATTGAAACGCTCTGTTGCTCACAGTCAAAGATTGTGTGATGTACAGAGCAGAGAACAGCAGCAACAGCAAGAAGAGCCTGAAAAGGTAAAAGATTTTTTCCCTCTCTATAGGACTTACAATACATGTGTATTTTCTGTTATTGAGAGGGGAAAACATACCCTTTCAAACCTAAAAAATCCCTTACATGTTTGTGTCTGGGCTGTCAGAGTCTATCAGACTGTGAATAAAACAGATGTAAGTACAAGATTGGTTCATAATTAGCACAATTATGCTGAAGGGGAATGCTTTGCCAGGCCATCTGATTGACCTCTCTGTATGTATAGGCTTGGGATCCCATTGGCAGCAGAGATAATTGCATTAGAACTGCACTGAAGTCTTTAGCTCAGTTGTATCAGCTGCACAACAGTTTTACTATTCAATCCTTAGAGGGTATTTGAATTGCCTTCTCTTGAAGCTGCTCACTGGCTAAAATAGGATGAAAGTCAGTCACCGGTAATAATTATCCAGTAAAATTCTTTTTTTTAAATCCGGGGGCCAGGATACGCATTGAGGATGGGGAAGAAAAATAATAATATACAATTGGAATGAATTTGTGGACCCCCAAGTTAAGTGTTTTGCATTCTGGCCCTCTTAGCTGATTGAAAAGTGAAGCTGTCAGTCTCTGGTGATAAGTGCTTAGAAATGTTGAGACCTAGTTTATGATATGGGGGCATAATTCAATACGTTTTGCCTTTGAGGTCTGTTGTGGCAGATGTTGGCTGCATCCAAAGAAGCTTCTTGCCTGTACAATGGCATTGTAAGTGCAGTAGAAAGGAGATGGATTGGGGTTGTATGGGAGGGGAATGACATCCTAGAATGGCACGTAAGACAAACTTTGAGGGTTCTACTTTGCATCTGCCTTAACTGATAGGAGTGCATTCCTTTGCACTCTCCTTTAGGGATGGGTGAGAAAGATGGCAGTGCTGTTGTGAACAGGAGCTGTTGCTACAAAAATGGAGTAATGTAGCCAATTTATGTGAATAGCAAATCAATCAGATCTAGTCTTCCAGAATTGCTGTGGGGCAGAGTTGAGGCATTATACTGTTGGTTTGCTCATATGTAACCATATGCATTGGTGGTCATAAGAACATAAGAATGGCCATACTGGGTCAGACCAAAGGTCCATCTAGCCCAGTATCCTGTCTTCTGACAGTGGCCAATGCCAGGTGCTTCAGAGGGAATGAACAGAACAGGCAATCATCGAGTGATCCATCCCCTGTCCCCCATTCCCAGCTTCTGGCAAACAGAGGCTAGGAACACCATCCCTGCCCATTTTGGCAAATAGCCATTGATGGACCTATCCTCCATGAACTTATCTAGTTCTTTTTTGAACCCTGTTATAGTCTTGGCCTTCCCAACATCATCTGGCAAAGAGTTCCACAGGTTGACAGTGTGTTGTGTGAAAAAATACTTCCTTTTGTTTGTGTGGAACCTGCTGCCTATTAATTTCATTTGGTGACCCTTAGTTCTTGTGTTATGAGAAGGAGTAAATAACACTTCCTTATCTACTTTCTCTACACCAGTCATGATTTTATAGATCTCTATCATATCTCCCCTTAGTCGTCTCTTTTTCAAGATGAAAAGTCCCAGTCTTATTAATCTCTCCTCATATGGAAGCCATTCCATACCCCTATAATTTTTGCTGCCCTTTTCTGAACCTTTTCCAATTCCAATATATCTTTTTTTTAGATGGGGCAACCACATCTGCGTGCAGTATTCAAGATGTGGGCGTACCATGGATTTATATAGAGGCAATAGGATATTTTCTGTCTTATTATCTATCCCTTTCTTAATGATTCTTAACATTCTGTTCCCTTTTTTGGCTGCCGCTGCACATTGAGTGGATGTTTTCAGAGAACTATCCACAATGACTTCAAGATCTTTCTTGAGTGGTAACAGCTAATTTAGACCCCATCATTTTATATGTATAGTGGGGATTATGTTTTCCAACGTGCATTACTTTGCATTTATCAACATTTAATTTCATCTGCCATTTTGTTTCCCAGTCACCCAATTTTGTGAGATGCCTTTGTAGCTCTTCACAGTCTGCTTTGGGCTTAACTATCTTGAGTAGTTTTGTATCATCTGTAGATTTTGCCACCTCATTGTTTACCCCTTTCTCCAGATCATTTAGGAATATGTTGAATAGGACTGGTTCCACTACAGACCTCTTGGGGACACCACTATTTACTCCTCTCTGTTCTGAAAATTGACCATTTATTCCTACCTTTTGTGTCCTATCTTTTAACTGGTTACCAATCCATGAGAGGACCTTCCCTCGTATCCCATGGCAGCTTACTTTGCTTAAGAGCCTTTGGTGAGTGACCTTGTCAAAGGCTTTCTGAAAATCTAAGTACACTATATCCACTGGATGCCCCTTGTCCACATGCTTGTTGACCCCCCTCAAAGAATTGCAGTAGATTGGTGAGGCATGATTTCCCTTTACAAAAACCATGTCTGTTGTGAGAGAACCATTTATTTTTCTTTTATGCATTGCTATTTGCTGCCCTGATCTTCAGGTTTTGGCCTCTCCTGGTAATATCTGCTGAGACCGTCTAAGGCTCATTTGAGAAACTGAGTTCTTTCCCCTTCTCTTCTCATCCTGGTCTAGGTTCAGTGGTTCTCCTTCCATCTTCCAGTTCAAGTTGCATTTACCGTTTGCAGCTTTTGTCCAGCCTCATTAATCACCTATTGGTGATGACTTTGCTACTCACATATGGAGGTTACCAGAGAGTGAGGGCTCACTACCCCCTGGAAGGGTGTCACGAGGGGAAGGTGGGGTGATCACAGATGAAGAGAAAGCTGTAGCCTTGCACATCTTGCAAATCCTGGTGGTTGTAGATCAGTGGTTTTCAGCCTGTGATCTGCAGACTCCTAGGGATCTGCAGACTGTGTCTAACATTTCCAAAGGGGTCCACACATTCAATTGACATTTTTTAGGGGTCCACAAATGTAAAAAGTTTGAAAACCACTGTTGTAGATCTATTATTCAAAGTTAACGTTAGTCCCTAAAGTCATATTTCATTGACTCTGTATATGTGAACTGTATTTAGTATGTTTTAGACCCGAACTCCCACTTCCTGATGGTTAACCCAGAAGAAATGTTCACAGTAAATGCAAACTAGATGCGACACACCTTTGATTTTTTTTAAAAGCCTTTTAGCCTGAATCCATTCATTTGTAGGGTTCAAAACGAAGTAAACCAGAGTGTGATAAATCTTCTGACTTGGGAAATGCTGGTTTCGATGGAATGAGCGAGGATGAGTTGCTAGCAGCTGTGTTAGAGATTAGCAAGAGGGAAGCCTCATTCTCTGTGAGCCATGATGAAGATAAACCCACAAGCAGCCCAGACACTGGGCTTGGAGAGGACGAGGTGCAGGAATTGCCAGAAAATCTGCAGTCTATAGAGATGGAGAAACCCAAAGCAACTACAGAATCAGGTAGGATGAGAAGTAACTTTATCTTAACTGAACAGATTCTATGGTGATTCTGAAGTTGGTATTTACAACAGCAGATCAGCAATATATGGGGCATGAATTGCATGTGAGTGGATTGTAGGCAGTGTCTGATGTACATGGAGATGTATAAATATCTTACATTTTCCTGTCATTAAAGCTTTTTGTTTATTGCATTTTGAAAATGTTTTCATGTCAAACGTTTGTAATATGTGTCTGCTCAACTTAGTCATCACCAATGTTTTGGTGATTTTTTCCATCTCCTGTTTAACAATCGCCTCTGTCAATTCACTGACTATAGAGTTTTACTCTTCCATGTTCTGAGTACACCTTATTTTCTATAACTGTCTCCAAATCAGTTGCAATCCCGAGTAACATAGTAGCAATATCCGAAGACAGTTGTTTTTGTGTATGATTTATACATTCAAAGGATAAGGCTAAAATCCCTCTGATGTGTAGTGAAAAATAAGTAGAATTGTAATTAATTTGGCCTCATGTGTATACAATTTTTAAAGGGTGTTGTTTTTTTCCTAAAACAGCACGTTACATTTATGTAAATCCTTCAGAATAAGCCCAACACACTTTTACAGATTGTGGCCCCAAATCCTGCAAACAATTATACATGTGCTTAACTTTACCACTGTGAGGAAGCCCCATTGATTTGAGTGTGGCATAATTGGGTCTCAGCTTTTCTAGTTGGTTAACATAAATTTTTAAAAGCTTGTAATTTGCTCATGCTACTTGCTTTGGATCAAATTATTTCCTAACTCCACTATCCTGAAAACACAGATGAAGTTCCTTCTTTCTTTTCTTTTCCTCTTAAGAGTTAAGAAATTAAATGCAAAAACCCTATACTACTGAAGGTTGCAGTTAGCTCAAAATGTCAGGTACCGTCAAATGAAACTTCATGTCAGAAGTCAACACATGAAATAATTCACACAACCTTGAGTCTGCTCCTGTATTCATATACACTGTGGTGCATTTTATACAGTCACACTAAATTTCATGTACTTTCAAAGCTGGTGGAGGGGGAGACATACCTAGTTTAGATATGATGAAGGGCACACTTTCCCCACTCCTACTCATAGTTAAGAGCTGTGTAATAGCCAGAAACCTTGTGGATTATTGCTCATTATAATGAAAGTCTGAGTCACAGACTTAAAAAGTAGTGTAAAAAATTCTCTGTTTTGCTATTCATTTAGGAGGATTAGACAGAGCTGGGTTACAATGTTCCCTCTAATTTTTGAGGCCGTGTGCCCAAAAAATTTCTTCTGTGCAAATTGTTGTGCTTCTGTGCAAATTTTTGTGCGCAGGATGTTTCGCTGTGTGCGCAGCGTTTAGGATCTGTGTGCGCGCGCACAGCTTAGAGGGAACAGTGGTTACAGTCCTGACTCTGGTGGTTCTGCATTTTCAGGATGTTGCAGATGCTGGCATTCTGCTTTCTGTAATCCTCTGATAACTAACGAACAGATGTGGAAGTCTGCTTTTCCAATTCAAGGGTGGGTTCACATTAAGAGAGATTGCTTTGCTGGGTTTTTTAGGGGGATTCTGACCATTTACCTCTAGCCAATTGGGGGTTAAAGGTATGCTGCAGATAGGAGAGGTACATATAGTAATGGCAACAAATATTCTCTCCAGAAGCTTTGTAAAACAGCATTTTTCTTCTTCCCATTGCACACATTTTAAAGGTAAACTACACAGTTGTAAATTACTTGTGCTTTTATACTACTTAAAAATCTGTAGCTCATCTAGCTCTAAACTGAAGCAAAACATTGACAAACCCTAACAGTGTTTAAGAGATTTTGCTGCTTCCCTCGGTCTTATTTAGAGGTAACATAGTGGGTTCAATTTTAGGTTTTTCTATGGTGCCGGCACCATAGTATGTAAGCACTGTCTAAATCGACGTATTGTAACTCTGGCAAATGTCAGCTAACTGCACTTGGGCCACAATTGTGAAAGCCTAGCAGAATGGGACATGTTTGTTTAGGCAAAGGCTGCTGGTTTTAAATGAAAGCATAGAGTTTGGGGAGAGAGGGTTTTGATAAAACCTTGCTCAGTCCCAAACCTGTAAAATTTGTTATAACATTCCCCTCTCTCATCAAATCCTTAGGCATTCCTAAGGGTTTATTAGTTGTCCCTCTACCAGTAGATGCCACTGTGCTCCAAGAAGTTCAGGCGCGTAAAGAGGACTTAGATGGTAACAAACAGGGGACCAGAAAAGCATAAATGTCCTCTGCTTCCTCAGGTCCTGCCAATTTCACTGAGATAACTAAAGATTTTGATGAGAATAAGGAAAACAAAACTCCGGAAGGCTCCCAGGGGGAGGTTGACTGGCTGCAGCAGTACGATATGGAGCGAGAGCGGGAGGAACAAGAACTTCAGCAGGCACTGGCTCAGAGCCTCCAAGAACAAGTAAGAGCTAATACTCCCTTCCCTAAGTCGTCTTTTCTAGCATCAGAAACCTGATGGCAAAATAAAAGTTCACCCTGGGCTTGGACAATTATTGCAAATTGTCTCTACTGCTAATACTTATCTTCTAGAAGAGACCAGTATGAAAAGCAGAAGATTATTCTAATTCACTTCCCAGTGCAGTCGTTGAGATTAACTATATTAATCACAGTTAGTATAAACTTTGAAAATCACACTTAGATATTTAAAAGGTTCACCTATACAAAAAAAGGCAAAGCTGTGCCTCACCTAGTTATGTCCTGAAAATTAACAAGCCTCACTCTTTAACTTCCGTACACCTCCCTAATTCATCCCCCACTTGAAGGCCTTGCAGCGTGTGCTGTCAAGAGACAGAGGGAGAAGCAGGTTCTAATGCAGATGACCACCCCCCCAGACAACCATGCCAGCAGCTCTCTTGTTTAAATCAGAACACGGTTAGCTCAAACTGTTCCTCTGAGCTCAGCTGCTGTGGTATCCCATGAGGGATAAGGGCACGTTTCTCATAATTAGGTCCCAAACCATTTAGGTTAATATTAGCACCTTGAATTACACCCCCAAAAAATTGGGAGCTAGTGCAGATCACATTGCACTTCTGACCTGTGCTAAGCAAACAGCTTCAGAAACTGCAGCAAGTGCATAAGGCATAGTCTGCAGTTACAGCCCCATGTAATCCAGGGTTGCAAAGGCTAACTCAATCTTCTAGTCAAACACAAATGGGGACAGAAGTGCTACTGGCAAACCAGGCATCTACAAACATTTAGAGTTCGAACAGCCCCCCTGGGCTGCTAATGTGTTACACAAATAGTGGGCAGGCTGCTCATCTCCCCTTCATACACACAGACATTGAAGGGAGCTGGAACGGTTCAGCAGCACCCCATGGCCAGGACTGCAGCCACCCCTGCACCTCATGCCCTGTTGTCTTGGGCCCCTCAGCTGTGCAGGGAGCCCCCTGCAGCCCCGCTGTCAGTGTCGCCCTAACTCCAACCTTGTCCTGTCCTTAATTTCCAGCAATTGCTGCACCCTCTGGCTTGAAGTAGTTTCCATTATACGCAGGGACAATCTTTTATCTAGATTTTTATTTTTATCATCAACATTAGAAAAAAATAAAAATCTAATTTTGCCAACCATACTTCTTTTCAGGTTTGAAATACCTAGACAACTTGGAGTCAGCTTAACCCTTCATCCTTCCCGTATAGACAAATGGAGTTCAATACAGTTTACTGTGATAGGGAGGGAGATCATTTGTTATAAGTCCTTGAACTGAGGACCCTGTCTGCTTTGTGTTGACATTAGATATCATGGTACTCCTTGTAAGGGATGGGGTTGGCCGAGATAGCACAGGGCAAATCCCCCCCACCCTCCAGTGTAATGCGTTGTGAGGCGCAGTGATGGATTGCTTCATTTCAGCTGTGCTATTAACATAGAGATTCCTAGTGCTTTTGGAACTGTGAGATGAAAAGCCCCATGGCAATAATGTAATATGGATTTAAATGTTAGCTTCTGGTGTAGTCATAATGAGAACCTGCCGTCCCACCTGTGATTCAGGCGTGGCGTGCATTCAGACCCTGAATTAAGGAGCCTGTTCATGCTGTAGTGCCGACTGGCTTTGGAGGCAGCCGCATCCAGTCTCTTCAGCCGGAATCAATGTTGCTACAACACAGACCCCTTTTGAGGGTGGGGGGAGGAGGCAGGGCAGAGATACAAAAAAAAAAAAAAAAGATGGTTTCACTTTTATTATCTATCCCCCTACTTGTTAAGATTCATTGATGTAACGTTTGCAGAATCCTTATCTGGAGTTGGGAAATACAGACAATTTTCCATGAGTTACATATTTTTTGTTAAGCTTCAGGCCAAGCCCTCTCTTTTAGAAATTTTAAAATAAATTGTAGCAGGTTTTTTCACCTTTTGATTGAAGCCTGTGTCCTCAGTTAGCTTTGGGCAGAAAATTGTGTAAATTTTGTCATAGCATGGGGAACTTTGTGTGTAAGTGACCGTTTTACTTTGCAAACAGTTCACAAATTCATTATGATGCTTTTCAGATCAATGATCCAGAGAGAGCTCGCGGTGTTGCTAGGGACTTTCTCTGCTGCATACCAAACTTTAGTAGCTTTGACAAGCTTTAATGAAGGTTTATCCCAGGTCCTGTTGCACTGGAACACTGGACTCTTGCTGGTTGTAAACATTCCTTCACATGGAACTTTTAATGTACTATGTCAGGTCTGTTGTAGAAACCAAAGCAGCACAGTTTCAATGGAAAAAGCACACTACAAGAATTTTAAACAGTGAAATGTCTCAGTGAACTAAGTGTTTTGTTTTCTTTCCATCAGGAGGCCCGAGAACAAAAAGAAGATGATGACCTTAAACGAGCTACCGAATTAAGTCTACAAGGTGAAATTTATTTAACTGTTTCCATAATGCTGCATTTTAGGGGAAATATATCCGTGTGTGTGAATGCAACTCTGAGCATCTGAAAGGCAGCTGGGATTTCATGCCTTTTTTTTGTGTTTGATTGTACTTGACTCTGTTCTTTTCAGTTTTATTTCATTCAGTTATGGAAGTAAATGTCAGCGAAAATTCTTAATGTGAAAACTGCAGTAATTTTTCATTCCTTAATTCAATTTTTTTAAAATATTGTGTACACAGATATTTGGATCTTGAAATTCCGTGTTCCCAAAAAGCCAGCTGTCTATGGCAGAGGAACACCTGCAGTCTCACATCTGCAGAATATCCTCTTGGCTGAATCAGTACCTAAAGCCCTGGCTTATCATAGTTCTGTAGTTTTGGATTAATATTTTAATACACTTAAATGCAACAGATTTGGCCAGGATAATGGAAAAAATGCTTTATATCTAATAAAAGAACAGAGATAGATAATCCACAGCAAGGTGTAGCGCTGAAGAACACCCAAAGTGGGCAGGTACACTGCCTGTCCATTCTAAACTGAGGTAGCACTTTAAGCCCCATGCTCAGTTTAGCACTCTTGTAGGGCTAGCATGCGAGTGATATTATGCAGCCTGGCAGAACAAAACCAAAAAAAACCCCACACCAGAAGAGGAGCGGTTGTGATGATGAAATGCAAGAGTATTACTTAAAATTCACTTTTAATCTTACCCAGGCTCCTTAAATAGTCCTCCCTTGCTTATTATTGAAGAGGCATGGGTCTGCTCTCTAACAGGAATAAAACAATATAATACACAGAACAGTGTAAAAGTGTAATTCACAAGTGCGACACATCACATTGTGAAGATTCAGCCAATTACTGCTGGCGTACCATAACCAGTGTCCTGCATTCTCGGGCTCTCTTTGCAGCCCACAACCTCACTCTTTTATCAGATATTGGGGGTGTTGTTTTGGCAAAGCAATTTCCTTCTCCAGCACACACAAACACGGTCCAGTGTTGGTGCTATTACAGTGTAGTAATCCCAGCATTATCAGTGTATTGGGACTAAGCATTTTCTGTGAATGCATCTCCATGTGTGACTCACTTGGACAGCCTGCATTTCCCTGGGACAATGTAGCTTACAAAGATCTGGCAATAAAGTATTCTCAGTTAAGAGGGTTCAACTGCAGAACACACCTGAGGGGATTAGACTAATCCAGCGTCTGATGACTTTACAGGGCAAATTGCGTGAACCTTCCTTTTGGCAAAGTATTTCCATCATAACTGGCATGATGACAGTTTTATAAAAACAGGGAGATGAGAAGAGCAGAGAACTCAAGTCCAATCAGGACTCTCCATGCAAATGTAAATTATCTGGGAAAAGTTTAGGTGCTTCTGTAACAAGTGCTGGGAAAAAGCTTTAGTTGGGTAGCTGCAGAATCCCGGAAAGTTTAGAACACTGTGTACGGGAGGCCTTACGGCTTTAACAGAAAGCCGTGTGCATTTTGCTCAGCCAAGCATTCTGGAAGTTCCTGCAGAGAGCAGCCCTTCTCACCGTGTTTGAACAATGAAAAGATGGCAGCTGCCAGCAGTAGGTTTAGATGCCAGTTTTAATTGATAAATGTAGTTTGTGAATAGAATTTATAGTTGAAATATAGAGAAATGCTTCTCACCATGGAAACTTCCTAATCACTAAGCAAAATGGGCACAGTTCATTTAATGTGGATGTTGACCAGGGGCCACCGAAGCTTATGAAAAATGCAGCCGTGCAGTCAAATGAAATTTGCAAAAAAGTTTGCCATGCACCCTTACTGTTGCATTAACTCTTTTTGCACCCTTTAACCTAGACCTACTGTAAAAAAGGGTGAAAGATTTGTATGTTACTTTTCATTCTGCATTCTATAGTTCAGGGTCTGTTCCTTGATTCAGATTCACAGCGTAAGTTACCATGCTTTTTTTGGATGGGTAGAGAGGGGATGTGAGGTAGTTTTTTGTAAATTTTCCAATATCCCTTACGTACCTCAGAAGGGAGAGCCTTTAGCTTTAGTATTTCCTTTGTTTATGAAGATTCATTATGAAGATAAATATAATCCAACCATCTGTAACTTCTGTGATCTGCTTTCCTGTATATGCCAAAAATTCTGACATGGCATCGTTGTGTCTTTGTGCCATTTAGAATTTAACAGCTCTCTTCTGGACAGTGTTGGCTCTGATGAGGACTCTGGGACCGAGGATGTTCTCGACATGGAGTACTCAGAAGCCGAAGCTGAAGAGCTGAAAAGGAATGCTGAGGTGATGATCCATTGTTTCAAGCACTGAATGGGGAACTAACGCCTCTTCACATGTTCAGCACTAGATATTATGGAGCAAGTGCATCTGTTCAGTCTTAGAGGACCTCGTTAAGTAGCAGCCTTCCCATTAGTATTGGGAAACAATGTATGGATGTATGGTTCAGTAATCTCCCTCTGTAAGAGCGTGTCCTACATTGAGAAGAGCTGCCGAGACCCCTTGGTTGCTATGAGGAATCTTATGGATGGGGAGGGAAACAGAGTAACGACTACTGGAAGCATTCTGCTGTGAAACAAGTAAAAATACGGGCTGCTTATTTATCAAAGCATTTCAGATAGTGTGGTGGTTTGTGATAGTGCTAGTAACAGCTGTGGGTTTCTAGCTCCTGGACCATCAAAGATCAGACGAGTTGTGGAGGAGGCCTTGTGAGCCCTGAGTGGAATATAGCAACAACTCCTGCTGTCTGCCTATGCTGTCTGACTCATTGAGGTCACTCATCTGTCTTGCTTGTAAGGAGAGTGTTGTATCACCACCTAGACAGGAAGGGGCTAATGTTTTTAATAGGGAATTCCTTTAGGGAAGTTTCACTTCCCTTCCAATTGCTGTACCTTCATCAGAGAGCTGTATTTCACACCCCTGTTAAACCCCAATCTATCAGACCAAGGAGGACCAGGAAATCTCTTTAAAGCCAGTCAGTATTACCTGTTCTTAACAGTCACTGCTGAGTTGATGAGAAGAGCTTCATCCCAAATAAGAGGAGAGGGATGTTTTCTCCTTAACACTCCAAGAGCAGGGGAAGAGAGAATCTCTAGGCCACCAACTGAGTCTTTCCCTACTGATTTACCTCATTTATCAAATGGTTTGTTTTAATACTGCAGAAATCAATATAGTTCTCTTCGATTTTCTTTTAAGTTCTCTTTGTGGACTTGTTGATATCAATGGAAAGTGGTCACTCAGGAAATAGCTTGTCTAGACAAATGGCAGTGCAAAGCAAAATGGAGAGCTTGTATCATCTTACTGGTTTGAATCAAAACAATGACTACTTTGTTGCTGTTCTATTGGCAGATTGGTGAATGGGGAAACAAAGACAAACAAAATCACATGGCATTTCCCAATTTTAAAGGGACACTTTTTCCTCCTGGGCTGATCCAGTGTGGCAGTTCCTATGTTCCTTGATCGCATTTCTCAAACAATTGAACTTTGTGTACATAGTACCCAAAGCCATATTCTAATGTGCTGTAAGGCCGGTTGTTCTGAGCTAAGTGGAATTAAGAGCATATGATTGGATTGTATTTTCCAGATAGGAGAGCTCTCTCATTCCTATCGTCTCGTCAGCATTGTTAGCCATATTGGAAGCACATCCTCTTCAGGTAGGGAATGTGATACCTTTGGTATTTCTGTCTCTCTCTGTTCATGTGGAGATTAAAGAAATGTAATTGAAAATGGTTGTAATATTTTTGAAGATGCAGAAAAGCTTTAAGATCTGTTTTCATAGTTAACGTAAATTAGTCAAAAATATCCATTTAGTCTGTAAGTGGTTTGTACCACATGACGGCATTTCAATATTTAAATGTCAGCTAACTGCAACAGGGTATCTAGAAACAACTTACTGATTTGTTTTGAAATACAGCATGAAAATAAATACGGCTTCTCTTTTTATTTTTTTAGGCCATTATATTAGTGATGTCTATGATATCAAGAAACAGTCCTGGTTCACCTACAATGACCTAGAAGTGTCTAGAACGCTAGAGGCCTCTGTGCAGTGTGATAGAGACCGAAGTGGCTATATCTTCTTTTACATGCACAAGTAAGAGAATCTCAGCAGTTTGGGCCAGTAGTAATCATTTTCCAGCCATGAAGTTCTGTGCTGCTCTCCCTACCATCCCCTTCAGTGGAGCTGCCAAATCTAATAATTGTCAGTGTGTCTTAATTTTGATTGTTACTGCTGCATATGATTTTGATTAGCACTAGAGCGTCCTCTGAAAGTTCAGTAGCGCAGAATTATCCCTCACTAATACATAATGGTTTAGACACAACAAATCCTGCATGTTGGCAGGGCGTTAGACTAGATGACCCCTGCAGTGCCTTCTAACCCATGATTATGTGGTTCTAATTGTCGTAATGAGATGATAGCTAAGCGTTAAAGGCACGTTTAAAAAGGATGTTCAGTATCTCAGCTAAGTATTAGTCCTTAGTGTATGTTTTCCTCTGACATGTAGTCACACATTCGTAAATACCCATATTCCCCCTAACCCTTTTACTAGCATGAATTTATTCTATTTTTGCTGCCCTCTTCCCTGCAAGGCCTAACGTGCTCTTAGATTTGCTATAATTTGTTGCACAATCTTACTGCAGCTTCCAACTGGTTCTGAACGGCTTCAGAATTTCAGGAGCTCTGCTTTAGAGATCTTTGGTGACAAGGTGTAATTCTTTAGCCTTAACTAGTAGGATCTATAATTCTGGAATTTCCAAGGCTTAAATTAAACCCCTCATTTCCTGTGCGCCATTCTCCCTTCCCGCAGGACTGTCTTCATCTTGTGCAGCAGCTCAGTGCTCGTTGATTTCGTAATCTCCCTTCTCATGTTTTCTAGGGAAATCTTCGACGAGTTACTAGAAACGGAAAAGAACACACAGCCACTTAGCATGGAAATGGGGCGGTCTGTTCGTCAGCCTCTGTGAAGAGCAAATCCCTCGTTTCTCCTGAGCGTGGAGAATTCTGAACTTGTGCAGGACACGCAAGAGTAGCAAACAGCTCAGGGCCAAAACAAGAGACAAAAAGTAAGGCATATGGGATGCTTAACTTGCAGAACCTTCGGCCTGAACCACACTTGTAACCCTTCGACATCCCAAAGCGCTGCTCCTGTGGTGAGATTTGTATTGATCCAGAAATATTTTTGTCAGCATGGAGCCTTAAAGAGTTACATCAAGCCACAAGACCACAGCTGCTCATAAACTGATGAAACAATAGTGCAAAAAGAGACTTGACTTTAAAGTCCATTAACTATGATATGTGAATGGGGAAGATTTACATATCGCGTGGCATTCTGTTTTTTTCCCCCACGAGCAATTAAAGCAATACAGCCTGCAACCTGGCATGTATCGTGTCAGTAATAATCACTGGAAACCTAGATCACCAAGTACACTATTGCCAGTCTGTCCTGCTAACAGGTGTGCCGACATCACTCAAGTTGACGCGTTTTGACATTCACTAGGTTGTAAATGCTCTGCCATTTACATGCAGTTCCAGGAAACAAACTATTGGTGCTGTGGAATGTATTGCGTAGCTACTCGCACTCTTGTCATCTTATACAGTTCATGGTTGTCTTTGTTTAGAAATGAGATTATATTTTTTTCATTTAAAAAGTTTATTCTTTCTGACTGCGTTTTCTTCACAGTGTCATTGCATACTGCAGTTTACATCTTTCTGTCAGTATATCTATTTCGCCCGGATTTTACATCGCTTTGGGCTGCCTTGTTTTGACTCTGACAGAAGCAGCCAGTGGGGTGGAAGGTAAGCTTTGGCCTATTGGCAGATTCTCTTCAAGGGAAGCAGAAGCCAGTGCTGAGCAGTAAAAGGAAGGGAACTAACGACTCTCCTTTTTGCATCACGCATTGGAAAAAGAGCATTCTGGCATTAACCCGTCAGCATCTGCAGGCATAAATGTTTGTCTCTGTCATCCTCAAGTGGAAAGTCTGAAAAATTCTTTTAGAACTTGAATTGCTGTTAGACCAATCCATAATTTCACATTGTCCCTACAAATCCCTGGAATCACACAGAGACATAGATGTTTTTATTCTAGCTGCCTGTCGTTTTTTTAGGAATATGGGCTGCTCATCTGGAATAAACTAAATCAGTTGAGACGCTTTTGAAAACCCATATTGAGTGTTCACATAAGATATTACAGGGCAGAACTGTTACATTTTATTATCCTAATTGTACCTGGTAACATGACACTCATTTTATAGCTGACTTTGGCAAAAAAATTCCAGTGATTTAATTTTTATTTGAACCTTCGAATGGTCTTTTATTTAATATGGGAAAATATTTCCTTAATTGGTATTTACTTTTATTGCAAAGAAATTGTTGCTAATCATTGGAGCAGTTATTCTTCTGCCCCTAATTTGGATTTTGCAATTTGAATAATTGGTTACAGAGAGTGCAAAGATATTTGTATTTAAACTACCATTAGGAGTTTCTCAGGAATAAACCATCCAGAGCTAAGTAGACAAACCATTGCTGTAGAGGACAGCAGGCAAAATAATTCCTCCACAGATCTTCGAGTTAAGGCTGATCTGGTCTGTGTACCAAGTGAATCTAAATGAGTTTTGTTACGGCTTGGATAATATCTTATTGGTTGTGTTGGTCTCCTAGTAAATGGCCTAAGCATTAAACTTCTGTCACAAACAGGGCAAGCTTTTACCTCATAAGGTGCAGCACAGTAGTATATGACATGTTAATTTATTATAAATCATTATGATTTTGTATTGTCAACAGTGAATATGTTAGTGGAATGTGTGTGTGGGGGGAGTTAATGTAGGAATTTTCTTTTACTGAAAAGGGCACATACCTGTGAAAATGTGGCAAAGATCTCTTCCATCATAAAGGCAAAGCTACCTTCCTCATCTTAACCAGCATCACCATTTTCCCTACATGCTGAGAGCAGCACACATGACGCTTTAAATAACAAATGTACTTAGAGTATCAGCGAGTTAGCACTGCTGATTACTTGGTGGGGAGCAGGTGATCATGGCGAGGCACAGCGCTCCAAATCAGTTCATTTAGAATAAAAACCGATTGCCCAGTTTTAGTTGTTACCCTAATTTATGTATAAAACCAGCTTCGCTGTAGATCCGGAGTTAAGAGCGCTGATGCTTGAAACCAGATTTCATGGTCCCGCTAGTGAAAACCAGGTTCTCACTTAGCATAGCTAGTAACAACCAGTGACCATGTGTTCTTCACTTTTTTGGCATATGGCAGCTCGAGTGGCCCTATGAACCTTTTCCTGAACAGAGCTGGTTGTCAGTCCAACACTGCACCCCCACATCCCCCGTCTCACGATGGATTCTCTCTCTCAGCTCCGGGGTGGCAATGAGGGAGGAAATCTGTAGCTTGTCAAGGGGTGTATGTATAAATATATACTTGGGGGTGGGGGGGTTGCACAGTGTGGCTAGTTCATGCAGAATCAGGGATGGGGGGGGGGAGTGTTCCCAGTGTTCTGTGTTATACCTAATTAACTTTCACATTTCATACTACTTGTATTTTTGCAATAACTGAAATTCAGTAGAGCCTAGCTCTGTACAACCTTTACAACCACAGTGGATTACATGTAGGACAGACACAAACCAAATACAAGCCAGCACATGTAAGGGATTTTAGCATCAGATATCTTGGAGAGGAAATCATTTAAATAGCCTACAAACCCTTAATGCCTTTATTAAAATGGCTGTGGTAAGAGTGGTGAGGCCTGCTAACGAGAGGTGGTCTTTCTGGGAGATGGTGGAGTGCTGTTGGTATGAATTATGTATCTTATTAGAGAGGGGTCTATGAAGTGCATGTTATAAAACACTCTTTGACGTTTCCTGAAATATACAAACTTGTCAGTTTCAAAAGAACCCCGAGAGCCAGTTTAGTTTGGTCTGAGTGTGCTTCAGCATGTAAAAAACAAAGAAAACACCAATGTCATTTTTTCTTCCACCTCCACCCCATCATCGGCTGTCTGCTCTAACTTGTTCTTGATTTACTCCTTCATTGTATTTGGCTAATTTTTATGATAAATGTATAAATGTTTGTGTAAATGAACTGGAATTTTTGTCCCAGATATTGTGCTGTGTGTCTCTGAGTCCACATAGAGGACTGTTGTACTGGGATGTGCAAAAGAACAACAAAAATGCAGGTACTAGCTTCCTAATTAAAGCTTCAGTCTATAATATGAGGATTTAATAAGTGGGAGGAGAGCGTTTTGATGTGTCTAAGCTTGGCTGATTGCCTCCCCAGCCGTGTTTTCATCATGGTGTAAATGGCCTGATTTGGAGTGTACTCTACTTCCTTTTCTGTGTGTACTGTATCTGATGTACTGGAAGGATTAGCAGATGCTGTTTGCATTGCAACCAATGGGAGAAGCAGTTGATTATCCAGTGTTAACATTTTATTTAAATTCACAGAAGGTTTTAGGTGCCCGTGAAGAATTCTTTGCTTGGGGTATGGGGTGGGGGAAGTTGTGTGTGGCTGGAAAGAACTAACGGGGTCACTTTTTAACTGATCTAATCCAAGATTGTAATCAACTGCCAAAGAGAGAGAATAAAAAGGGGTTATGTATCCTTTGCACTCTGCTGTCAGTATTCCCCGTCCCACCGGAGATCTTACATGCCTCCTGACTACATAATTATTCTTTAAAAACTGGGGGAGGGGAGTTCCAGGTGTGTGTGTTTGAGAGCAGCCCGGATGGCTGCCACATGACTGGGTTAGATTCTGCATTGAGTGACTTTTGATTCTTTACACAGTTCATGTGGAGCAGCACTTTCTCTGTGTTTTAGCAGATCTGTTCCTCTGTATTCTTTACACTTTTGCTCTTGTTTTTTTCCTTTTTAAATGATGTGTAGGTAGATTTTTGTGAAATTAAAACCTCTTTATTAACCCTCTGATGGGTTTGAATCTTATTTCCACAAAGATGGCGTTTTCTGTAGACTCAGATAGATGTGGACACTTGAGCACTTGACTCCACTCTGCTTACGTCAGGGCCTGTACTTTACTTTACTTTACGAAACTAGTTTGCACTGTAGAAGGGCACGGCTCTGTTCCATTGATATAAAACAACTCGAGATAGTTAAGTCCCAGGCAGACTGCGAAGAGCTACAAAAGGATCTCGCAAAACTGGGTGACTGGGCAACAAAATGGCAGATGAAAATCAATGTTGATAAATGCAAAGTAATGCACACTGGAAAACATAATCCCAACTATACATATAAAATGATGGGGTCTAAATTAGCTGTTACCACTCCAGAGAGATCTCCGAGTCATTGTGTCTAGTTCTCTGAAAACCCACTCAATGTGCAACGGCCGTCAAAAATGCAAACCATGTTAGGAACCATTAGGAAAGGGATAGATGATAAGACAGAAAATATCATAGTGCCTCTGTATAAATCCCTGGTACGCCCACATCTTGAATACTGCGTGCAGTTCTGGTCACCCCATCTCAAAAAAGGTGTGTTGGAATTGGAAAAGGTTCAGAAAAGGGCAACAAAAATGATTAGGGGTATGGAACGGCTGCCATATGAGGAAAAATTAATAAAATTGGGACTTTTCAGCTTGGAAAAGAGACAACCTGGGGGGGATATGATTGAGGTCTATAAAATCATGATTAGTGTGGAGAAAGTAAATAAGGAAGTGTCATTTACTCCTTCTCATAACACAAGAACTAGGGGTCACCCAATGAAATTAATAGCTGGTTTAAAACAAAAGGAAATATTTCACACAACACACAGTCAACCTGTGGAACTCCTTGCCAGAGGATGTTGTGAAGGCCAAGACTATAACTGGGTTAAAAAAAACCTAGTTAAATTCATGGAGGACGGGTCCATCAATGGCTATTAGCCAGGATGGGCAGGGATGGTGTCCCTAGCCTCTGTTTGCCAGAAGCTGGGAATGGGCGACAGGATGGATCACTTGATGATTCCCTGTTCTGCTCACTCCCTCTGGGGCACCTGGCATTGGCCGCTGTCAGAAGACAGGACACTGGGCTAGACGGACCCTTGGTCTGACCCAGTCTGGCCGCTCATGCTCAGTAACTTTATTTTATGCATTTTTTTTAGTGACCTTAAGTGCCAGTGAAAGCCCTGCTAACGCTGGCAGCTGCACAGAGCAGAGCATATGTAGCTCTTCTCTTGTCTGTCCGTTGAGATGTGCATATATTTCAGCTGTAAGCTGCTTTGGACGGGAGCGTCTAGTCTGCCACTCTGAGCTGTGTCCGTGGTTAATAAGAATCCTTGCTCTTCCAGTACTTACTCCACACACAAGCCCACGTTCCCTTCTCCCACTGCGCTAACAAGTGGGGCTTTCTGGCTAAGGCGTTCGCCTTTTGCCTCGGAGATCAGAGTGTAAATCCAAATTGAAGTCACAAGGGAGATTTTGTCACATCTCAATACTGAGTGGGCGGGAATAGTATTAACAAAAAACCAGGCTCAGTCTGACACAGTCGGCCACATCTGCTGTAGCAAACAGGCCCCGTGTCGCTAGGGCAGTGGGGCTCAACCTTTCCAGAGGGCTGTCCCCCTTTTCAGGAGTCTGATTTGTCTTGCATAGCCTCAAATTTCACCTCACTTGAAAACGACCTGCTTACAAAATCAGCTATAAAAACACAAAAGTGTCACAGCCACACTGTTACTGACAATTTGCTTACTGGCTCATTGTGTCTGTATGAAAGTTTAGTTTGTCCTGACTTTGCGAGTGCTTTTTAGGGGGAGGGATAGCTCAGTGGTTTGAGCATTGGCCTGCTAAGCCCAGGGGTGCGAGTTCAATCCTTGGGGCCATTTGGGGATCTGGTGCAAAAAAAAATAATTGGGGATTGGTCCTTCTTTGAGCAGGGGCTTGGACTAGACCTCCTGAGGTCCCTTCCAACCCTGAGATTCTCTGATTCTATGTCGCCTGTTGTAAAACTAGGCAAATAGCTAGTTGAGTTGATGTACCCCTGAGAGACCCCTGCATACCCCCTGGGGGAACACATAGTGAGAACCACTGCCCTAGAAGATATTACCTACATCAGTTAGAGCTAATACAGAGACTGACCTACCTGTCCCCTCTTTCTCCCACAAAGTGTATCCTGCCTTACACTGGGGCAGACTTTCTATGTGTTTGTACTGCCCCGAGCACAATGGGGCCGGCCTGAAGGTGCTATGGTAATACAAATAAGCCAAACGTAGTCAAGGTCATTAACGTTTGCGCTGTGCTTCAGTAAAGTGTGTGGCATCTGGATTTTTAAAATGTCACTCCCTGCCGTGGCTGGAACCTTTCCCTTCAGCACCACAAATATTTGCATAATTTTCATGAAGGCTTAACAGCGACTGGAGGCTGCAGGAGTGGGCTGTATACTTTAGCAGTGAGGTACCAGTGCATGTGGAAATGTAAACAGCTTGCTTTGCAAAGATCTGACATCTAGAAAGACTGAAGATCATTCTAATGCCACTTAGCCACAATTACTTTGACAGCGGCTTTCAACTACCTGAAAGGGGGTTCCAAAGAGGATGGATCTAGACTGTTCTCAGTGGTAGAAGATGACAGAACAAGGAGTAATGGTCTCAAGTTGCAGAGGGGGAGGTTTAGGTTGGATATTAGGAAAAACTAATTCATGAGGAGGGTGGTGAAGCACTGTAATGGGTTATCTAGGGAGCTGGTGGAATCTCCTTCCTTAGAGGTTTTTAAGGTCAGGCTTGACAAAGCCCTGGCTGGGATAATTTAGTTGGAGTTGGTCCTGCTTTGAGCAGGGGGTTGGACTAGATGACCACCTGAGGTCCCTTCCAACCCTGGGATTCTATGATACTTGGCCCCTCAGACCACTGATTAAGGAATGTAAGCATCCCCACTTTACAGATGGGAAAACTGAGGCAGAGATGTGACATCCTCACGGCTGTACAGCAGGTCAGCGTGGTTGCTGGGATTACAGGTCAGAGGTTTCTGATTCCCACCTCTATTGTTTCTCCCTTGAGTGTGCTGCCTCTGCCCAGTCGTGGCTGGGGGTTGGAGAACGGACCAAATAAGCCAGGGGTGAGGGAGCTGTGGTACTGGAGCGCCTGGTCACCACTCAGTCCTCCCCACGGCCGCACCACTTCGCTTAAGGCAAGATCCCAGCACACAAATTATAGCTGTAAAACCAAACCAACCCGCCGGGTAGCTTGGAACATAAAGATTTTAGCCTAGTGGGAGAATCAGTATTTTCCCTGCCCAAAAAATCACAATGGGGAGCAACGGTTAGCAGCCACCGAAGCAGGGGCAAAGCGCACAGCCCTGTTCTCTGACTTAGCTTTAATTTTACTTTCTTCATAATAAAAATACTAAACCGAGGACATCTCGGGCTGAGTCTCGCTGCCGCTCCGCCTTAGAAGAGGCCCTTTTCCTTCTTGGTCTTCTGTTGCTTCCACACGGGCAGTGCAGCGAAGGCGTTCCGGGGCATGCCGAAGACCGCTTGGAAATCGTCGCTGGAGAGGTGCTCCTGAGGGAGGCAAAGGGGCTCGGATGAGGGGGTGGGGAGATGCAGGCAGCAAAACACCCACCCCCTGTGTGTCTCTAAACTGCTCTACGCGGGGCCGGTACTGCCGCGGCCACGCACACCCCCCCGGAGGCCTATTTCTAGGCTGGGGCTCTAGGGGCGTGGACGATGTTTAATGCCCACAACAGAATTCAACCCATTGAGCCGCCCACACTCAAGTGGGACTGGCCCCGAAAATTAATACAGCCTCTTAGCTAAGCCCCCTCCCACCTCCAGACCGAACTAGGAGCCGGGGGGGTGACCCAGGGGCCCCTGGAAAATCATCACCCTTGAACTCGCACGCTGGGCATTAAACTCCTTGCTCCCCCGCGTCTCTCCACTCACCGCGGAGCCGGCCCTGTGGCGGGGCTCAGATCTGGGCTTAGCTGGCTGGCTAAGGAGCTGCTCCCTGGGGGCCCCAGGAAATTCTTCTGTCGCTGGGGCAGAAGCGGACCCTAAAAGCCCCCCTGCCCTACAGGCCAGGGCCAGCTGCTGCATTAACAGTGGGCCATGCCCTGGTTTCAATCCCAGCCGCTCTGGCCCTGTGGCCAATATCCTCCCGGCAGAGGCTCGGCTTTTGAGCACTGTCTGCAGGACGTAGGGAAACCAGCTCACAGGTCCCTTTGCCACCCATGCTCTTCTCACCCACACACCCCCTCACCTCCTTCCTGCTAGGGTCCACTCCCACGGGCAGCTCCTCCAGGGACTTGTTCACCAGCAGCTCCAGGGGGAAGGTCTGGAAGGTCGCCGAGCTCAAGGAGGTGTTGGCAGTGAAAACTTCTTGGCTGGTGATTTCCTGCGGGGGGGGAAGAGGCACATGGAGCCGTCCCTGGGCTGCTCCACGAAGCCCCCACCCTGTGTGTGTGCCAGCCTCCGCCCAAGTACCTACCGTGTCTGCTTGCTGCTGTCCCGACCCTTTGTCCTCCCAGGCACTGCTTCGACCTCCAGTCTGACCCGCGCATCTCGGGCCCCGCACCCAGCCGCTGGGGGGAGGTTTCGGCCTGGGGTCGTGCCCAAATCTGACTGCACGCTCTGTGGGGCGGGGCGGGCCACGGCTGGGACACTCTGCTGCCAGGTGTGGGCAAACCACAACCCACTCCCCTTCCTGACTGAGCCGGGGGTGGGAGGGGGAAGCCTGGGAGCTTTTGCGTCTCTCGATAGCCGCGCCCAGCAGGTGTGTACAGCTGTGACGTTATTGACAATAACTGGGACCAGGACCATGTGCTGCGGCTGGCAGTTGGAAGCTCTGAGCCTCTACACCAGGGGGCGGGGCTTTATAAAGCAGTGAGCAAGTGACCAGGGAGCTTTGCGACCAGGAGCTGCAAACGGGAGTTTGAGAGGGGAGTGCGAAGGGGGCAAGCTATCCTTGCCATTCCTAACGCCTTTAACCCAAACTAAAGGCAGAGGCTGAGCAACCAGGGGGCTGCAGATGGGGGAGTGAGTATCTGTTGAGGGGACAGTTTGACCGTGTGCTTGATTGTTTGATTGCCTGTTTGAATAGTGTGAATTAGGAGTGCTTTGTTCCAGGCTCTTCTAAAAAGACAGTCAGTCAGCTGCAAACCAGCTGAGCAGCGAATAGCAGAGAAGCAAACAGGTGGAGTTAGCCTGGGAGTTCGCCTGGAGAGAGCCTACTGCGGCATCCCCCTTGCAGATTCCCTGAGTAGCTTCTGCCACAAGTGAGGAAACTCTTCGAAGGAAGGGACTATGGATGCTGAGCGATCCGCTGTCATGACCTGCACAGGATGTGCCATGTTTGTCTTTCTTCCACAGGATAGAAGCGACTTTGTCTGTACAAAGTGCAAGCTGATCTCCATATTGGAGGAGAAGATTCAAGGTCTGGAGAAACGAGTATCAACCCTGCGTTCCATAAAAGAAAATGAGGAGTTCCTGGATAGACGTCAGGATAGGCTTCAGCGGGCACAGTGTTCTGAGGATTCAGAGCAGGCTACGCAGCGGGGACAGAAGGCCAGTGAGGATAATTGGTGGCATGTGACCTCCAGAAGAGGAAAGAGTATGAGACAAGTCCATGTACCAGAAACGCATATTCAGATGAGCAACCGTTTTCATGTTCTCTCCACAGGTACCAGTGCAGAGAGTGGAGTGAATGATACATTTGAGGGAACAGAGCAGAAGGAGACTCCACTGACTGGAAGGCATGAGATGCACAGTCCTAGAGATGGGGGTTCCATGACCACCACTCCCAAGAGGAGGAGGAGGGTGGTGGTGGTCGGGGACTCTCTCCTCAGGGGGACTGAGTCATCTATCTGCCACCCTGACCGGGAAAACCGAGAGGTGTGCTGCTTGCCAGGGGCTAGGATTCGTGATGTGACGGAGAGACTGCCGAGACTCATCAAGCCCTCAGATCGCTACCCCTTCCTGCTTCTCCACGTGGGCACCAATGATACTGCCAAGAATGACCTTGAGCGTATTACTGCAGACTACGTGGCTCTGGGAAGAAGGATAAAGGAGTTTGAGGCGCAAGTGGTGTTCTCGTCCATTCTCCCTGTGGCAGGAAAAGGCCGGGGTAGAGACCGTCGAATCGTGGAAGTCAACGAATGGCTACGCAGATGGTGTCGGAGAGAAGGGTTCGGATTCTTTGACCATGGGATGGTGTTCCAAGAAGGAGTGCTAGGCAGAGATGGGCTCCACCTGACGAAGAGAGGGAAGAGCATCTTTGGAAGCAGGCTGGCTAACCTAGTGAGGAGGGCTTTAAACTAGGTTCACCGGGGGAAGGAGACCAAAGCCCCGAGGTAAGTGGGGAAGTGGGATACCGGGAGGAAGCACAAGTAGGTGAGTGCAAGAGGGGAGGGCTCCTGCCCCACACTGGGACAGCAGGACGATCGGTGAGTTATCTTAAATGCCTGTACACAAATGCAAGAAGCCTGGGGAACAAGCAGGGAGAACTGGAAGTCCTGGCACAGTCAAGGAATTATGATGTAATTGGAATAACAGACTTGGTGGGATAACTCACATGATTGGAGTACTGTCATGGATGGATATAAACTGTTCAGGAAGGATAGGCAGGGCAGAAAAGGTGGGGGAGTTGCGTTGTATGTAAGAGAGCAGTATGACTGCTCAGAGCTCCAGTATGAAACTGCAGAAAAACCTGAGAGTCTCTGGATTAAATTTAGAAGTGGGAGCAACAAGGGTAATGTCGTGGTGGGAGTCTGCTACAGACCACCAGACCAGGGGGATGAGGTGGACGAGGCTTTCTTCCAGCAACTAACAGAAGTTGCTAGATCACAGGCCCTGGTTCTCATGGGTGACTTTAATCACCCCGACATCTGGTGGGAGAGCAATACAGCGGTCCACAGACAATCCAGGAAGTTTTTGGAAAGTGTAGGGGACAATTTCCTGGTGCAATTGCTGGAGGAACCAACTAGGGGAAAAGCTCTTCTTGACCTGCTGCTCACAAACAGGGAGGAAATAGTAGAGGAAGCAATAGTGGATGGGAACCTGAGAGGCAGTGACCATGAGATGGTCGAGTTCAGGATCCTGACACAAGGAAGAAAGGAGAGCAGTAGAATACAGAGCCTGGACTTCAGAAAAGCAGACTTTGACTCCCTCAGGGAACTGATGGGCAAGGTCCCCTGGGAGAATAACATGAGGGGGAAAGGAGTCGAGGAAAGCTGGCTGTATTTTAAAGAATCCTTATTGAGGTTGCAGGAACAAACCATCCCGATGTGTAGAAAGAAAAGTAAATATGGCAGGCGACCAGCTTGGCTTCACAGTGAAATCCTTGCTCGTCTTAAACACAAAAAAGCAGCTTACAAGAAGTGGAAGATTGGACAAATGACCAGGGAGGAGTATATAAATATTGTTCAGGCATGCAGGAGTGAAATTAGGAAGGCCAAATCACACTTGGAGTTGCAGCTAGCCGGAGATGTTAGGAGTAACAAGAAGGGTTTCTTCAGGTATGTGAGCAAGAAGAAGAAAGTCAAGGAAAGTGTGGGCCCCTTGCTGAATGAGGGAGGGAACCTAGTGACAGAGGATGTGGAGAAAGCTAGTGTACTCAATGCTTTTTTTGCCTCTGTCTTCACAGACAAGGTCAGCTCCCAGGCGGCTGCACTCCGCAGCACGGTATGGGGAGGAGGTGACCAGCCCTCTGTGGAGAAAGAAGTAGTTCGGGACTATTTAGAAAAGCTGGACGAACACAAGTCCATGGGGCCGGATGCACTGCATCCGAGGGTGCTAAAGGAGTTGGCCGATGTGATTGCAGAGCCATTGGCCATTATCTTTGACAAATCATGGCAATCGGGGGAGGTCCCGGATGACTGGAAAAAAGCTAATGTAGTGCCCATCTTTAAAAAAGGGAAGAAGGAAGATCCGGGGAACTACAGGCCAGTCAGTCTCACCTCAGTCCCTGGAAAAATCATGGAACAGGTCCTCAAGGAATCAATTCTGAACCACTTAAAGGAGGGGAAAGTGATCAGGAGCAGTCAGCATGGATTCACCAAGGGCAAGTCATGCCTGACTAACCTAATTGCCTTCTATGATGAGATAACTGGCTCTGTGGATGAGGGGAAAGCAGTGGATGTGCTATTTCCTGACTTTAGCAAAGCTTTTGATACAGTCTCCCACAGTGTTCTTGCCAGCAAGTTAAAGAACTATGGGCTGGATGAATGGACGGTAAGGTGGATAGGAAACTGGCTGGATGGTCGTGCTCAACAGGTAGTGATCAATGGCTCCATGTCTAGTTGGCAGCCGGTATCAAGTGGAGTGCCCCAAGGGTAGGTGCTGGGGCCGGTTTTGTTCAATATCTTCATCAACGATCTGGAGGATGGTGTGGACTGCACCCTTAGCAAGTTTGCAGATGACACTAAACTGGGAGGAGTGGTTGATACGCTGGAGGGTAGGGACAGGATACAGAGGGACCTAGACAAATTAGAGGATTGGGCCAAAAGAAATCTGATGAGGTTCAACAAGGACAAGTGCAGAGTCCTGCACTTAGGACGGAAGAATCCCATGCACTGCTACAGACTAGGGACCGAATGGCTGGGCAGCAGTTCTGCAGAAAAGGACCTAGGCGTTACAGTGGACGAAAAGCTGAATATGAGTCAACAGTGTGCCCTTGTTGCCAAGAAGGCTAACGGCATTTTGGGCTGTATAAGTAGGGGCATTTCCAGCAGATCGAGGGACGTGATCATTCCCCTCTATTCGGCACTGGTGAGGCCTCATTTGGAGTACTGTGTCCAGTTTTGGGCCCCACACTACAAGAAGGATGTGGATAAATTGGAAAGAGTCCAACGGAGGGCAACAAAAATGATTAGGGGGCTGGAGCACATGACTTATGAGGAGAGGCTGAGGGAACTGGGATTGTTTAGCCTGCAGAAGAGAAGAATGAGGGGGGATTTGATAGCTGCTTTCAACTACCTGAAAGGGGGTTCCAAAGAGGATGGATCTAGACTGTTCTCAGTGGTAGAAGATGACAGAACAAGGAGTAATGGTCTCAAGTTGCAGAGGGGGAGGTTTAGGTTGGATATTAGGAAAAACTTTTTCACTAGTAGGGTGGTGAAGCACTGGAATGGGTTACCTAGGGAGGTGGTGGAATCTCCTTCCTTAGAGGTTTTTAAGGTCAGGCTTGACAAAGCCCTGGCTGGGATGATCTAGTTGGGGTTGGACTAGATGACCTCCTGAGGTCCCTTCCAACCCTGAGATTCTATGATTCTATGACTGGATAGATCATTGCTGCAACCAAGGTCCTGTAGTGCCACCAAATCTTATATAAAGGGGGTCAAACGAGATGTCTAAGATCAGGTTATGCTTGGCTCATTATGATTATGCCATTTCTATGTATGTATCAGCTTTGTAGTGGAAGTTATGAATGTTGGCTCTATGCTGTCTGCATTTCAAACTTGTGCTGTGCTTCTGGGTGACACCCCAGACAGGTTGGTGTTAGCTTGGCCTAGCCTGCTGGATGGCCCATTAAGGACCATCATCTACACAGCTGACACATTGAGAGAAGGCAGATGCCTTGTGACTCAGCAAGGTATGCAGGGACTTGCCCATGTGACTCCAGACTCCATTTTGGGTGTCCTTACACCTGGAAAAGACTATAAAAGGCTGATGCCTCATCTCCATCTTGTCTTCAATCCTGCTTCTTACCTCTGGACATAGGCGCCAACTCCATGGGTGCTCCGGGGCTGGAGCACCCACGGGGAAAAATTGGTGGGTGCAGACCACCTACCGGCAGCTCCCCGCCATTCCCGGGGCCCGCGCCCAGCTCCCCGCCAGTCCCGGGACCCGCGGCAAGCTTACCTCAGCACCGGGAGACTTTGCGGGGCCACGCCCCCGACGCTGGGCGACGTTGTGTCGGTGGCGGGGCCCCGCAACGTCGCCCGGCGTCAGGGGCGGGGCCCTGCTACGTCGCCCGGTGTCGGGGGCAGGGCCCGGTGTCGGGGGCAGGGCCCGGCGTCAGGGGCGGGGCCCCGCCCCTGACACCGGGCGTCAGCCCCCACCGGCACCACTGGAAGTCGGCGCCTATGCCTCTGGAGGGATTTTGCTACAAACGGAAGCTCTGAACAAAGGACTGAAGGACCCATCCCAGCTGTGGATGTTCTCCAGAGACTTGAGTTGAACCTGCAGTTTATTCCATCACTGAACGAAGAACTTTGCCATTGCTGTATGTAATTGATTCCATTTAACCAATTCTAGCTCTCACCTAGACCTTTTTCCTCTTATGAATAAACCTTTAGATTTTAGATTGTAAAGGATTGGCAACAGCGTGATTTGTGGGTAAGATCTGATTTGTATATTGACCTGGGTCTGGGGCTTGGTCCATTGGGATCGGGAGAACCTTTTTTCTTTTACTGGGGCATTGGTTTTCATGACCATTTGTCCCCATAACGAGTGGCACTGGTGGTGAGACTGGGAAACTGGAGTGTCTAAGGGAATTGCTTGTGTGACTTGTGGTTAGCCAGTGGGGTAAAACCAAAGTCTCCTCTGTCTGGCTGGTTTGGTGCCTTAGAGGTGGGGAAACCCCAGCCTTGGGCTGTAACTGCCCTGCTTGAAGCAATTTGCCCTGAACTGGCACTCTCAGTTGGATCCCCCAGAACGAGCATTGTTACAATAGCATCGCGGGCAGCTCGGCACCACCGGCCCTCGCTTCGTTCCCCGCTCGCACGCTCAGGCTGCCCGCGATACTCACCGACGTCAGCTGGCTGAACGCGCTGTCATCTCCCAGCTCGGCTTTCAGCTCCTCGTAGGATTTCTTGTCCTGCGGGGGAGAGGCGAGACCTGAGCCGTGCGGGCAGGGAGAGCGGAGCTGGCTGGGTGTGGGGCAGGCGCAGGGACAGAGCCGCTCCCGTCACGAGTCCGGTTGCTGCAAACCTCTCCCGCCGCGACAGGCCTGGCCGGGCCTCGGCCCCAGCTCCCTACAGCCCTGGGCCTGTCCCTCCCCAGAAGTTCTGTGTGTATCTCACCAGAGGGGGATCTGGGGAGATCGTCCGGGCACAGGGCCCTGCCAAAGGGGCACAGCCGGCGACCAGTTGGGTAGCGACGTTTGCTGCAGACATGGGTAGAAACCTCTCGGAGCCAGCGGCACCTGCAGCCAGAGGCCCTGGGGCCGGATGGGGATTGTGCTGCCGGGGGGGTCGTTAAGCGATGGGGCTCCAGGGACTGGCTGCCTTGGGCAGCTGCCAATGGGAGATGGAGTCTTTGGTGGGGCTGGACAGCTGGGTCCTGGGGATTAAGACGGCATCAGGGCTACCCAGTGTGTCCCTGGATGCCCGGGCTGTTAACTCTGAAGGGTGATGTTGCCTTTATGCCCCGCGGTGCCCTGCCGGCGCCCGCGTCTCCTGCCAGCTGCAGGGGAAAGGGGGAGCCCCCGCACGCCGCCACTCACGCTCCACTTCAGGGCATCCCAGGCCAGGAACCAGCCCGTGAAAGTCGGGGGCTCGTAGCCTTGTTTCACCACGATGATGGGCGTGTTGGGGTCGCGCCCGCTGGGGTGAGTTCTCAGGTACTCCTGGGCCATCACGGCCGCCGCCGCCTTCTCCGTCTCGTTGGCCTGCGCCCCCATCCAGAAGAACACCTGCGCGGGAAACAGCCCCTCCGTACCAGTGCCAGCCGGCCCCAGGCCAGCCGCTTCCCACAACGGCCCCTCGCCATCCCCCCGTCCCCGGGCCAGCGTGGGACCGCGTTCCCTGGCGCTGGGTCTCTTCCCGCAGAGGACGGACGGACCTGGGGCTGAAAGCAGGGGGCCAGGAGCCAGGAAATCTGGGCTGGAGGGCCTGGCTGTACTGCAGGCTCCCCCTGGGACTAGGGCGGCCAATGCGGCCCGGAGGAACATGCGAGGGGCCGGTAGATTCCCGGTTCTAACCCTGGCTTGCCAGTGACCTGCTGCATGGTTATGGAGCACAGACGTCTCTCGGCTCCCTCGTCTGTGCTAGGGGGGTCCATAATACAGACCTCCCTGGGGGAGACAGTGGGGCCGAGGGCTCCCCCCCATCGCCTTGTAAGACCCCAGGAACCGGAGCCCGGGCCCCTCCCAGCCTCCACCCTACCTGGTCCCAGGTGTCCAGCAGAAAGACGTCGTCATCCTCCAGGTCATCCTGGTTAAAATCGGTGATCTCCGTGGCAACAAAGGTGCCGGTCTGATTGGAGCATTCGAAGAGGCGGGGCGATATCGACAAGGTCTCCTCCTGCAGGCTGTGAGCAAGGGGGGAAGGAGGGTCAGGGACTGGAGATCCCCAGCCTGGCTCTGGGCTCCACCTCGACACCAGCCAGATCCAGGCTCCAGCTGCTTCTGCCAAGGAAAACGGTGTCTGGCCCCGTGCCCACCTGGAGAACTACCCTGGGCCAACACGCAACGGTGGCCAAGGGGCTTTCTCAGCTGGAGGAATATTTGGCTCTGGCCATGATCCTATTTCCTCTGCCTCACGGTTCCCTCGCTTGGGCTTTGACCTGGGGGGGCAACAGCCTTGCGTTGCCCCCCAGCGACGTGTCCTGACGCGGTCACGCCGGGATGTCATGCCTCGGCCCTACGCCCGGCACACCCCGGAGCCGCGGGGACTGCCAGGGCCTGGGACGTGCCGGTGGGACCAGAGACCGGCCGGACACCTTGCAGAGAGGTGGCAACTCGTGTTCTTGAGACGATGCCAAGGTAGCGCGATGGCCGGCCTGCAGCCAAACCCATCGCTCCCCTCCGGCTCCCGGTGCTCTCCGGGGGTGGGGACGGTGACCAACCCGGCCTGGTCATTAGTGCTTCATTGAGGTCAGTAACTCGCGCTTCCTCCTCCTGAGGCCGCGCTGCCTAGCGGATAGAGCACCATACTGGGACTCAGGAGACCTGGGTGTTACGCCTGGCTCAGCCATGGGGTGACCTTGGGCAAGTTGCTTCATCACTCCGTGCCTCGGTTTCCCCCTCTGTCACATGGGGGTGACGACACTGATCCTGACCTCCTCGGTAAAGCGCGTTGGGACCTGCTGCTGGGAAGAGCTAGGGGCCGTTCTCATTGTTCTCCTGAAGTTCATTATAAGACAGGGTCTCGAAGACTAACTCTAATACAGCTCGACCCCCTCCCCAGAGCTCTGAACGCGCATGCGGATTCCGCCACCGGCTGGCTGCGAGCGATCCAGGCCACGTCCCCGGGGCGGGAATCCCCTGGCTGGGGATGGCAGTGACGGAGGAGCCCTGCCCGTGGGGATGGCCCCGTGCGCCGTGTTCCTTGCCTGACGGGGGCCCCGCGGGGGGCAGCCCTTACCGCTTGCTGTTGGCGTACTGGGATTTCCCTCCCAGGGCCACCCAGAAGTTGTCCGGCTCCTGGCCCTCGGCGATCACCAGCTTCTCCGTTTTGGCGATGAGGTCGGCCACGGTCTTCGCCATCTCCCGCTCGTCTCCGCTGCAGCCCTGCGGGGAACCAGAGCGCGGTCGGTTAGGACCTCCCCGGAGGGTCCGTGTGGTCTCCCATTGCAGCGCCGAGAACCCGCCACGGGTCCAGTCCATCCTCGGCGCCATCCTCCGAGCTGGGATCCCAGTGGGAGGAAGCCGGATGGCGGCAGGGGCGGGACCCTTCCAGCCGGGAGCAGCCAGGCAGCTGGGGGAACCTACAACGGAGGTGGCCCCAAGCATCCCCCAGGCCAGGGAGAATACTTCTCTGCCCCAAGCATCTCACCGCTGGCTCAGGTGCTCCACCTCTAGCGCCCACGTCCCCCTGGCCAGAGGCTCCCGAGTGCCGTACCCACCTTCCCGTACCAGAGGTAGCAGCAGGCCTGGGTCTTCAGCACGAAGACGTCGTTGGAGTTGAGGGAGGAGGCGCGCGGGGGCACCTCGATGGCCTTGGTGTTGTATTCGTTGGTGCCGTGCACGTGGAAGAGGCGGGTGGACGGCACCGGCTCCGTGCTGCCAGCCCGCGAGGTGCCGCCCTGGGGAACAGCGCCGGGGAGGAGAGGAGACGTCAAACTGGCCTCCACCCTCATGGGCCGGCCGTAGCAGCCTGGGGGAGCCCGCCCTTTCTCCAGCCCCATGGATCAGCCTGCCCATTTCATCCCAAGCCCCACCTGCCAGCCAGCGCCTGACACCGGGGGTTCGCCTCACCTCTGCCCCCTGGCTTGCGGGGCAGCCTCAAGCGAGTGCTTTTGCCCCGTGCCTCAGTTTCCCCTCTGGCAGAAAGGGGATAACGCCGCTCGCGCCCCCACTGGCCCGGGGCTCTGGGCTCCGTGGCTGGCGGGGAGCTGAGCTGTCACCCAGCGGCTGGCTATTGCAGGCGGGGGGCAGTGCCCGGCCCCGCCCCAGTGCCCTCCGCAGAACCGCGCTGGCCCAAGCGAGCTATCGGCCCAGGGATGTCAGGGGGACCCTTGGCCCATCAGCTGGGCCCGTGGCCTCCCTCTCCGGGTTGTTTAACTCACCCCCAGTGGGCTGGTAGCAGATCTAGTGGCCAGTCGTATCGGCCATTGGCCAAGCAGCATCTAGACCAACCCAGCCCCACTCCCCCCGCAAGCAGCCCTGGGGTCGCAGGCCAGGACACTGCGCACACGGGCAGGTCACGGCACCTGGCCAGCGGGCCCGCGGGGAGCGGCAGGCAAGGGGTGGCGGCCGCAGAGACCCCTCCCGGGCACTCACCGCGTACACCACCAGCTTGCCCTTGAAGATGGCCATGAGGTGGGCCGGCTCCTTGCCCATGGGCACCCGCACCTGGACGGCCGCGTTGCTGTACTGCTGGTCCAGGATGACAGCCTGGTAGGCCGAGGCAGTGATCTCGTCCTTGCTGGCGTGGCGGCCCTAGGGCAGGGCGAGGGAGGGAGGAGAGGGGCTCAGGGCTGAGCAGCGGGGCCACGCAACCCCTTGGATCCCCAGGAGCCCCGGGCTGGGCAGCAGCCAACCCCAGCGCCGACACCGCCCCAGCACTGGGTGAATCATGCAACCACGAAAGTCAGGGGAGCCGGCACCGCTGAGAGCCAGGCCGGGCCCATTACCGGGCCTCAGTTTCCCCATCTGGGAAATAACAATGACGCTAAAGCCCTGCCCCGCAGCAAATGAACGGGCTGTTAGGATCTGAGATGCAAACCAGCGCAGAGTGGCCATTGGCTAGCATTAACGGACCGTCCCTGAGGGCACAAAGCATCGTGGGTAGAGGGAACCCCCCTGTGTTGTGACCTCACTCCCACCCCCCTGCTCTGGGATGCTGCGAGGTGACTGGAGAGCGCTCTGGGGGAAGGGCTCTGGCCCTGTGGGAACAAGGCGACGTTACACGAGGCTGAAATGGGGCAACTCCAAAACGAAGCCAAGGGGCTGACACCCAGCGCGTGATGGGCCTGCGGAACTCCCTGCCACAGGACGGCGCTGAAGACAAGCACTGAGAAGGGACAGGTGTACGGGCCTGCGGAACTCCCTGCCACAGGACGGCGCTGAAGACAAGCACTGAGACGGGACAGGTGTACGGGTAAGAAGAACACGCAGAGGTGACGACGTGATTCCCGGCAGGGAGATTAGCACCTGGCATCGGCGTGAGAGCCGATCTCTGCCTCTTACAGACGGGACGGGATCCGACTGCAGGGAGAATCATCCCGCGCCTGCTGGCCCCGGCCCCCGCTGGAGCTGGGATCTCACCCAGGGGGGGTCCAGGGTGACCCTGGCCCTGAGCCCGTCGGAGACGGGATCCCGCCCAGCAGGCTGGGGCAGCGGGGGCCCCACGCACCTGCCAGATGTAGATGATGTAGTGAAACTTGTTGTTGACTTGATACTTGTAGAGGATGAGGTAACAGTCGCCGCCGTAGAAATGGCCCAGGCAGCGGTTCTCCACCGGCGCCAGCTCCAGGTCCTCCACGCGCCAGACCTGCCGGGGAGCCGGGAATGAGCCGGGGGCTGGCGCCTCCCCCGCCCTGGGGCAATGCTTCCAACAGCCCTAGGGAGCTGGCAGGGCCGAGCCCCTGGGGGCCGGCAGGGCCCTGCTGTGGGGATGCCGGGGGGCAGAGTCCAAGGGCTGGGGGGATCAGGCGCTGCCAGCGCCCCCTGCTGTGGGGATGCCGGGGGGCAGAGCCCAGAGGCCAGGGATCCGGAGGGCCGACATCTCAGTCTCCATGTGACACCGGGAAGATGCGCAGGCCTGGGCAGAGGGCCCGCGCCGCGTGGCCCTGCTCAGTGCCAGGCCTGCTAATGACGGGTTGCGTGGTGCCCCGCCCTGGGGCTGGGCTGGGTCCGTGATCCTCCTGCCTACGGTCCCGGCTCTGCTCAGCCGCACGCTGGCTGGGCTGGTCCCGGGGCCTCCCCCTCCTCCCCCCATGGCCCACCTGACAGCTGTGTCCCGAGCTAGGGGGTCCCACCGCTCACACGGGGGAGCCCCTGTACCCAGCAGCTGTGGGGGGGACCCCGTGTCCCCCTCGGTGCTGAGCCACACCGGAGCCAGGGCTGTGACAGCCTCAGCCCGGCTCTGCAGCGCCCGCCGGGCCCCCGGTTCGATCCCTGCAGCCGGTTCTTTACCTCCACCTCCCCGGAGCCGTCGTCCACCATCTTCTGCTGCGCGGCCACCTCGGGCTTGGCGTGCATGGTGGTGGCGTCGAACTTGACCTGCTCCACTTTGGCTGGGGGCGAGAGACGGGCGCTGAGGCTGGGGGGAGGGGCACGCGCCCGGCTGGCCCCCCGGGGCAGGCCCAGCGGGATCAGCCCACTCGCAGCTGGGGGGGAGATCGAGGGATGCCCAGCAGCCCCCCAGATCTGAGCCCCGCCCCCTCCGCACCAGAATTTGGTGTGGCGGCCTCAGGACCCTTCCTCGGCCCCCACCCCCTGTGCAGGAAGGAGGGGCTGGCTTGGGCTGGGCCCCGCCCTGCCGGTGCCCAGGCCCCCGGCCCTTACCCACTTTGCCCAGGCTGTGGGTCTTGCCCAGGCCGCTGCTCTGGTTGCTGACGGTCCATTTCTGGAAGAGCTGCTTGAACATGGCCGACTCGGCCCCGTCGTTCTCGGTCTGCACGCGGGTGCCGGGCGGGTAGTTCTTGGCTTTGATGAACCCCTGCAAGAGACGGCGCCCGGTGGGCGGGGGGCAGCAGAGAGGGGGCATCCCCCCTCCAGCCCCTCGTCCTGCCAAGCCGTCGCTGTGCCGGGCGATCGGAGAGGCTGGGGCACCGCAGGGGGGAGTGCCACCCGCGCCCTGATGGGGGGGGGTGCCTTTTAACAGCCCCCCCCCCCAAAAGCTCCATCCGGGTCCCCACGACGGCAGGTACAAAGCAGTGTGTGTGTGTGTGTGTGTGTGTGTGTAAGGGAATCTCTGTGTGTGTTCACACAGGTGTGCGAGAGGATCTGGGTGTGCGCATAAGGGGCTCTCTGGGTCTGTGCATGAGTGTGAGGGAATATGTGTGCGCACAGGTGTGTGCAAGGGAATTTGAGTGTGTGTGTAAGGGGTTTGTGTGTGAGTGTGTGCATGCTTGTGCAAGGGGATCTGAATGTGTGTAATGCTTGTGTAAGGGGATCTGAGTGTGTGCACATGCTTGTGCAAGGGGATTTGAGCGTGTGAGTGTGTACATGCTTGTGCAAAGGGATCTGAGTGTGTGTACATGCTTGTGCAAGGGGATCTGAGTGTGTGTATAAGGGGGAATCTCTGTAGGTGTGCAAGGGGACCTGTGTGTGTGTGGGGGGGGGGGGCTGTCTGGGCGGGCCTGTGTGTGTGTAAGGGAGTCTGTGTGCGTGTGTGTAACACCAGGCTCTGTCGCACGGCGGGTGCGACACAGTGGGTGAGGTGCACTGTGAATGGTGCAGAGCTCTGGGGGCCTGTCGCTGGTGTGAATCAGGAGTGACTCCACTAAAAGCAAGGCCGTTACACCGGGTGTGACAGTGGAGCCAGGAGAGACAGGGCCCAGGCGGGCAGCCCAGGGCCCCACCCACTGATGGACCCCAATCCCCAGGGCTGCCGCAGCTCGGTGAAACTCGCCTCTAGGGGGCGCTGCGTCCTCTCGGGGGGTTCCCCAGCCCGTAATCCACTGGACAGGAGCTGTCCAGACCCCAAGGGGTTAATTCCCACAGGGCTGACAGACAACAGGGGGCGCCATGAAGTCACACCCAGGAACATGCAGCCCCCACCCACCCTGCGACCTGTAGGGGCTGGGAACGGGGTGCGAGGGGCGCAGCCCCATCCCACCCGCTGCGAGTCCCCCCCAGCCCCACTCACCAGGGCTCTGCTCATGGCCTGCTGCTTCTCCTCCTTGCTGGACTTCCTGCCCTTCCAGACGTAGATGGTCAGGCCACCCTGGTCGAGAATGTAGCAGTCCTGGGGGGCCGGGGGAGAGGGGTCAGGTTGGAGCCCCCCTGCGCCCCCAGCAACGGGTCCCATGCGTGCTGCACTGCCTCCCGGTGGGCTCAGGAGGTCAGGATCCCACAGCCCTGGGTCCCCTCTGCTGGCTCAGCTCCCGGCAGGTTGCCCTGGGCCCGTGGGACGGCCTGACGGAGGCGTCAAGTGGGCAAAGGGAGGGAGAAATCCTTCCCAGCCCGTCGGACCCCACCCATCCTCCTTAGCAGAGACCGCGCCGCTCGCGGTGGGAGTGATGGAGAGACCGGCCAGCAGGGGCCAGGCACGGAGATCAGCGAGGTGATGCCAGCTGGGGGGTGGGGGTGGGGCAGCATAGGTAGCTGAGCCATCCCAACCCACGGGGCCCAAGGACCCACACTGTGCCCTGCTCACGAATCTGCTGCGGAGCGACCCTCATCCAGGGCACCGTCTGTCTGTGCGCCCAGCCCCTAGGAGCTCAGAGGGGAGTCAGAGGGAGCCTCCCGCAGGGGCCACGTACCTCGTGCTGCAGCAGATCTTGGGTCAGGGGGCGGGTGGCCACCTCTTGGATCACCAGGTTCCCTTCAGCATCGGAGACACTGCGAGAAACCAGACACAACCCCAGCTCAGAGCGGGGAACGCACGGCACTGGGCTAACGGAGCACTGGCCCTTTAAAAGCGGCCGTCAGCTGCGAACTTCGACTGGGATCATAAACCGTATTGCACAATTCAGCCACTCGGTGGCGCTATGTGTGACATACGTATTTAACTCTAACCTCAGCCAGACCTGGGAGAGTCTTGGATGAACACAGCTGGTGTATCTAAGCAAGCTACAGAAGTACGTGACATGGCGTCAGGAGTAAACCGAAGACAGAAACAGAAGGAAAACAGCCACAAAGGTTGCAACCAAAAGGAACAAACAAAGCAACAAAGGAGACAAAATCTCATCACCATGCCCCTGTTCTGTGCCCCAGAGACAAACCCTCACAATGGACATACGATTTCACATTGCAGACTCCACAAACCCCCCGGTGATATGCAGGGATCTCCTTTCATTTATGCTGCGGGGAAGCAGGCCGAGCAGATCTCTAACTCATAGACTCAGAGACTTTGTCAGAAGGGACCATTCTGATCATCTAGTCTGACCTCCTGCACAATGCAGGCCACAGAATCTCTCCCACCCACTCCTGGAATAATCCTCTCACCTGTGTCTCAGCTACTGAAGTCCTCAAATCATGGTTTAAAGACTTCAAGATGCAGAGAATCCTCCAGCCAGTGACCCGTGCCCCATGCTGCAGAGGAAGGTGAAAAACCTCCAGGGCCTCTGCCAATCTGCCCTGGAGGAAAACTCCTTCCCCACCCCAAATATGGTGATCAGCTGAACCCCGAGCATGTGGGCAAGACTCACCTTCCAGACACCCAGAAAATAGTTCCCTGTAGTAACTTCTAACATCTTACCATTGGGCCTATTTACCACTGATAGTCAAAGGTCAATTAATTGCCAAGATCATGTTATCCCATCAAACCATCCCCTCCATAAACTTATCCAGCTTAATCTTGAAGCCAGATAGGTCTTTTGCCTCCACTGCTCCCCTTGGGAGGCTGTTCCAGAACTTCACTCCTCTGGTGGTTAGAAACCTTCGTCTAATTTCCAGTCTAAACTTCCTGCTGGCCAGTTTAGATCCTGGACTTTCCTGCAGATGGCCACAAAGATGAGGCTGAAAGGGGTCAGGCTCTGTCTGATGCATGTTTCCCACCTCAGAGGAATGCGGATTACGAAAGAGCAGGTTTCCGCCAGAGAATTCAAGAACCCGAGAAGACCCTTCAATGTTTTATGGGAGCCGTGCGCACGTTGGCTGAAAACGGCGACTGCGAAACAGGAACACGTCAGAGACAGGCTGGTTCCTGAGTTCACGGCTAAAAACCTTTCGCAGCAGCTACAACTGGAGAGAGATTTAACCCTAGCCACAGCTCCCCGGGGAGCAAAGACGGCTGAGCTATTGACTTTAAAACTGACTTCACTTGACACCGCTCTGACTAGCCCTGGAGGAATTCTGCTCCATAGCTGTTCTTGCTGTCTCTGTAGGAGGAGTGTTTCATGATGCAAGCACCAGGGGGCGCTACAGGGCATGAAGAAGGTAATAGGCAGAACGGAGAAGGGAAATACATTGCAATTAACTGGTGGAACTCACTGCTGCAGGAAGCTGCTATACAGCTAGTGCTTTGGGGGTGGATTGATGATCCTGAGGCCCTTTGTGGCCTTAGATGCAGTGTGGGCATGTTATGGCATGGGAGAGTCCTGGGGGGAGCCCTGCTTGCGCAGGGGTCTCATCTCCCCACAGGGCTGACAGCTTCCTTCACCCCTTGCGCTGCGTGTTGGCCCCTCCCCTGGGCGACTCACTGGTAGAGCTTGAGATTGGTTTTCAGCTTCTGTTCCACCACGGTGTCGGGGATGGCTGGCTTGATCTCCTTCCGCTCCCCCAGCACGTGGGTGAGAATCTTCATCAGCCCCGGGGAGGCCGCCTCGTCCTCGCCATCTACCACACCCACCTGGGCACGCCCGCCCCGCTCGCGGTCCCGGATGTCCTTGGCCAGGTTCATGCCCTGCACCAAAACAGGCCAGTAAGACTGAGAGCAACCCGGGCCGGGCAGCAGCCACAGGGCAGCTGAATACAGGGGGCTGCGGGTCTGGAGTGAGGGGCACCGGCAGAACTGTGGGGGCAGAGCTGGGCTAGCAGGGGGCTGCGGGTCGGGAGTGAGGGGCACCGGCAGAGCTGTGGGGGCAGAGCTGGGCTAGCAGGGGCTGCGGGTCAGGAGTGAGGGGCACCGGCAGAGCTGTGGGGGGCAGAGCTGGGCTAGCAGGGGCTGCGGGTCTGGAGTGAGGGGCACCGGCAGAGCTGTGGGGGCAGAGCTGGGCTAGCAGGGGCTGCGGGTTGGGAGTGAGGGGCACCAGAGCTGCCATAGGGGAGACCCCCTCTCTTGGGGAGGGGCTGACTTGGGGGGGGGGACACCAACCCCTTTGGGCTCCCCCACCATGCAAAGGGGACCTGGCAGCCCCCTCGCTGCAGGGACAGCTGACCCATGTCCCATCCCAGATTCTCCCTCTGCGTGATTGGGTCTCCCACTCCCTCAGGTGAGAGCAGAGATGAGGGGCTGAGCCCCGAACACAGCAGGGATGCGGGGGGGAGCCAGGAGGGAAGGATCAGGGCCGAGCAAACAGCAGCCGAGGCCACTGGAGAGACCCCAGTGGGACACGGGGTCTCACTCGGTAGCCAGCAGGGCTGGACGACAGGACCCCAGCAGCAGAAGTTGCGCACCGGCAGGGTGGGGGTGGGGGGTTCTGGCCCCTCCTAGCTGGGACGCGGCCACGCTACCTTCAGCCTCTCGGCCCGGTTGCTCTCCGGCCCGTTCCACTGGATGATGAGCTTGCCCAGGTCCAGCAGGAAAACGTCCCCCTGGTTGAAGCTGTTCCAGCTCATCTCCACCTGCAGAAGGGCAGACAGGTCAGCGGGGTGGGGGGGTAAGGGGGTAAAGCACAGGGCTGGGGGCAGGACTCCTGGGTTCTCTAGGGTTCTCCCTGAGATAAAGGGGAATCCCCCCACCAGCTGGTGGCAGTACAGGGCCTATGACACACAGCAAAGCAATTCTGAGTCCCCTGCAGAAGGCAGCATTTTGCACCCCCCGTCTCAGTGCCTAGCAGCTCCGGAGCAGGCTCAGCCTCAGCTCCCCCATTACACTGAATTTCATTAGCCTCATTTGCGTTATGGCCACAGCATTCCCCACCAACAAAATGAAGCTGCCTCTGGGGTGGGGCGCAGTTGCTAATGACGCACAGCGGCTCAGTGCAAATGTTTAGGACAGGAAGTGAAGGAGAGCCCCGTGGGGACACTGCCCTGAGCTGGCTTTTGGCAAAGGGCCTTGGGAGCTGGGTTCAAGCCCAAAGCCAGCGTGCGGCGGCGCTCACACTGGGGGCTTCTGCCAGCTGCCCGCCCCCATCACCCACCTCTCCAGCCACCACGTTCTTCTTGCCCTTCACGTGTAGCAGCCGTTGCACGTTGTACATGTTGGTCTCCACGTGCTTCATGCCCGAGGCGACGCCACCCTTCTTATAGCTGGGGGGTGGGGGGGAGGAAAGGCCGGGTCAGAGTGGGGAGCCCCAGGGCCCTGCAGCCAGTCCCCCAGCCCTTTGCAGACATGAAGGGGTTAAACTTCCCCTCCCCCCAGGGGGCAGCTTTTTCGGGATCGCTCTCCCCATTCGGGTGATGGTCAGGGGCATGCTCCAGTCGCACAGAGAGCGGGGGGCAGGGGAGGGGGGTCTGAACCCAGGAGTCCTGGCTCCTCTTCCCCTGCTCTAGCCACTAGACCCTGCTGCCTCTCAGGACAGGGAGCCAGTGCCCGAATGCCTGTCCCAGCGAGTCTCCATCCCTGGGGAAACTGAGGCCCTTAGTGTTCTCCAGGAGAGCTGAGCTGCAGGGGCCTCTGCTTTTGGGGGTGGTGTGGCCCCCAACCCGGCCACCCCCTGCCAGGCCTGCCTTCCAGAGACTGCTCGGTGGCTCTCAAGTCCCTCTCATGGGGCAGGGGCAAGCTGGCAGCTCCCTTTACCCTGGGCGGGTTGTGGATCCGACCTGAGCCCAGACAGCAGGGTCCGGATCCAAACAGCCCTCCCGCGGCCGAGAGCGGGGGTCGAACCCCGGGGCCAAGAGCGGGGATCGAACCCCACAGCCGAGAGTGGGGATCGAACCCGGGGCTGAGAGCAGGGATCGAACCCGTGGCCGAGAGCGGGGATGGAACCCGGGGCCGAGAGCGGGGATCGGAGCTGAGAGCGGGGATTGAACCCGGGGCCGAGAGTGGGGATCGGAGCTGAGAGCGGGGATCGGAGCCGAGAGCGGGGATGGAACCCGGGGCCGAGAGCGGGGATCGAACCCGTGGCCGAGAGCGGGGATCGAGGCCGTGAGCGGGGATGGAACCCATGGCAGAGAGCGGGGATCGGAGCCGAGAGCGGGGATCGAACCCGGGGCCGAGAGTGGGGATCGGGGCCGAGAGCGGGGATCGGGGCCGAGAGCGGGGATCGGGGCCAAGAGCGGGGGGTCGAAGCCGGGGCCGAGAGCGGGGGTCCAACCTGCGGCTGAGAGCGGTGATCGGGGCCGAGAGCGGGGATCGAACCCATGGCCGAGAGCGGGGATCGAACCCATGGCCGAGAGCGGGGATCGGAGCCGTGGCCAAGAGTGGGGATTGAACCCGCGGCCGAGAGCGGGGATCGGGGCCGAGAGCGGGGGTCGAACCCGCGGCTGAGAGTGGTGATCGGGGCCGAGAGCAGGGATCGAACCCGTGGCCGAGAGCGGGGATCGAACCCGCGGCTGAGAGCGGGGATCGGGGCCGAGAGCGGGGGTCGAACCCGCGGCTGAGAGTGGTGATCGGGGCCGAGAGCAGGGATCGAACCCGCGGCCGACAGCGGGGATCGGGGCCGAGAGCGGGGATCGGGGCCAAGAGTGGGGGTCGAACCCGGGGCCAAGAGCGGGGATCGAACCCGTGGCCGAGAGCGGGGATCGAACCCATGGCCGAGAGTGGGGATGGAACCCGGGGCCGAGAGCGGGGATGGAACCCGGGGCTGAGAGCGGGGATTGGAGCCGAGAGCGGGGATTGAACCTGTGGCCGAGAGCGGGGATCGAACCTGTGGCTGAGAGTGGGGATCGGAGCCGAGAGCGGGGATCGAACCCGGGGGCCGAGAGTGGGGATCGAACCCACGGCCGAGAGCGGGGATCGGGGCCGAGAGCGGGGATGGAACCCGTGGCTGAGAGCAGGGATGGAACCCGGGGCCGAGAGCGGGGATCGGAGCCGAGAGCAGGGATGGAACCCGGGGCCGAGAGCGGGGATCGGAGCCGAGAGCGGGGATGGAACCCGGGGCCGAGAGCGGGGATCGGAGCCAAGAGCAGGGATGGAACCCGGGGCTTAGAGCGGGGATCAGAGCCGAGAGCGGGGATCGAACTCGTGGCCGTGAGCGGGGATCGAACCCGTGGCCGAGAGCGGGGATCGGAGCCGAGAGCGGGGATCGAACCCGGGGCCGAGAATGGGGGTCCAACCCGCGGCTGAGAGCGGGGATCGGGGCCGAGAGCGGGGATCGGGGCCAAGAGCGGGGATGGAACCCGGGGCCGAGAGCGGGGGTCCAACCCGCAGCTGAGAGCGGGGATCGGGGCCGAGAGCGGGGATTGAACCCGGGGCCGAGAGCGGGGGTCCAACCCACAGCTGAGAGCGGGGATCGGGGCCGAGAGCGGGGATTGAACCCGGGGCCGAGAGCGGGGGTCGAACCCGGGGCCGAGAGCGGGGGTCCAACCCGCAGCTGAGAGCGGGGATCGGGGCCGAGAGCGGGGATTGAACCCGGGGCCGAGAGCGGGGGTCCAACCCACAGCTGAGAGCGGGGATCGGGGCCGAGAGCGGGGATTGAACCCGGGGCCGAGAGCGGGGGTCGAACCCGGGGCCGAGAGCGGGGGTCCAACCCGCAGCTGAGAGTGGGGATCGGGGCCGAGAGCGGGGATTGAACCCGGGGCCGAGAGTGGGGATCGAACCCGGGGCCGAGAGCGGGGATTGAATCCAGGGCTGAAAGCGGGGGTCGAACCCGGAGCCGAAAGCGCGAGCCCCCTCCCGCTGCGAGTCAGGCGCAGGCTGTTGGAGCTGCTGGGGCCGGCCCCTAGGGGGCGACATGGCCCCACGCGCTGTCGGGGCCGTGGGGATCCGCCGCCCCGGCCCCCACGTACACGAGTCCCTGTTTGAAGTGGCCCTTGAAGACGTCGCTCTCGTTGCCCTGGGCCTCGCGGTGCTGCACGGCCGCCCCGCCCAGGTGCTCGTCCAGCTGCGTGGTGTAGATGGCAGCCGCCCCCTGCTCGTCTTGCGACGACTCCCGGCCCAGCCAGTAGTGGATGCCGTAGCTGAAGCTGTTCCCGGTCTTGCGCGTCTGCGGCCGAAGGACACGGGGCTAGCGGCGGGTGCAGCTCCGCGCCCGGCCCGGGCTCTGGGGGCCGCCTCGGGCCGGGATCCTGCCGCCGGCTAACCTGTCCCAGGCTGGCACACTCGTATTTGGACCCTGCCACCCCCTCGCTCCATCCCTGTGCACACTCCCAGCCCGCCCCTCCCCTCGCACTGGGCGTGCCTCAGTTTCCCCCATATGGCTTTGCTCCCCGACAGGTGGCAGGCGCCTGTTTGCACTCCCAGGTCCGCTTGTCTGGACTGAGGCACAAACAAGGCCTCATGCAAATATTACAGCCTGTTCTCCCTTCAGCCCGCTCGCCCCGGCTGGGCTGCACCCCCCGGCTTGCACACCCTGCCCCACGCCCCCCTCCTCCACGAGGTGAGGCAGCAGGATGCCCCGCGGCCCAGCTTGCCACCCGCCTGGGCCCTCGGGTAAGACGTGCAGCTGCCCATGCCCAGTAGGGGGCCCCGCTGCCCGTCCCCCCCCCCCCCCCCCCCCCCCGGCTCTGTCCCAGGCCCGGCGCAGAGCCCGTACCGCGAGAAGCACGTAGCAGTCCCCTTCGTAGAAGTTCCCGTAGCTTTTGGGAGGCACCGGCACCATCTCCATTTTCTGGAAAGAGAAGGACACGTGCGGCGCTGAGTCCAGAGGGGCCCCCGCCGGCAAACCAGTGCAGGCGAACCAGGCTGGCGGGGATGGCCCCGGTCCCCTGGTGCCACCTGCCCAAGCTCGCGATCTGCGGCTGGGTTAACCCCTCAGCCGCTGCAGGCAGCCTGACACCCCCCGGCGGCTGCTGAGTCTGGGGTGAGGCCGCGTCCCCGAGATTAACCACACCAGCGGCTCTCAGGCCTGGGCGCTGAAGAGCGCAGAGAGCCCCGTCCCCGGCTGGGTCCCCGTCACCCACCTCGATTCTCCAGATCTGCAGACCGGGCGTGGTTCTGTTCAGCGTCTTGGTGACTTTGGCCGTGAGTTCCGGCATGGTGGGCGGCACGGCGGGGGCCTGGCATGGGGGAGAGGCAGCATTGGTGACACCCTCGTTAGCTCCTGTCTGGAGCCTCGCGGGGGGCTCCGTGTGTGCACCCCATTCTCCAAGGCACCGGTGCGGTGCCCAGTTCTCCCTGGTGGAACCCCCGGTGCGTGTGCCAGCAAGTCCCTGTGCCCGGGAGGCAGCACCACATGGGGAAGGGCAGTGCCAAGGCTGAGAGGAGTTGGCTGGGCCGGGGGCTGTGGGGGAAGGTGCCAGACGGGCAGCTCTGGGGCAGGGGCAGCAGCCGCGCCCTTGTGCGTTATCTGTGCCCAGGCCAGGCCCGGGCGCTGCCGCTCAGGCTGTGCTGGCTCCAGAGGTGCCCGGTTTAATCCCCGGTCTCAGCCCGGAGAGCAGCTGTCATGCTGGGGGTTTTACAGCTCTCTGGGGTGCGGCGCGTGGGTGGGGGCCAAGCTGGCACCGGGAGGCGTGTGGGAAAAGCCTTCACGCTGCAAGCGGATTTCCCTGGGCGCCCAGCCGCTGGCACAAATGGGCCCAGCCAGGCTGATAAACAGGCGCGCTCCAGATGCCAGGGGGTAGTGGCCACCTGTGTGGGAGGTGCCTGCTTCCAGGCGTGGGGGGGCAGGGAAGCCTGAAGTGCGCCCCCGGCCAGGGAGCCCCCTGGCACACGATCGATGCTTTAATGGGCTGACGGAGACCTGGATCCGGAGCCCGAGGGGCCGGCAACGCGGCCAGCGGCGACAGCTGTCTGGGGCAGGGGTCACGCCCGGGCTGGGGGGGGGCGTGTGACTGTCACCCGGGGGGTGTATTAACAGGAGAGTCGTACGGCAGCCCACTCTGCCGCCCCTGGAGGCAGGGGGAAAGCGGGGCAGGCGTAGCCGGGAGCAGGCGGGTTGTGGGGGGGTCTAAGACCAGGTCGGACAAAGCCCCAAGAGGGCTGCTCCGGGTTTGCTCGGGCCTCAGTGCAGGGAGCTGGACGTGCCGCTCGCTCGCGGTCCCTCCCGCCCCACCTGGTGATTCGCCCGTGTGGCCCGGGCATGGGGCAAGATCAGGCGCCACCTTCCCACTGCCCCCTCACCCGCCCTAGAGCTCCGTCCCATGAGCCCCCCTGCTCCCGGACCCAGCGTGTGCCCCTTCTGTGCCCTCCAGCTCCGGCTTCCCCTGCCGGGCCTTGCGCTACGACTGCTCACGGCTGGCTGGAGCCCTGAACGGTGCCCCCCCCCCCCCCCCGCCACCGAGATCCAGGTGCACTCAGTTGCATGCACCCCCCATGCTGATCATGCCCCCCCCCCCAACATTCAGAGAGGCTCAGATACTTGCCCCTCTGGCTCAGCTTTGGTCAGTTGCCCCCCCCCGGCAGGACAAGCTGGAGCGGCCCCCCCCCCCCCCCCCCGGGACACGGCCCCTCTGGGCTCTGTTGCGGGGGGGCAATGATCTGCCCAGAAGGGGCCTTTGTTCTGGGTGTGGGGTTCAGCCTGATACCCCCCAGTGTGCTCGGCTAGACCCAGCCCCGACCTGCCTGCCCCCCACTCGGCTGCGCCTCCACCCAACGGAGGGGCCATGGCCCCCAGATCCCCGCGCCTGCACTGTGACGCCAAACAGCGACCGGGCCCTGAGGAACCTCCCCGGGCGGCTCCGCCAGGCTCATCTCAGACCCTGACACCCTCTGTGGTCTGCCTCAGTTTCCCCATTTGTCCCATGCAGATACCGCTCCTGCCCCCTCCTCCCCGGGGCTGCGTGGGTGCTAATGTGCAGAGACGCCCTGTCCGGGCTCTGCCAGAGACACCACATCCTTGCCGCCACTCTGCCAGGCTGGCGGCTGTTGCCTGAGAGTCGAGGGCAGGGGGTCAAGGATCGAGCGGGGCCACGGTGCATCCCGGCAGGGGTGGGGCCGGAGGGAGGTGCAGGCGATTGGCACCCATCAGGGAATGGAGCCTGGGCCTCCAAGGGGGAAGGGGAACGGGTCTGATTTAGGGGGGGGCAGAGGGGTCCCTGCTCCCCTGCCCCAGCAGGCTGGGGGTCCGACCCAAAGCCCAGCTTTCTGGATCAGGCCCCACATCCTCAGCCCCTTCAGGGGTATGGGTGCACCCCCAAAAGCCACCAGCAAGGAGCAGCCCTCGTCAATCGGGGGCCTCCACTTCCCACCTGCCCCCCAAGGGCTGCCCTGCCCCCCGCCCTGGGAGCAGAGGGGGCCGGAGAGGGCTGGCAGGTGGGTCCCAGCTGTTCGGGGCAGGGCCGTGAGATCCGCCCCCCCGGGCCTGCAGGGCAAAGCCAGGCACAAGGGGACGCGCTGGCAGGGGCCAGGCCAAGGGGCCAAGCCCCCGGACCCCCCCCGCCGCCAGCCGCTTACCTCTCCTGCAGGGCGAGCTCGGCGCGGCTGAGACACTGCCCCAGGCAGCAGCTTGGAGACGGCTGGTACCTGTGCAAAGTGCTCTCCTGCCGGAGACGGAGACGGGGCGACCTTTGTCCCCTCCTTCGCCCGGGCCGCGTTGGCCATATAAGGGCAGGAGCCTGGGGAGGGACACGCCGGCGAGCCAAGGTCCCTGGGGAGCGTCCCACGGCTGCCCTGGCACCGTTACTCACGGTTTAGTGCCCGGCATGCGGCATCGTTATCTGGTCCCAGATCTGTCTCCCGGGCCCCACGCCGCCCCAGCCCCGCGGCAGGAGGTCCCCGGAGCAGAGCCTGGGCCGGGTTCCCGTGTTCGGGAGCCGAATCTGGCCATGCCGGGAATCAGCAGGGAACTGCCGCGGTGTCGCCGGCAGAGAGGAGCCGGGGAGAGCGGGCCCAGAGCACCCCGCCTGTGGCAGGGTCCCCGGCAGAGCTGCGCCCCGGGCCCCCGGGCGGCTGGTACCCAGGAGAGGGACACGCTGCTCTGAACGCGCTGGACCCACGCAGGTCGACGGTACCCACCCGCCGCCGGGCATTCTGGGTAACGGGACACCGACCCGCCACTGGGCATTCTGGGTAGAGTGCGCCCACCCGCCGCTGAACATTCTGGGTAACGTGACACCCACCGCTGGGCATTCTGGGTACAGTGCACCCACCTGCCTCTGGGCATTCTGGGTACAGTGTGCCCCACCCGCCGCCGGGCATTCTGGGTAAAGTGACACCCGCCGCCGGGCATTCTGGGTACAGTGCACCCACCCGCCACTGGGCATTCTGGGTAGAGCGACACCCGCCGCCGGGCATTCTGGGTAGAGTGTGTTCCACCCGCCGCTGGGCATTCTGGGTAGAGTGACACCCGCCACCGGGCATTCTGGGTAGAGTGTGTTCCACCCGCCGCTGGGCATTCTGGGTAGAGTGACACCCGCCACCGGGCATTCTGGGTAGAGTGTGTTCCACCCGCCGCTGGGCATTCTGGGTAGAGTGACACCCGCCGCTGGGCATTCTGGGTAGAGTGCGTTCCACCCGCCGCTGGGCATTCTGGGTAGAGTGCGTTCCACCCGCCGCTGGGCATTCTGGGTAGAGTGACACCTGCTGCTGAGGACTCTGGGTAGAGTGTGTTCCACCTGCTTCTGAGCATTCTGGGTAGAGTGTACCCACCTACTGCTGAGGACTTTGGCTATAGTGCACCCACCCACCACTGGGCATTCTGGGTAGAGTGACACCCGCCGCCGGGCATTCTGGGTAGAGTGCGTTCCACCCGCCGCTGGGCATTCTGGGTAGAGTGACACCTGCCGCCGGGCATTCTGGGTAGAGTGACACCTGCTGCTGAGGACTCTGGGTGGAGTGCACCCACCCGCCGCTGGGCATTCTGGGTAGAGTGACACCTGCTGCTGAGGACTCTGGGTAGAGTGTGTTCCACCTGCCGCTGGGCATTCTGGGTAGAGTGACACCCGCCGCTTCGGGACCAGACTGTATTAACATGAGCTCACCTACTCCGCCGAGGTATCCAGCCGACAGAGCTGCGCTGCCCAAGTGATCGATTTTGGCTGGTGTTGGGAGTTTCTGTACTAAACATTTTTATTATATTATAATTAATGTTTACATAAAACATAAGAACGGCCATTTTGGGTCAGACCAATGGTCCATCTAGCCCAGTACTCTGTCTTCTGCCAGTGGCCAATGCCAGGTGCTTCAAAGGGAATTAACAGAACAGGGCACTTATTGAGTGATCCATCCCCTGTAGTCCACTCCCAGCTTCAGGCGAACAGAGGCTCTCAGAGCATGGTTGTGATGAACTAGTACTGTTGTTAATGTTTTCCCTGAGTACTGTGTGGGTGCCTCGGTTTCCCTATGCAGTGCTTGAGTATCTAGGTGGTGGGACAAGGGTGCATGATTGTTACAGAGGGGCCTGGACACAGAGAAGGGCCGACACTCTGTATCCTAGCAACGGATGGCCCCGACCCCTCCCCTGCAAAGGTGAGAACTAAAGGTGTTGGAACAAAGGGATCAGGTGACCTCCTGGCCCGGGAAGGAGACAAAGGGGGAGGAGGGGCTGGACAGTTTCAGTTTGGAGCTGGCCGGAGAAGAGGGGAGAGGAGCAGACAGGGTCTGGCCTCCCTGCCCCGTTTGGAGCTGTGGGGTAAAACGCAGGGAGCCCCAGGCTGGGGTCTAAGCTCCCTGCCCCCCGGAAGGGCCCGCAGGAGGGGTCCTGGTTGTACTGACAAGCTCTGTTTGGACTGTGTTCCTGGCAACTCTAATAAACCTTCTGTTCTACTGGCTGGCTGAGACTCCCAGTGAATCCGGGGAAGAGGGGTGCAGGCGCTGACTCCCCCACACTCCGTGACAACTGGTGGCAGCGGTGGGATCTTCTGCACCCCAGGAACGGCACTTCCTGCAGTAAGTAACTGGGGAGCAGTAGAACGAAGGGGGGCTAACGAGGTCCAGGCGTGCTGAAGGCTCACAGAGGAGCGGTTTCGGGGAGCGGAGGAGCTACGCTTAACCCCTGGGAGTGTGTGACCAGCGAGAAGGACTGTGCAATGATGGGGTCCCCCTGGGGGCTGCAGTGAGCAGTCCCAGGGGCGGAGGAGCCTGCGGCTTGGCCCTGGGAGAGAGAAGGATTTTTGCAGTGACAGGGTCCCCCTGGGGGTGCCGTGAGTGGACCCAGGGGCGGAGGAGCTGCAGCTCAACCCTGGCAAAGAGGCGGTGACCTGGAGAAGGGCTGGCACACTTGGGGTTCATCCTGGAAACCGTGGGGAGCTAAGAGCACACAGGCCTGTGAATCCACAGCAACTTGGGAGCAGTGAAGTGATGGCATATCGCTTTCTCCTTAAAAGAAGCATTGTAACCCTGTGCAAAAAGAGAGGGATACGCATTGGGAAGTTCACCAAAGCGCAGTTAATCGCGCAGCTGGAGGAGGATGACCATTCTAAGGCGCAGATTGCTGACCCCGATGGGGCTACAGCAGGATCTGGGAGCAGCTGGAGCAGTAGCCTGGCAGCCCCAAGAGTCTGGTCCCCAACCAGACGGGGGTCTTCACGATCGGGTTCCCCAGCAGGGGATCGGAGACGGATGGGACTGGAGCTGAGTCCGAGAGAGCAAGAGGACTGTGAGAGACAGCGAGAGCCTGAGAGAGACCTACAGGAGAAGCAGCAGCAGTATGAACTGGTGATGGTCAAAGGAGAGACATTCTTGGGGTGGCGAGACCCTGAGACAGAGAGAACTGTGGTCAGGCCCTGGGTGGTGCACCCCCACCAGATGCTGAGGGGCTGTGTGACCTGGGTGAGGGTCCCAGGGATGGACCCATTCGCCCTGCCTATGGCCCAGATCCCTGTGCAGACCCAGGAGGGGTCGGGCTGGCTGGTGGTTGGGGTGCTCCAGGATATCAGCTGTAAGGTGCTGTTGGGGGGTGACTGTGTATCTTTGGGACAGGATCCAGGCCCTGGCCCTGTAACGGCCGAGGATTTGAATTTGAACTCAGGGAACCAATTGGCTAAGAGGGAAATGGTCAGTGAAAATGCAAATGACCTGGCTGGCATGGGGGAGGAGCTGCCAAGCCCCGGTTACCTGCCTGCCTGTAACCAGACCCCTAGGGTGGGGTGGGACAGAGAGATGCTCCCCAACCCCCTGCACACCAGAGAGCAGGCTCAGGCTGGCTCTGATGCTGTTACCAAAGCAGCGAGCTCGCTGCCTGGCCCCACAGGGACAGCCTGGGCAGAGCTGAGCACGGGGGGGGGGGAGACCCCAGCTGAGTGGGGGGACACACAGGCAGGGCAGGACAGCTGCCAACCAGGCTGGCCTGGTCCAGAGGTGCTGCCGGGAAGTGATTCCACGGCAGGGAGGGAGCCACCAGGGACAGTCACAGGGCTCAGCGGGGCGGTGACCCCAGGCCTGGCCAGTGAGCTGCAGAAGGATCCCTCCAGGGAGAAGCAGAGGGAACTTGCTGGCCACAGCGCTGCAAACCCCCTTGGGGAAGGCTGCAGAGACAGATCCCTGTGGGAGAAGGGATTCCTGTGCCGGGAATTGGCTTCCCAAGGGGAAGTGGAACTGTGGGGAATCAGGAGGCAGCCGGTGGGGCCCCAGAAGTATCATCACCGGCTATTGTACCTGGCCCGGGGTAAGGGAGAAGATCCCTGGAGGTCCCTGCCCATCAGAGAGGAACCTTTCCAGAAGGTGGCTATGGATAAAGTGGGGGTCCCCAGCAAGGTCCTTACAGACCAGGGATCCGAGGTCATGTCAGCCCTGCTCCGGGGCGTGTGGGAGAAAGGTGGGGTCTGGCCCACCTGGGCCTCTGCATATCAACCTCAGTCCAATGGGCTGGTGGAGAGAGTTCAGGGGACCATGAGGCTGATGCTGAGGACTTGTATAAATCCGCATCCACAGGACTGGGACAAGTACCTGCCCCACCTGTGGCACAGGGAAGTGCCCCAGGAATCACCAGGATGCTTCCCTTTTAAGCTGTGGTATGGGAGGAGAGTAAGGGGACCCCTAGAACCGGTAAGGGATGATTGGGAGGAGAAGGGGGAAGACCCCCTGGTGGATCTCTCCCCTGAGATGGGAGCCAATCCTCCCATCAGGTGTCCCCCATTCAGAGTAACTGGGAAAACAGCCCGGAACCGGGAGAGAGAGGCCAAGGACATGCTGGCTTTAGAGGTGAACCAGTCATTCAGCAGCCCAGGGCTGGCCAAGGTGGAGGCGATCAGAGATTGGCCTGTTCCCCAGACCAAGAAACAGGTCCAGGCCTTTAGCAGGATGGCGGGGTACTACCAGAGCTTGGTACCCCCCTTTAGCTCCCTAGCTGCCCCATCACAGAGCTAGGTAAGAAGGGGAAGCCAGACGAGGCAGTCTGGACCGAGCAGGGCCAGAGGGCTCTCTGTGCGCTGAAGGAGGCTCTAATCCAGGGCCCAATAGATCGAGTAAACCCAGACCGGGCCAAGCCCTGTACAGTGTTCACCGAAGCCTCAGACACAGGGCTGGGCGTGATGCTGATGCAGGCCCAAGCTAAGGGGGAGAGACACCCCATCGGGTATCTGAGCAAGGAGCTGCTGCCCTGGAGGCAGAATGGTCAGGCCATAGAGAGGGAATGCCTGGCCATGGTGCAGGCCCTTAAGAAGCAGCAGCCGGATCTATTTGGGTGGCGCTTTACGGTCTATAGTCACCACCTCGCCCCGATGTGGCTGCATCCAGGAAAAGGGGCCGATGCCGAGCGGCTGGTGACACAGACACGTGGTCAGAGAGGGGACCAGATCAAGAGGGAGGCTCTTAACCAAGAGAGCCCGAATTATAGCCCTCCAGACTGGAGCGCTGGGAGAAGACCTGATCTCAGCTTGAACCCCAGGGGTTTTGGGATGGAAAAAGGGCACGGGCCGCATAAACCTTCCCACATGCGGCCTGCGGGTGCCATCAAGCACACCCGAGCTAAGGGAGGATCTCGAACTGGAACGGCCTGGTGTGACCGGGTTCGAACTTCCCCAGGTCACTGGCTAAAGTGACCCCGCTCAGTTCGGTCTCGAAGGGGGGAGAGATGTGACGAACTAGTACTGTTGTTAATGTTTTCCCTGAGTACTGTGTGGGTGCCTCGGTTTCCCTATGCAGTGCTTGAGTATCTAGGTGGTGGGACAAGGGTGCATGATTGTTACAGAGGGGCCTGGACACAGAGAAGGGCCGACACTCTGTATCCTAGCAACGGATGGCCCCGACCCCTCCCCTGCAAAGGTGAGAACTAAAGGTGTTGGAACAAAGGGATCAGGTGACCTCCTGGCCCGGGAAGGAGACAAAGGGGGAGGAGGGGCTGGACAGTTTCAGTTTGGAGCTGGCCGGAGAAGAGGGGAGAGGAGCAGACAGGGTCTGGCCTCCCTGCCCCGTTTGGAGCTGTGGGGTAAAACGCAGGGAGCCCCAGGCTGGGGTCTAAGCTCCCTGCCCCCCGGAAGGGCCCGCAGGAGGGGTCCTGGTTGTACTGACAAGCTCTGTTTGGACTGTGTTCCTGGCATCTCTAATAAACCTTCTGTTCTACTGGCTGGCTGAGACTCCCAGTGAATCCGGGGAAGAGGGGTGCAGGCGCTGACTCCCCCACACTCCGTGACAATGGTGTTGCACCCCTGCCCATCCTGGCTAATAGCCATTGTTGGACATATCCTCCATGAACTTATCTAGTTCTTTTATAATCCTGTTCTAGTTTTGGCCTTCACAACATCTTCTGGCAAGGAGTTCCACAGGTTAACTGTGTTGTGTGAAGCAGTACTTCCTTTTGTTTGTTTTCAACCTGCTGCCTATTAATGTCATTGGGTGACCCCTAGTTCTTGTGTTATGTGAGGGAGCGTTTCACTTTCTCCACACCAGTTAAGATTTTATAGACCTCTGTCATATCCCCACTTTTTAGTCTCTTTTCCAAGGTGGAACATTACCCAGTCTTTTTAATCTCTCCTCATACGGAAGCTGTTCCAGCCCCTAATCATTTTAGTTGCCCTTCTCTGTACCTTTTCCAACTCCAATATATCTTTTTTGAGATGGGGCGACCAGGACTGCACACAGTATTCAAGACATGGGCGTACCATGGATTTAGATAGTAAAAGTGGAGGAGCTTGGTTTGCCAGACTGATCAGAAAAGCCAATGCTGACAAACTATGTGAAAAGGCTGCAAAACACCGATCCTCTGGACTGCATCGACATGCAAAAAGCCTTATAAGCCAGTCACTGTCAAGGCCAATTTTAGACGTACTTAACGAGGCTGTTAAAAATGCTGGTGACACAACACAGTTTATTCACACAAACATGGCTGTCACATCATACTTTCCCTTTAAGCAAGAGATACCACACACACTACAAACTGGAGGCCACTGTTAAGTGTATCGTCGTTTGTTAATCCAAGTTGGACACTGGTTCTGACCAAGACCAGCAAGTGCTCACTCTCTTTCTGCAAGAAACTCAACAGACTGGCTAGAAGCATGCGGTGAAACAGTGAGAGACTCAGCTGTTGAATAAGTGAAGCACCCTCTCACTGCATTCAGAAAATGTGCATACATGGCTGATCAATGCACCGATTCAAATGGGTGTCAAGTATTAAATCACTGCCTATGTTATCTTGATGTCTGTGGGAGGCCAGTAGATGCATTTCTAGATGTTCAGGTTATAGAAGACACATTGGCTGCATCTCTGACAACCCATGTCCTAGAAGTGTTAAATGCTTGTCAATTGAACCCCAGACAGATGGCTGCTTGTGCATTTGATGGAGCTGCAAACTTCTCTGGAAGACATAGTGGAGTACAAGCTTTGCTCAGAGAAAAGTGTAACTCTAATCTCTCCAATACACACGCAGAGGCCATCTACTCCAACTAGCGCTAGTATGAGCTGCAGAATCTTCAACAGGCATTTAAAACGCTATAAATGTAATGTCTTCGTTATACTCTTTTCCAGTCAGAATCCAAAAGGACTGAACGTCTTGGAAAATATAGAAGATTCATTGGAACAGAAGTTCAAATGAGTCCAACCTGGGAAAACCCGCTGGCTTTCTCATGAGTGATCCTTGGCTGTTGTTTTAAAATTACCTCAACCGTTATTACTGGCTTTGGAAAGTTATGTGACGGGGCAAGGCCGGAGGGCTATAGGAAAGTGGTAAGGAACCAGTATGTTAGCCCCAGGCTAAACAAATCCCTGATACCTTATGGCAGTTGCTCCAGGTTAATCAAGACACCTGGGGCCAATTAAGAACTTTCCAGAAGGCAGGGAGGTTGATTGAGACACCTGCAGCCAATCAGGTGCTGGCTGAAACTAGTCAAAAGCCTCCCAGTGAGGCGCGCATGTCAGTAGCTGTGGAAGGAGGTTGTGTGTGAGGAGCTGGGAGCAAGAGGCACTAGGAGCTGAGAGTGAGAGGGTGTACTGCTGGAAGATCCTGTGGTGAGGATAAAGAAGGTGTTGGGAGGAGTCCATGGGTAAGTAGCCCAGGGAGTTGGAGCTGTCGTGCAGTTGTTCCAGGAGGCACTCTAAACAGCTGCAATCCACAGGGCCCTGGGCTGAAACCCGGAGTAGAGGGCAGGCCCGGGTTCCCCCCAAACCTCCCAACTCCTGATCAGACACAGGCGTTAACCTGGACTGTGGATTCTACTAGAGGGGAAGATCTCTGAGGCAAGCAGAATCCGCCAATAAGCGCAGGACCCACCGAGGTAGAGGAGGAACTTTGTCACAGTATCTACCGAGATGGGACGGATCTAACTAGTGAGGCTGGTGGACTACTTTTGCTACGACGTTCAGAGAACACAATCGCCATTCTCTCTCTTGTAAGTCAAGAACAAATCTTGTCAAACCAACCGGATAGCTTTCTTCGACAGGGTAACAAAGCTTGTGGATGGGGGGAAGCGGTAATTGTGGTATACCTTGATTTTAGTAATGCTTTTGATACTGTCTTGCATCACCTTCTCATAAACAAATTAGAGAAATGCAACCTAGATGAAGCTACAGTAAGGTGGGTGCATAACTGGTTGGAAAATTGTTCCCAGAGAGCAGTCATCGGTGGTTCACAGTCATGCTGGAAGGGTATATCAAGTGGGGTCCCACAGGGATCAGTTCTGGGGCCGGTTCTGTTCAATATCTTCGTCAGTGATTTAGATAATGGCATAGAGAGCACACTTATATAGTTTGCGGACGATACCAAGCTGGGAGGGGTTGCAAGTGCTTTGGAGAATAGGATTAAAATTCAAAATAATCTGGACAAACTGGAGACATGGTCTGAAGTAAATAGGATGAAATTCAATAAGGACAAATGCAAAATACTCCACTTAGGAAGGAACAATCAGTCACACACACACAAAATGGGAAATGACCGCCTAGGAAGGAGTACTGCGGAAAGGGATCTGGGGGTCATAGTGGATCACAAGCTAAATATGAGTCAACAGTGTCACGCTCTTGCAAAAAAGCGAACATCATTCTGGGATGTATCAGCAGGAGTGTTGTAAGCAAGACACGAGAAGTAATTTTTCCGCCCTATGCTGCGCTGATTAGGCCTCAGCTGGAGTATTGTGTCCGGTTCTGGGTGCCACAGTTCAGGAAAGATGTGGACAAATTGAAGAAGGTCCAGAGAAGAGCAACAAAAATGATGAAAGGTCTAGAAAACGTGACCTATGGGGGACAGTTGAAACATGATAACAGTTTCAAGTACATAAAAGGTTGTTACAAGGAGGAGGAAGAAAAATTGTTCTTCTTAACCACTGAGGATAGGATACGATGCAATGGGCTTAAATTGCAGCCGGGGGGGTTTAGGTTGGACATTGGGAAAAACTCCCTGTCAGAGTGGTTAAGCACTGGAATAAATTGCCTAGGGAGGAGTATAAAAATATTGTTCAGGCATGCAGGAGTGAAATTAGGAAGGCCAAATCACACTTGGAGTTGCAGCTAGCCGGAGATGTTAGGAGTAACAAGAAGGGTTTCTTCAGGTATGTGAGCAACAAGAAGAAAGTCAAGGAAAGTGTGGGCCCCTTGCTGAATGAGGGAGGGAACCTAGTGACAGAGGATGTGGAGAAAGCTAGTGTACTCAATGCTTTTTTTGCCTCTGTCTTCACAGACAAGGTCAGCTCCCAGGCGGCTGCACTCCGCAGCACGGTATGGGGAGGAGGTGACCAGCCCTCTGTGGAGAAAGAAGTAGTTCGGGACTATTTAGAAAAGCTGGACGAACACAAGTCCATGGGGCCGGATGCACTGCATCCGAGGGTGCTAAAGGAGTTGGCCGATGTGATTGCAGAGCCATTGGCCATTATCTTTGACAAATCATGGCAATTGGGGGAGGTCCTGGATGACTGGAAAAAAGCTAATGTAGTGCCCATCTTTAAAAAAGGGAAGAAGGAAGATCCGGGGAACTACAGGCCAGTCAGTCTCACCTCAGTCCCTGGAAAAATCATGGAACAGGTCCTCAAGGAATCAATTCTGAACCACTTAAAGGAGGGGAAAGTGATCAGGAGCAGTCAGCATGGATTCACCAAGGGCAAGTCATGCCTGACTAACCTAATTGCCTTCTATGATGAGATAACCGGCTCTGTGGATGAGGGGAAAGCAGTGGATGTGCTATTTCTTGACTTTAGCAAAGCTTTTGATACAGTCTCCCACAGTGTTCTTGCCAGCAAGTTAAGGAAGTATGGGCTGGATGAATGGACGGTAAGGTGGATAGAAAACTGGCTGGATGGTCGTGCTCAACAGGTAGTGATCAATGGCTCCATGTCTAGTTGGCAGCCGGTATCAAGTGGAGTGCCCCAAGTGTCGGTGCTGGGGCCGGTTTTGTTCAATATCTTCATCAACGATCTGGAGGATGGTGTGGACTGCACCCTTAGCAAGTTTGCAGATGACACTAAACTGGGAGGAGTGGTTGATACGCTGGAGGGTAGGGACAGGATACAGAGGGACCTAGACAAATTAGAGGATTGGGCCAAAAGAAATCTGATGAGGTTCAACAAGGACAAGTGCAGAGTCCTGCACTTAGGACGGAAGAATCCCATGCACTGCTACAGACTAGGGACCGAATGGCTGGGCAGCAGTTCTGCAGAAAAGGACCTAGGGGTTACGGTGGACGAAAAGCTGAATATGAGTCAACAGTGTGCCCTTGTTGCCAAGAAGGCTAACGGCATTTTGGGCTGTATAAGTAGGGGCATTTCCAGCAGATCGAGGGACGTGATTATTCCCCTCTATTCGGCACTGGTGAGGCCTCATTTGGAGTACTGTGTCCAGTTTTGGGCCCCACACTACAAGAAGGATGTGGATAAATTGGAAAGAGTCCAACGGAGGGCAACAAAAATGATTAGGGGGCTGGAGCACATGACTTATGAGGAGAGGCTGAGGGAACTGGGATTGTTTAGCCTGCAGAAGAGAAGAGCGAGGGGGGATTTGATAGCTGCTTTCAACTACCTAAAAGGGGGTTCCAAAGAGGATGGATCTAGACTGTTCTCAGTGGTAGAAGATGACAGAACAAGGAGTAATGGTCTCAAGTTGCAGAGGGGGAGGTTTAGGTTGGATATTAGGAAAAACTTTTTCACTAGTAGGGTGGTGAAGGACTGGAATGGGTTACCTAGGGAGGTGGTGGAATCTCCTTCCTTAGAGGTTTTTAAGGTCAGGCTTGACAAAGCCTTGGCTGGGATGATCTAATTGGGGTTGGTCCTGCTTTGAGCAGGGGGTTGGACTAGATGACCTCCTGAGGTCCCTTCCAACCCTGAGATTCTATGATTCTAGGGAGGTTGTGGAATCTCCATCATTGGAGATTGTTAAGAGCAGGTTAAACAAACACCTGTCAGGGATGGGCTAGATAATACTTAGTCCTGCCATGAGTGCAGGGGACACACTGCTATCTGTAGGCATTTCCTACATCAGAGAGCAGTTTTTTACAATAGCAGTTTTCTGCAATCCATTACACATGAGTAACTGCTACAGGTAGCATATTCCTACAGGGAGCAGTTTCCCCCACTACACCCGGCTGGGTCGAAGCCTTGGTCTTTGCACACAGGCGTGGCAGGGACCTGCCGGTCTAACCACGGGCGCGCTTTGACAGCCCAAGGGCAGGTCAGTCTGGCCAGCCCCATACTCCTGTGGGGACTCAGCCCAGACCCGCACTGGGGCAGGGCCAGAGAAGGGAGCAGGAGCCGCACTGGTGGAGATGGATGGAGGTGGTCTCTCAGGTCTGGACAGGTCCGGGTGCTATCAGAGCTGGAATTAAAGTTCCCCTGGTCGGTCGTTATTTAGCACCCGCTGCCCGGCAAAGCTCACCCCCGGCCCGGGAAATATTTACCTAGCTGATGGGAAGCAAAACCAAAAGACTCCTCAGGAGCTTTCGCGGGACTCTCACTTTCTGTCCCCGTCACCCAAGGGAGCAGCGTGGCTCCCCCTCCCCCCCTCATGGGTCGAAACTCCTCTGGGTGTTAACTCCTGTGGGCGTGAGCTAGCGAGCCCAGGGTCCCTGGTGCCCTGCCCCCGGGCTGCAAGCCTGGGGCTGTCTTTGCAGCCGCTGGGCCTGTCTCGGCTGGTCCTGAAGCCAAAGCCTTGGCTTAGGTGCTGCATTCAGTTTCTGTTGGAGCTGGGGGTGGAACGAGTGGGTCTCTTTCTCCTGGCACGTCTAGGAGTCCCTCACCCAGCTCCGAAAGGCAGCTACTGCTGGGGGGTGGCGCGGCGGCGGCTGAACAGCCAGGCCGCACGGGGCTTGCCCGCCCAGCGCTGAAATGCCCCCACCGCTTGGGTGGGCCGTGGCAGCTGCTTAACGGGCACAAAGCCAAGCGCTGTGACGGTTTAGGACAGGAAGTGAGAGAGAAGCCCATGTCCTGGGGATGCAGAATGGAGTGATCGGAGCCGGGGCCTGGCTGTGCAGAGCGTGACCAGTCCAGACACGCCCCCCCCCGCCCCAGCATGCATTCCCCGAGTGTCGGGGGGGGAAAAGGTTTGATGGGGGCCTTCGTCCTGTTTTATTGCTTTACAGCGCTGGGGAGTTTCTCCGGCTTATCTTATCTCCTGCGCTGAGCCACACAGACCAATGTCTGCTGCTCCCAGTGGGAAAGCAGAACTGCGGGCCCTGGGCTTGGGAAAGATCCTCCTTCCTGCGTCCCAGAGCTAATGGTGGGGGGTCCCCATTGCCCCCCTTGCTCGGCTGCTGCAGCAGAGGGAGACCCCCGTCCCCGGAGCAAGTGGGGGCCCCTCCCCATCCCTTCTGCCTGCAGTACCCTCCCCTCGGGCGCTACCACCGGGGAAATGGGTCGGGGCGCAGGGGCTTCCCCCACTCCACCCACCTGCCCGGCTCTCCTGCCAGGGAGCAGGATCGAGGTGCGGGGGCTTCCCCCACTCCCCGGCAGGAGTGTGGGGTGGGCAGACTGAGTCGGGGAGCAGGGATGCCCATTTTCCCAGGGCCCCTCCAATTGGCCAGGGCCCCTGGGCATGGCCCTGTTGGCCCAGTGGCTGCTTCTGTGTCTGCTGGGGCAGGACCTCCTTCCTGGCTCTGGCCTCCTGCTGCTATAAACCCGGGCAAGCGGATGTCAGGGTGCGCCGAGCCGGAGCGGGATGTGACCCAGTTCCTGGGCCCCTGGCCTCTGCGGAGCCTGGGGTAATTAATGGAGGAGGGGCGTTTCCTGGGGCAGACACGCTTATGGAGGGTCGCGCCCCGAATTCCGGAAGCACCCGCTCCCTGGGGAACCCTGCGAGACTGAAAGGGCAGGGGGGTAACTGAGGGCAAAGAGCCTGGGGGTTGCGGGGTGGGGCATCCTCAGGGCAAGTGAGGCACATCCCAGCTCCATTCTCTGAGCTGGCCCCGGCCCTGAGGTGAAGCTGGCTAAGAACTATCTGTTGCAATGATCATGCGGAGCTACAAGAGACCAGCTCACCAGTGCCGACCTCAGCAGGGTCCTGCCTTCGCCAGCATGAAGGTGCCGATCGGGTGAAAGGCGCTAACGGCGGCCATCATGTGAGTCCTGGAGCCACAGACACTCACAGTCCTGGTTAAAGTCAGCGGGTGCCAAGCACCTTCCTTCAGACTCAGGGGCAGGAGCAATTAAGCCCCTTTATGGAGTGGAGAGAGCTGCTAACAGTGGGGGTGACCACCCAAAGCACACGGCAGCTCAGAGCTGAGTCGTGGGGTTTCTCAGGGTGCACAGGCAGGGGGACTAGGAGACTGGGCTCAGTCTCTGTGTGTTGCAGGCAGGAAGGCTGGCGAAGGCGCTGCGAGGGTGACCCTGAGAGGCAGCGGAGTGACGGGGCTTCTTGGGCACAGAGCCCATGGGAGGGGCAGATGTGGGGATTTCTGAGCAAGGGACCTGCCTGCTGGACGGGCTTAGGGAAGCGGGACCATGTGCACAAGGTAAAGAACGAGGTCACGCTGAAGAATCTCCTGGCCTCAGAGCAGCCGTTTCTCCACCCAGCAAGTCCCCCTGGGCGCGCTGCTCCGGCCGAGGGGCACCGAGACCAGTAACGAGCTGGCACAGTTGGGTGGGCAGCAGGGAAGGGAGCAGTTTGTGTGTCTGTACGGCTTACCCCCCATGGGCCAGGCGCTAGCCGGGGGCCTCCCGGCACGCATGGGTGGGAGCTGGAGCCTTTCAGCCTGGCTGGAGGCCAGGCCGGCAAAAGCCCTGGGAGCAGCACTAGGAAGGCTGCGAGGAAGAAATACGGGTTCGCGGTGGTGCACGGATCTGCCAGCCCCGGACGCTGGCGGCTGAGTGTCCCTGGCCGGGGCCGACGGTACAGACGCCATTTGGGGAGCGAGCTGCTGGAGTCATGATCGGCGTCACTGTTAGCCCCGTCTCAGTGCCGGCCAGCCGAAAGATCGACATTTGTATCCACCCCACCCCCCAGCGACTCCGGGACCGGCATGTACCCCGTCCCGTGACACACAGACCAGGGGGTCACCCAGTGACATTAACAGGCAGCAGGTTTAATACAAACAGCAGGAAGTGCTTCTTCACACAGCACACTGTTAACCTGCGGAACTCACTGCTAGGGGATGTTGTGAAGGCCAAAAGCACAACTGGGTTCACAACAGAACTGGTTAATTTTCTGGAGGCCCCATCAATGGCTATTAACCAGGATGGTCACAGATGCAACCCCATGCTCTGGGGGGGTCCCTAAAACCTCTGACTGCCGGAAGGATCACTTGATGATTCCCTTGGTCTGTTCATTCCCTCTGAAGCACTTGGCATTGGCCGCTGCTGGGCTGCATGGACAATTGTCCTGACCCCGTGTGGCCGTTCTGATGTTCTGGGAGGGACCAGCAGCGACGAGGGGTCGGATGTTTAATGACGCCACAGGCAGTGAGCTGAGACCCGACAACGAGCATGGGGAAGAGAGCGGGGGCGCGCAGGGCCAGGAATTAGCTGTTTCCCCCGGGGACGAAGGGATCAAGCACCAACCCAGGCCCAGAAGCCGGGAGTGGAAGCCCGGAGTGGCTCATTGCATAGTTACCCTGGTCTGTACCCAGCCCCTGCCACTGTGGTATGGGACACAGTCCGAGACAGGATCAGGGCAAGGTGGGCCGTGGGCCGACCCAGTCTGGCTGCTCTTCTGCCCTTGTGAGGCCAAGGGTTCCACCTGGGCACGGACGTTCGTTGCGCTCCATTTCCTGGGCAGAACCAGGGCGCCCGGTGTGGGGGCCGGCGACCGCCCCACGGGCCAGGTGCTTGCCAGAGACGCGGGTGAGCCAGCGCCCGGGTCCCACTGGCCGCGCACGACGAGCATGTCCCAGCGCCCGGGCCTGACTGGCTGGCAGGGAAGCGCAGCCCTTAAAGGCACCGTCCGCAATCCCGCAGCTTCCCTCCCAGCCAGAACGTGAGACACTAATGCAGCTGCAACTTCGCCGACCACGTCCAGAGCCTGCCGGCCACCTCCCAGCGCGGCTGCCCCGGGACATTGGCCAGGAGGCAGCGGGGTGTGTCCCGGGGCTCCGTCGTCTCGCCCAGCCATGGCTGGTTCCTGTCCAAGACCCCCTCGGGCACGCCTGCCCACCCGCCTGGGTTTGGAGCTGGTGTGTCACCTCTTTCTCTGCAGCCTGTGTCCGGCTGGGTGACACCCTCACACGCCCGCAGGGTGCTGACTTGGGAATACAACCGCTGGGCCAGCCGGCCGGCTGACTGGCCCGGTTTCCGTACGGCTGCGCTGACGGATCCCACGGCTGGAGCGGAACACCGCCGTGGCCGGCCTGGTGAATGATTCTTCCCCTGTCACGGGCCCTGCCCCTCGCCTCACGGAGCCCCAACGGGGAGAGGAGCACAGCCGAGCACCAAGCCAGGGGCCGGGTGGGCGCGAGGCCATGGGATGCGGGGGCGGCGAAGGGGGTGTGTGGGGGGGTGATGCTGGCTCTCCAGCTCCCCGGGGCCTGCTGGCAGAGGCAGGGTGGCTGGGACAGGCCGGCCTGGCTGCAGCGTGGCAGGCGATGGCTGGGGAGGGGGGGCAGGCCGGGCCGTTCCCCGTTATCGGGCCCAGGCCAGTGGCACAGTCCAAAAGCCTCTTCAAACATTAACCAGCGTTTCCTCCCGGCTCCGGGGCCATTTATGGCCCAGCTGGTAAACGAAGGCGCAGAAGCAATTTATAATGTTGACTCTGCTGCAACCTGTGGACTTTCCCATGGCCCCCCAGGCGCCCACGAAGGTGGGGGCCACACTGGCACCCCATGGCGGGCCCCACACCGCTCTTGCCCTAATGCAGGGCTCAGGGTGGGCCCGGGCGTCTCTGCCCACTAGGCCAGTGCCAGGCACAGACACTGGCTCCCTGCCCGCTCACAGCTGCCAGCAGCAGAGGAGACCCCCCCACCCCCTGGGTGTGGGGTACAGGGTCCCCCCTTGGCCTGGGACCCCCCCCCACCCCAGCTCTTCCAGTCCCTGTGAAAGGGCACACGGCGGCCGTTGGCTAGCTCGGCGCCAGCACTTCACGCTTTGCCTGGGGGCGGGCTTTGAGTACCAGGCCCGAGACCTTGCACTGGGCTCTGGCTCACTGGGGAGCCGGGATGCCAGGGGGATGGGCTCATGGCGGCTGGTGTTGCTGGGCAGGCGGCTGAACCCGCTGGCGCTTCCGCCGAGTGGGCGGCTCCATCCCTGGCTAGAGCGAGCCGCACGGCCTGTGCCAGGGAGCCTTATGCCCGGGGCCCGGGGCCTGGTCTGGGTCGGCCAGGCCGCGCTCACCTGGCCAGGAGCAGGCGTCGGGAGCTGTCTGAGCGGGGGGCAGAGGGGGGCCCCAAGGCCGGGGCTGATGGAAGTTGGGGAGGTGGGTGCCCGAGCTGGCGGGGGCGGGCTAGAGAGGAGACAAGCACTTCGCAGCGGCCCCCCCGACCTTTCCTGCCCACATAACACCCCTCCCCCAACCTGGGAACCGTGTCAACCCAGGGGCTGAGCTCAGCTGGGCACTGAGCGGGGACCCAGGGCTGTTCCCATGAGCTGGGAGATGCCCACAGCCGGCTGGCCCTGTGGCTGCTGCTGCCCTCGTCCCTGGCTCCACAGAGGCGCTGGCGAGGCCCGGAGGGGCCCGGAGCCCTGGGGGGCGGGGAAGGGCCTGAGCCATGGCGGGGCAGCGCCACGCACCTGCCGCTCCTTGCGGGCCGGACGGGCGCGTTCAGGACGCGGGTGGCTGGGTGACTCTTGTCGCTGGGCCGCAGGGGCTGGCTCGGTGCCGTGCCCGGACCCCAGGGCCTGCCGGCCGGCTGGGCCGAGGAGGGACCCGGCCAGAACGGGGAGCACATGGCAGAAGGAGCGCCGCCTCCCGCGCCTCGCCAGGGGGATGCCAGCAGCCCGGGTAGGGCAGCTGCCAAGAGGCGCCGCGGCTCCGATCCGGGCAGGGCGGTTCCCCGGGGGAGCAGAAGCCCTGTCTGGTGCCCAGGTCGGCCCGAGTGACCGCGGCCGTTGCACCGGCACCGCCGCTGGGCTCCGGGCAATCAGCTCCCAGCCTTGGCAGGAAACGATGCCCAACGAGGCTTTGCCGTCTTTAAACACTGGCACGTCCCTGCCCGGGCTCTGAAAGCCCCCGGCTCCCTTGGGATACCTGTCTTTGCCTGGCAGGCCCTGCCCCACGGAGCCCCATCCTCTCACGCAGCTCCCCTCACCAGCTGAGCCGGCGGCCCCCCCGACGCTCTGCCCCCATCGCCCTGTGCCACAGGCCTGCAAGGGACCCCCTGAGCCAGCCCCAGCCCCCCCCCCCCCCCCCCCCAATCACAAAGTGAGCTGCAGTGTAAAACCCGTTAGCCCCCAGCTCCGGCCGGCCCGGCTCGGGGAGTGGGGCCTCGTGACCTCCAGCCCCTTGGGCCGCTTCGTGCACCTGCTGGGTCCCACCACGCCTTGCAGCAGGGGCCGGCTACAGGAACAGAGAAAACGCCAGCCTTTGCCAACAGCTTTTCCCGGGCGCCTGGCCCCCTGCCGCAGCTAGACCCGGGTTTGCCCCCCCCCACCCCCCCGGCTCGGCAGCTGGCAGCCTCTCCCCTACCTGGCACACAGCAGCCGGGGGAGTGGCAGCGTTCGTGCCCAAAGGTTGGTCCGGGCTCTTTAGGCTGGCGCGGGGCGTCGCGATGCCCGGGGCTTGGCGAGCCAGGGCCAGGCGAGGGAGGGGCCCCTGCCCGGCAGCCTGGCAAGGGACTAGCCCAGCCCCCACTCCTGCCTGCTAATGAGCTGAACTCCAGCAATTAGGCCACCAAAGGGGGGGGCTGCATGCGGGGGGAGCGAAAGGTGGCCAGGAAGGACAGGCAGCTCATTCATTCGAGAGTGGGACAAGCCAAGCCCAACAACGGGGCCGGAAGATGCCAGGGGGGGAGCTCAGAGCCCTTGGCTGGGGGCGAATCGGCCGAGCCAGCCCCCCCCCCCCCAGGTCACCTATTGGCCATGCCCCCACTGATGCCCCCCCCAATGCTGGCTCTGAGCAG